>OW028573.1:19812554-21012554 GCA_932294295.1 Alitta virens | reverse complement strand
AATACATGTAAAGCGTGATGGGAACTATCAAAGCAAATTGACAAACTAGAAAAGCAACGTATATTGACCATGCTCTGCTGTCATGTCATATTAGTTTCACACCTAAGGGATCCCGATTTTAAGCCGATTGCAAAGAGGATTTCTTAAAGAAGCATAAATCAGGCAAATGGCATGGTGCCTGTGCTAGTATCAGCGTGCAGTCTGACAGTTTAAATTTGATTATTGGAGCTTTAAATGAGAGCACGGCTTGTTCCTCACATGGGAGGCAGTGATAAATGTCAGTGAGGACAAATTTTTTATCTTGTTCCAAAACCACAGACTGCACAGGGATTAAAAAGGAGGGGACTTGAAAAACGAACTTAAGTTCAAGGAGTCATGCCTAATAAAATAGAGGCCGTAGTCAAGGAAACGTGCCAAGCGCTGAGTCAGCCTCGTTATGAGTGGAAAGCGCCATCTAGCGTGAAATTAGGGAAGAGCGTTAAGTACGGAGTCATTGTCAGGGATATGAGGTCCAATTTTAAGACAGTGAAAACTCCTTTCAGTTTATCTTTTCAACAAGCTCGAGTAAGTTCTACAGCAAAGCATGATTAAAGAGACTGACGTGAGCCAAGGAAAGAAGCAGGGGAACAAGTGCCTCTGAAACGAATGCCAAGTCAGTGATCACTGCCTACAAGACAGATGCTGCCTGGACTCGAGGCCCACTTACTCGCTGTGTGCTCAGTCCCATCTCTTTCTTTATACGTTTCTTCAGTGGGAATTAGAGCTCAAGAAGCTTTTTGGCTTCTTAACAAAGGAATAAGGCCGATTGGCATACTTAAGGCTTAAAAAAGCGTAATCTTATTATGGTGAATCTTTGTTTAAAGTTGCTCATAAACTGTAATAAAATAGTCAATCAGTTATGATCAAATTGATGGAGCTAGGCGATGAAAGAATGACATTCAATGGATGCCACGATTTTGAAGCATGTTTTTTTAGGACATCAATGCGCTAAGAAAGAAGATTTAAATCTATAAAGAAAAGGGAATTAAGAGGAAAGGAAAGAATAAGGGGAGAATACAGAGTAGAACGCTGACAATTAAGAGGCGTGTAGTTCTCTCCTAAGAGACTTGATCATAAGGATCGAGATGAGCCTCAATCAGGATGACATGTCCACCTCCCATTGATGTGAACTTCACACAGCCAGAACTTGAAACGTGAGCGAGGCTGCAAAACCACATCAGCCAGAGCAGCACGATGCCTTTCTTTATCGCCACACATCCAAGCTTAATTACTGCTACTTTGCGGCCAATCTAATTTCTGGGCTTCCAGCCAAAGAGGCAAATTCGTTTTTCAAGAGGCCGGTGTGGCCAAGCCATGGGGGGAACTTGGTGCAATCAAATTGGGCCGAGGTGCGGCAAACGTCAGGTGGACCAGGCCAGGGTGTCACAAACCATTCTCAAAGAATCTAAAAGGATTACTCGGAATAAAAACTACTTGATTAGTCACTTAGTCTCCCTGGTCTGGTCATATCACTCCTGCCTCTTCTCTTAAACCTGTTTCCGGTCCTTTAGTTCAGTCACCATGACAACCGGGTCAATACACAGTCGCCATCTTGGACATAGTGGAGCACCAACATGCCATAGCAGTTAACACCATATTCAGAATTATTAGCGAAAGTAGACAACCTTTTAGACACCAACAAGCCCTGTCTATACAATGGAAATATGGTTGGCTGGAATACTTTTTAGTACAAATCTAGACTCCACAACTGGAATGTAATATTCGTTACATTATTAGGTTAATTTTATATTAAGTGCAGGTAAGATTATCTTTTGCGTAAATGTTAACTGTATCATGATTATTTCAAATGGCTAGACAACATTGTGTATATTTTAGAACTTTAAAAACATCTTAATAGTGAGGTTAAACTGAAATATGATTTTGAAAAGCAATAATACATGCCCAACATGTTTCCATTATACTGCTTAGCAGAAACAATTTTTAATTTCTGACTCTAGAATGGCTGCTTCCGTGTCTGGTTAGTAAGAATTGGTCAATATCATCAAATAGTGTATTGCATTCGACATACAATGACATACGTAATTTTAGAATCATCAAAATAACTAAGGTCCTAGTTAGAAAAGTTTTCAGTATAAGCCTCTTTGTTGTATTCAACTTGTACAATGATGTGAAATGTAAATGTTGCACTGCTGAATAGCTCCCTCCCTGGAGTGGACGGTGCTTTTCAATCTTACCCCTCCTAATTGGACCTCACTAATTGAATCGCAATATTTATATAGATCCGTATTTTGATTGAACGTGTGTGTGTAAGGGGAACTTCCCCCTAAGACCTTATTTAAAGTTTTAATCAAGTCCTCCCCACGGGACCCAATTAAACTGCAAGTTTAAGACGAGCCTGAAAATGCATCGTCAAATTGCCTGCCAGAGAAAAATGAGAGAGAGAGAAAAAAAAACGAAATGCATTTCGCCAAGCAGCGTACTCTACATCCGGGCTTCCATGAGCTTAAAATATTAGCTTTTCTCCACAACAAGTTCGTGAGTTGTAAACTGTCAGGTTGCCTAAAAAATCTAATTGCATCCCACCTACCCAGAGATAAAACAGCATAGAGTTTGTTAAGAAAAATGTTCAATTCAAAGGCAAAGTATTTACCTGCAGGTGCTGGGGATATGTTATTTATAGATTGAGCGGTTTGATGTAATGTTGTAAGTGCTGCCATTAAAGTGACTGCAGCAGTCAGGTTTGGGTCCTTGTCTGCCTCACTTGATTAGAATAACAGCAAGGACAATAGAGCAGCCAGGAACTGCAGCAGCCACACTGCAGTAACTAGAACATTTAACCACAATCAAGCTTTCCTGCTTAAACCAATGTGAGTTGCCAGGAGAGCCGAGCAGCGACCACTAGCGATTTGCGGGTCGCCAGGAACCCGCCTGGAACCCGCTTGGATCCCGCTAGGCAGGAAGCCCCGCATGACGTTATGGATGACGGTTGACGCGGCGCGATGACGCTGTGCTCCCCAAAGCAGCACAAGGCTCTCCTAATGGCTGGCGTCTCCCCGAGGCCCACTATGGCAAAGGCCAATTTGCACAGCCATGTCGGCCCTTGTCAAACGAACGCCCAAATAAGGCTGGCCCAGTTCTGCCTTGCCGTGCCCCGTCAACAACGATCATACCAAGAGGACCTGTGGACCCACAGGGCAGTCCACCCGGAGTATGCCATTGACCTACGGCTTCACCATGTCATAGAGTGTGCTTGCTTGTTTGCAGCAAACCAGCTTAAGGCAACAGGGTGCCAGTGAGTCACAAAGCCAATATAAGGACAAGGGCCTGCTGCCTGAACCACAGTCCTCAAACAAACCTCACACCTCGGCCTTTGCCCCCGGCCATGTGTTTGTCAAACTCCCGCACTCGGCGAGGTTTTGCGAGACAGGCACACATGCAGAGACGTGCCCCGGGGGTCGTGGGGGGAGCCCAGGGAGGCCACTCTGTCAAGTCGAAGGGGATTTAGGCCAAACCAAAGCTACCTCGCCACGTCCTTGCGTCATTGTCAACGACCTGCTCATATCTGCGCATTTCTGTAGCCGCAGGTCGCACTGCTGCCACGTCATTGGCTGTCTGACCTCACCGCAGGACGAGGTCACCCCTGAAGGGCACTGACACGACCCCAAGATGGCGGATGGTGACCTCTGACCACGACTGGCAGGTCATGTCAGCGCCTAAAATTACGATGACATAAAACGGAGGCTTTTGATGAATGACAAATATGAAGGGCGACGTCGTGCCTTCATTAAAGCACACTTGAGGCTAGCTGCAGTACGCGGAAAACCATAGGCTTTAATCAGTGTCCAAGAGGCAAAAGCAGTGGCAACAGCAATGACACAGTGCAATAGCAGTGGCAACAGAGGGAGATGAAGCGCATGCTTGCCACAAAGAGGACAAGCGCCGTAACAAGATTACAGTCGGCTGAATCATTGCGCCTTGAACCCAGCGCTGATGCTTTCTGATACTTCTTAATGCCAGATGAGAACCCATTGTTCCGCTGCCTTGTCGTGCGCTGGGCTGAGCTGCCTGCGGGCCGGCAGATAAAGACTGCAGATCAATCGCCTCACGCTGTGCTACACATGCTCAACTTTGCCAAACTCTTACTTAGTAGCAGGGCGGAACGTACAAGGCCCTGTGGTGCACCGCTTGACCCCTGATGGCGTAAGCAATCTCGTCAACGAGGCATGCAGTGTAGCGTCATTGTCTAAGGCGCGTTCTTCGAGGGCCTAAAAGGCCTAGGACAGACTAGAAGACGCTTTATAGACCCTTTCGTTTGAGAGTCGCTCGGAGGGCATGACCTAGGGTCGCAGCTATTCTTTTTTGGGGGCAGGTCAAAGTCAGACGTCATGACGCTGAGGTCCGCCCTGCTCTGACGTAGCTGGGGTCAAGACTTCCGTCGCAGCTGGCCACCTGTCAACGTCGCCTTTGTTAGACTCAGGACTCCTTCCGAACTCTGTCATATACATCAAGCGGTGGGATTCGGGTCCAGTAGCGGATCAAAGCCCCCTGATACCCTCTATGTAGCAGCAGGGCGGGGTGTTGCATGCCTTAAATCGATCAAAGGAGACCATGAACGTTTTCCCATAGAAAGGGACGAGGTCGGGCCCTGACAGTCAGCCGATGTAGCTGCAGTGTCGTGACGCTCTGTTTACGGTGAAGCTGCGCTGTTTGTCAGTCATTTCTGCTGCTTCCTTGCGTCTGGCATTGCCGTGTTTGTTAAACGTGCAAAGGAGATTGGTGCATTGACTCTAATTGCCCTGGCGACCATCTGTGCTATGCAGGCATCTCTGGCTGTCTGTCCGCATCAGCAGAGCTATGAGTCTCCTGCTGCAGCAACAACTAAAGCACCGGCAGCAGCAGCAGTAGTCGTAGTAGCAGCAGTGGCAGCAGCAGCAGCAGCAACTGACTGACCATCCAGGGGGCCACCGGATCCTTTTACGCAGAACACACACAAAGTGCCTTTTTATACAGTCCACTCCTGTTATTGCGATCAGGTGAGCCCTAGCATTGACCTCTTACTGCCCCATGGTCATTTCCCTGGCAACTTTATGACCTGTTGACCTCAGAGGGCGTGCTGGGCGACCCCCCTGACCCCCATGACCAAAATGAACTTGCATGGTGCCCATAACGGCCACAATGCGAGCAGAGGTCGCCACTGCTGGGATTCTTGTGCCATTGTTCATTCAAATCAAGCGCTATAAAATGTCTGCTTTTATTTGTGACCTTGCCAGCTGACCACAAACTCCAATGAAGTGTAGAATATATCCATGGCTCTGCTGCGTGGCACATTGCCACTGCTGCAGCATGACTCTTGAGCTTTGACAACGCACTTAAGAATTCTCACTGATTGTGACACATCACGAGAAACGCTTAAAAAGGACGGGACAACATTTGTGTGTTTGCGAGTAAGGGCGTGCTCTGTGTTTACCTAATGGCATTTGCCATCAATTTGTAGATCGGGGAGAAGAGCTTTTGACTCCGGAGACGCCCTTTCCCAGGCCAAGTTAGAGGAAATCTTAAACCAGCCAAAGCCGATCGTTTTCTTTTCATCTTCTGATTGATACATAAAACAGACACGAAGCTCGTGCGAGCCTTCTAGATTAACCAAATCTGGCCAGGATAGAGTAATTAATTTCCCTTTCCATATGCTCTTCCTCTGTATCTGCAGCAACTGCTCATCCATTACACGGTGATCAAGATGCTTCTCCCATAATTGGACGAGTTCCAAGACAATAATGAAAGATACTCTGCTTTTTTGTTCCATCCACAAACTTCGTTATGTAGCTTTATACATCCACATCCCAAGACAAACAAACACTACTTCACAAAAGTCTGATTCTGTAGCTTCAGAGGAAGGCCATATATCTTGTGTTTTCATTTGTCACACATCTCCAAAATTGCACCTGCTCTCGACTTCTTTCTTTTATGGAGGCATATAATACAAGCATGCAGGGCGATTTTGATGGACACCGGCATAATAGCGTTTTCTGTTAAGCATGCTTCTAAGAAAGCTTCTAAGAAAGCTAAGCAAGGTTTCCTTTGCAAGTTGGTATGGATGGTAATGCAATCAACTTTGTTGGGGGGGGGGGGGACAAGAAGCCTTCTAGGTCCTAATAGAGTTAGACAGAAGGACAAATGGTTTGTTGCTCCTTTGAACTGCAGCTGTTATTTTTATAGATTTGGAGCTGGAGGTAAACTTAAAGACTGCTCTGCTGTACTGATGATAAAGAAAGGGACAGCTGAGGCGTCTGGTTGTTTTCACTACTGAGACCAAAATCTCATTAGGGTTGGAGGCCTCAGTTGCATGACTCTCTTGCTGCACAGAGCAACATGGCTTCCAGCCTCTTAAGCCCAAAGTCTCGTTCCATTTTTCGCTTGGCTCGAGACTGCCCTAAAATGAGGTCAGAGCGATGATAACAGCAAAGCCAAATATAGCGAGAGGAAAGTCAGAAAGGTGATTACAACCAAAACATACTAAAAAAAACTTAGTCAAAGAAACTACAATATCCATTCTCTGTGTCTTGGCAAACATGAATATTTATCTTTCTCTTGGCTTGTCTCCCAGTAAATTTTTATAAATATGTAATTCGTCATTGATGCGGCACCTAAATGTTTAATTTTGATGTAGATGCTAGATCCACAAATATAAATAAAGACTGACTGACTGACTGACTGACTGACGTGCTGACGTGCTGACTGACTGACTAACTGACATAGACGTTTTACGACTGACTGACTGACATAGACGTTTTACTTAACAATTTTAGTAATCACTGTGCCATGTATGTGTTGCAATTGCTGGAAGAGAGGACAGCTGTAAAGATGATGTAAAGTTAACCTTAAATCTATGAGTGTAGTGTATATTGGTCCTAGTGTGAGCAGAATGTTGCTCTCGCACCAGAGACTGACTTAGTGGTACAATGGTTAACGTTCTGGCTTTTATTCCCAGTGATCAGAGTTCGATTCCCACTCTGGGAGAATTGTTTCAATTGGCACCCAATGTGAGTGTACTAGATAATTAACCTCACTGTTTGGGTGTTTGCAAAAAGCTGACTCACAAGTTGAATAGGTTCGGTTGTCTGACAACCGAACCTATTCAACTTGCTGGTTCAGCAAATGAAGGAAAAGAAGGATGCCAACGTCAACAGCATTTCACAAAACAGAGGAATATAATCACGAAGAACAATGGCTGCAACATCACTTCATTGTGGTATCAGTCGTGGCCAATATATAGCATAGATGGGCCATAGATATCTGGGGTGCAGCAATCTGGCATGGTCTGGCCTTTGTATCTTAGACCACAGAGCAGATATATAATATAACTTTTCCATTTTGACAGTAAGGAAGAATTAGGCCCCCAAGGCTTGGGACCACATAGCTATTTCAGATTAATCTTCTCCTACTAGGAATGATAGCCAAGAGCAGCCTAGAATGGCATTCTGTTAACAATAACATTTCCCTGCCTTTGTCATATTACTGCTGGTTGTCTTGTTAAGCTAGTCTCTGTTGACAGTAATTCTCTGATTTCTCATTATATCACCATTTTAATCAACTAATATATATTACCAAAGCCATTCTACTGGATAGTGTTAAATATCAGGTCAGACAGCTCATGTGTTCATTAAAGTAGAGAAAGTTTGAGTGAAAGTAATGAAAGTATGAAGTGATTGCCTTGAAATTCAGCTTGGAAATTAATCATGGCAATCCCATGCAGCTGCTCAGCCCATGCCAGTCTATTTTATGCAAGGGACTTGAATCACTTGATCTCAATTTTTGGCTATAATTAAAAATTCCACAAAGAAAAGGAATCGATCTTTGGTTTTTCGTCTTCTCACTCTGAAGGACGCAGTTTGAATGGAGCCTTTGTGACAGTGATATAACTTCATCAAAGTTGCAAGAATGCAATTAGACTCAGGCCCAACCTTTACTCAAAACCCAATCAAGCAACAAATTTCCCTTAGCATCGTCTCGTGACAAAGGCATTAGACAAGGTCGTCTCTTAAACCAGGACTGCTGCAATTAGTTCAGTGAATCACAAAACACGTTCATCCAATGAACCCAGAACTTCACAAAAGCCTGTGCTTAACTGCACTTATTGAGAACCGCGTTCTAGTACTAGAATGAGGCAGCATGAGATAATCCCCATCCAAATCAATAGTAGAGCTGAGAACATCTAATAAGACCTGAAGATGGTTACTGTTTGCCATGTGTAACACAATAGCGTCATTATTCATGCTAGGCTGTGTTATTCTTATCATATGATTTGCTCTGGCAGCGCAGGGTGCCACCCTGCCAATTTCAGCAGCACACTGCACACATTGGCACACGGGCCTTCATCCATCCTCCAACCCACACAGCAGTGCTGCTGATTTGAGGCACAACAACAATAAGAAGGCGTCCACATGTGCAGAGAGTGCTCGGGCATTAATCAGCTGAGAACACATGTGCAGTTGATGGAATGCTCCTTCATCAGCCACAATTTATCTCCCCCGATGGACAGTCTGAATTGTGTGGCGTACAGTTGCATGTTCAAATTCTGCCAACCAATTATCCCGGGCACCAGGGCCCACTGGGATCATACGTAGATGGCGCTTTTGCCGCCTGTAATATCAATCCCAGCATGCTTTGCTCTCCCTTGCTGATAACACGCTCCAGTGAGCATTGTGTCCTGCTCCCATGCAATATCATGGCTCTGGTGTTAATGCCATGTTCACACTCTGTCCACAGATATCACACATCACAAACAACAGCTCTAGAACCGTATATTTTCCTTGGCCTATTTTTCTTTCTCAAGTCTTGGCACGATATATTGACAGAATTTAAGCGCCTTGTGGAACCCCTTGGGCAAACACTGACCACAATCAAACAAAGACGCGAAAGTGAATTGAAGAGAAGCTCATCTCAAATACAATGCACTTTACATGAGTAATCATATTTCCTGTACCTAGGCAAACATAATGCGTCTTTCTTTTCACCGAATTCAAATAGCTCAAATTAGGTCCTAGATAAGTCTACTTCAGCTTTACCTCCTCAGAATGCAGAGACACGTATTTGTGAGTGCTGCGAGGTTCGATTGCTTTTCCAATCAAACATTTGGACAACTTCTCAGTGATGGAGTTACCGCGCTGTCATCTTCCCTAATTCTAACTTTTTCCTCTTCTTTCGGAGGTAACCACAAGCAATGACAGTCGTTGGTCATATTAGCACGGGCTGGTGATGCGGTCGATCTTTTTAATCTCGACAGTTTATTCTCCACTGGCTAGGTTGGTGTTCAATTCTAAGGCAAGGGGCAGACTCAAGTAGGTTGGCAAATCTGGGCAAGCCAAGAGAGAAGGAGATACGAAGACCAGTCTACCATTTGACTGACTGTCGTCTCGGTAAAGCTTTCATTTCCGCACGTATAGGAGAAATCCGCAGCTGCCTGGGTCAATACTTTGCGCAAAGGCATCTTTGGGTTCTCCACCATATTAGCTTCCTGCCTGGCCACTTTGCTGAAGGCGGATTCTCTGCTGAAAGGTATTAATGGCAGCCAAGAGCATTCTTAGCACTCGCAAAGGGAGTTAATAAATGTGAAATATCTGCTATTAGAAAATCATGGATTTCAACATGTGGTGCATCAACACGGAGACATTAATTGAGGCTGTAATGAAGTCTGAGGTATCATCCCCCCAAGACAGCTTTTGAGCCTTAATAAGCGTGGATGCCGGGGAAGGTGATAGGAAGGAAGTTCAAGGGACAAGTTGGAAAGTGGACGTGCTTCATCCTTAGAACCAATCTCATTACTGGTCTCACTGCAAGGATAAAAATTTTAAGCCCTAGTTTATGCGGCAAGCGCAAGGTGACAGGCAGTTTATCTGGGAGCCCGATGAAGCCATCTGTAACATCAGAGGGCCTGAGTGGCTGCTCCTAATAGACTTGTTAGCTGCTGATAAAAGACGAGGCTTGCGAGTGCTGTGGAGCGGATATGGAAGGGCTAAAGCAGTCGACTGTGAATGCACTTGACTCCTCGTCCCACACAAGAAACCCCAGACACGCGTTTTACCCCCGGATCTCATTTCGCCAAAGAAATTAAGTTGTTGGTGCTGCAGCTAGCGAGCCCACGACCCCTGTCAATATGCCATTATGGAATGTGTCGATATGACTGCCATCCACTGCTATGGCTGTGCTTTTGCTGCGGCTTGTGAGAAATAGAAAGATATGGCAGCCAGACTTCATACAAGGATCACGATTGGATAATGTGTCACTGGTTCATTACACTTAATTACACAGCGCGTGCGCCCCATAATTCGAGCCAAGATATGAGAAATAGTGTCCATCTGCCTTGATATGATGGTGGCATTGCTGCTTTCTCACTGAGCATCACAGACACGTCATTTTGAATCACTGCAGGCCAGACATTCCTTCTGCCTCATGTAGGCTCTGCAAGAGATTACATTTTGGACACGCGCTCTCATATGTTCCTGTGATTAAAGATAATCACTATTTGGAATTTAATTAAGGCCGCAAGCATATCCCAGATTAAAAAAAAAAGTTAGGTGCAAGCCGCAAGGCTATTTTGGCTTAGTGCGGAATTTGGATAGTCCTCCGGATGGCATGCAAATCTCCCACCAAGTTCCCAGATGTAGCTTCGGCTTCACAAGAATCCAGCGCTTCACTATTTCTAGCAGTGAAGTCTGCAGACCCAAGGCAGACCAAATGGTGTTCCATGCAATACAGAAAGGGACCCATCAGGCACTCTGATTCTGCATTCTTGGTCCCAGGCAGTAAAGCAATGATGATGTTGGCACAGCATAAACAAGTTAGGAAAGGGAGAGAAAAAATAAATTAATGGAGCAAACACATCATAGTGCTTGATAATGCCCTGATTCTTTCAAGTGTTGGTCTGATGTTGGCTGAATGTTTGCTGGCAATATGTGTCATGCGTGTGCTCAGTCATTCCAGCACGATCCATATGTGTCCAGACTTAAACGTCGTGGCACAGTGACACAGGGGTTCTTTCAGAGTTTAACCCTGAGTCTGAGCAAGTGCTTGGGGAGGGCTGGGGAGTGCAGGAGACGCGCATTATCAGTGATGGAGTTGCTGAGCAAAGTGGATTTGTGGCTGCCGAGGCAGATAGCAAATGGATGGACACGGTGGGCTAGCCCATTAGAACTACAACCAACTAGAAGAGGTTTTTGGAGGGCTTCTGCATCTGCTGCTGTGGAAGACTGATGCCAAAATAGGGCTTCATCATCAGCAGCAGCAGCCACACCATACAGCATCACTACACAGCTTTTCAGTGACCTCATCATCTGCAGCAAAGTAGAGGCAATGATTGCCTCAGAATAAGCCTCGTCCCACTCTTTTTGAACACGAGTCCATCAAACAGCCTATGTTGAATGAAAAGGCCAGATTAATTGGCTTACACCATGAAAATCATCACGGTACTGCATTTAATTAAAGTTTTTATGAGTTGTGATACTGATATATATTTCAATAATGTCAATACGGCTTCTAATTAAAACAACAAACACTATCAGCAAGACGCATGGTGGCAATCAATTATCGGAGATCAGCATTGAAGCCATAGAAGAGCCATGTAAGATGCAGCTACCCGAGGAGTTGTATTAACCTACATACAGCAGCGTTTCATTGGAGTGGGCGATAATCACGACAGAAGGCGGGTGATCGAGTGGCGCTTGCCTCGATCCAATATCGACGATTGCAACAAGCGGCCTTCTCATTAATGGCGGACAAATTATCACGAAATGGCGGAGCTGGCCGCTGAGAACACCGACAAATTGTCCTGGGTGAGCGGAGCAGTCCCATCGATCTCCCAGCCCCGTTTGCCGATTGCTCCTTTGTAATTAATTCCGGGCGTCAATTAAGAAGTTGTGTGTATCTGAAAAGCGTGATTGTGGCAGGTGATAATCAACAAACACATCCACAGGGTGGCGCTATTATCTTTGGGCTCACGTCAACAATGGCCCATTTTGCCCCCGGCCGGGAAATTGAAATTGATTTGTATTCAATCATAAACTGGAGCTAAAGGGAGTTTTCATGCAGCATGAGGTGGCCTGGTGGCCCTCAGGCAACTCAAGGATCAACGAGTGGCGTTCCTCCCACGGTTTTACCCTGGGTTTCGATGCTCCCTTCATCAGGCATCATGGCATGAAGCATCGTGGCATGGTGTGGCAGTTGAAGCAGTTGAAAGGACGTCATGCAGGGGAAGGGAAAAGGACACCCCTCGATGAATCCCCTGCAGCTATTGCAAGCAAAGCCCAGCACGTGACACCATGGTGACACCAAACAGGCAGCTTGAGTGCATGGGAGAACAGGCCAAGACGCCTTTGGCAGGTCATGGTATGGCACCAACAACACCCGCAATAGACTCAATGGCAGCAATGGCACCAACCCTAATTCCCTGTTTTACCAATCTGTCCATCATGCAGGAAGCAAGGGCAAGTCATGTGACCCTTAGTGGTCATGTGACCTTGTCACATGAAGCCGTTGTCTAACTTGCACTAGACTAAAAGTTGGTCATCAGTCACATTTGATTTTACTTGCTTGTGCACTCTACTCCATGGTTCAACTGAGCTTGGCCATGCAGCCTAAACATCAAGTCAGGCCCTGAGGCTGTATAGACCATTACACACACTCGACGCCATAGTGCGACTTCTCAATAGATCACAGGTTATTAACACGGCGCTAAGTGCAGACCCAACGATGTAATATTAAACCGCACATGTAAAACGAGATCAAAGGGAAGACATAGAGTTGCGTAGGTTTTTTTTTTGTCTTTGTGTGAGGCTTTTGCAAACCTTGTTTATCACATTAGCCAAGTCGGTTTGTCACACCCTCCCTTCAAAAAAGGCTGTTACTTAATCTGTGGTGAACTTAAGGATCCCAAGAAACCTGTTAATGCGTTAATGTTCATGAAAGGAAGCGCCTAGGTACCCAAGCAGCTGTCATTTGCTGTCAAAAGCATCAGACAGGTCTTGTGTTGAAGTAAAAATATATGCACAGCTCCAGGGGCAAATGAGAATCATCCATCATCCATATAAGCTCAGTAATTAGAAACTCCTCTGACTGCAGACTCTCATATTTGCACCATATTCCCCCTATATTCTGCCAGTATTCATGGCAGGGGCTCAGCTCCCCCACATATATCAAGCCAAGCCAGACTTCCTAGGTGAAACCTTCATGGCCTACTGAGTATTTCACATACAAGGTCATGATCTGGTCAGCCCAATGTCACTGGTATGACAGACCAGGGTCAAACGACTTGACCTTTGATGCATCTGCGATCCTGCTGTAGAGGAAAGGCAAATTTGTGTTTTACCAGTTCACTTATTTGCACTGTACATAAAAAATAACTAATTTAATAATGTCAAAAGATTTTTCCACAGTAAAGTCTATCGCCGTTTTTTTTTTCTTCTGAAAAACTTTTGATAATACCACACCCAGACTGTTATGATATTTACATGTCAGCTATTGATTTTAGGTAAGAATTACATCAAAGATATTCGCAGTTTAACAACAGAGGCTCCGATGAAATTTTCTCGTGACTCCAGCTCAGTGGGTTCACTGAATCATAACACGGTGGCAAAATATTTGATCCATGCAGAAAGTTGCATAATGGCGAACTGGCGTTGGAAAAAAGTTGCAAAGGACTGAAATGCAATGAAAGAAAGCAAAGGACTATCGGTTGAGCAAAATGGAGAAGAAAAAAAGATGGGGGAATAGGAGACGCAAAGTTACCATGCCATCTTTGGTCTGTTTATGGACGAACAGTGAGAAGAGAATGCAAGATGCTATCAAGCTGACATCTTAAGCTAGCAGTGAATGAGAGCATGGGAGAAAGTCTGCGTTTTTCGGCTGAGGGGTTGCGGGAACACATGGTTGGCTGGCGTGCAATTGGCAGGCATCGGGCCTTAAGTACGGTTATTATGGGTGAGCAGTAAACCTTAAGGCAGGGTGGAAGGCTGGTGGAAGGCTGGTGGAAGGCTGGAGGAAGGCTCATTTCACATTGAAGGCACACAGCCATCGATCAAGGACTGAACTGTGGTCTGCTTGGCCGTCATACAGACAACATGGACCCAAAGGTGGCCCACACCCACTTGCTTGCTTGCTCCGGCACAAACGCTGCCCTTGCTCGGAGCCACATCAACTGGAACCACATCCCATGACATGCAATCATACGCAATCACCAAGATAAACGCTGCAGCAGCCAAAGCCATCGCAGTCACAAGTCATAGAAGACGATGATCAATTGACACTGATTGTGTCCCCCTCCCCTGCAAAAGACTTCTCACTGCACCAGACTACCCCCCCCCCCCCCCCAATCCCATACACAGGGGCCCAAGAGTCCCCACAGATGAAGAAATGTGACTCATTAACAAATGACACGATAAAAGGCAGGCACGGCGCTTACAGCAAAAGCCTAATGAAACGAACAGAATCTCCAAATGAAACAATAGAGCTCATAAAATTCCGTATAATTTGCCAGAAAGGTTGGATAATGTAAATTGCATGTGATGCAAGCTCTCGTAACAGAGTAACTGCAGTAATTATGTGTCCAATTAAGCCAAACAAACGTGTAGATTGTTATCCCAAAGATAATAAAAGTTTAACAAACCAAGTGGAATAATTCATTAGATTAACAAAGATTGATAACAAACGACATTAATGCTGCGTGACAGATCCTAACTATGGGCGATTTGGAAGTTTTAAAAGAAGATGCTCTGGGGAATGTAGAATAAAGAATGCCACAATAAAGTTGCAGGCAATCACTTTAGATATTATAATGGGGGGATATCATCTTGCTTGAGGAGAGAGCATTCTGAAATACAGAACAGTGATGTCATGACCTTGCAGCCCAGTCGATAGCATGCATGCTTACATTCTGGAGGACACAGAAAAGCAAGTTGTTTGCTGTAAAAGACTTGTGGGAGTACATTCCAGATAATCTGCAGTAGTGCCCCAAGCAATGGGAGCTACAGTGAAGGCAAGTGGTTACTGAGGACGCCCTTTTTGACCCCAGATTTGAGTTGGCCCTTCCTTGGCCTTAGGCAGGTTTGGGTGGTCTGCACTGAATAGCCAAAGAAGGTCATGCAGTAGCCCTGGAACTGTCCTCTAGGTTCTCCAACATTAAAATATTCATGGCCCGCATGTCTAATTGGCCCACCTGGCCCAAGACAAGGTTTGTCCAAACACTGACAAATCCTTCACCGAGGACCTGCAGGTCTTCATAACCCCCTTTGTCCCACCCTGACAAACACAACAGCACGAGCAATTTTTACGCAAATATGTACTCCAGGGCAATCGCGCAGCAGTAGCAGCGGCATCAGTTCTTGTAGTAGCTCAGCGGCCCTCGCCCTAAAACGTCTTACATGAATTACATATGGAAGGAAGATGTCTTCCTCCGCTCTAAAAAACTGAAAGTCATCATGTCGAGCTTTCAAATGCAAATGAATGGAAGGTTTGGCGGACAATATGCAAATACAGCAGATACTGCTTAAAAGGAGCAAACATGATTTTTCCCCACCAAAGATTAAAAGGCAATGAATTTTTGCCTTGCATTTTTCTTCGCATATGAGATGATGAATATGACGAGATGATTCAACTATGCCAAAAAGAAACGAGTGTGCAAAATGGAAAATGGGGAAAATTTCTGACTGGGAAAGAATGACGAATAGCCGGAGGCAGTGGCTGACTTTGGTGCCAAGAATGTCAGCTGAATGTCTGCAGAGTTCCATGAGAATGAAAGGACACATAAAACCTTAATCAAAACGTACACAAAAAACTGGACGCGCTAATGTCACAATGCTGCACATGTGAACTGGATTTTTGCTGTGCAATCCAGGGATGATCAAACCGTTGCCCACTGATCACGGAGCATTGCAGTTGGAGTAATTAAAACCCAGAGCTCTGTGGAATGAAATGTCAGCGAATCGTGAAGAGCTTCATTAGCCTCGTATTTCTCCGTCTGTTATCTTGTTTGAAAATGCACACGCAAATTCTTGACCTGTCATTGAATTCATTAAATTGGAAAACCATTAAAGAAAACCTTGAAAGGGACCGCAACCAAATTTATGACCAAATCTTAATTTCTCTTGGAACATTACAGCAAACACAATTAAGTGGCAGTTGTTAAAGGAAACAAAACAGACCGTCTGGCAATAAAAGCCACGTAAAAACATGGAACTGCATGGAATTGTCGGACATGCAGATTGTAAAGGTACAGAATGGCACAGAAAGAAATAAAAGCACCAAGACAGAACGACCAAGGACGTTAAAAGGAACGACAGACACAAAGAATCTTCAGCTGAAGTTGACGTTCAGCACATGATTAGACCAGACTGATAATTCAGACACCACAGGAAAGGATGAGACTTAGTGCTCAGACAACTGACACTAAGACATTACAAAGGCGGAACCAGACAGACACTTGAAGACCCTGACAGACATTGACAGCCTGCAAGACCAATAGCTGAACAGACCTGTGATAGCATACAAGGCTGGGCCGGCATTGGGCCGACGTTGGACCGACATGGCCAACTAAGAGCCGATATAGTGCAAAATGGCATATTATCAGCGCCAAGTGCCATGGCATCAATTGAACCCAAGACTTATCACAAACAGAGAGAACCTAAAATAGACAGTCACACAGACAGAATAGAAGACAGACTCGGCTAACATGACATTACAGATAGACACAGAAGGATCCCACAATTAACATACCTTCTTAATAAAAAGCAATTTAATCACTTTAGCTTGGTGGGATTACAATGACAAAATCCAGAACTAACACTTCCAAGATATTAAGATCACTTCACCATTAGATAGATAGAGATAGGAAACAAACCAATAGACAAAACGTATAGGGCATCACAAGCATCTAGACAGAGACAGCCACAGACTGGAAGAGATAGCTCCAGGTAGCATTGTGTATCACACCTCCGTAAGTTTGCACCACACTACAGCCAAATGGAAGATGATGTGGCTGTGTGCCAGGTACCAGATGACCCCAACACCATCAAGCCAATTTATATCAATGTTTGATATGTGTGGATTATTTAACAAGCATTTTCATCATACCCACGGGCTTGGCCATTAATGCCGAAACCATATACTGTATTTGAGCACGTAATGCTTTATATTTAGACAGCAAGGCCCACTGCGCTGTCTCTGTAGTGTTTAGGCTGTTAGGCCGATTAAGCACAGCTTTTATTTAATACCTTAAAACATGCTTTGTTTGGCAATTTTTTTTTTATTTAATACTAGCTTAAAACCTCCCACTTCTTAAGCTACAAGGACATTACTTATAAAGGGGCGTTCACACTGTCACGTATAAAGTCCTAACTATGACCATGGATGTAATTCACTCGCCGAGCGTTTCAAGGATACTCTTGCTAATCCGTAGGACTCTCGTGGTCGCGCTTGAACACTCACGAAGGCTTTTCAAAATAGATATAATGTAGTCCTGGAAAGCTTGCTTTACGCTGTATAATTGAAGAACATTGAACCATGGTTCGTCTATGATTAAACCAACAGAACTGTCTGAAGACTACATATAATATATATAAACACTAAATAACTCTCATTATCAGCGTATTGCTGACATTAAACCTGCATGCATAGCTGACCAATGTATATCATCAACACCTGTAAGATTGGAAGTGTGAAAGAAAATAACAAAAAAGTTGAGGTCCTAATGACTCACCTTGCGTAATGACACCTGTCCAGGAAAGGAGAAGGATGATAACGACGTGGGTGTGCTGAGAAACTGCCATGGTAATGAGTTTTTGACAGGTCCTGATATCAGATACAGAAGCTGCTAATGAAGAGTTGACATTCAATATATGAGATGAAAGAATGTCTTCAGGAGCAAAAGATGGTGAGTATCTAACTCTTTCCCACGTTGTAAGAAGACTTTGGCATAAAAAGTGTCTCAAGGAATCGCAGTAACTGTCCCCTAGGGGTTCTCTTAGGAGAAGTAAAGAGCTGTATTCATCAGGGATGCAGGGAGGCAGAGGTGATGGAGAGGCGCCACTGGTGCTGTCACTCTCCTTTATGCCTATCTTTGTTTCTCTACAGGAGAGTGTATTTACTTTGTCACGTGACTTGACCAAGCTCCGCTAGGTGTCGCTGTGCTCCTATGAAGTGTAATAAACTTTCACCTGTAATAATCTGCCAATCACTGAGCCCGGGGCATCGTGTGTGAAGCAATAACAAGTCAGTTGACACTCTTCTTTGACTTTTCTTTTAGCTGCTCCTTCTAAGTCCTATGGCCTCAGGCAGTTCCGTGTGACATGTGCCAGAACTAGACTGCAAAAAAGAAGTCCAATAGAAACAAACAGCAACAAACACTCTTGCAGATTCTTGTGATGTTTGGGAAGTAAAGTCCAGTGCACTGGAAGTGCTAAGGTCCAAATCAGAAGCACACAAAAGATGAAGCCATAGGCGGCTCGAAGTGTCAACTGCCAGAAGTAGTAGAGCAGAGTTGTTGACAGTAGCGCAGTCAGTGTTGACTGAGCGGGCGCGCCATCAACGGGGCCTTGTATGCGGCTCAGCGGCACACTGATGCTCCGCCCTCGCCCCACAATTACCGTACCAATAAGGGGGCCGCCAGGGCTGTTATTAATTCCGCTAGGCTGGAGAAGGGACATCATTATCGTGACTGGGCCCTGTGATACAATCGGACCTCCGTTCCATTACCACGTAGCCTGTTAGCACTAATGCTTTCCGTAGGAGCATGGCTTTGAAAGGCATTAGGATGAACACAGGGCCATCCTGCAGACAATTTGCCCCAATTTTCCTTATGGCCAACACCGCCACTTACTCTTTAAATTAATCGTGTGCCAATTGATTCGAGCAGCCCTGTACTGAACTGCAGGTCATTGGCTCTATTGGGCCGGGCAAGTAAAAGCAGTCCCTGACTGAGCACACCGTGAGAGGACAAGGACTGCTAATGCTGCCTTCTAATACCGCTTTCTAGTAGGCAACTAACTCTGGCCACTCACATAACGAACTGGACTGAGACTGACCAGAGGATGCATGGTCATGTCAGGCGTAAAGCAAAGTCCTAGCTGACCAGTAGGCTGACCACAAGGCCCATGATGGCAACAATAGTCGGAGGTCCTGGAGGATGGGGGACTTCTAGGCAGACAACGTCTAAAGTGCCCACTCTCGACAGACATCCCAAGTCTGCAGTGGATGACTCGGTGAGCTGATTCAGGCTGGCTCTTCTAGTAGCTCCGCTATTTACCAGGGCAACTGCATGGCAACGGGTAGTGCAGTGACTGCAGTACCCCAGCCTTGTGTGCTCAATAACCGATGTGGATTGTACCATGCATCTTTCTGGCATCTGTAAATAAGCGACAAGCAAATGCTCTTGCTCCCCTCAGATGCCACCAAATGATGCTGCATACATGTACAGCTGCTATGGTGCACCCCCTCCCCTTCATTGCTAGGCAGGAAGCAAGATGACAGTGTAGACAGCAGGACAGACAAAAATGTCATGCACAAAATAAGACATGAGTCTCGGTTTTAGAAGCAAAGAAAGTCTACATGACGTTCCATCGCAGCCATCGTCATATGTAAGATGAGGAAAGCTAAATATGTTCCACTATACCATAATGTCAGGGGCACTTTCAAGCTTTTAGAAGTCATTACATATCAGGACTAAATACGTATAGTCTACAGCAATGCTCAGCTATTTGTTTTAACATATCATGCGCTTCATTGAGCACATGTCAGATTTGGACTGTGCCACCCCACTTTGCAAATCATACAGTTTCACTTTAGGGAGTTGCACTAAAGTCATAAAACTTTAGCGTGCACTGTACTTCTGTGAGCATTAACAACTTGCACTGAGCAGTCACCTTATCATGGTCTACTAGTGTTGTATTCACGAGGGAAAACTGCAGCTAAAGAGGCACTTTATCGATAGAACAGCAACGGAGCCTTGAAGCAGAACTTGCTGGACAAGCTCGATAAACTAACTTCCTCGGAGTCTGCAGCAATGGCGTGGTAGCCTTCACTTATTGCAGAGACATTTTGGAGACAACGCAGGAGACAGTCACTGAGGCCGCAGAGTGCCATCAGTTTTCACAATGTGGGCAGATGCAGCACGGGCAGCACAGCTTGGGCAGATGAAGCAGACTTTGGGCAGACCAAAGTCACAAACCTCAAGCTGCCACAGCTGGAAACACCCCCTTCCCTAAACACCCTGGTCTAGAGTCTTCGATCATTGGGCTTTGTTGGTCATTGCAATGACACAGTCACAAATCAACGCCAGTCCTACAAGGCCACAGTGACCAGCAGCACTCGGCAACCTGGCCAGCATAAATTGTGAAGAGTTTGTTGTTGCAGGGAGATCGGCGGAGGTCGATCACTAATTCCCTGGACAACAGGGGCATCGATCTTCCGCCAGGTGGCCACCGTAGTCCACCACAGTGCCCCTTAGTGCCTTATTATTTATAGTTTATGACAGGAAAGAGAAGGCGGGAAATTATCGGAGAATTGTCGCCTCGAGACTGTGGATATTTTGTAGGGCACTGTGCTGACTGGCTCAAGTGGAAAATTGAAGGCAGTCGTGAATATGCGGGGATGTGGCAATTCCCCCCAAAGCTTTGGTGCAAGCGTTAAGATAGGCCAAATGGCTACTCAATGGTCACTCTGGGCCCCCACATCCCTCACCCACCGGTCAAGGGCTACACAAACACTCCACCTCTGCCACATGCATTCCATCTGTTTACGTTGTTCTGTTTTTCCATCACTTACCCGTCATTAATTTTCTTGGCCAAGAGCGTTTGCACATGTCCTCTGTCTGCTTGCTTGACAAATTAACATTTTCAGCAGACTCCAAGCTTTAGTGCTTCACATACTGCATATCCTGTCATCATTCCTCCTGTGCAAGGCAAAGTATCTTTCTCGAGGAAAATAGAACTTGACTTCCAAGAGTCCACGACCATTTAAGAGACTTAAAACGTTATAGTTCAACTAGTATTGTATTTGTATACTTTTATCTAACCAACCGTGAGGGTATTTTACTAAATGAGATTTGCAATCCAGTTTCTGTTGCTATGGAAGCTTTTAGTTTCTACCCAAGAAATATCGCCTTTTCTTCTTGTAACAGATACATGGGCCATCCTCTGGGGAACAGGTTCGTTAAAGCTCAGACTTTGCAATCTGGCAGCAACAATATGACTTCCGCTTCCGGTCAAAGTGACAAAGTCACATGGGACTGCAGGAAGTAAGCAGGTCGTGACCTGGCGGTAATTGTTTGCAATACAGTGCATGTATAGTGCAACGCAATGAAAATTACAGCATAACATGTGCCACATCAGCGACGTCGGCCCTGAGTCGATAATGTCGGTATTGTCGGTTCAGCGTCGGCTCATCTGGCATGCATGCTATCATGGTAAGCTATATTTGTTATTAGTAGGGTCAAAATGAATGTCAACATGTTTTTGCAATTTTTTTTATTTTGTGCAAAGCATGAAATACCTATTAAAAGCATTCGGGCTGTTGGCCATGAGTCAAATCCCAACTTTACAACTAGTAATTACACCTCTGAGTCAGTAATAAAGTAGATTTATTGTTTGCTATATTTCCATTGTATTTTCTGTTGTTTCTGTGTGACCATGATGATCAATAACCATACTGCTTTTGTCTGTTTGAAAGTTGGGGTTTGACTTTTGCGAGCAATTATACCTCTATATTTTATACCAACCATGTTTTGTATGAAAATAATGACCAAAATAACAGGCGGACATTCGTTTTGAATCCAACTTTAGTTGAAAGTGTCACAATTGACAACCCAATGCTGGACTGGACATCACTCAGTACACATTCTTTGAAGTTCTTTCTATTCATTTCTTATATTTAAGTCATCGTCTTATATTTAAGTTGTCCTGCATGGTGATCACAGGCCTTTCTGAAACCTTATAGCTTTATATGTTACCTCTTTCCTTCATCTAAAATTCATGATGACCGTTTACACAATGATAACAAATGCACCAAATCATCCATCCCATGCATCCTGGTCTACTGTACGGAACCAGGTCTCCTGCATTATTTTGTTATTGCACACTATATGATCCACCAATACATGAATTCAATTGAATAACTGGCATTCGCATACCTGTTTACATTAATAGATATATATTTATTTTTCTCTTATATCCTACTTCCTTTTAATTTATTTCTATGGTTGATGTATTTGATTATAGGCAAATCTATCTTCGTGTAGTCATGTAAGGGCAAATACTCCAATTGGCCTCAGCCTTCCTATGTGTCTTTATTTTTCTTATGATGAACAGTGACTTGGGATTATATACTATATATGTTCGGTTATGACAATAAAATCAATCAATATCAGTCAATTAAAAATAATACAAAAAGGTGTTGATCAGGTGAGCCAACATAGTGAATTTATAAAAGAATGTAAATGATAGAATGCTTTTGCTATAACAAAAAAAAATGTATATCACATCCACACCCTGTTCGTCACTTGTTAAGTTTAACCATACACGCAAGGACCTTTTGGTCTATAGTCTAGGGTGGCTCTCCTCGCCAAGAGCTATTTGGTCCCCAGAAGCAAACAGTGCTCTTACTGCCTGGGTAAATATTATGTGTATAATTTACTATAAAGTACCTAATTATGCTTCACCAGAAATAATACAAAGCCAGACACATCCCTAGAAAGTTTGTAGAGTTATCCCCTAGATGGCACCTGGGCTTGACCATGGCAGACTACAGCTCCCTCTGGTGCTAAGAGAGGTGCTAAGAGAGGCAAATATTTGCAGCCAGTAGCCTAGCGGCATTCAATAACGTATGCATCTTTTTGTAACTTTATTAACTGTTAAATTCTTTATTCAATTCATACAGTAAGTACAAAAAACGAGTTACAATAAATGAGAACAGTTACAATAAATGAGAACAGTTATAATGCCAATATGAACCATAAACAAGTCATAAATATTTCAGTCTATCATTTTGGTAGGATGAATGGCAAGGGCGGGAAAGACAAATGGCTTTTAAATATTTAAATATTTGCACACATAAACATATCTTAGAAAGTTCAGACAACAGTCCAGTCTTCGTTGAACTTTAAATTATATTTGTACAAAGAGTTTACAGGAGAAACATGAAGAAAACTAGGATGAACAACTTTAACATGGGTATCTTTTATCTCTGAACTCCTGCCACACATCCCAATTTATAATTTCATCATACGAAGGTACTTCATCAACAAATTCAAAGAATTCCTCAAATAACTCATCAGGATCAATTTCAAAGAATTTCGAAGCTTTTGCCACCAGTCTAATAATTTCCTGACTCTCCACAAGGCACTCATACTCATTCAACTCCACTAGGATCCATTCTTCATTGGAAGTAAGAAAAGGTTTTGCCTTGTGATACTCAATGATGGTTTCGGGTGTTGCTGGCCAGTCCAAAGGTTTCGATGTGTCAATTTTCACATTTGTGTCCCTGGACTTCTTTTTGTGTCTGCTTTCTTTTCCAGATTTATCTTTCTTTGGAAAGGCTGATGCACCAGATGACGCAGCCTCTTGGTGGTGCTTATCATGACGCCGTTCCCTCTCTGAATTGCGCCGGTCCTTTTCAGAAGCTTTTCTCTCACGCTCAGATTCTCTTCTCTCTTTTACCTTCTCTCTGTCATCCCGACTTTTTTGCCTTTCTAACTTTTTCTTCTCACTACTTCCAAAGATCTTCTTCAACATTTTGTCGTCTGTGTCACTACCAATGTTTTCAGGGTTGCTATCAGGATCAGTTTGAGCTCTTTTGGCCTTGGCTATTTTATTAAACTTGGCAGTTGCTGTAATAACACCAAGATTTGGACCTCCTGATTTTGGAGTTGGCGATGTTGGAGTAGAGGGTTTGCCTGGGAGAGGAGGCTTGTTGCCAGTCACTGCTTTTCGTGGAGATTCACCTCCAGAATCACCACTACCACTTGGAGGCTTTCCTGCTTGTGCTTTTATGGCGTGCTGAAGTTTCTTCTTCAACTCAGGCTTTTTGTTAGGTTTTGGTGCTGGTTTTGGAGGCTCAGTCTTTTCTTCAATGGGTTCTTGTGGCTCTTGTCTTTGAGCTCTTATTGCATTTCTCAGAACTTTCTTCAGTTCTTCTCTTCTCTTTAGTTGCTCTGCTGTTGGTGGTGGTTTGGGAGGTCGTGGTTCAGTGTCTGTACTTGCTGCTCGTGCTCTTAAAGCATTCCGGAGACGTTTCTTCAACTCTTCACGTCTCTTGATTTTTTCTTCTGATAATGGTGGCTTTTTGGAACGAATAGCTTGTCTAAGACGTTTTTTCAGCTCCTCTCTTCTTTTAAGCTTTTCCTCAGATACAGGAGGCTTTTCTGGAGGAGGTGCTGTTTTTGACCTAATAACTTGTCTCAGGCGCTTCTTCAACTCCTCGCGTCTCTTGAGCTTTTCCTCAGAAGGTGGTTCAGGTTTCTTTGCTGGTGGTGGTCCTGCTTTAGACCTTATAGCATTACGAAGACGTTTCTTCAGTTCTTCCCTCCTCTTGAGTTGCTCAGCCGTAGGAGGTGGTTTTTTGTCAGGAACAGCTTTATTTTCTTCAGGCTCAGGTTGTGCAGGCTGTCCTGTTCGATTACTTACTTTGGAGCGAATTACGTTTCTCAAACGCTTTTTAAGCTCCTCTCTTCTTTTCAATTTTTCATCTGAAATTGGAGGCTTTGCAGGTTTGTTGACAGGAGGACTGTGGTCTACCTTGCTTTGTTCCTTATTTTCTTTTCCAGGTGATTTTTCTTCAGGAATGTCCTGATTAGATGGTTTTTTTCCAGGAATTTCCTCTGCATGTGACTTTTCTTTAGAGATGTCCTTCTCAGATGACTTTTCTTTAGGGATGTCCCTTTCAGGTGACTTTTCTTTAGGGATGTCCCTTTCTGGTGACTTTTCTTTAGGGATGTCCCTTTCAGGTGACTTTTCTTTAGGGATGTCCCTTTCAGGTGACTTTTCTTTAGGGATGTCCCTTTCAGGTGAGTTTTCTTTAGGGATGTCCCTTTCTGGTGACTTTTCTTTAGGGATGTCACTTTCTGGTGACTTTTCTTTAGGGATGTCCTTTTCAGGTGTCTTATTCGTAGGGATATCCTTTTCCCTGTCTCTTACCTCACTGTTCTTCTCTGAGAATTTCTTTGGCAGCACTGCAGGAGCAAAGTTAGCCTTATGTGGTTCTCTACTTTCTTCTGCTGACTTGTCTTTATTTCTCTCTGGTTCTGGACTGGACCTGCTTTTTTCAACCTCTGATTCTTTTTTATTATTTTCTGCAGTTTCTGCTGCACTGTGACAATCCTTGGTGTATGGCGTTTGTTGAGGCTTTTCTGTTGTTTGAAGCTCTGCTTTTAGTCCTGAAAAATAACTGTTTGCTTGATTTCTGTTATTGTTTTTTTCTTCCACACTCTTTGCTGCCTCTGCTTCACTTGGCTTTTTGTCTTCTAAGTGCTTGGCTCGAGGGGGAGGTGGTAAAGGAGGTGGAACAGGTGGACGCAGTACTTTTGATTTTGTTTCTTCTAATTTTGGCTTGATTTCTTCTATGTGCTTGGGATTTTCAACCTTTGCTGGAGGATCCTCTACTTTTGGATTGGGCTCTTCTACCTGTCTTGGTTTCTCAGGAGTTACTTCTGTAAAGGACACAATAGATTGTGAATTTGTGTGAGTAGGGATGTAATCACCTTCTGTAGTGGGTTTTTGTCTGATTAAAGGGAATCGTTTCCTTGGAGGAGGAGGAGGCTTTGGTGGTTTAATAGGTTTTTCTGGGACTTCTTCAATGGAAGGAAGACGTGGTCTTCCCAGCTGAGTGAGTGAATTTGGAGAGAGTGTGTTTGGCCTCTTGGGTGTTACTTTAACTTCAACAGGCACGGAGTTGGGCTCTTCAGGTTTTGTATGACTGCACTCAGAATCAGGCAATTCAACGCCGTTAAAAGAAACACTATCAGGTTCTCTAGGTCTTTCAGTGTTCCTATTAGGTGCAACAAAGTCTTCAGTCAGAAGTTCTTTAGCTGAAGGCAATGATGGAGATATCTCAGGAAGAGGTTCAGATTTAGGTTCAAACTTGGTATCAGTAGTCGCAGGAGATTCTACCTCCAACTGCGAGGTTGTGGATTTGGGTTCTTCAGGTTCAACTGCAGACACAGGCTGAGGGTCACCAGATGCCAAAGTTTCTTTTTCTGGAGAAGCTTTTGAGTCTTCAGCAGCAAAATTTGCACTGGCAGATGGTGACCTGTTAGGCTCTTCTGACGCAAGCTTGGAATACACCGACACGGTTTCAGGTCCACAGAATTTTAGCTCTGGAAGGAAAGTTTCAGGCTCTTCTGGTACAAACTTTGTAATTGTAGATATAAAAATATGCTCTTTAGGTATTATATCAGTTTCAACAATCAAAGTATTAGGCTCATACGAAGTAAGTTTTGTATCAGTAAGCACGGAATTAAGGTCTCCAGGTGTTACCTTGGAATCTGCAAAGCTGGATTCACTTTCAGCAGCAATTAACTCAGAAGGACTTGTCACTGGTTGAGCAGGACTTGGAGTGAATTCTGGTAAGATAGATTTAAGTCTGTAAAGTAGGTTTGGGTCTAGGAGTGTTAATGCTTCAAAAGGTGTAACAGGTGCAGGTGCAAGACTTGCCACAACAGTGCCAAACGGTTTAGATTCAGTATTTACCGTTATACCTAGGTTCGAGCTCCCTTCAGAGTTTGGGGGGTTTGCTGCTGCCTCAGGTGGTCTGGATTCTAGAAGTTTTCGTAATGAGGACACCTGCGGGTCACTGTCAGCCTCTGGTTGTGATGTAGAAGGCTTTGGCGGTTGCTCTGGCTTCGCTGCTGCAGCATCAGCCGTAGGTGGAATGGATTCTAATAGTTTTCGTAAGAATGAAACTTGCGGATCAGCTTCTGCACCTGCTGGTTCTTTTTGATGATCTGGCTTAGTGTCCTTTGGTTGGGGCGGGGGTTTGGGAGCTTCTGAAGAAGTTGTGGGTGGCAATGACTCCAAGAGCTTTCTTAATGATGAAACTTGAGGATCATCTAATATATTAAGCTCAGGTTTGGGAGTCTTTGATTTCCTGTGAGGCCTAGGCTCTGGCTCAGTAGGTGGTGGTCTAGATTCTAAAAGTTTCCTTAAGGAAGATACGTTTGGATCAGATTTAAGCTGGGATTCTGTCTTGGACTTCCTATGTGGTCGACTTTTGGCTTCTGGCTCAGATGCAGGAGGTCTAGATTCAAGAAGTTTTCTCAAATCTGACTTTTGCTCTTCCTTTGGCTTTGACTTGGACCCACGTCTACCACTTGGACGTGACGGAGCAGTTGTGTCTGCAGGTCTTGACTCTAAAAGGGCCCTTAAGGGAGACACAGGTTCAGATGAAGGTTTTTTCTTCTTCTTGGAATGATTAGTTTTCTCAGGTTCAGCAGCTTTCTTTTCCTTTGCTGCGTCCTGAGTTTTCTTTGTCTTTTTTGATTCTGGTTTGTCTTTCTCTGGTGTAGGTTCTCTGAAGTCTAGAAACTTAGAACCTTCACCTTCCTCATCATCATTACCATCTTCATCATCTTCTCCATCTGATTCATTTTCTTCGGGCTCAGGTGCAGAAGGTTTACGTTGCTGTTTTGATTCTTTGGTCTTCTTTCCTGTGGTTGGAGCTGGTGCTTTGACTTGTTTCTGTTTTCCTGGTTTGACTATTGGTGCACTCTCAGGTTCCCCTTCCTCCTCTTCCTCCTCCTCCTCTTCCTCCTCCTCTTCTTCTTCTTCTTCCTCTTCCTCAGGAGCAGCTTGTTTAGGTTTGGCTTTTTTACTTGATTTTGGCTGTTGCTGTACTACTTTGCCTGAATATTCTTGTTCGTCAGGATCTGGCAAATCGTCCTCATCAGAGTCTTCTTCCTCTTCTTCCTCCTCTTCTTCTATAGCAGGTTGTTTTTGAACTGGTCTTTTCTTTCCAGGCTGTTCTGTTACAGGTGCTGATCCTGTCTGCTCAAACAATTGTTCATCTGGATCTTTGAGATCATCATCATCCGAATCATCACTCCCTTTGTCTTCTGGAGCAGCTTTCGATTTTTGTCTCTTTGGTTTATCTTTGGATTCTTGGTTTTCCTTTTCAGCCTTTTCTCTGCTTTCTGCTTCTTGACGTCGTTTACGTCTTTGTCGTCTTTCTTCCTTCTCTCTTGCAATTCGAGCTGCTTCGCTTTCTCGTCTCTGTTCACTATCAGGACGAGGTCGAGCATGGAACCTTTTCCTCCGCTCTACTGCCTTTTCAAGTTCTTCCTCCTCTTTTAGTCTCTGTTCTTCTTTGTAATTGCGGCGTTTTTCTTCTTTTTTCTTGGCCTTCTCTAATTCCTTTTCTAACAAAAGTGCTTCCTTATCTGGTGACTTGGATTTTTTTGACTTGATGCAACACAGACATCCATTGTCTGGAGGCTCCCTCTCTTTGCTTTTGTTTCGTTTCTTCTTTTTCTTTTTCTTTTTTGGTAATGGTTCGTCCAAATTGGCTCTGAAATATAAATATTATTGTTCAGGTTGTGGCTTATTCAGAATGTTGAAATATCCGTTATCCAACTAAGATGTGAAAATTAGCATTTAATCAGCAATATCTTTTCATATAACTACATGTTCTTATACATTATTTCCCAGATTTTCAAGGAGTAACCTACACTGCTGCAGTGTTCTAATACAATATACCAGAATTTATTGTATGTTTACACTTGGAACAAAATTTTAACAGTCTATTCCTGGGTTTTCTGTGCTCATCAAATTGTGTTACAGTCATTGATATATAAAGCACATACATAGCACTAAAACTCATAAAATTCCATGCACAATTTTACGGGGGATGTGGACTCTTGAAACCACTTGGCAACATTCCTTTGAATACTTCACCAATGCAAACATGCATTCGAAAAGTACATTCAGTGCATATAATAAGTATCATTCTGGCACATGTGTTTCGTAAATATAGCTCAGACCAGCTGTCTGCAAGGTATGTACAGTGAATAATGCTTAGAGCTGCTCTAAGTATGTTCAATATGCATAACACCATACACACCTAGCATAGATCTAAACACAAACTGAAGAAGTGTGTTTGTTCTCATCTCTCATCTTTCGAATACTCTGAATAGCAAGCAAGAGGAGTTTTTGCAAGGCCTAGCCATCAAAAATTAATATGAAAACATGAAAAGTGCTCATGCAAGCAAGAAGTAGAAGACCAGTATTTACAGAGTAATACTCACAGGTAAGATGCAAGCTAGGATGCAAGCTAGGATGCAAGAGGTGTAAAGTGTTCAAGCAGACCCAGAAAACTGAATGTGGGCCACTGGACGCTCCCTGTGTTAAGTGAGATTTAGCACAGTGCAGCAACTTGCAGGTTTCAAGAACTCGTTGCTTGCAGGCAGGAGCATCCGGCACAAGCAGTGCCATTGGTCTTTCTGTTTTTCTTGGGATTCGGCCATCGCTAACAGGTTCATGATAACAAAAGGAGGGCAAGAGTCAAGACAGGGAGTAAGCAAGGGAGCTATCATGCGACCACTACTTAGTTGTACTCGCCATGCAGTGCATACCGGAACTAACACTTTCAAGATCATTTTAGCCATCCCAAAGCTAAGTACGAGTACTGAGACCTCCACACACACATGCTGAAAGCAATACTGCGATAGTTTTCGCCATCTAAATAGCACTGTTCATCCCTGACTTAAGCTTTTCATGGGTGAGAACATGGAAAATGAGGCCTTCATATTTAAGGACCACTTTGCTGCGCAATAATTATGAATACACAAATGCAGTTCTGCTGAACAGTCACGCAGTGTTGTGTTATCCGCACATAATGACATAATGTTGCATAAAGCCAAATCATCATGATCTTTTGATCGAGATAAAAAATAACATTTCCAAGAATCTTGGCTTTTCATCAAAACAAGGCTGCATCCTACGTATTTGTATTTCACGTACATAAGAAGAATGCTGTTTAAAATTTAAAAAAAAAAAAAAAAAAAAAAAACGTTTTCCTGAGAATAATGTTATATTTGTTGATGGACATTAGGAAAATGTATAATTTGCGTGTTGAAGACTTTCTTATTCCCTTATAAATAGGATAGATATAGCTGCTGAGTGGTTTCTTCATTAAGGCTAGTACACTACTAGTGTATGGTGGCTACCCACCAAGGCTAGGTCTAAATGGTTTATGTTTTACTGTATTGAGGTATATTAATTATATCACCACGCTGAAATTTTTTTTCTAATTGACTAAGGGTATAGTCATCTACGGCCTCCACGTTTAAGTTATCAGACTATCTTACAGTGTCACAATTGTGACATGATTAATCTATAAGATGACATCACATCACATCCTGATCATCCCGTTATGCCAGTAATTGTTGCTAATGGACAATACCTATGACATATCTCAAAATAGACATTTCAATAAACCCCCTCCATTATCTAATCATTAACAATTCATCAAATCGTCATACATATGCCATGTAGGTGTACTTTTCTCCAAAAAGATACCATTTTTATAAAATGGGGTCTTATCAACTAAAAACAACAGTTTATTCACAGGCTAAAATATAACCATTGTGCCTTGTACCAGAGAACTCTGTAAATAAAACCCTAAAGCAATGGAGGAAACTGAGCAATCTGTTGGGTGCACCATGCCAATATATCACTTGCCAAAATATGAGGTCAAATACTGATATTTATACAGAAGCTATAACCAGGGTAACAGAGAGGGCGTTTGACGTAATAGTTCTTTTGATCTAGCAATCTATCATTGGTGAATTGACATGGCTGACATGGTGGTACAAGGCTGTGGGCACTCATTACTTTCTTCAGTTATATCGATTAGCTTAAACTGACATGCAACCTTGGAGCCTCATATATAAGAACGAAGTGCAGAAGGGGGCAAAAAAGTAGCTAATTGGGAAAAGCACCCCAGGTAAATGTTCACAGCAGTTCTGGGGGCAAAATGATACACCCTAGGGATGTCTATATGACCGAAGGTTTGCCAAAAGCTGCAGCTAAAAATACCCTGACTTGACACTTATAGAACACGTTGCTTCAACGCTGTGAACAGACTAGCCTATTGATAGCTCGGAAAAAGTACCTGTAGTCGGTATTTCAGACTTAACATCCTGCAGGGGAAGTACATATCAACATAGTACATGATATAGTTATTATCTAGTATCCACGAAACAATATTACAGTATAACCCCACCAGAAACATATACGGTACTTCTGTATACTTGACATTGTATATTATTATATCTCCCCGTGAAGACTACCGTTAAAGCCAATCGATTTTGCACCAGAGGTGGCTTAAATGGCAACGTTCCACTATATAAGCTTTGACACCATAGACCTTTCCAATAGTCCAGCACTGGGCAGCAGATTTCTCAGTACAAATCGTGATTTACCTATCAAAGACCTGATAAATTGTGATATGAGAGTTTCTGCTAAACCCTATATTGATATGAAAAGTCTGCGAAATGACCCTGGCATAGCTCAGCCAACACCTTTCACATGGTTCTGATTGACTGGACCTGACTATACACACAGAGCATTGCGTGCATACACTAGGTGTCCTATGGGAACCATGTGTCATGTGTTTTGTTTACAAGAAGGCAGCATGGACCTGACTTCCGGTGATGTACTTCCTGTGCATGGCCATCCAATGTTATTGTCATGTTACAGCATGTACACTCAACTGCTATGTTGGGCTGCCATTTGTTTTGTCTTCTGTTATTTGACACGATACACGTACCAACCTTGAGTGACCCTTTGACCTCAAACCTTAACCTAGAAACATGTTTTCATGCAGCCAACCAGAAGCAGTTAGTACCCCCTACATCTTCCAGTTGCTTGGATCTTGTTACAGAATCATCGCAATATGAGCTTGCCTCCTTGGCATACTTTCAGCTGCATGTCAGGTCTGGTGATCAAACCAACAGGGAGCAACGCATCTGTTCAACCCTCTCTAATTTATTTCATTACCCTTTAATTATTACGCTGTCATACCATTTAAACTTTCAAGCTTTTTAAAGTCTGTAAAATGTATACATGAGTGCATGTATAATTTCGATTCATCTAAGATGGAGTAATCAGTCATATTAAACTACTGCAGCGTACCTGGACGCTGACTACCTCCTACAACAACATGATTCATGTGAAGCTGTGAACAATAGTAATTCACTTGACTGAACCAAATGGTCATGAAATTATTACATACCTGCAACACTATATACTTTTAAAGTGAACGTTTTCACGTGCATTAAACAGCAAATAGACCATTAGGTTCAAAAGGGTGAAATTCAATTCACCCTCAGCTTGATCCCCCTGAACACTTCCAACCTTCAATCAACCTTACATCTGCTGTCTACGCGTGGTCAGCTGTGACTTTCAATAAAAAAGATGAGGTAGCATGTTCTATCTTACAAAAGTCTCTTTGACAAAGCTAATACATTTATAATGAAATTAATTTGTGGGCATGTCACACTAATCAAAACTCAGACCTTGATGACACTGCCTCTGGAAATGCCCTTCGAATTACAAAAAGTGATTTTAATGCACTGCATAGTGCATATACGGTTTTGTGCTGTAGCTATGCCAAACTTAATACTCAGGAAAGGCTGTGTTATTTCTTTTTATAAAATCTCCTTCCATGCAAGTATTGCCAATATTTGCAGAGAAAACACAATGCTCAAGCGAAGCACTTCAAAAGACGGACTACAACAAGGCAGACAATCTGCAACACCAAAGTATTTAACAATAAACAATATGGTGAAGACATTTCTGAAGCAATTCTTGGCACGGACAGCTTTTCTGGAATTTCAAGAGCAGTTCTGCCGCGGCATGATGGGTTTTGAGGTTAAATATAAGTTAGTTACACAAAACCATATGCTGGAATGTGCAATGCCCTGAGTCATACAATACTGCAACATGAATCAAAAACACCAATATTTGAACCATAATATGAGCTAAACACATTTATAACTTTTCTTTTTGTTTATACTGATTATCTGGTGCAAACTAAATGACTCACAGCTACATTCTACGGATTATCCAGGCGTAAAATATGCTATTTATACTGCAGAGCAAAACTATGTTCTTTCTTCTTCTTTGCACCTCTGCAAACTAGAATGTGCGTCATTCCAGCATCAGTAGCAGGAGCAGCAGCAGCAGCATCTTGGCCTAATTCTAGCTTATCTCTTTCCCTATGCTCTTTTCAACCCCTTGACTTTTGACCTTTCTACCCGGCAGATTAAAATGCCACATTTTACCATTATTTTGTGTGTAGGTTGCATAATGTTGCTTTGTCGTTCAACCTTTATGAGGTACCGAGGAGATATAATAACTAAATAACAGGACAGGGTCTGGTTTATGATTGCGTTTACTTCTCTCACAACACTACAACCCTATTTTTCCTTCATTTTAGCACCGACTTCAACACTTGATAAGGCCAGCCTGCCACCGTTCTTTTTGCTCTCTTTTCCTGACCATAAAGATTGCATTTTTACTTCCATGTGTTAGACACTGATCTCATAGGTGTGGGTTAGCCACAGGCTGTGACATATTATAGTTCTCAAACCTTTGCTCTTTGCCAATTAGCCATAGAAGACCCCGGGCGATCAGACAGGAGTTATTGCGCAAACCAAGCAACCAAGCAACTAGATAATAACAAAGGACGAGCTGCGGATCCCAGCCCAAACAAAACTCGCAAACTGGCAGTAGACTTCTGCTTTGCAAGCTTTTAATTTCACAAATGACTCTAGGCTTTCATTGAGTCTTCATTGCTGGGACTCTACCTTGTAATGGTATATTTTTAACCTTCCTGTTTTTGTCTACGACTGTTGCACAATTACTGAACGTTCTGATATAATTCCGAATGAAAGATAATTGAAGCTGAAGTCTTGTCTTTCTTCCCTGTTTTGTCTCTGACCCTCTTCCCCACTAATTCTCAACATTGAATGTTCAGTGAAAAAACAGACCCCGGCCAGACCAAAGACACACCAGGTTCCCCAAGAGCAGTAATGGCATGCAGATACCTGTTAGCCCAAAATAATAACTGCAGGTCAGGGTTTCGGGTGATATGCATGCAGATATGTGGAGGGGGTACTGACCTGGCACATTAGCTGACATGCAAATAGATAAAATGTAAGGGATATGCTTTTAATCATGCACATCTGAATGACCATCAATCACGGTCATCGTATTGGTTTCTCACCTAAAGCAAAAGCATGTCCACATATCAGCATCATAGTAATCCTTCATGAGAAACAGAGTCGGCATCTTGGGTATCTTGTGGAGCTGACTTCACAAAGAGAAAGTAGTAAGGTATCCAATGTCTATTGGCAAGTTGTGTACAAACCAAGCAAAGTTTTACGAAAGATGCTCGGAGTAAACCACACAGTGCGAGAACTCATACGGCACAGGTGTTAGTGATCGGACCATGAAATATCACAGAATGCGTTGATAGGACGTGCACCAGAGGTCACGTGTGATAGTTATGACGTCATTACGCCAGCAGGTGGTCGACGATGAGTGTCACCGCCAATTCACAGGAAACGTCATCAGATCAGGAAGCTCAGTAATGTGGTGATGTAAGATCCAGAATATAACGAAATATACTCTTGAACATCTTGAGAAAGTTCACAAAGATGGAAGAAGAGGTAGAAACATAGTGCACTGAACAGGCGAAGATCTTAAAACATAATGTCCCGAGTTAGCTAGCAACAGGTAGGGTGGTGTAAGAGATGCGCCTTGCTTAACTCCGTTCACTTGCTTGGCCCACAACAGTCTCTCCCCCCTACCAGCTATTTACCCAACATCAGCAGCACTGCATCAGCATCATATGTTCATCATAGCTGCAGTAGAGCCCCTCTATAACATCACCTGGCTTACTGTTAGGCTTCACTGTTGAAATGTGCACAATACGTGTGCTACACAAACATATGCCAGCCAGCGAACTTGGCTAACCTGTGCTACTACAACAGCAGTCTCAAAGTGCTCTGCACTGGCCGAAGGGTGGCTTTCTAAGTCATTAGAGGGCAAGGGCTGGCAGCTGTATGTCCTGGACCAGTTACCAGGTAGCCAGCTTTGAGAGGCTCATTAGTTGGACATAAACAAAACAGGTAACATCTCAAAGTCCACTTGGCCCTTTCCTTCCCTTGTCAATGCATTGTCATCTCCCTAAGCCAACGGCCCATCTTGGGATGCTCTGCAAATAAACAAACTGTCCTGCCCGTAAGGTACAGACACAAAATAATACAGGGAGATGTAACAGATCGTGGCAAATACATCACTGATACTAGTCCACCATTTGTTACAGCTGTAAATCCAGATTCCTTGTTACACCTGTAATAGTTTTGTCATAGAGACAAGAGCTCTAGTCTCCATGGTGTTATTCACCTTTTTAAACACAAGAACTTTGCTGCCGCCAACTTCCTTGCATCTGAGTTAGTTTACTGATATCTAAAACTGTCAACAGAAACGACACCTTCCATTCATTAGTGAGAAAAACTTGAGACATAGCTGAAAGGTCAAGGTGAGCAACACAATCAACATCTGACATGGCCCCATTAAGTTTCAATGGATAGTTCATTCACATATATCAATTTGTCAAACTAAAGTTTAGTAACAGGTAAGTGTCTCAGAACTGTAAACAGACCATTCACCATGAGCTAAATTTGGCAGAATGAGAAACTCTGGAGATTATTTTTAGTTCAAACAAACTCAGATGTTGTCAATGGCGTCAGTCTGATTCTTGTTTAGTCCCAGTTTGAAGTTCTGGTAAGAATAATCTAAGAACACCATGCCTCTAATGAAGGCAGTAGGGTCGATTTTAGACTTAGTATTTTCATGACAAACATGTGTGGTTTCAAAAGATTTGTGTTGGCAATATTATGATGTTGACGGTTTGTAGTCAGCATTCTTTGTACCTTTCATCTTTATTTATATGGGGTATTTTGCTATCTTCTTACAATCTACCACAGCCTATATTGCCTGCTAACTCGATGGCATAAATTTTAATCACTACTCTAATTTGATACTTATTGGTACACTGCATTTACCTATACTTCGCATTACATACCTACACAAAGTTTTGCAGTAATTTTCTTTTCGTGTTAAGAAACGGTACGCTGTATGTCATATATGTATAGAATATAAGGCAGGAGTAAATGGTTACAAGAAAAACATTTGCCAGGGTTGCTCGCTGATAGCATAACATACCATGATACCAGTGTTACTTACAGCCAATTTTATAGATTTGGACACCAATCTCATAAACTTGGAAACTAAACGCCAAATGATGTCATGTGAATCTAGGATTCTTATTGGCTGAAAGACTGCCTTAATAAATGGGAGTCCTGGAGTCACATGACTTCCTCTGGAGTTTAGTTTCCAAATCTATGAGATTGGTTTCCAAGTCTTTGAAATGTTGCCGTAATGTATAGGTATTTGTGCAATGTTTAACACTGCCAACCTGATTTTTTTTTTCTTCCTCTTTTTGCCTTGTATTTATATACAGCTCTGACAGGTGTGATAAGTCAAATATACACAATGGCACCAAAATAACTCCTAAGCCCAGAACACCCAACTTCAGCATTTTGTTTTGTGAGCAGGAAGGGAATGCTTTGGCCTATCACCTGTTTAGGCAAATTGATTGGAAACGGAAGGTCAAGGCCCTTGTTGGCTTTCATTAGGTAGATAAGAGCATAGTTCATGGACTATCTTCAAAGCATCACCCCATGGTGAAGACATCACCATTTCTCAATTGGGGGAGGTGGCCACCCTAAGTCAGATAATGGAGCAGCGTGGGTGAGGTTATCTTATCGGACTGTGGTCAGTCTACGGAACAAGTGTGTTTGGTCCATATCCTACCCAGATCCGTGAGATCACAGAAATGAAACTTTAGATCGGAAGTGCTTATATACTAAATACGTCCCTTATACAAATTTGCATCATTCTGAGCAGGGTTGGCAGATTTAAATCAAGGGGTAAAAATTATAATAATAATAACAATTCTGATTATGTTTTTCGATTTCTTTATTTGAAAACTACATTTTTTTTAGGTGATTTATTTTAATACAACGTGATTTTTTTTTAGTTAAACTCAAATGGTAAATCAAAGACTGGAAAAATATCAAACTTGGCATGAATGCTAGACAATACTTGAGTCCTAATTGCATTATTTAAAAAATTTGATTTTAAAAACAAATCTGATTTAAATTTTAAAAAAATTCTTTATTTTATTTTTGCTTTATTCATGATTTTTACTAACCCTGATTCTGAGACATAAAAATGTTCTAGAATTATCCAGGCAGACTGATGCAGGGTGAAAAGTGTACATTCTCGTGAGTGTACATTCTCGTGAGCTTGATTCTTTTCCTTCGCTTTTTCGTATTTCACATTTACCTAATGTAGACATAAGGCTGTATCTTTCTAATTCCAAACTTGATTACACATGTCTTAGCTGGATTCATAGCACTATATAATGTCAGGTGCACAGTGGTCAAATTCCAAGTTTTTTCAATTACATGGTTTATGGAGTCAGTTTGAGCTATGCATTCAAATCTCCCTAAACTATTTTGATCTCCAGAGTGTAGAGAAAGACCATTTATCTTTGATACTGCATTTCTCTTAGGATACAACACTTAGAATTTAAATAAAGAGTTCGAGTAGAGTGATCAGCACTGCAGGTACATTCCCTGGCATTCAAGATCCAGTTGTCAGTAATACAATGTCCAATTCTCCATACAGTAGGCCTTCAGTGGAACTTTGAAATAAATGCTAGATGTAAGGCCAGTTGAAAGTTCTGCAGACCAGATACTTTGCCGCCTTGGGGTGAAATGAATTTATCAAGTCTCTTATTTCAGCAATAAGTAAGACCTTCAGTATACATATCTTAGCACATCAAATATAAAAATTATGCAGCTGCTGTACAGTTCGGTTCAGTAATCCATGCTGGTTGTGAACATGTCAGCAACTTGGACTGCATGTATATTGTGTAGAGAATGTCTGACAGATCTAATTGCTGAATAGCTAATTTAAACTCTTTTATATTTCTGTGTAGAGAAAAAGGAAATTAGTATTTTAGCCTTCTAATACAAAATGTGGGGTATCTTTGGCATTTTAAATGTTGTACTTTGAGTGTGAAGTTGGTATTATGATAAACCATGTATACATGTTCTAAACTAGTTACACAGTATTGCTGCAGTTAAGGCCTTGCCATTGAATTTTCAGCCTCAAGGCCAAAATTTTAACTGTGTTAGTTCAGGAAACTTCGGCCTATTATTTCGTTGAATAAATTTGATTATGATAAGTTTGTAATTTGCTGTTAAGTTAGCATTCAGTAGCTTTTGCCATCTCTTGCAGAGACACTACATATCAGCTCCCCAATGTCACAGTTTAATTGTTCTTTCAATTTGCAAGATAGCGTAGTATAATATAGTTCCAGTTGTTATTGCAAGACACAGTGGTATGGTTCCAGTCCTCGCCATTTTATTTTACAGGCAAACCCGGCCAGTATCAATTTGACGTACCAAGAACTGAAGATTTTATCGTTTTTAATGGCATCGTCGAAGACTGCATAGAGTAGCAATGTTAAAGTATGAATAACAAATTATTTTACAATTGTCAATGACAATGTGGAAATTAGCATAATTCTTGTTAAAGTTATGAACAACCCAGAAGGTCATCTATTTATTTATTTAGTCAGTTTATCTTTCTATAAATTTCATTAAAACCCTGGATTTATTATTTTTCTCACCACAGTGACCAAACTATACATTAACTTCCGAGTGGCCAACACACCTGCCCTTGGTGATTGACGGTTTGAGGTGAAAATGTGTTGGATAAGATGTAAGTATTGCTGCAGTCTGAAACCACAGGGGTCTGGAGAAGGAATGCTCTGAAGTTGCAGGCAAAGTGTAGCCCCCTGACCGATGCCCTGCTATCAAAACAAAGCTGATGTGTACGTAATAGAGTTACTGTAGACGAATAGAGACCAAATTGTTTGGAATTTCATGAGCTCAAACTAAGTACTACATTTGAGAAAATATTCTCTTTGCAAAATGAGTAAAGATACAGATAAAGAAGACATTTATTTAGACGGAAATAGTTCAAGTATGAATTATAAAAAAATACAGGTTTTGCAGTTAGTACTTACATAGCATTTATCCTAATTTTGTGGTGCATGTGCCTTAATTCCAACCAGAGAACTGGATCACAGCAAGTTAATTTGATTTAATGTTCAGTATTAAAAGAATTCACATTTAATGCTATTTTATTTTTATTTTTTTTGATTGGGAAAATTGAAAATGTTTACAATAAAATCCAAATTATAGTATAATAAAAACAATAATTACGAACTGTAGTTATATAAAAACAAAGAGATTGAATATTCAAAGAAAAAAAAAATTAAAAAAGCTTTTAACATTAAAATGATTAGTAATGTTCAAATATTTTAAAGAGTCAGTAACACCATCTCTGACATTGCTAAAAGTAAGTTGCTTGTTTGGTCTCTGTAAAATAATTTTTATAGGTGATGCTCCTTGGCTAACAATTTGCTCCATTAGGGATTTTCTGACAAGCGGCGGCTGATTGGTTTGTAATGCAGTTCTTTAGCTGGGCAGTCACTTATAAATAAATACGATGGTATAAATTTTGGTCTTTATTGATTCCGTGATCTTTGGTACACTCTAAAATTAGGCACTTGTTTTTAATTTCAGTTTATAACATGAAAGTTAGTAGATTAACAGTGTATATTCTTCTTAATATATTCTATTCTGATTCACAAAAATAAATGTGTTTATAGTAGGGGAAAGGCTACCCAAATAAAAGATAATTATTCTTAAATAAATAGATTATACATTATTAATTATTTACCACACTTTATCCAAACTGTTGACAGTTCTGGAGAGCATTTACAATTTTACTGACCGCGCTGCCTCTAGCTACCTCGTAACACGATTATGGGGTCATGAAGGTCATTTGAAGGGTGCAGGAATCAAGTGACGTTTGCTGACGTTGGTGAGCTTGAGTCTAACCAGATGTGTCTGCAGGGAACACCAGTCAGTTCACAGGAAGAGGGCTGTTTGTGACTGCAGAAGATTACTAGTTAGATAATACGAGAAAATAATTTATTTTTTTATTTTTTAATAAAGACAATTTACATATATGTGACGCACCGTGTAAAAAGGGGGCTAATGGGTGGATTTTTCAAAAATTACTTTTTGATGGCAAGTAATTGTCTAAAATGTGTAGTTTATGGAAATGTAAAAAATTTCCAGATATCTCAATATTTAGTGGTCATTTGTGGTATTTAAACATTTAATGTTTTCGCTCATACAACCACTGTAGACGTAATGAGGAGCAACACAGGCACTTGTAAAACTATGCATTACATTTCATGACATATCTTCGTTATCCGTTGGTCAAAACTTACGAGATTTGGATATGTGATCGTGAGGTAACTGTTCTATACTCAACTAAAATTTTAAGCTGCTATAATAAAAACTTTTTGGAAAAATCAACATTAAAATTGGCGTGTTAAAAATTCGGTTTCCGACGTAAAAACAACCTCCGTATTTGTTTTTTTTTATCTCCGGTGCTCATTCACCAACAATTACCAAAATCTGGCATTGTGTTTGTCATGACATTTTCTAAATTTTTCTGAAATTTCAAAATTATATGTGCAACATTTTTAACACAATTGAGCCTCAAACATGGGCCACCAGCTGAGGTTAATATTCTTACTACGGAAGCCTACTAGTGCCACAAACTTCTTTTTTTTTTTTGGCGTTTTTTTCTACATAATTGTTTTTAGATTTGTGTTTTTTGATAAAAATAATTTTAAATTTGCGTTTTTTGATGCATAATTTTTTTAATGTGTTCTTTCTTCATACTTTGTTTGGCTTGTGTTTTTATAATACAATTGTTTTTTCATTTGCGTTTTTGCAACTTTTTTTTTTTTGGCATTTTTGGTACATGTATAATAATTTTTTTTATTTGTGTGGTTTCCCACATGTTTTTCAATATAGATTCTTTGCTACATGATATTTTTTTTATCTGTGTTTTTGGCTACATAACATTTTTCCACTTTGTTTTATACAACATAATTTTTTTCTGTGTGCATTTGTTGCTACGCAATTTTTTTGAGTTTGTGTTTTTCATTACATAATTTTTTTTAAATTATTTTTTATATATATTTTTTTACAGTATAGTTGAATCTTTTTGCTGTTATTCGCAAACATTTGTGAATAAACGCAAACATTTGCGAATAAACGCAAACATTTGTGAATAAACGCAAACATTTGCGAATAAACGCAAAATTATTTAACTCCTTCTGGAACCAATTGAGCAGAACAAAAAATTATGTAGCAAAAGAAACAAATTCGGAAAAAAATTATGTGGCAAAAAACTAAAATATTTGCGAATAAATGCAAATATCTGTGAATAAGTGCAATATCATTTAACTCCTTCTTGAACCAATTGAGCGAAAACGAAAAAAAAAAAGTGGCCAAAAACGCCAAATAATAATAAAAAAAAGTTGTATGTGGCACTAAAAAGGGACAGCACTAATTCAGATCTAATGCTAAAATTATGCCAAATATATACCAAATGATAAACCAAAGGCTCTACTTTAAGTATATGGCTTTGCTGGTCAATATCTTTTATGAGCAAATGATGCTCTGAGTATTATTTCGGATAAATTGGGGACATCATAAAAAGGTCAGTTTTCTAGAAAACAAGCGCGGTGCTTTTTCTTCAGATCCCCTAAAATTATTGTTCTCTTTTTAGTTTCTAATAAAAAACGGTCTCAATATGTTCCTGAAATTGCAATGCATGCCATAACATCACCTTCTTTTATAGTTATAGCACTGCAATTAAGTTATTAGGCTGGATATGAGTCGGAAAGAGTGGGTAAAAAAAACAAGAATAGAAAACATCCAATAATTTTAAATTATCACGCTGACCACCTAAATTTTTTTCCATATTTTAGCTTAATTATCCCAGGCAGAGGTTTGAAGTACCTGCATAGAAATGCAGACCAATTGTAGACTGCAGATGTACTGAACTTGATTGATTTCTTTATTTGTAGATCTTTTAATAACATTGCCAAGCTGTTCCATGCTTCACACTGTTGACTTTCTGTATATATACTCTATTAAAAAGTTATACATGTAGTGTGTGTGCAGGTGGGTTTGTCACACTTAATTTCCGAAGCAGAACTCCACCACTATTGTATATACATTGATATAATTTGGTATCTTATTAGTTTTTATGGCCAAGTTTTGACTTTTCATAGTCTCATTGACATGTCTAAACTATGTTTTAAGGATTTGGGAAAACATTTTTACAATTTTTTTGCTTTTCCAAGCAGTACTCTGATACTATTGCACCTACATGCTTTGTGGCCATAAATACTATAGAATATTTTTAATGAGGGAAAATGTGAAAAATTCATGTTTTCTAAAACCTGTATCAACTGGGTCTCACCTACTAGTGTACCTAAACACGTATTATTTGTCTTTTAAAATGTCTACATCGTAATACTTTCAATTTCAAAGCTTCATTTTGACATATATTTCCCTTTCTTTTTTATAATTGTGGCAATTATGCAAAAATTGCTGAACTTGTGTTGTTTGCTACATTTCATAACCCCTGGTATTCTTCTGTTTGCACTGATATCACACATTTTTGAAGAATTAAGTGTATATATACATGAATGTTTTTAAAATTTACGGAGCCCCTAAGAGGACATGGTAGAAAAAAAAAATAATTTCCGGTGCGCGCAAGTTAATTTACGAAAAATATATTTTTTCCCTGTGCGCATGAGTTAATTTACGAAATATAAATGTTTTTTTCCCGTAAATGTTTTCCCCATGCGCATGAGTTAATTTACTAAATCTTTTTTTTTTCCCTGTGCGCACGAGTTAATTAACTCGTGCGCACGAGAAACATTTGCACCAATTCTATTTGGGTAGTTCTGCATTTAAAAATTCTGTTCCTTGCAATGAAAAATAGTCCTTGCAGTAAATTGCAATGAACAAATAAATCAATCAATCACACATATGGTATATCAATTGGTCAATAATCAATCAATCAATCACACATGTAGATGTTATATATCAACTGGTCAATCAATACCCATCAATCTATCTATCTATTATCTATCTGTCTATCTAGCTATGTAAATGCTTATTGAATTTACAGAGCAAAAGTACAAATACATGTACATAATACAAGATTGTCACCTTTTGGTAGAACATGTAATTTCATGTGCTTAATTTGAAAACACCATCTTTCTTGCACTTTTAGTTGCTGAAATACAACACAATACATTTTTGCAATCAAGATATATCTAATGAACTTTCTGACCTATGTCCTAATGGGCTGGGGTCACTGAGTGCACTTCACTACAGAGGGCTTGGCCATTGAATGAAACAGCATTTTAACTCCTAATAAATAAAAACTATTAGGCCTAGATAAAAAATAGATAGAAGTGTGCGCCCGTTTTTCTCGTGCGACCGACTTAATTGTTGTGCGCACGGAAAAACAAAATAAAATTCTTGAATTAACTCGTGCGCATGGGAAAATTTTATTTTTTTCTGCCATTTCCTCTTAGTGGCTCCGTAAAAATGTGTCTTTATGAATTAAATATTCTTTAATGTATTTAAGACATCTGCATCCTAACTACTATCATACCTACATACACGTTTGAAATTAAAAACAACAGCCGTCAAGTTTGTTTTATAAAACAAACTTGACGGCTGTTGTTTTTTCAAGAAATGGAGCTTGTTTTCGTTTTATTTTGATCTAGAATTGTTACAATATAATAATCCACTATATTAGTGCTACTTTAGACAGTTTTAGAGCTAAAAATCGAATATTTCAGGTTATTAAATGTTTGCGTGGTGGCGCAACTGTCACTTCACTGCAGCTCCCTCTGGGAATAGATCTATAATCTCTACTGCTATTTTACAGCTTTAGGCCTAATTAAGTACTATATAATTATGTTTGTTGCATCAAAATCGCCGCGAACAGGGAGGGGCGCGTTGTCGACCTAAATGCTTAATTTCAAACGTGTATACAAAAAGTAAGTAGACGAATTGTGTGATCATGGACGATTTGTATGATGTCAAAATATCACGGATTTTGCTAGGCCTGAATTTGTACTATAATCAAATTTTTCTCGGCTTCTACAAGTCCGATCTTCACCAAATTTGGTTTGTAAGTTGCGCTTTTGTATCGCGGTTCTAATGGTGTGCCATTTATAGCTGTACTCCCAAAACTACAAAAGCGCAAGTTAAAACAGTTTTGGCAGGATTTCCTTGTTCACGACAATCATTTATTACGCACGCGTGGCTTGCTGGCATTTTCCCGCCAGTTTCGCAGTTATGACGTCACCACCCGTAAGCCCCCTTTTCCCGTGGCGCGCCACATATTGTTATTGGTTAGAGATGACAGCCTTTAGATATAAACTGTAATAAAGGTTAGGTTGCTAAAGGCCTTATTTTTTTCTGAAAAAAAAATTCATATAGCGCACATCTAGATATAGAAATACACGCGATGACACTTAAGTTATTTTAAAATCAATATTTGTAAAATAGATGTAAAGCTTTAAGTAAAAACCGAAAAATTATAAAATATAATTAAAATATGAGAAAATCATTAGATAAATTTATATAAAAATCATTATTACACCTATAAGATTTTAGCCTGGATTCGAGTCCATATATATGGCTCTTAAGTTCAGGAGGTCATTCCATAATCTGGGACCACTTATACGAGTAGGCCTTGTGATTATGCTCTGGCTGCACGTGCAAAAGTCTTGATTGAGAGGAGATCTTGAGATACCTTGGTGCCATTCCATGAATGAAGTCAGTTAGCATCCATCTGAGCAGTTAACAATCCTCCGTAACATTGTAATACACATTTTAGATCAAATTGTGTAATTACAATGTTACAGTCTAGTACAGAGGATTGTTACTGAATCTTCCAAAAAAACTGTTCTACATTATGATGACTTACATGCAAAATTTATTTCAACAGTTTAAGTTAAATCTACTATTTTAGTATTCACAATTTGCCCAAACGGTGCCCCAAAAAACGGGGCATCCCCGACCTACTTTGAAACGAGGCAGCCCTGCAATTCCGAAATGGCCGAAGGGAACGCTTCACTGCTTAGAGTAAGTGACGATTACTCGTGATTATTCCCACAATTGTTGTCATTTGACAATTTGGTTACATGTTGTACGACATAGCCCATGTTTTTCAACCTTCAATTAGTCCATAATTAGTATGTTATGGTTAATATGGGGGTAAATCCCCTACCGAAAAGCCGGCCGTAGCTGCTACTGAGAGCTAAAAATAGATCAAGTCATTTGGCGGGAAGGGGCCCTGAGAGGAGGTCCGGGGTTGAGTTGATTCATGCAGCAATGTTTTGTTTTTCAGATCTTGTGCATTCATGGCTATCGGTAAGAGTTTTGGATACATATGGCAGTAAAAGTATTTAAAGCCAACATCTCTGAATTGTAAATTAAATGCATTTTTATTGGTTGATCATGTTGATGCAAGATATGTATTATTTTATTAATCAGACAAAATGGTCCTGCCTTCAAAGATCGCACTGGAGCTCTGAGAAAAATTATTAAGAAACATGCGGAACTTGGTATGTTTACTGTGGACCGATTTTGTTTAACTGTTCTAACATGTAAAACATCGACAGAGTATGAAATAAATTTTGTTTTGCAGTCTTCATCACTGCACCAAATGAGGTGCCTGCCATGCAGAATGAAGGTGGCTCTGGGGAAAGCAATGCTGGTAATCAATAAAATGAATTAATGATCTTACATACAAAAATGCATATATAAAATTCTATATGGCAAATATGATAAATAATTGTTTTTTTTTTATTCTCGTCCCCCCCCCCCCCCCCCCCCAGACCAGAGAGGATGGTGGTTCTCCAAACAAAACGATTACTACGAAGCAGGCATGATTACAGAATGTGTGAAGGGGTTTAAGGAATCTGTAGATGTTGTCACTCAGGCTTTTAAGGACAATGTGAGTTTGATATTTATTTCGTCACACTGGAAATGTGGAGTTGGTGTGAAATTCTTTGCTAGAGGTCGTGATTTGACATTCTCTATGAATTATTATAAAATGTCGCTCCTACACCATTGATAGAATGACAAAATATCATGCAGTATGCTTTGGTCCTACTTCTCACAACAGTGACAGCTAGAATACATGCCAATAAAGTTACACCATATGAAACGATATTGCATTACAAAATAGCCAAAGGGGGCGGGAACAGCAATATTATACGAGCATCAGGTTCCCTCCGTTCCCCGGACCTCCCAGCATCACACCTTGGAGGTTCATCTGGGAGGTTCACCCGGGAGTCAGGATGACCTTGATCTTGTAGTGTTGTTCGGCGCGGCAGGTAAATGGCTGCAGGGTCTTCACTCACACGAGTCATGCTGTGCACATGTATAGTCCTCAAGTTATCAACATAAACGACTCTTATTTATGTAGCTGGGATAGCCTTGAGGAGACTTATAACTCCTCCATGCTGTCATGCATGTAGGCCTATGCTGCTAATTGTTTTGTTTTTTTAAACATATAAGACTCAAATGGATTCAAAATATGACGTAGTTAGGTCAATGGTTATATTTTCTGCTGTGTATTAATCATGTTAACGATAATATGATTTATTAGACATATTGTCGTAGGACATGTATGCATCAGGAAAACTTGGAAAATCTAACTTTTCCCCATCCATAATCTTAAAAATGAGAGCACCAGTTCCTTTATGTTAAAACTCATAATATTAATTCGTATGGATACCAAGAGCGTTTAGGAAATATTTTGAAGGTCAATTTGGATGATTTTGATATAATTAGCGGCTAACACTGACATATTTAAAACATTTTATGATAACTTAGTGTGTAGTTGGACATATTTTGTCATTTTTTCCTGCATTTGACTCGAGTGGCCTCCACCTATCTTTTGCAGGGTCTTTTTGATGGCGTCCTGGGTTTCAGCCAAGGAGCATCTTTGGTCTCCATCATGTGTGGAATGTTGCAGCAGCAGAAGCAAGGTCACTCACATAATATATTGTAGCGATTTTTTAATAGCTTTTTCCTCTGCAGTTGTTGTTTTAAAAGCAGAACCAGAGTTTTGTATGTGCTCGCGCACTTTGCTGCACACATATATTGTATTGTTTGTATCATTTTGAATCATGGATTTGAAAAGGATCAAGTTAAAAGGGAAAATTTCACACGTAGCTAGACGACCTTTCTTTTCATTTCAAGTCAAATAGGGCTATGATTTTTTCTTTTACATCGCAGACTGCCCATTCCACTTCAAATTCGCCATCTTAGTAGCTGGGTTCAAGTCCAGATCGACCCCTCATGATGACTTTTACAAGGAAACCATCACCATGCCAACTTTACATGTTTTTGGTGACACAGACAGGGTAATTCCTAAAGGTAAATGTCGTGAACGTTATACAAAAAGTTAATTATCTTTTAAAAAAAATATCCATTCTTTAAATTTTTTATATTTCAGAAATGAGTGAAGATCTCCTGCAATATTTTTCTGAGCCAGAGATTTTGACTCACCCTGGTGGCCATTTCATTCCCGCTTCAGCACCTCAAAAGAAAGTATATCTCACTTTTCTAGAAGATATGAGAAATAAATTGAAAACCTCATAGTTAATTGATTTATTTTATGTTGCATTTAATCAGTCAAACATAGGAATAATAAAGTTTTTTGAAAAAGAATTCCTTGTCCAACAAGATTTCAATATTGTCTTTTATTTTATTTTTCTCACTTTGATCAGAGCCAATTATTCTCTGATGCTTATATATATTATTAGTTTTTTTTTTGCATATTAGATTCTTATTACTATTTCTTCTATTATAATTACTCAACAGTTCTGCTTAAAAAGCCAATTGAACTAGGCCCAGACAGTAGCGGATTAAGTGGGGAGGGGGGGGGCTAGTGTGGGGATTAAACCCCTGCCCAACTTGACCTCGTACAATATTAGTGGTCCCTGCGGCCCTGCCTGTATTTAAACCCCCTCATGAAAACATTGTCTGGATCCGCCCTTGCCGAACTTTGATTGGTTTCTCAAAAAAATTGGTGCCGCTTGGTGGCGTCTTTTAAATTGTCTTTGTGGCGGCATCTGGTGGATGACGTCAGATTTGTGAAGCAGACGACACACGATTTGTTTTTCACATGTCCGATTTGTGCGTACTTTAAATATGGGTTTTTCGCGTGAGTAATCTGATTTTAATTTTCTGCATTTAATTATATTGTTTTTCATTCTAGTTTCTTCTGAAATGTTGCTTTATATCAGCACAAATGGCAGTGAAGTACTAAAACAACGTTACTGTCACTGTGTGACAGTGTGTCAGTGTTACTACGATATCTAGATCTACCCTTTTCATTTCTTCACATTCACTGATTCAGCAGCAGGCGTGTCCTTGCCTTTCTTCTTAGACCTACAGGAAAATATTCAGATAGCATTGGAAGATTTTTGGCAGTATTTCATTTTTGTGCTGAGAAGAATTCAAGAGCTGTCATATGATCTCCAAGTTTGTCTTAGCCAAATATGGAATCAGTGCGATACAAATTGTAAGTACCCCTTTTTACATCCGTACGGTACCAATGAGATATTTATGTCATTGTACGGTACAATTTAGTGGATATTCAAGATTAAAACTAAATTGGCAATTGTATTTTATTATTGTTTGACTTTAAGTTCTTTATAGTCTGATATATGATACTAATCTGAGTAAAATTTTTAAATATTTGTTTTACATCTAACTTACTTTCAGACTTGTCAGCATACTTAAATGAGGTGCCATCACAACTGAAGAAGTTCATTTTTAATACCTGGCAAAGTCACCCAACGCTGCCTATCGTTATAGGCATGACACTGTTGCTCGTCATCATCACCCTTGTAAATCTGTGTACACAAAGTAATCTTTAACTTTAATTTATTTAAAAACTTTCTATTTTCACCATTTCAAATTACTTATTCATTACCCCATTTATTTTCAGCACGGAAAACCAAACCCTCAACTCCTTCATCATCTTATTTGACGACAGCAGCCATGGACTTGGCAAAAGTAAAAATTGATACAATTTAAGTTGCTACTTAAAAATTGTTTAGTGTTGAAGTTTTAAAACCATCACACTTAACAATAGATCTTGTATGTCTGGGTAAATTTAATACTTTCAGGTTTCGTATGATGTCAGGATTGCCAAAAAACTGAAGAAAATCCTGACGAAGTACCCTCTTGATATCAACAAAGTTCATCAGGAGTCTGGACTGTCTCTATTCTTAGTAGGTTTATTGGCACTTAGGTCAAAAATAAAAAATAATATTATAGTATGATTTTTTGTATTCTAAACAAAAATTGGTTGTGTTTTAGAGTGCTTGCTTAGCTGCCAACAAGGATGTCATAAACTGGCTTCTTCGAAAAGGTATAGCCTAGGTCTCACATAGCCGGTTTTGCCGTAGTGAACCCGTAGTATTACGTAACGGTTATGCAACAGCTTTTTTCGCCGGTTTGGCCATGGGTTCTGGCGGCAAAAAGGGTTCTACGGGTGACTTGCCGGGTTCTGCGTGTGACTCGCCGGGTTCTACTCATGACTCGACGGGTTCTATGAGTGACTCCCCGGATTACGGCCATTTGATCCACGAAACCCAGGAGAGACTCGACGTATTGTAGGAGTAACTTGCTAGTAGCAGCCTTTTAAAGTATATACAACCCCCCCTCCCTGCCTACGCTGATGCTGACGCTGGTAGCAGTCGGCAAGTAACTCCTACAACTTGGCGGATTACTCCTGGAAGCCGTCGGCTTACTCCTAGTAAAACGCCGCCTTTACTATGGGTAAAATTAGGGACGGATAACTCACCGACTTCGACGGGATATCCGCCGACTTCGACGGGTAATCTGCCGACTTTTGACGGTTTTTGGACACCCAGGAGTTTGCCACGGGTATGCCATGTACGCATGGCATACCCGGCTACTGGCTGCAAAACTCCCGGCTTGGCCACGAGTCCCAGGAGTCACTCGATGGGTATCGCGAGTAGCCGTCGGGTTTGAGACGGGTAGCGCGATTCATAACCGTTCCGTAATACTACAGGTTCACTACGGCAAAACCGGCTATGTGAGATGGGGGCTTATGTCTGACAAGTTTTATCTTGAAATGCAATTGCTGAGCAGCCTTGTGTCCTAAGCCAAAGGTGTAATAATATTGCATACACTAAAGGAAATGAACTATCGTTACCGAGTTTGCTATTTTTCTAGGAGCAGACATTAATGTGACCAGTGCAGATGGAGATTCTGCTGTTTATCTTGCTACATTTGGCTTGTTGAACTCCCCAAGTCCAGATTTAGGAGTCTTAAAGGATCTTGTGAATGCAGGTGATGTATATTCAGATTTACATAGTACATATACAGTAACTGAGTAAACGGAATCAGTTCCAACTTAGTTGTTCATAATTGCTTTCAGGGTGTGATGTAAACCTACAGAATCAAAATGGATTCACACCTCTACATAGAGCAGCAAGCAAAGGCAACCTTCCTGTCATTGAATGCCTGAAAAGCCTTGGTAATTGCAGGTTTTGCCTTCCTTTTTTTTTTCTTCTGCTGGCAGCTCTCACTAGATTTGTTCCACAACCAGTTTATCAGTAAACATTTTTATTGTCTCGTTAACTAGTTTAGTAGGCTTTTACCTAAAAATTGATTAACTTATTTTAGGATCAGATGTGTACATCACCAATAACAATGGTATATACCCACTAGATAGTGCTATTAATGCAGGTAAGTCAATTATCTATGGATGTAAGACTAGTAATGTAGTCTTTTAGCAGCTGGGTGGCCTAATGGTTATAAGGCATCCTCTAATTCCAAATTGGCCAGCTCTGCTGAAGGTTCGGAGACCTATTCTTCGTGAGCTACATCCCAGCTGGATGTCGATTGCATGAGACGTTAAATTAGAGGTGCCTTGTACTCAGGTGTCTATGCTGAGGCAAGTAAAAGATCCCACTCATGGGGTAAATATGTAACATGGTGTGGAATCCAATCCAAATCATCTCATCATTATGTCTGCCTCTGTCAGCTGGTCATATAGGCTGACGTAGCTTCAGACCCAGTAGCATTGAGACATAAGACCTTTTCTACAGTAGACTATTTTTGTTGAAAAAGTTATACTAACATCATGCCATTTGCAGGTCATGTTGAAGCAGCTGAAAGCCTCAAAATATCATTGAATAACACATCTCTTTGGGAAATAATTGAACCACACACGCCAATGTCAGTGAGATTAGGTCTTCAGTCTCCAAGAACCAAGCATCTGGCAGAATCAACTTTCATGCCAAGAAGACCTAAAGTCAACTAAGTCTTCTGACAAAGAAGGCAGCACAAAATATTCATTTATATGTTTTAAAGTGGGTTAATATGTAATATGTATCATTGTATTCAAAAGTTGATTTGGAATATGTAATTGCATTCAAAAGTTTATTTGAAAATGTTACTACTGTTACATTTATTTAACTGTTATCCGGTAATCTGAAATATTTATACAATTGTTAAATTCTTTTTCATGAGATTATTCATCTTGAATATACTTGGAAACGTAAATATACACAGTTAAACAATAAATTTATCTACCTTGATGTATTTAGGAACCTTGTGCTCAGTTGCATACTATTAAAAACATCTGAGATTCTGATGATTCTGCAAGGCAGAAATGATTGCAAAAAAAAACAAGTACTGCCAGAAAAATGCTCCACCAGATGGCATGTGAATTTCATCAAAATTGTCTGAATCATTCTGTCTGTGCTCAGCATGTCCTAAAAAGTCTATATTGTAGCTAATGATGAGCATTTGCGATTATGATTTATTGAAAAGGCAGCAATGACAGCAGCAAGATAGGTACTGCCAGAAATATTTGTAATCAGAAAATGCTATGCCAGACAGCATGTGAATTTCATCCAAATTGTCTGATTGAGCTTTTCTGCTCCTAAATAGGTGGCTGTATATGAAATTTCACTTTCTGGACATCTGAAATTCTGATGTATTGGAAAGTCAGCAATGAATAAATGAATAAATACTTCCTTCAGCGAACCTTCCCTACACCTAGCTGTCCTGGGGGGGGGGGGGGGGAGGGCTAACCATAATATATATTATCTGGTTATCAATTTTACCGAATTGTGATCGTTATTACAAGTGGCAATATCTACTAAACTGGAGGAGGGTGGTACAATGAACAACAGCAGTTCTTGTACACATGTTTGATTATAAAATGCAGATTAAAAATATTTGAATATAATTAAAGATGTCTGTATTACTGAAACTCCTTCCTTCTAGACTGAACTTCTAGTCCAGTAGAACTTTGTCAAAAAGTAGAGTAAGCGTAACATGGAGTATGGCAGCTTTTTTTTGGTCATATATTGGGTAATTTGAGGGTGCTGATTCCAAATCTGATGGGTGCCACTTCGGCATTCACAAAAACATTGTCATGGTAATGAAAATTTGCATTTTTAATATTCCACAAAAAATGTGAATTAGCAAGATTTCTATAATCCATAGCTACAACTAATGTTATAAATTAAATACCCAGGGATACAGGAATGCAAATATGGTAAAAACTTTGGAGGTCAAGGTCACTGATGGAATTATGCCAAATATGGAAATTACTCCAATTTTCTGTCATTTCAAGGATAAACTATGTCACAGCTATCACAATGTGACAGAAAACCAAACAAATGGCATATTATATGAAAGCTTATGAAGAGTACTTTCTAATGACACCTTATTTTTGGTATCCGTGGCAACCAAAAGGCTGCTCTGACTGCCTAGTTACCAAAACTTATATTTCACTCAGGGAAGTGTAATTAACCAGCAAAAGATTATGTTCCAAGTGAAAATTTTGAACAGCACTATTTTAATGACTTTACGCAGGGTAATAACCTAGCTGTCAAAGGTCAAGGTCCTCAATGGAATTATGCCAAATATGGAAATTACTCAATTTTTCTGTCATTTCAAGGATAAACTATGTCGCAGTTTTAACAATGTGACAGAAAACCATACAAATGGCATATTATATGAAAGCTTATGAAGAGTAAATTCTTATGACCACTTAGTTTTGGTATCCATGGCAACCAAAATGCTGCCAGTAAAGTCAAATTAATTTACCCATATTGTAAAAAGATTATGTTCCAAGTGAAACTCTTAACAATACTACATGTTAATGTGGATGTTATGAGCACTCACAACCTTTTTACCCCATCAATTCAATATGGCAGCCAATACAGTAGGCTGAACAGATTTAAAAAAACCAACTGATCATGGGTTCACATAAGCATAAGCGTGAAAGGGCATCCTCTGAAATCATGGGTGGCCTCTCAGCCGCGATATTTATTTATCTTAGAGATGTCACCCTTCTAACATGTATATGACTTGTGATATATTTAATGCACCATTGTGTTTTCTGATTGTATAAAAAAATGTTTTCCTCATATATGTGTAATAAAAATAAAACGAATCTGAGTTTTGAGTTCTTGTTTAGTTTTCATCAAAGTAATAAGTGGTATCAAATACAAACATCAGGTTATTTCTTACTTTGGCTAATTTAATTTATAAATAATGATCAAGTTATGACGTGTATATATAGCAAAATGCTTTTACATACGTATTCTTCAATTGAGTCAGTGATGCACATTTTGATTGCCACACTGCTACCATGAGTTGCACGGGCGGGGGCCTAGCTCAGAGGTATCACTCTGGGCTTTCAACCGCTGGGTCCCGGGTTCGATTCCCGGTCGAGCCTAAGTTGGATGGCTGTTTCCTCCTTCGTCTCATTGCCATGGTCCCTGCCTGTCCTACTTAGCCCAACTGGTGCAAAAATACAGGACGTAAAGCCCTAATCACAAACAAACAAACAAACCATGAGTTGCACATGGGTATTGGCATGGCTAACCATTGTCCTTAGTGATGATGTCATAGGACCATTATGTCCATGATGATGTCATAGGACCATTGTGTACTTTGTGACGTCATCATTTCATTGCTTTTCATTTGATGTAGCCAAACGTAATGTCCAAGCCTCTTCAATTGACCAATTAACTGAATGATCAGAATGACAAGGTTAGTATGTTCCATACATTTTGGTGATTAATTGGTATCATGTACAGTCATACTATACAAAGTCTAAATAGTTATTGTGGTGAATTCTTCCATTTTTAAAAGGTTTAAGTTAAGATTGATACATTTGATCTCATTTCAATAAGTGTTTAAATGTGGCCCTGTGGTCATTTACAGAATATAATGTAGCATGCTGTCATGTCACCTACTACAGACTCCTGTTACTTCAAGTGCAATAAACAATGATAAATCAGGCAGCCTTAGATAATAAGAGTCAAGCAAATACTGCCATGATTCCTTGCACTTTGACCTGGAAGAAGCTCTACAAAACAAGCCTGACTTAACACTAAAGTTTCACAACATTTGTGTATCCAAATACATGTCAATGCTACATATTCAAAGATTGAAAAGGACCGGAACTAAGAAATTAAATGCCAGTGAACCTCCACTCAAAAGGAGATCATCTGTTTCCCTATTTGACTTTCACGGATGCTGCCTAATATGTGGTGAAGAATGCCTTCCAAGAGATCCTAAAAACCCTGGCAGATGGCGGCCAGTTTCTCAATGTCAAGATGGTGAATTGAAGCAAAATCTCCTGAAGATCTGCAAAGAAAGGACAGATGAGGAATCACAGGATGTCCAGCGACGTATTTTAAGTACTGTGTCAGATCTCCAAGCAGCAGATGCACAGTACCACCGGGATTGTTACCGAGCCTTTACTGCTGAGAGAAATCTTACATACGCCATCCCAAGTAAGAAAACCATTGCAAGTGATATTGACAATGCTTTACACAGTGTATATCTTGCCATTCTTAACGCACCTTCTAAGGTTTGGACTTCACTTGAACTTGTTATATATATTATGCACATTCATCAGACAATCACATGAAGCAGGACAGCCATACAAAACGTGCCAGATTAATTAGCAAACTAAAAGAAAATTATGGTGATGAAATAATCTCCATAAGCATCAGTGGGTGTGGTGTGCCAGCTTGTTTTGCCTTCGGAGTCATATACCCCAGCAACTGAAGCTTGTTGAGGCAGATGATAGAGACAGCGTTTCAGATGTCATTGACCTAATTTCTGAAGAAGTAAAGCAGAAAGAAAAGAAAGTGTCATATGCACTAGAAACCTTTAACTTGGAACCTGCTGTGGAAGACACAAGTAGAACACTCTTGCGACTGGTTAGTGGTCTTGTGTCATCTGGGGTCACTACCAGATTATCATTAAGCTTTTAACAGTCGATCCAATCACTTATGACAAACTCGTTCAACCAAACGACACTGGGGTTAGCCATTAAACTTCACCACCAGTATGGAGCTCATTGACACTCTTCACCACAGTGGCTACATTTGCTCTTATGATGAAGTTCTGCGTTTTCGCAAGTCAGCCGCAAAAGCAACTGCTGAAGATTCAAGCATTTATGATGGACTGCTGAAATGGGCTGCTCAGTGTATGGTTTGATAACTTCGACCTTCAAGTGTACACCCCAAATGGTTGCTTTGAATGTCATTGCATGGCTGTGGAATTTGTGCTGAGTGCAGATGAGAGTAAGATATCAAAATCACAATGTTATATAGTTAATAAATGCAATTTTTTTGTTTGTTATTTCAATAATACTAAGAATTTTATGAAACTAATGCATGCAATGAGAATTACTCAGTTTGGCACAAAAAGTAAAAGTCTTCATTATTGGTGGATTAGGCCATAAAATCATTGACTAAATTTGTGATATTTTCTTTTTTTTTTTACCGTTTTCCTATTTCACAAACATGTAGGCACATTCATACCAGTGTATATACTGGTACTTGAAAAAGTCCAGCTGAGGTTTCCAGAGTTTTTGAAAAACAGTCATAAATCCTTTCAGATACTGTTCAAGCCTTGCCCAATGTGCCACGGATTTCCAAGCAAGAAGTCAATCACCCTAAAGGAGTTTGCTCCTGTCCAGTTTGACAGTTTCGTTGGTAAAGCTAAACCGATCCTCCAAAGATTGAATTACACCAAGGATTGCCCTTTGACTTAGTAAAGCGGCTAAGCAACAGTATTATAGTTGCACAGGAGGCTGATGTTACATGGCCTGTAGATATTTTACAGAATAAAGATGGAAATGAACTTCAGTCAGCATGGTCAGGGTACATAGCAAGAAAAGCAAGACACCAAATTCAAGAATATGTGAAACCCACCAAGTTCCTCTTCAGGCCACTGATAAACGCACCTCCTGCAGATCCAGATACTGTTCTCACAACTCTTTTGTACATTGAGTGGTTCATGAAAGGGTGTGATAGACAAATCATTCATGTTAGTGCAGACATGCAGTTATTCCGAGTTATAATGCTAATCAAATGGTCCAATCCATTAAGATGGAATCATCTCCTTGCACGTCCTGGTGGTATGCACACTATCATGTCATTCATTGGCTGCATTGGAAATCTTATGTGTTCATCTGGACTGGAAGAAATTCTGAGTGCATCGTTCAAAGGAATACTAAACACGATAGCAAAGCATGGCCAAAAGCAATGCGTGGCCTTCGGATGGTAGTGGATGTGACTGTAACACAGTTGGAGGAAGTGTTGGAAATGTCCAGATTATCAAGAACAGGCAAACTTTGGGTCGATTGCCTCATTAGGCCAGTGGTGACCATACTTCTTCTGTATATCTGAACTGAGCGAGAAGATGACTGTTTGCTTCATCTTTACAGTCTGAAATGCATGCTGCCATATTTCTTTGCTGCAAATCACTGGAATTACGCGAGGTACATTAACTGGCACATCACTGAAATGTATGCTGGCCTGCCAAGTGAGATCCTGGATGCTTTCCTTGATGGTCAACATGTGTGCAGACATCGACATGGTGCCTGGAATGGTGTATTCCTAGATCAATTTGGGGAACAAACTTACATTCGCAGTGGCAAATCAAAGGGTGGACTTAGTGGTAAAGCACTGAGTGAGGAGCAGGCTCGCTTTTGCCTATGATGGCATGCATGCAGAGTCGCAGGAGGATGTTGCTGAATCTAGTCATAAAGAAGAAGGCTCAAGACGCAGAACCTACGATGCATTGGACAGGAGTGCAAAATAAAGGAGCATCAGAATCCACTTAAAATTCAGAACAGTGATCAACTGGTAAACATTGTTGGAAAAATCAGCTCCAGTATTGTAAATGTAGACAATGCTCTCGAGATTGGTGAGCAAATGGTGGCAGACTTTGGTCAAAAAATGCCCGAGGGTTTCCACAAACCACTCAAGAAGATGGTACACACCAGCGAGGAGAGCAAAACAAGTGTGCGACTTGAGCATGGACATGCCTACGATGCAGAAAAACTTTTTTGCAAGAATGCTTGTGATCTCACAAAAAAGAGTCATGAACCTGCAAGACCTACTAAAGTATGAACTATCACCCATGCCTCCATCTTTGTTTGATGAGTATGGGGATATGAGAAAAGGGGTTAAGAGTGCTTTGGTGAAGAAACTAGCTGTGTACACAAAAGACACACTTCCACCAGTTGATCTGTAGCTAATTGATGGAAATGAAGCACTGTATCATGTGCAATGGCCAAAAACAACAAGTGTCAGGAATTTTACCAGCACCTTTTGCAAGATCATAAAAAAGCCTCATTAAGTCTACCTGATATTTGACAGGTATTATGATACCTCTATAAAATCTAGTGAACGAAGATGAAGAGCTGGTGGAGTAAGGTCTGAAAAACATGATCTACAGGTTGAGTCTCCATTGCCCAGCAGAGATGTCATTATGAAGTCTGTACACAACAACGAAAGCTCATTGAGCTGCTGTGCAGCACAGGCCACAAAAAAAATTGCTGCACTTAGTGGGACCAGAAAATAATTTATGTAAGCATGAGGAAGCTGATGTCAGCATTTTGTACTACATGTTGAAGTTCTACAAAAGTAGAGGACATACTCAGGTTACTTTGGAGGACACTGACATCTTTGTCATGTTGGTGCACTATGTTTGGAAATACAACATTTCATGCACAGGTTTGATGGTCTCACAATTGATGCTTAGCGGATGTGATACAGTTTTATATCCTTTTGGAAAAGGAAAGATCTCAGCTGCCAATTCCCTTCTAAAAAGTGATATCAACCTGGAACAGCTGAATAAGAGAGACACATCAATGCAAGAAGTGTTGAGAATTGGAACAGACTTCCTGAATTTGATTTATGGTGGCCAACCAGGATCAAGAATGAATGATCTGAAGTACCAAATTTTCAAGAGCAGAAAAGAAGTGCCACATCTTAGGAGCCTACCACCCACTGACAATGCGTCAGCACAACACATTAAAAGAGCTCATCTGCAGGTGATTATCTGGAATTCTGCTGACATTTTGGAACCACCACAGCTGGATATTTCAGAATATGGTTGGAGTTTCAATCAGCATGGACAACCACAACCTGTTTCAGGCCAAACCCTCATTGCACCTTCAGGAATCCTGCAAGTTGTTGCATGGCCAAGGTGACGATTACCACAGACCCTACATTGACGTACGGCTCTTCATTTGTCCCAGCTTATGAACTTAAGTTCAAGCGTGCCGTATACAAACTTGCCACTAGTCACTTCCGGTTTTTGTGTTGGCACTTTGACAGCAGCCCTGGGATCAAGACGTTGATACATTCCTCACAATTACTCGGCAAATTGTATGATTTTACAGTTTTAACGTTTTTTAATGTTGATGACTTAAGGCAGAGTACATATGGGTTTATTTAATTAAGTGTATTGAGGGAGTTGTGGGGGTTGAGAGTCACAACATGGGCCAACTTTGATCACGACACATTGTCATTGACAATACACTGAATAACAGCTGATGTCTTGTTTATAGTTACTAACTGCGTAATTTACAAATACTATGTTCATAATTTTTAATTTAACACATGGAAGCCTATATATATATATATATTTTATCATGTCAATTTTTATTTGTACCTGCTCAGCTACTGTATTTCTGAATAAATGATAAAATAAAGATGTGATGCCCCTCATTGTCATTTTAAAAAGCAGTATTGACAGTAATGCTGATTTTTTTTACATTGATTATATGATGCAATGGCAAAATACTAAAGGGATGCAAAATAGAGCTGAACAGGACATGTGGGCTTTAAAAAAAAAATTATACATGGTATATATATATATTCATAATTAAAATTTGTACTAGCAATATAACTAATGTAAGGTATGCATGCATGTACAGATATAACATGGCTGGTATCTGGGATTTTGCTGTGCAGGATATGTTTATCCCAAATCCGAAAAGTCAAGTAAATATGATGTTGCCTTATGTAGTTGAAGGTTTTAGCTGTTAATGCTCTATTCCGTCTAATATCCTTGATAAATTATGCAGTGTATGACTTATATAGGGTATTGGTTGATTTTTAATTATCAGTATGAAGTTCTCCTATGTGACTGTGAGGCTGCCTTGCAAGAGATGCAGAAGTAAGGAGTTTTTGGTGATCTTTCTAATCTTTCACTAGAAGGTGTGTTCATAACAATGCATATATAGTTAATAAGTATTCTATTATTCCGCAATGTAACTCAACCTGTTCAAAGGCGTATAAATCTTGATATATCTACTTATGTATTTAATATTTCCAAATACTACATTATAGTAATTTTTTTCAAAATTACTCAAAAGTCAAATTGACTTCACTGATCGTTTTCTCCAGCTACATAGATACAAAAAGACTTGCAAAAGGAGGAGGTCCACTTTGACCTACCTCAAGATGTAACAGAAGGGATGGGGATGTCCTTGCATATATTGCAGGACATAACATCCGTAAATTGATGCAAAGGTTTGACTCGAATGAGCAGGTGAAAATTTTGACCATGCTGACATGCGAGGAGGGCAGTGAGAGTGCTTCTCATGTGACTTTGACAGCACTCAAAGACGGAGGGGGGGGGGGGGGGGGGTCTCATTAATGTAACTTAAGAAGCTTTTGATATTTATGTTAAACTTGAGAGTACTTTTCGTGCCTTTTTGTTTACCTAACAAAGCCATGTCTAAAGATGCTTTTGCTAGTGCTGCAATCTCCATAACAAAAGAATTGTTGTACAATTCTGTAAAAGAAAACGATTCTTTTGATGAAAGTGTTATTTATGACACTCTTGTAAGTATGGTCAAACTGTTTATTAAGACAAGAATTCATCACCGTTCAAAAATTGTGACAGAAAATCATCACAAGAATGTTTCCAGCAAGAAAGGTTTGAGAAAGTCACTTAAAAAAATTGGAAAACAATAAGAATTAAGTTGAAAATTATTCAATTCAGTTCCTTTCTTCATTAACATTATATATAGACACAATAATATTCAATATTAGTGATGATTATAAATGTACAATATTACAGTAATTCTGAACATATGCTAAATCTATGAATATGCATTTTATATAAAAAAAATTACATAAGGTGTGAATGTGATATCATATGAGTATGTATCTATACAATTTATTACCCATTATATAAAATTACAATGTATTTACTTTGGGAATGCAATTAAATAAGAGTAGTTCAGCATTTATCTGTACGCGCAAGTTTACGTTTCTTTTTTAATGGTGAGGAACTGTGCACAAGCTTCTCTTCAACGATGATGTTGCCACCTGGGTTGAGTGCTGCAGCCACACCTCTTTGAACCCACAGTTTATTCTCTTGGTAGCTAAAAATATATAAAAAAAACACTTATCTATACATGTTTTCCCTATGTTACAGTCATTAAAAATGTTCTATTCCTATATTACATAATAAAATATGTATTATATGCACAAACACTATTACTTAATCAAGTGACAAATGTGGTAGTTTTCGATATATGGTAATATTCAGGAATTGCAGAACTTCTTTCCAGACATCACATTTTTTTCCAAATTTTACACTTGGAAACAATTTTTAAATAACAATGAAATTAAAATATCTTAAGCCGCTGGATCATAATTACCCAAATGAGAAAAGGGATGGATTCTCAGCACGCCCTCCAATTCCACGATGGCGTCCAAAATGGGCCTCTAAAGGAGTCTGTTGGTGTAGACTTCCTCAACTCCATTCGCCAACAGATATTTGGTAATGGCCACAGTGGACTTCACTGGAATTGAATATTCTAATTATAACTAGAAATTTCACTGTCTCCTATGCCATAAGGCGCAAACAGCTGTGGCTGTTGAATAATGCTCCATCAATCTATATAAAAAAATTTATGTAAAATAATTCGAAACTTTTAAGACTTATTTCAAAACATCACTATTACCATACCTGTCATAACAATGCCATTGTATGTTTGTCTGGAGAGAAACATTTTCAGCTTCTCAGAGTTTGAAAAGCACTCCCTTTCCTGCACTGCTGTGTCCCAGTTTTCCAAGTATCCCAGAACTTCTTCAGTTAAAAACTACAAAAAGATCAAAGATATGTAGTGTTGATGCAATTTGCAACAGCAATGTTTACACAGGAAAAAAGAGACTAGCATTTTATATTGCAAGAGGTGTTGTAGAAAACGATTAATTGACTTTTGAATTGAAATAGGATTATGGAAAATTAGGCTTTTTAACATGTATAATATTACCTTGAGGCGAGAGTTTAGGGCGGGGGCCTAGCTCAGAGGTAGCACTCTGGGCTTCCAACCGCTGGGTCCCGGGTTCGATTCCTGGTCGAGCCTAAGTTGGATGGCTGTTTCCTCCTTCGTCTCATTGCCATGGTCTCTGCCTGTCCTAATTAGCCCAACTGGTGCAGAAATACAGGACGTAAAGCCCTAATCACACACACACACACACACACACACACCTTGAGGCGAGGATCATCCTGCGATGTATAGGGTAGTAGGTCAGAGTTTTTGACACGGTGCCCTTCTTTGCTCGACCGCACATTCAGACAGTCAAACATCCTATTCATCAAGAGGATGAAGCGTGATGTCTCTGTCATCTCCTCCATCTCATACACCCGCATACACTTACCAACTGAGGCACTCAACACCTGAAAAGCATTTCATTGAAGTGACATTAATAATAAATTAAGGAATTTTTGTATAGCACACATCAGGTCAATAACAAAAACAACTAAAAAAGGCCTAGTACCCGAACAGCCAAGTTCACTCTCATCTTTGAATATGACGTTACACATGCTCTCTGGTCAGTTTGGTATTAAGACACAGCTCATTGGCACCATCGTCATGAAATATTTTTCGGACATGCTCCTACAGCATATGTTTGCCTTGATTCTAAAAAAAAGAAGAGAATAATGAAATTGAAGTTAACTAAGACCTGAGACTCTGTATCTGAATGTGTTTAAGATCATACACAATGCCTTAAAATCAATAATAATATTTGTATTAATTAAAATGTGAATAATTTAAAATCCATAATTGTATTATTCCATATTTACAATCTTGTATGACGTAAATGTTTGAATAAGGATATTAATTATTTAGCAGGTTGAAAAATAGATAATTTAGAATTTACGACCCACGGGCAAATTAGAAAACAGTTCGCACCCAAAGATATCTGGTGCAAGATCCGGAACCTGAGGATGCCAGGTTTTTTCTGACAGTTTTGATGATGTGAGGAGGATCAGAAACAAAATATAGCTTTCTTTCATCAGTAGCATATCGATTTTCAGTGCAGTTTCCTTTGTGCATTTGAATCAGTTTGACATTTGGCCTGGCTTTGTCCGATGTAACTGCCAAAACCTGAAATTAATTATGCATATATTTATCTCCGAATAATTATTACAGAAAATATATTTACTGTGATAAGAGATGGACATGCTGACGCAGCCTGACTGATCTGACACATGCGGAAATAACAGAAATTTTTCTTAATAACAATTAACTCTGAAATTCCATATTTACTGCTTTAATTACCTATTTACAATAGGAAAGCATCAGTGAATATCATCAAATATGTTATGAAGGTTATTTTATGTGTTTTAGAAATAGTAGATAGAGTACACAACCCATGGGTATTCACCTAACCTTCAAACCACATTTTTCTAACAAGCAGATGGCTTTCCACATGAGTGGATACAGCTCAGCAGCAGTGGTTGTCGTCCCAAAGTAGCCCAAAGAAAAATTGAAATCCGGCTTCACCAAACCACAAACCATGAACGATAAAACGTGAGTGCTAGTTTGGAACACCCATCGTGCACAAAACACAGGTGGTAACACAAAACTGGAAAAATTAAATAATTATGTTAAACGTACACAATTTTTAAATGTGCATTATTGTTCATAGAAGTATCTCACTTATTATAATGAAAGAACAAATTGGACTACTCACTAGACATTCTCGGATTTTCATTTCATCATGCAAAAGCACAACATAATTTTTGTAAGCACCCAGCTTCGAGGCAGCCTTCTGTACTTCTGCTAATATCTGAAACATAATTTTACTGAAAATGAATTCAAATAACACTTATAACAGCTATTATAGAAACTCATTATCATGAATATATACTGTTTCAGACATTCCCTAGTAAATAAATTGGATAGTCAGTGTTCTCATAGAAATGTATTATGCATTATGCTACAACATTAAGTACCTCAGGATTGAAGCCTTGAGATGGGCTCACAGCATTGCTGTAATCCCGCAGTGTTGAAGTGCTGGGCAGGGTCAAGACTCCTGTTCTTCTCAGGCTCTCCTATGCTTTATATTAGGGCTTTGGGAATAAACCATTAGAGCTGTGTGGGATGCCATCTATTCCCACTTGGCCCCTTCCTCTGCAGGTGTATGGTTTGGAGATCACTGCCTAAATCATGCGAAATTGCCACACCTTCTTTCTTAATGCACTTTGCCTCTTTTGTTTCCTTCGGGAGGTGCTTCAACGCCAAGATCAATTTCTCCTTGTGCAACTTAGCCAAGGGTGTGTGCTTTTTAATCTTGGTGGAAACTATCCCTTGATTGCTACTGTTCTGTCAAATCTTCTTTGCAACTGTTTGCACGAAGTGCAAAGTGGACCAATGGCAGAACAGATGTTGCTGCGTATAATCATCAGGCTTTTCTTGCAAGTGAAGTCAAATGATTGCTCATAAAAAGTCCTTGCCTGAGAGGGTTATGTTGGACATTGGTGCAACAACACCTGTGCAAAGCTCATGGGCTTCAACTGCCTGCAACACCTGAGCACAGCAATTACTTAAAGATAATATATGACAAGCCCTTTACATGTCAGTGTTTTACAGCTTTCAATATTGCTATACTTCCAACTTCTACTTCCCATGCATTGGTTAAAAATTATAAAGTGGTCCCCTCAGAAGTGACATATATTTGTCTAAGAGGGGTCTTCTTGCCTCTTTTTGTCTAAAAGGGGTCTTCTTGCCTCTTTTTGTGCCCTCGAAGGTCCTGGGCCTCCACGCGGCGAGGATGGAAACACTTGGGGTGAAGTCCTCTATCCCCAGTGGCTAAAACAGGACAGTGCGCATTGCACAAGCTGCTCCAGCTATCCAACGCAGACACTTATTGATTTTTTGCATGCTTCTGGTTTCTACTACCAACTATGGATGATCATTCTTACCCTAGAGAGCCTCTACATAGCCCACTCAGGTGCTGATGAGGCGTTAAACAATAACACTACTACTACTACTACTTGCCTCTTTTTGTAACAGACTTTACCCTATGGGCAAATAATTCTTTGTCATTGTCATTAATGATAAAACAAACCCATTACTGGTGTACGTAGCATTCAGGGTTCAAATATTATAGCAGTGTCTGGAATTAATATACTTACAGTTCTGTCACTATACTGAAAAATATCAGCATAATCTTCGTATTCAGCCGTAAACCAACCCGGCACCCTCATTTTCACCAGCTCTTCATATGTTGGTGGGCTTTGTCCTGGTATGGGGTCGTGGTCGAACATCTCATATTCAGGATTTCTGTTCTTCTGTAAGGAAAGCAAACAATTTATGAAATATACATCATGAGTGAGTGCCCTTTTATTTTAAAATAAAAAAGACATAAATTATACATACAATGAGATATAAATGCTGAATTAAACTCAACAATCCATTGGAGTAAAAACAATAATGAAATGTATTTACTGGAGGCTTCCTTGGCGGTGCCTTCGGTGTCTCCATTGTCCTGGCGACAAGATGTTCTGTGGGCACACTGCCAGGAAGTAGTATCCTGCGTCAAGAACACTCTGCAAAAAAATTTTTTTTAAAAAAGTGGGGGTACAGGTAGGTGACATAGGTCACATTAACCTTCTATTGTCCAATATACTGAAAAATGTCATACATTTGTCAATTTTATAAGATTTTTTTTTTGAGGTATGATGAGCCTCCCTGGGCTAACCTGACCCCCCCCCCCCCCCCACTCCCTGCTGTACATAAAAACTGAATCCCTCAAAATGTATCCAGTCTCTGTGTGCCTTCCAATATAATATTATCAATTATAATCATAAAACAGACCTGTATCTATGCCCCCCCCCCCTTTACTGAAGGCTTCAACATTGTTCAAGTCCTTGATTTCCTAGTGCCCGAGTCTGAGTGGTTGCACCCCTATCTTCATATAAACAGCAATTATATGTGTGCATGCTATCATATAAAAAATACTTAAATTACCTTGCAATGTGAAGCATTCAGGCTTGAAATGTCTGCTGCAGATGTGTGCCTTCTTGGGATTGAAGCTGGCATCAGCACGATTCTCAGACCGAATCAAAGCTTTTTCCCAGGCAGGATCGTTTGGTCAGCTTTAGACATGAAAGGATAGCCCTCTGTTCTCCACAAGGGCCCATCGCAAAACCATATTTGAGACAGAAATTACCAGTAATAACCAGCAAACATCACACTTTGACACAGTAACCACGAAACCGGAAGTGATGCATGGCAAGTCTGCACACAGCCCGCAAGTAAATAAGTTGAACAGGCAGAAATGAGAGCCGTACGTCAATGTAGGGTCTGTGGTTGTAGCTATGGATTATAGCAATCTTGCTAATTCACATTTTCTGTGGAATATTGAAAGTGCAAATTTTTGTTACCATGGCAACTGTTTTTGTGAATATCTCAAAATGCTCAAGGATGCCGAAGTAGCATCCGTCAGATTTGGAATCAGCACCCTTAAATTACCCAGTATCAACAAAAAAAATTGCTTCCTTACTCCATGTTACCGTTCATCAATAATTCTACTGGACTATACATCTAATTAACTCTCAAATTCTAACATCTTTAGAATATTGCTCTCAATCTACATCAAGACAGGGGGGTTTTTAGGGGGGGGGGGGGTGCCTTTCCCTGAAAATTGGGAATCTAGATATTAAATGTCTAAAATTAGCTCGAAAATTTTGGAAATTCACATCTGCTCATATGCTTGCTTGTGCCATTTTCGGAAATTTTTCTCAAAATGTTATCCATGCCAGTTTTTTAAGTGACCTCTCTCCTGAGCAAATTGTGATCATGCTCCTCATGCAGCAATAAGACAGCCTGTTGAGATTGAGACAGATGGGACCTTAGCTTGGCAATACATTGCCACACTGCTGTCTATGGTTCAATTCTTAGGTTATTCCAAGTTGATTAGTCATACCTGTTAACCCATTCATACCTCCGACAAGGAGAACCGCAGCCCACATATGACCTCTGCAGTGGGACTTTAATTGTTGAACACTTTTTTAGTTAAATGTGCTGAGCTTACCACTGTGAGATCTTGATTATACATGGCTGACTTTTGTTTTCTAACCATCCGGTCCTCGGAGCAATCCTGACATGAATGACCCAATGGTGGTTCACTCGTCGTTAATCTCAACCTATGACTCTTACTACTACTACTACTACTACTACTACTACTTTATGGCACAGGGCTTTCTGATAAAAACACAAGACTGATAGTTTGCCAAGATTTCATTTTTTTCGTCCTTGGCAATATTTAAATTTTACACGTCAACTTGGTTTCTGTTAGTTTTGACAATATGGAGGTGATGCGTTGGTTGCGAGATAGTAGAGACCATTACCTTCGCTTCCTCTTGCTCCATACCCCATAACTCCACACTGTCCTCCACAATCTGTACAGGATCCCTGCATCAAACCAAATGTCTTTTAGTGGATGTTCACATTTCCAGTGACTTAATTTTAAACTGAAGCACCAATTTCAGGCATTGTAAATATAATATTGAACCATTCTGTACTAGGCAATGTCTCAATGCTATTGGGTCTGAAGCTTAGTCATCTTATTTGACCAGTTCCCCGAGGCTGATGTAATGATGAGATGATAAGGCTTGGTGTCCACACCATGTGCCAAATTTACACCATGGATGGGGTCATTTACTTGCCTCAGCATAAACACTTAAGTACAAGGCACCCTCAATTTAATGTCTCATGCGATTGAAATCTAGCTAGGATATAGCTCATGAAGCGTGCCCGGACCAGGCTTAAACCTGGGACCTTCACCAGAGCTGGCCAATATGGAACTGGTGGATGCCTTAACCATTAGGCCACCCAGCTGCTAAAATTATGATAGCTGAATGGCAAATCTATATTGAAATCAAAAACAAAAACCTATGCATGATATTTCTTGTTAATGGTAAAATTAAACTATACTCACTGGTATGTTTTCACTGTCTGTGCATTGACTTCTAGCAATAAAACAGTCATTTTTAATTGATTCAATGAAGAACTGATGACATCGATCATGGCGGCAGCCAGCTGAAAGCAGACAACTCCAGTGTAATTTCTTTAGTGCATTATCGATAAATTTACAACATAGTGATGCAATTTATTTTCTGTTGACTTCTCAGTCATTTCTTAAGCCTGCATGCATTTCGATTTTCAACCGATAATGAACAAATTCCATTATGATTTAAGAAGGCATATGATTTTTAGCTTCTCGGATCCGTTCATTGAATTGACCTTCACTTTCATGGTGTGAAACCTATACTGTCGGGGGGCTGTGTACTTTCGTGGTATGACAGTACCATCAATGTCGTGGTGCGTGCTCATGTGTCGTGGTGTAAAGCTGTCATGGTGCAAATGTGTTTCCTGGTATATATGTACCCACTGTCGCGGGGCAAAACCTTCGCACCAGAAAATGTTCTCCTCGGCCACCATACAATGTTATTTAAAATAGGAAATTTATTTTATTTTGGCATTTTCGACTGACTGACTTATTGCAAATGGGCCTGAGAGGATCCAAGAAGCTAAAGATCAAGTAAGTGTGGCCTTGCACATGACTTATCAGTAACTATGATCATGTTACTATATCTTATTACTAAAATTTTGTAATTATTGCTATCTAACTTGAGATGCCCTTGGCTGATGGCATTCAATTTAGATGAATGCTATATTAAATTATCTGTTGATGCCTGATAATGTATATATGATCTGGGAAGCCACCACCAGCAGTGATTTCCCTGGCAACGCCTCCAAAAAGGGGAGTTAGTTTTTTAGTTTAGAGTAGCAACTACTAGCAAGAGAGAGAAAGACCTCCTGGCAAGGAAGAGGAATTGGGAAGGATAAAGAGAGATGTTAAGATACTGAGAAGAATAGTAAGGATACACTATTGGCACCCTCATTTTTAAGGTATGTGTCTTTTTGTAGGCGATGCTCATCCTGTAGAAATCTGTATAATAGGAGAGGCTTTCCTTAATAGTCGCCTCTGCTTATTTATGACTCAGTTCCAAAAAATTGTCAAAATGCACTCAGTGAGGCTCATTTCTGTTGGGAGTATGAGCTATGACTATGAGCTGTGACTATTCAAGCCCTCGAAGGTCCTGGGCCTCCACGCGGCGAGGGTGGAAACACTTGGGGTGAAGTCCTCTATCCCCAGTGGCTAAAACAGGACAGTGCGCATTGCACAAGCTGCTCCAGCTATCCAACGCAGACAATTATTGATTTTTTACATGCTTCTGGTTTCTACTACCAACTATAGATAATCACTCTTACCCTAGAGAGCCTCTACATAGCCTACTCAGGTGCTGATGAGGCATTAAACAATAACACTAACTAACTAACTATTCAAAAGATAGTTAGCATGGAAGAAGAAACCAGGTTGGAATCTCTGAGAGAGGTACACTTTTGTTGGAGGTTTTTTACAAATACCTCTTGGAGCCCTATAATGTAAATCTGCCTAGCAACAGTTGTAATTCTCAACAAAAGCTTAATATCTACTTACATTATTTCATTCCTATGAAAACTAATTTAAATCGGTAACTATGGTGTTTCGACTGTTGCAATGACAAAACTTCATCAGTACTATGTACATATAATGCTGCTGTTGTCGCCTGTTTGCAATGGCTCACTCCATAGCAGACCTGCAGGCAGCAATGGTAGGCCTTTCTTTAGTTTTTCTAATGAAACTATATTTTAGACCACCTATCAACAGATGCAACAAAATTTTGCCAAATAAAATATATTATACTTTTTTATATACTGAACGACCTTGGTTATAAGGCCACCTAGTTGACAAGCTCCTTTATAGAACAAATAAAAAATGTATATTTACTGTCATCCGGGGAAGTTTGCTGCCCTGCCTTGGCTGAAAAGACAAGTAATTAATTATAGCAAATAATGCTTCTTGAAACTCCTCAAACTTATATATGCAAGGTCACGATATGGCAATGTTTGGCAAAATTGACTGACAAGAATCGAGTGACCAACTAATAATTGGACTCAAGTCAGAATCATACATATGTAGACAGCTCTTACTTTGCCATAATTATATTGAAGTACACAAGAAATGTACATTTGAACCTAATGAATTGTGTTTACGCCTTATTCCAAAGACAAAAACATACAAACTTGCCATGAACCAACCGTTCAGGACCATGACCAGGAAATTAATTGAAATGTTTCATAAATGTGATAAACTCGCAGGTCCAGCTGGATCGAGTCCTGTCATGAAAGAGACAACTCAAATAAGTGAAATGGGCAAAATAAATATTCACACCCTCATGGCATGGTTAGAGTTTCAAATCAGTGTACATTTGGTATTTTAGCAAGAGATTGCAATACATTGATGAATCTTTTTTTAAAGTATAATGGCTGTTTTACTTGCACAAAAAAATGGTATCAAGAAACACCTTGTAGATCTAAATGACTTAAGGTCAAGATTTGCATACACTATACAATGCACTTCAATTTTTCATTAAATGCCAAAAAATAAAATAAATAAATAAAAAGCATGACTGCATGTTTTACGAACTACAATAAAATATTGTAGAGAGTGTACACATCAATTAATGAAATTCTTGTAGAATTAAATGACAAAACCACAACGCTCTTTCATTTGCAAAAGGTACGAGTTCATGTTTACGAAAAACAATGAAATACAGATGTCACTATTTAGTTCACAAAACGGCACTCCTTACCAGTAATTCTGCCAATACTTGTCCACCTGCCAGCATGACCACACAAATGTGAGCCCAAACTGTGACCAATGCAATGAATTCTAGAAGCTGCAGAACCACCATTGTTCTTTATTTGGGATAGAAGGCCTCATTGGCTCCATTTCCCCATCCCACAATCACAACATTCATATCATCCTGGATGCAAAAAGAGGACATTAATTTCTTATAAGACGTTGTCTCACACAGCTATTCGCAATACAACTAATTATAAGGTATGGCCTTTGGATACTCTTTGGTTTATTGAGAATCCTGAATAGCCCAGCAATAAAAAATTATGTTGATTGTTTTTTTGTAATCACGCATGTCTTTGGATGGGTGGATGAGTGGATTAGGGCTTTACGTCCTACACCTGATGGACAGACAGGGACCATAGCAACGAGATGAAGGATAGGATGAAACAGCCATCCAACTTAGGCTCAACCGAGAATTAAACACAGGACCCAGTGGTTTGAAGCCCAACATGCTACCAATGCAAGTCTTGGGTGACAATCAATAGCCATACCCATTGCCAAAGCATTATAGTTTGTAATCTGTATTGGGCACCTAATTTTGACATTATAACGTTTTTTGATGCAAATGAATGTTGTTGTTATGGGTGACATGAACTGTCGCAATAGTGCATTTTGGGCTGATGACCACACCACACCCGAAGGCAGGTCTCATTTATGTCCATACGAAACTTTGTTCAAATATAACATGAACCCATACGTATTACAAACCACTCAATATATTGTATTGATTTAATATATACTGACAGACCTGAGCTCAGCCTAACTAGTGGGACCCACAGTCCAATGGAAAATTGTGATCATAATATTATCAATGCTTTTCTGGAACTTTAAGCTTGGAACTTATGGGATGTTTAGGGAAACAATTGATACTACACTTCTAGTGATGTACATACAGTTGTTAAAAATTTGATGAATAATTTTCTAGCCAATGCCGAGGATAACATTCCTTGTTACTTGGCGACAATTCGCCCCAACGATAAAATATGAAATTGAAGATAAGATCATTGATAAGGAAAAAAGAACAATTGCGTTCTACATAATAGCACACAAAAAGTCATAATGACTTATAAACTTCCAATCTGTTAGAAGGTATGTAGTAGCTGCCATTCGTGAAGAAAAGAAAAAAAACATCACAGTTTTTTTTCTGAAGTGAAAAACACTAAAGGTTGGAGATTGGCTAAATCCCTAATCAGCTGTGGTCACTTTCGAACTAACTCATTTCTATAAGACGATGTACTAGTCTTAAATGATAGTACTGACAGAGTGAACTTGCTTAATAAGCTGGTCAGACTTTTCCAAGCGTAGATGCTCTCACAAACTGACAAAGTTTTACCAGATTTTCAACAATGCATGCCCTAATTATCTGCGCTTTATTATCAGTCCATTAAGACCAGTGCACAATTATGGCACTCGAGGCCAAAATTAACTTTATGTTAATCTTCCTCTCATGAGTAAAGAATTGTATAAATGGTCTTTTGTGCCCAGTTCAATTTCCTTATGGAATGACCTTGATTTGTCTGTAAAGTCAAGCCCGAGTTGTGCGACCTTTAAGCAGAAATTAAAAATAACTCCATCATTGAAACCTTCACTTCTGCCTTTGGGATTACCCCGAAAGGCAGGCGTTATATTGGCACAGCTCCTGCTTGGTCTCCGGATCTTAATGCTCACTTATATGTTGAGTGAAAGGGAATATTAATTCCCCATATTGTAACTGTGGCACTTCAGCAGAAACTGTTAACCACTTTCTCCTCGAATTTCCAAACTATTCCAACAATAGACAAATCCTGTTATATAGTGTTAGTAATACAACACCACTCCCAATAACTTTTATTTGGAGACGAATCTCTGCCCACAGATGCTAATTCTGATATAATCATCCAAATAATATGATTTATTTCATCAACAAATCGATTTTAGCTCAATCCTAGCCTATTTGTAATAGTTTGTCCGGTTTTTACTTTACTTGTAAACCTCCCGCCACAGGTCTTTTGTACAGTATGTACATTATACTAACCAAGATTGAACGTGTTATTGAGCCTTCGGCTCGTTGGCAAATAAAATACGTTTAAACCAACAGCCATACCCTGTCGAGAAAGCATTTTTCATGTCGTGCATCCATCCAAGGTTTTGATCAGCGACATAACCATGGACAATGAAGATCGTCATTCTGGGTCCAGAAAAAAGCCCTCTGCAAAAAGATAGCTTTATGCAACATGCATACAACTTACTAACTCACCATGAATTATAACCTTATCAAAATAAAATATCAATCTACTTACGGGATGTTATTCATTGTCAGGCTTTGAGGAAAATCCCAGTTAGATCTTGTGTAAAGGTTGAATATGGGAGCAATATCAGATGGGCATGTTGGCAGAGGCAGATGACTAAAGGGAGGATCATCATTGTAGCACCCGCTGCAGCTGCAACAGATCTCAGCACTCCTGTTCAATAAAACGGCAGTCATTCATTGAGAGCCTTAAAGTTTGAGTCTTTGGCTTATACTGACATTTCTTATTTGAAAATGCTATATATGTATGATGAAGAGTTTGTGACATTGTAAAAATAACCATCAAAAGCGGTCAGGGTTCTTACAGCTATGTTCAGACACTGGTAAATAACAATTTAAAATTTTCCCCTGACTTTAGAAAAGTGCATAAGCTTGAAGAATAAAGTACAAACCAGGAAGTTGCCAGAGAAAGAATTAACAGCACCAATGACTTCATATTAGTTTGATGTACAGTATGGTTTTGATCTGCACAAATTAGCAGGTTTTATTGCATGGTTTATATGTACACCAGTAGTCACAAATAGTTTTCTCACACTTCTTAGAGTTATACAGTAAGAAGTATGTGAGCCAAATGCATTATTGTTGATATACTTCTTTCTTGTCATTGGTGAATATCATTTATAACATTTATACTTGCATACGTGTCAAGTGATAAATGTCAATGTATTTGGCAACGTATTAATATATGAAAGAGCTTCTGTTGTACACAACTTTTGCCAGTTGGTGTACGTGCTGAGTAATCTAATTATGTTACTCTTTCTCACCAGGGGCGGATCCACAACATTTTTCACGGGGGGGTTGACAAATTAAAATGTATTGTGGGGACCGCTGAATTTTTTAATATTATTTAAAAATGTATTCGGCCGGGGGGGGGGGGGTGGCTTAAACCCCCTACCCCCCCCCCCCCGCCTAAATCCGCTACTGCTTACCATGGTACGGTAGTTGTAATTTGTGCAGTTCAAAACCATACTGTAGCTAAAGCTAGAGTTAATAATTTAGGCAAAATTGGAGATCCAATTAATAGCAACTATGGTGTCTTGCAAGGTGGAATTCTCAGCCCTAAATTGTTTAATGAATTTCTATCTTACCTGCCTAACTATATGAATGAATTGGATGGTGTACCACTTAATAGTCTGGTGCTCACACATATCTCATATGCTGATAATATAATACTAATAGCACATTTTGAAACATCTCTTCAAAACAGCATAAATTCCCTTCATGAATTCTGCAAAAAGTGGCATCTCATTGTTAATGTAGGAAAGACTAAAATAATGAAATATGGCAATAGTCGGCAAAAGCAATTTTACTATGATACACAACTAATTGAAAACCTTGACACCTTTAAATATCTAGGACATGTGTTAAGTAACAAACGTAAAATGCATGTACAAATTACTGATTATCTTGTTACACAAGCCCAAAAAGCACTTTTTGCTTTGCAAAGTTACACTAAGCAGGCATTAGGATACATCACTCCTAAACTTGCTCTAAAAATGTTTGACACATATATTTACCAGTCCTTGAATATAATTGTGAACTATGGTCTGGTCACAAACAATTAGGATATCTGAAAAATATGATGGGAGTTAGGAGACAGACCTCATCACAAGCAGTGTATAGTGAGACAGGCAGATTCCCATTACATGTGCGGCAACAGTTCAGAATAATCAACTACTGGATTAAACTAGAAAAACTGCCAGCTAATAATATTCTTAAAAAATGTTTAAACGAGCAAAAAGAGATTAACACTTCTGGTAATAACGCTTGGGTTGCAAAAATTATTCATATACTCAATGAACATTATCCGCAAAGAGACCATTTAAGACTTGCAAATAATGAGCTAGAATCTATTATTAAAACATTCAAATCTAAAATATATGATAAATGTCAGGAAACTATATTTGCTGAAATAAATGATTCTACGTTACAGCCAAAACTTAGAACCTATATATGCTTCAAGACTGATTATAGACTAGAACCTTATCTCTTATTAAACCTAAGCAGAAAAATGTATAATAAAATCGCCAGATTTAGAGTCAGCTCACATAATTTGCGTATTGAAACAGGTAGACATGAAAATCCTATATTGCCAGCAGCTGAGAGGCTATGCCTAAAATGCAGTATGCATGAAATTGAAGATGAAAAACATTGTCTCATAGTATGTCCGCATAATAAACTTAGTCGTGAGGAACTCCTTAAAGTAGCTAATGATTACATAGATAATTTTGAGCAAATAAACAGTGAAGATAGATTTAAGACCATCATGAAATCAAAAGAGCCTGAATTGTTAAAATCCCTTGGAAAATTTCTGGTAAATGTTGATGCCTAATAAACGTTTGAGTCATCATCCATCGTCTGGCATTAAACATGTTGACCATCATTCTGAGTCTCTGCATTATAAACATTTTTATACCATATCTTTGATCTTGTATATTTTTACATACTTGTATATACGTTCCTTTTAATTACCTGTGTGTTAGATCATTTGTTATGGATAATGCTGTACGATTTATATATATAGATATAACAAGATTGAACTAACTTCACATTGAAAACTGTACATTATTATGTTGCTATTGTATTGTAACAAATCTTTATAGTAGCTGGAACCTAATTTTATTTACTACTTTTCTATTATTCTTTAATTGTTATTGTATGTCATTTACTTTGTATTTTCTGTTTACATTGTGACACATATGTCATGAATGACATGAAGCTGTCGAATAAAAGATATATATATATATAAGGAAAAATTAAAGAAAAGATGCAAACGTCGTTTTAAATTTATTGTTTAATGTTTGTAAATAACGACATCAACCTGGATATGATAAAGAAAATACATTCCAGTGAGAAAAGTCTTGGGTAAGCGCATATGTTTACATATAAGCATTGCTTCAATCAAGATAGCATACTGAATGAAGGGCCTCATTATAATCCTTTAAATTTCCTCAACCATTGTGTATGGGTGGATCTGCGTGAGCGGCATCGGTAAGATGCCTTGCAGGATCTCCTGATATATCTGTGTATCATAAAACACAATTTCTTTGTAACCTTCCGTCATATATATGATTAAAAAGTTGGAGTTGAAGTTGTATGAATCAATAAAGAATAGCTGCTTTAAAAAGGGCCCGATAATGTCAATGATTGCACAGGCGTTTTTCAAGTTTATAGTTTATATTCTTTGCAGTTTAAAACATTTTAAATATTTAGGTTACAATTCTGATAATCATGTACTCTGGTATGGTGCATCAAATTTCCCAATGCATCTGACAGTAACTGATGAAGTCCTCAAGAATTACTGAGTCACTCACCAATGTCAACAAACACTTGTTACATTTAGGTCAGAATTGCTGGCGTTGATTATATCTCGGAAGCGAAGTGTAACATACATTTGTTGTTCCTGGTGTTGAAGTCTGAACTGTAAGTATGCAGCAAACTGTAGTACATATAAGAAAAGACTACTGTGCATTCCAGCAGGATTTAGGCCAGTTTTCTAGTATAATATACAATATACAAACATGAAGCTTGAAATGCCCTCAAGTTTATGGAGATGTTTACTGAAAAATCCAAGGTGACACATTTTTAGAGTGGGATTTTGCTATATATTACAGTATGTTACAGGAGCGCAATGACTGAAATATTTTGCCCACTATTTCTAGTAATATTGCTATGGTTATTTATGTTGTAGTGTCGTTGTAACTATGTAGGCCAAGCAACAATTGTTTCTTATTTCTTGAGTGTTTATATAGTGTACGTATTGATATTCAAATTATATTTCATTGCATGCTAACAAAGCTTCAATGAAACATTCAATTGGTTGAGTGTGTAAGAAGATCATATAAGTAAAATTCCATCTATACTGCTTAAAATTCTTTGTAGATTCTGAAAAATGAGCTCAGAAGAACTTGTCAGCCATCTTGGTAGTTGTCATTGTGGTGCAGTTAAGTATGAAATCCAGGCTCCAGCAGTTGTGACTGTTCCTGAGTGCAAGTAGGTACTTTGCGATGATTTGACAGTAATGTATTAATCAAACCAGAAATATTATGACTCAATAGGAATGACAAGAATTTATTATTGATAAATTGTTTAACTTCAAACAGCAGTCATATGACCTAGCACCTAGGAATATTTGTTTGAAATTCATCCTTTGTAACCGCAGCTAAGGTACGGTTGATACTTTCTTGCACATGGGCACCCGTGAAAATGAAATATACCAGTCCCATGCATCACAAAATCATGAGGCTCAAGGGGGGTTCTCACATAGCTGGTTTTCCTGGTGAAGCCGTATTGCTCTTGTAGAATTATGTAATATTGGCAAAATTGGGCATCCGTACTGCAACCGTGGTTATCGGGAGGTTGTTGTAGAAGACGGTGAACACACTTACTCGATTCGTCGCAGGAGTCCCCGAACGTGAACAACTGCCAAAATCGACGGATGTTTTGCTCATGTTAAAAACTTCCGTAGAAAACTCGTAGTGAAGACGTCGTTGCCATAGAGACACTCGTAGAAGCTGGCGGGTTAACCGTCGCACACATGGGTGTCAAGAACCCGGCGGGAGATGTACGTGTGCGATTATTAAACCATCGGCTTCTACGTGTGCACTCACGTGTACCACAGATAAGTCACCGGTTTTAATGTATAGAAAAATCAATACCTACGTACGCTATGTGAGACTCACATGTGCCATGAGTAAGTCACCAGCTGCTAAGTTAACAACGGGTGCAGGATGGTTGCAGGGCCGGTTGTCTCGTCACGTGACCTCGGCCAGCAGCATATAGTCATTCGCAGTGAGGCAAACTTCATTCACACCACTGCCTTTGATAGAAACTGATCGACCTCGCCGTAATCTTCTCTGCTGCTGCGCTGCTGTTGTTGCTGTTCCTGTTTGCTGTTTCAACTTTACCTTTTCACCATGGGACCCAAGAAGAGACCCAATCTCGGAAAGAAAAAAAGTAACAGAAGATAAGCCTTCTTCACTTGCCTCTGGGGAAAAATTAATTGAGGCTGAAGAATCCAGTGTTCCTGCAGCTCCTTCTAGTCCTGCCAGTTCTACTTATTATGCTCCTACCAAGTCTCCTGCCAGGTCTCCTACCAAGTCTCCTGCCAAGTCCCCTGCCAGGTCTTCTGCCAAGTATCCTGCCAGGCCTCTGCCAAGTCTTCTCTCAAGTCTTCTCTCAAGTCCACTTCCAAGTCCACTTCCAAGTCTTCTGATGTTGACATTGATCGCAGCGACAGAGATCCAGACTTTGATGTGGAGAAGGAGAAGAAAGACACCCAAGAAGAAGATGATGATAGTGATGCCAGTGAATTTCCTGCCACCCAGGCCTCCTCCGTCACTGCTCCTACTGCATCTCAGAAGAAGCCAAGAAGAAAGACCGAGAAGCTTTTTCTACCTCCCAATGATGACTGGTACCGGGAGAATGACATATTCTATGACAGGACCAGACGTGACTACAAGGATCATCAGAGGAAGATGAGGCTCATCCAGGACAAGGCACAGACCCTCAGTCTATCAGAACCAGTGCTGGGAAGCTCATCAAGCAGGGCCCTTCTGGTACAGCCAAGAGAAATCCGACAGAGAAGGAGAAGTGGATTATCTGCAACTTTGGGTTCCTTGAGCAACACATCTCCAGGGTGCCGTCTCGTTAAGCTGTCAACCTAAAGAAGAAGATTGCGAAGAGCAACAAGCAACTGCCCACCTTTGATGAAAGCTCCAGTGCAGGGCAGCAAGATTCTGGGCCTGAAGAATTGAAAGAAGTTGACGTCGAGCCGAGTCCAGTCTTCCCAGCAACAACCAAGGGTGGTCTCTTCAAGAAGAGGAAGAATACTGGTGATCTTTCTTCTGCAACAAGCTCCAAATTAGCTGACATTGTCCAGCTGCAAGGATTGACCAGCACATCAAAGCCATGGCACAGCCTCCTCCTCCTCCTGCAGATCCGAAGACCCTGAGAATCCGCTTGATGACTGACTACATATATTCTGAGTGTCTTCAGTTGGACTTGGACACATATGACGAAGTTGAAGCCCAGCTGATAACGTTCTTCCTGCAGCTGAAGGTGCAAGTCAGGAAGAACGAGCAGCTGCAGCAACAGCAACAGCAGCAGTTGATTATTCAGCAGCAGCTCCATCAACAGCAGCAGGCCCAGATGTTTCAGTCGATGTTCAGCCAGTTCCAGCACGCTACTCCTGAGAAACAATGGACTACCTTGCAGACAATGTCTGCACAGCCGTCTTCTTCAGCTTCTTTACAGCCTGCAGGAGCTTCTTCAGTTACCACGTTCCAGCCTGCAGGTACCTACCAGTCTTCTGGTCCTGGACCTTCATCTTCATTGGGTGTCTTCCCTGCTGCACCTTCTCCAGTGGTGCCTGGTTCTTCTTCCTTGAACCCTCCTTCAGTGGGATCCTTGCTGTCTTGCCAGTTCGACTCCGCTCAACATGAGCCAGCTGATGAACTCGTCATTCCTTATGCCTCAGATGTCTCAGACGAAGTAATCACCTTATCCTGTTCCTGTTCCTGTTGCAGTAGATGTTCCAGTAGAAAAAACAAGAAAACTCCAAAAAAAATGTATATCTCTTCTTGGCCCTTCTTCAATTTTTTCCCCCCTTTAAATAACTTTAACTTTCCCTCAATGTTTGTTCATCAATAATTAGGTTTCATTTCTTTTCTTTTATTTTTTGTTGGTCAATTTTTATGCCAATACAGTCTAAATTTTTTGGCCCCTGAAATAATCATTTTTACTTTTTTTTCTTTTTTCTTTTATCCAAAAACCCACCAACTATCTTATCAACTATCTATCTTGAATGTTCTTGTCACTTAAGTAAAATATATTTTGGTCTGAAAACATTCCACTTTTCCTCATTCATTTCACTTAAATTCTGTGTTTATTATACGAGAAAGTTACTCCTTGTAGAGTCTCTTTTAAATAAAATTCTTAATTGTGGAGTTTTATAAAAGGGGCTAACAAAAACTGTATTTGACAGTGATTTTAAGGGACAAGAACATTTAAGAGTGACAGAGTTGGTGGGTAGGGAACTTTTTTTTTAACACAAATATGTGTACATGGTTTGCTCTTTTGGGAGGATTTGGTTGCCTTGAAAAAGGCCGGGGTTGTTTTGTGAGATCTTGCAGGCTTCTCAAATCATAATGTCTTGCCATGGGACACTTCCTTCCTGTGAGTTGACATATTCCATCAAGTACAGTCGTTGTAATTTGGCACTCTGGGTAGCATAGTTCCCTACGATCATATGTGGTGGCATTTCAGGAATTTCTCCAGCTTCCCGCAAAGCCCCAGGATTGACCTCATGGGTGACTGGATCTTCGTGGTCAAGCATGTTGTTCTGGGTTGTCGGATATCTAATTTTTTCATGAGGTTATGGAGGCAGCAGCATGCAAGGACTAAAGATTCCACCGTTTTTGTTTTCTGGGGCATAGTGGTTAGCAGACACCTAAACCTTGATGCCAGGATACCAAAGGCATTCTCGACAATTCTTCTGGCTCTGGAGAGTCTGTAATTTTAGATCCTCTGCTGTTTCGTCATGTTGCACAGAGGCAGTGGTTTCATCAGCCAGGTTCTCAAAGGGAAGGCATCATCCCCAACGATGAAGTATGGTACAGGTCTGTTACCACCAGCAATAGGTTCAGGTGGGGGTGATCCAATGGTCCCATCTTCTAGAGCTTCCCTCAGAGCTGTAGCAGCAAAAACTCCTCCATCAGATCCAGAACCATTTGTTCCACAATCCACATAGATGAACTTGTAGTCTGCATCCACAAGAGCCACAAGTACAATGGAATGAAAGCCCTTGTAGTTATAGTAGAGTGAACCTCTTTTGGGAGGACACCTGATGGCCACATGCTTCCCATCTATGGCACCAATACAATGGGGAAAGTTCCATCTTGCCTCAAACAGCTGTGCAACTTCTCTCCACTCTTCTGGTGTTGTTGGACAGGAGATGACATCTTCTGCATACTCGGCTATGATGGCTTCACACACTTCAGGAATGATGTTGCTGATGGTGTTGTGGGCCACTCTGAAGCCATACATCAATGACTTGTATCTGTTGCCAGTTTCCAAATACCTCAGGGTGATGGCAATCCTGAGTTTTGGCTCCAAAGCTTTCCTCCAGAAGGTGTCTTGCTTGCTAATTCTAGGCCCAACTTTGGCAGCAGCTCTTGTAGTGGGTTGCATCCTCCATCAATATTAATTCATCAAGCGTTCATATTGGCCCATCTGAGGTCTTCGCAATAGCCATGGCCTCACCCAAAATCTCTTCCTTCCCCTTTTCTTAATGTCTGCTTGTCTTCTTTCTGCAGCTCTTCTGGACTGTTCTTCAATAGCCTGTGCAATAGTTGCTAGTTGCAAATTTAATTCCAAGCTGGCCTGAGCCAACTTTACAATGGCTGTTGGTTGGTCTATTGATGTGCCATGATTCTTTCTCTGTGGTAACAAGGAGCAGAATGAAGGCTACAAACAAGCAGCCACTTATATATTAACATCTGCCCCTCCATGGTGACAGCCGGCCTTAAAACCTAATACATGTAGTTCACGTAGTTAACTCGCCGGGTCGTTCCTTGTAACCTTCACAGTCGTGATTGACACGTGCTTGATACGCCCCTCACACGTACAAGCCTGCGAGTCGTACATAGATGCCGTGGAGTCTCCCCGTTGTAAATGTGATTTACCCGTGGCTCACCCAGCATAAGATCGAGCATCATACGGCTTCACTGCGAAAACCGGCTATGTGAGAACCCCCTCTTTATAGATTAATGTCAACTGTAGCCTGTATTCAGTAGCATTAATTTATTGCAAATGTATAAATATCGATCTGGATGACTCAAGTAATAATATAATCAATTGCAATATTTTTTGTTGCAGTTGTAGTATATGCAAGAAAAAGCAGATAAAGGCCTTTCTTGTTCCGAAAGACCGGTTCGAACTGCTGCAGGTAAAGATTCACTCTCACTAAGTATCTGACCAACCTAGATTTTGCTTTAAAAAATAAAATATTAATGGTGCCGTGGTCTTGTCCTGGTAATCACGAGGTAGCATGTTTGAGTCCCCACCTTGACATGAAGGAGTTGCACAAAACCTCTTGCCACCACCACTCTACCCAGGTGACTGTAATGAAGGTGCTGATGTGAGCTCTTAGGCCCCTGCAGCTAACCCGGTGTTCAAGGCTGAATGCACTCTTGATAGAGTTAAGGAAGACTATCATGTTGACTTAGACTCTCTGTTGATTGATAACAGGCTTTAGAACCTGATTTACATTCATAATATATTTATTCAGATGGTAAAGCGAATCTATGTCTCACCAAAATCTATGTTGCATATTGATCAAAATATTGGGTTAAAACATAAATTTGTGTATAGATTGTGTTGTCGCCTGTCAATGTAATTAACTTTATCTTGTAGTTAGTTCAGAATTTGTTGTAATTTAATATCAGCTTCAGACATCTTGTTGACCGTAGTAGGGCAAGGTAATACAATATATGTATGCTGTAAATATTGACAATTTGTAACAGGGAGAAGATGCCCTGACAACATACTCATACAACACTGGTGTAGCTAAGCACACGTTTTGCAAGATTTGTGGTGTCCAGCCCTTCTACTCAAGCAGAAGCCGACCTGATTGTTATGGTAAAATCTTCTCTTCCGTTCTCTTCAGTTGACGAGAATTACTAGTTAAAGACCTAAAGATTTATTTACAAATAGGCTGTCTAAAGTCACAGAGTTCATTCCTATGTGCGTTTTTTTTTCCAGGTATTATTCTACACTGTTTGGACACAGAGACAATCAAGGAAGTCAAAAAATATTTCTTTGATGGTAAAAACTGGGATCAAGGGATGAAAGAAATGGCAGTGAATGACAAGAAAGCTTAATATTGCTCTTCCTCGTAAAAATATTCAGAGACGACAATGATGAAAATGTAAACAAATACAATTGCGCACCTTTAAGTTGGAAAGAGTTAATAAATTGTCAAATGATAATTCAAGTCTGCTTCTGTCCTTGATGCTTTGATCTGGTAGGGATGATGCATTGACAGTTGGAAAGTCAAGTTTATTCAAATTTTGGATGTGCATCATTTTCTTGTGGATGTTTCTTGAATATTAAATGTCACTTGAATTAATCATACTGTAGCAATTCTACCAGAGCGGGAATCGAACTGTTGTCCCTGGGACTAAAAGCCAGAATGTTAACCATTGTACCACTGAGTCACTCTCTGGTGCGAGAGCAACATTCTGTTCACACCAGGACCACTGTTCACAAGTTGTTGACTCAAGAATTCCCCTGGCATTTCAAATTATTGGGGATTGGTGATCTGAATCTTCTTTTTAATCCTGGCTTATTCAAACTTTTCTCGGCTTTTACTGGTCGGATCTTCGTCAAATTTGGTTTTGGCAGAATTTTCTATTATGTGAAACCGCGCTATCCCCCTTCCTACCTACGCTGCCTACGCTGCTGCTGCGTTGACCCATATATTTTCAAGCCTCAGAGCGTTCGTTCGCATATACCTGGTCTGTCATAGAACATAGTATGATAGTTCTATACTTGATAAAGGCCTAGGCCCAGGTATAAAAAATGGTTACTTGTATTCAAGCTCAATGAAGATAATTTTATTAAAAAAATTACGAGTCTTTTACCCAGATCAGTAAAATATGTGGGCCAAATCATATCTGGATTCGCTGGATATGTCAGTGGGACCACTGTAATTGTTGGAAGTACACATTTATTAATTTTGACTGCTGCAGACTGAACAAATGTTGACATGAACATGAATTAATTAACAAAAAGGCAAATATTATGTCACATTATATTCTATGAATGCAAAAACAAGCCAAGGCAAAATATTTATGTAAAATGTAGTGCGTTATTCTAACAATCGACTTGTATTGATGTGGAAAAGTTAAATTAAAATGTCGCTGACTTCTATATAATCCTAGAATTTTATTACTGGCCAAGGGCTTCTCGGGCCAGCTGAGCCATTTCTTCTATGCTCCATTCGATGCTTTCAAATAACTTATAACAGTCAGTGTTTCCACTCTTGTAGCCGGTGATGTTGAAATTCACGCTGAAAATCACAAAAGCACATCAGATATTGCAGAGTATACTATAATATTGTTTCAACCGAATCATGCAATACATTTACGTATCCAGGAGTATATTCACAAAATTTCAAACTTGAGACAATTTGTGGTCGCACCTCTCTTCCGTTATATTGTAAAACACTCCATAACCATTTTCACACATGGCAGCACAGACACCAGTAGCCTCGGATAACCCAGCACAGCTTGTAGACAGGGTAAAATTTCCTCCACCTCCACTGAAAGATAATTACGTATACTTGGACTTCCAGACATTTCAACACCAGATGCATTTTCAATAATTGTGAGGCTACAGTGAATTAAAAAAAAAACACTAAGAAGAACTACTTTACCTAGCAGTGTATGATTTGTCCTTGTACAGTTCTGGTGTCTCAATGCCCTGTTCCTTGGCAATTGTTTGTAATGCAAGCAAATGTCTGTCACAACCTAAAATAAATAGATTTGATGAAAATCAACTTTAATGAAAATCAGTTATGGTTATATGAGGTGGTGGTAGGTGGAATAAGGCTTTACGTCCTGTATTTCTGCACCTGATGGGCTAATTAGGACAGGCAGGGACCATGGCAATGAGTTATGCTTATAATTGACAGCAAATATATATATCGCAAATATCACCTTTAAAGTTGGCGCATTCCGTCATGTTTGTCACATGCCTCATGTAAGCTGTTTGCAATGCATCCAGTTTCTGTTCAACCTGTTTAAAATTGCATGATAGATAAACGTATAATAGCTGATGTGTGCATAAGAAATCCACAATCTTGGCAAAGCATGCAGTCAAATCATCCATTCCACTGTCTTTGTTGATATCTAAAATTTTAACACTAGATTACAGTTTGTAACATCTTCAGCTATTTATCACAAAAAGATGCGCATTATAAAGTGCAAATTATTTTTACGAATTATTTACTGCATACTTCAGTTCTGGTTGAATAGAGCTTGAATGGTGTCATATATCATATTGCATATTTGCATTTCTGTTTGTTAAGATATCACTACAATAAATGTGTCCTTGATTATTTGCTTACAGAGGCAGATTCATCCAGCATGGTTTTCGTCCATTTGATTATCTCAGGGATGACCACTCTCACTGTCTCGGTCCTGCCATGCCAGAATTTCCTGAGGCCAGCAGTTTCATATGTTGGTGGGTTTCTGTCAAAGATAATTGACTATTGACAACATAATGCCCAAACTATTAACTATCTGTGACATAATTATAGAGTGCATGATTCCCGTTATTATATACCATTTTGTAAAATAAAACTGTTATAAATAATATAAGGTTTAGATCAGGTGAACATGTAGCTTTCAAGTGGTTTTTGGTCAGTCCCTACATCAGAGATGTAGATTTAATGGCCTATGACAGGATGTATCATTCATATATTCAGGCCTAACAAACTTACTGTTTACAAGGATACATTAATTGACGAATTCCATTATTTGGAGATAAAATTTCTACATTTTTAAAGCTCAAAAAGAGAGATAGCAAATTTACATTTTAAAGCTCAAAAATATGATAAAACCATAATATCAAGGGATCAGAGGAACTAAGGACAAAACGCATCATGGCATGGAGGTTGCAATATATATGCTTGTCAAAATAATTATTGTTTACTTTTTGTAAAGCCTGTAATATGCCAACTGCACAGCTAGTTGACAGAATGCCACTGGATGAATTCTGACTTTCTTCATCAGGTTTTTCCCAAACTTCTTGTACTGATTTTGATGAAGAGCAATGTTTGCACACTGAAATTAAACGTTGAATCATTTGAGATTATTACACATTTGAAACCATAGAGAAAACTCCCTCATTCACAGGTACTGACTTATGATTTTCACTTTCTCCCCTTAGTATTCTCCTGTACACTCGCTAGCCATACTTTTATATCCATACCATAGTCAGAGCGTTGATGACCTTACAGGTTACAACGTCACTAGCTTCAACTACCCTATACCCCTGATACTCAAACATATGTTTGATACTCAGACTTATGATGGAGTATTATACACAAAAGAAATATTAAAAACTTATACATTTTTCTGGTGAACTTGAGCTGCATCAGTGATTGCATTACTGACAAGGTCATCAATGTGAAATTTGATTTCTTGAGGATCTTCCATCTTGCGAAGTTCTGCAGAACCCTGCAAATATCAGGAACATATTTCGTCAAAATTTAATATGATATATGAAATATTGACGGCATATTCCGTATGTAATTCTCATGTGTGTTAGTAAAAAAAACCAAGCCTGACCTGCCACTTTCCACCAGCTGCTTCCAGACATTGACTTGTGAAGTGAAGAAGATAACCACAGGCCAAGCCATCGTAGGGAGCATGCTAAAGTGGACAAATGATAAGTAAAACAAAGCAAACGGAGACTACAGTTATCTTCAATTTCTGAAGGTGTAATTGTAATACAAGCAAGTAAGGTAAAGAGTCTAAATTGGAACGTACATCAGCATTGTAGGTGGATGTTCCATTGGTGAATATGGCCCCTGTCACCTTGTCAGCCCAGCGACTTTTGGCATTTCCGCATAAGCCTAATGTAATCATCTGATAGAGGAAATAATAAACTTGCACATTGAATCTTAAAGTGTTTGGAATGATAACATGCATATACAGCTGCAATATTTGACCATTTCCTTGTTACTGACCTCCTCAGTGGTATTTGGAGCTGGTGTTGTATCATCAAGTGCTACAACTATCACTGCCGTTTCTATTAACTTGAGATAATCCTTGTTGTCTGGGTGCAACTCTTGCAGGTGTTTGTACATCTAGAAAAAAAATGAAACAAATTTATTAATGTGTCTTTACTAGATTTCCTTCTATTCAGAAAAGCATACCACCATATTCACCTTTGCCCAGGAGGTCCTATCACCACAAGTTAATGCGCTTAATCCCAGACCTTCTGTTTCTTTGTCACATTTGTCTCTGATGAACTGCAGTTGCTTTTGTAGTTCTGGAGGTGTTAGTAACTCACCATTCGATGTGCAAGTATCGAAATAGAAAATGCGGCCTTTGCATAGAATTATAATGTTGGTTGAGCAAGAACCTTCATCTTCTGAAATTGAAGATTAACTGTGTAAGCCTGATATTATAGTCATTGGATATTTCAATGATGTTTAAGAAGTAAAACATAACTTTGATAAATGTTGCTTATTAAAGGCGCAGATATGTCATAGACTAAGAATATATTCTCCCTAATTATGGCGAAGGAGTAGGGACAGAGGAAATAGTGAATTTACTTCCTAACAAAAGTGTAGGTTATGAACCTGTTTTGAAATGGAAGTTGAGCTGGTCCTTCTCGAAGCCAGGAATTCGACATGAGTTGAAGAGTCTCATAAACTGATTCATGCACATTTGTGTTTTATCAGATGTTTTTTCAGCCTTCAATTTTTGTCTGAAAAACAAATATATTACAATTCAAATTCATAGAATCAATGGTGCCATCAAAGAAAAACTTTTTTCCTTCATGTCATCTATATACATAATGTAGAAGAGATATTCATATTTGATTGGAGTTACACATGAGTCAAATTTGTTTGCAGTTTTAGTCGGAAGTCATCTAATTTTAAGTTATAATTATAAAGGAAAACAGTAAGCTTGACAAACCATCAATGTGTTGATTCAGAAATTGTTAATTGAAGTAGTTTTAACATTTACACCAGTAATTTTAGATATTAATTTTTCATGACATTTGGAGCACAATCGTGCCTACTTACGTTCTCAATAAGTTCCGGAATTCCATGATATGATGCAAGATCAGGGCAGCCCTCTCAACCTGGGTTCCTTCAGCAGGAGGCCAGAATCGTACAAAAGGCCCATGGCTTGCAATGCTCACTAAAGGGTTAATTGGAATTCGGCTTTCTAAGTAAGCTTTGTCCTCCCATATTTTTTCTAACTGATGAATGAGGAAATGAGAGACAGTTTAATTTTTCTCGATCAGGGTGATTTGTAAAACACAAATATTTTTTTAGATCCTGCATTTCATGGCTGGGTTTGAACCCATGATTTTGCATGTAGGGTCCCAACACTATCCACTTGATAACCAAGAGGTAAATGGGTCACATGACGTGGATGCCCAACCTTATCTGGTTATTATGCATGCCCGTTTAGCATAAAAAATAGTCTAATAAGAGTGGAAAGATGACTTACCCAGTTCCTTTGCCCCTTGATTTTCTTAAGCAGTGCATCATGAAGGGTCTTGCCAGTACCAGCACCAAACTCATCCACTATTTTTTTGGTCTGCTGGTATTCATCATCTGTTACATGTGGCTTTACTGAAGAAATAAATTTGCAGCTTAGGTACAAGACATTGGTGAAATAGATTCAGTTATGAACTATAACATACAGGGTGCGGCATAAAAACTTGCACCAGCAGCTACTGCTACCTCTTCTGTTATTATCTCAAGTGATAATCATCACATGCAGCTGCAGTCATACACACAAAAGTAATTATAGTCCTACATTATCTTTATTAATATATTTTATTGTTTCCTCACGAATTATTGATAATATGGATCTAAATATAGCACATGCACACTTATCACACCTTCGGGTCATTTTCACCTCGGCCTTTGCTATACAAGCACTAGATTATGTCACTGATCATACAAAGGGGTTACAGTCACCTTTGTTGACCTTTGCCACCAAAAACAGGACACATAGATTAATTTTTAATAAGAAGGTAGACAATTGACACCTTTGAGGTGGAAAGTGCCATTTTGGATTCTGATCAATTTTCTTTCTTTTCTGTCTTATTAACGGGCCCATCTTCCTGAAAATCATGTGATATTTTCCAGATTAGTTGTAGATTCAAAAATTCCCTCTGGAATACCATTATATATCTCTGTTTTAACTTTATGACCTTGCTGGATCAAAACTGAAACCAACCTTCTTATCATCTAATGCCATAATATACATATGCATGTATAGAAAACACTGAAGGAGGATTCTCTGCAAATATTATATTTTTGGTGGCTTCAGAGGTGTATTAACTAGGAAATCTCTAATTTGTAAACTTTTCTTCAACTAGAGACACCATGCAAGCAGACAGAAGTCTGAATTCTGTGACATGTGTCTCTCAGAACACACCCTGCAGCATGCACCCTCTCAATAATTCAGACACTGATATTGTCTGACATTTCAAGATCAAAAATATCACAATGACCAATTGCTTATACCCCTGACTAAATGTGGCAAAACTTCAAAAGACCTCATAAGCATTTGAGTAACCTAGAGCTATCCCTAAAGAGGAGATGCCTGGTGCAAGTTTTTAGGCCGCACCCTGTATATCGTTCACGTTTACCTTCCAACCAGTCAACAACATTTGAGGGTGAAATTATTGCCTACCACTTTCAAAGTTTGTGATGATTTTAAGGCTGAAGTGGATGACTCTTTACTGGTCTCAGAGATTGGCAACCATATTAACACACATTGTATTTGTACCCACTCCAATGTTGGTCTTTTTTTTAATACAAAATGATATGCTAGTGCAGTTTGTTCTAAATCTACGGCCCATAAAGTGTATGTATGGCAGATGTGAATTGCTTGGACACTGGTGTGGCTTTTTGTGTATTTGAATGGTTTTTTTTTTAGAAATCGTGAATATGAGTATCTACTATTTTCAAATCACCAAAGGTTGTCCTTATAACATTCTGGCCTGTAAAGCGTATTTTTAAAGGCAGCTTATCAACAAGAGCTGTTTTTCATTATAATTGAGGCTCTATAGAGTGTCAGTCTAAGATATTCAAGTCTATCGTGCATGCATGCATGCTACTTTTTGTGTACACTGTATAACAAGCCTCTGAATGCCACATGCAATGTGTTATGCCATACAAAATGCATAAATGGTATTTTAATTTGCTTACCTGATTCAAGATATTTCCTCAAAGTAACATCTAAATCAGGGGCAGGAAGAGAGGGTAGAGAATCCTGATATTGAAGTGTCTTTTCAGAATCTGAAGTAAATTTATCTGCCATCTCCTATTAATAAGATGTTAATTGCTCTGTAGTATTGATCACAGTGAGTGGAGTCTCTCTCTCTCTCTCTCTCTCTCTCTCTCTCTCTCTCTCTCTCTCTCTCTCTCTCTCTCTCTCTCTCTTTGATTCACTTAATATGCCTTTTATAGGCCTCAGCCACTATCACGGCTCATTGCACACGAAGCACGGCACAGTTCACAATATTGTAACATGGCTACCATAACACATCGCCAAATGCCCTAGTTACCCATTACAGTGATTGTTCTACAGACGCAAAAAAAAAAAAAACAATCATAATCATGTCAATTATTATTTGTTTTTACACGAGCAAGATAATGTTAATCTGAAGGTTATATTCTGAGAACACTGTCACCTAATTCATATACATTGTAGCATTCACTTCAATGCATAAGTTTCCAATCAATTTTGTTTCGTTCAGCTTATGTGGATTGGATATATTTCACATATTAAATCTGATCCACTTTAAACATCATGCATGTGCATCAATTTTCTAATGAGAATAATACTCCACTAGTACAGGGGAAACCTGCAGTTGTCTCAAAGCTATTGGGCTGCAACTCAGTCAGCTTATATGACCAGCTGCCAGAGGATGAGATGATAGGCTTGGAGTCCACACCATGTTACACATTTACTCCACGGATGGGGTTTTTTTCGTGTCTCAGCATAAACAATCAGTACAAGGCACCAACAATTAACATCTCATGCCAAGCTGAAACGCCACTCACAATGAGAGCCCCGAAACAGGCATTAAACAATTCAAAAGGAGAATAGGGTCAGTATTGTGCTATATATATATTTTAGGAGTTTTATAGTAGGATTCAAAATAAATGACCACCTGTTTTTTGGTCATACTTTGCCAAATGGACCGAAGGGTTCGCAACAAATCAAATCCGAACTTTCTAGCTGATAAAAAAACTTCTGGGAAAGAAATAACTTTAAGTTTGCTATATTCTCCATTGTAATTTCAGGTGCTTTTTTTTAACCATAACAAATGGCAAAAATAATAAAATGGCAAAAAATTTGCATTGCAAATATTCTATCCATTTTGTGCTTCTTCATGACATGTAGGTAAAAATAAGACCAAAAAAAAAGAAAAGAAAAAAAGAAACAAGTGGACATTTATTTTGGATTGTACAACAATTTTAGTTGTTCATATTATATATATAGCTTTTATTGACACTTTTTCATATCAGAAAAGATACATATGTCACATATCTACTCACTACGTCTATCTAAAACTACATCTACAAAAATCTGATGTACAAGTTCTCATCATTTTATACATAATATACAGCTTAACATTTAAGGTCCCAGTTGCCACAATTTTATGTTTTCTGGACAGAGTCCTGCTCTTAAACATTCAGTATTAAAGCGAAATAATATATATATATAAGTACATAAAAGATAGCAATAAAATCACAGATCAAATCACAAATACTGATTACAATATCAATATTAGATTTAAATTTTACAAAAATATACACAAATACTGATCATAATATCACAATAAGATTCAAATTAACACAAAAAGATAAGAATGTTCACATGTATAAAAATAAAAAATTACCAGGCAACATTGCGCTGACCCTGGCATTTGGCTATTCTAATTTGTGTTGACAGTCATGTCAAGGAGTGTCATATCGGAGGAGCCCAGTTGTAATTAAAGTCTACATTACTTTATTTAGGAAATTACCAAGAGCATATATCATTGCAGGTTCTTTATTTGACATAGGTGCTTTAAATTGATGTATTTTATCTAAGTTATGGAAATTTGTAATCAGTTTATTTGCTTTTAGGATTAATTGATTTCTTGGTTCTGCATAATTGTTACAAATTAAGAGACAATGTAGTTCATCTTCTACTTCATTACTATCACATTTATTACATTTTCTTTCTTCTAATGGTATTTTAGGGGTCTCATGTCTTCCGGTTTCAATTTTGAGGTTATGTGAACTAAGTCTAAATCTTGCTATGTTATTATAGGTTTTCTTGGGGAGGTTGAGATTTAGATAAGGTTTAAAGCAATACGTAGTTTTAAATAATTTGTATGTTCTTAGTTTTGGGTGCTTTATCTCGCTAAGGATCCTTGATTGTTCACTTTCATACAGTTTAAGTTTGATTTCAGAGACCTGAGTCCCTGGCTCCTTTGTTTCCCAACTATTTATATTACATTCATTAATGATGTGTATTGTTTTATTGTACCAGTTGGTCTGACCCTTAATGTAGAGAGATTCTTGAATTTTGAGGCATTTATTTAGGATGTCATAGGATGGCAGTGACATTAATCTTCCCCAGTACTTTATCATATTTATCTTCTGTCTAACCATAAGAGGAAACCTGCCTGTCTCAGCATACACAGCTAAGGTTGGGGTGCATGCTCACAGCATAGACATTGCTCTCTGAAATTCCTGCTCTGTCTGCGCCTGCAATGGTAATAACTCCTTTGAACTCGCAAGAAATTTTGAAGCAAATGGAGTCATTACTATTGTCATTTTCCACTAACCAGAACTGCGATATTAAGAAACATATTAAGGAGATATATCGTTTTAATTATTTTTCTGTTGCGGGACCTGCTGTTGTCTCTGTCTCTAGAGTCGTATCTATAGCGTCGGTCACATGATGAGTCATATCTGTCACGTCTGTCTTTTGGGCGTCGGTTGTCGCGTCTGTTGTCTCTGTTAGTTTAACTGTATCGTCTGTTTCTAGACAGTGATCTGTCAGATTTATTGTTGTGGTCTCTACTGTGTGGGCTGCCACGATGTGTGGAAGGCGATGTAGAGTCAGGCCTATTGTTACGTCTGTCTTTGTCATAGTAACTGTGAGAGTTCTGACGTGATTGGCAGTTCTGGTTAGTGGAAAATGACAATAGTAATGACTCAATTCGCTTCAAAATTTCTTGTGAGTTGTTCGAAGGAGTTATTACCATTGCAGGCGCAGACAGAGCAGGAATTTCAGAGAGCAATGCCTATGCTGTGAGCATGCAATCTTTCAGTGAATTGTCTCTTTTAGCTGTAAGGGCCGACCTGATATGACTTGGAAAGCCATAAATGAATTTACTGGAATTAGGCTCTTGATCTGTACTTCTCGCACGCGCCGCGGTTGAGCGCACTCTATTGCGATATGAATTTAAGGGCTGCACTGTGACATAAGAAAGCTCAGAGAACGCACTTTAGTGTTGTTCCCTTGTAGTGGCCCTACCAAATGTGGATTTAAAACTCTTTTCAAGAGCCGGCAGATCCGTAAATAAAGCAACATTGTCATCATACCATATGCGGGGCTCATCACCGAACGTAAAAATGAATTCTTTGATGGCATCAGCATCTGATATGCCCTGGTACCAAGTATAGTCTTTAAACAATAGCCAATGCACTGTGGCCTTTTGACCGTTTTTGGCCTCGAAGCGGCCTGGAAAGTACTTATAGACACAGAAAGATACAGATAAGAATAAGTATTTGAAACAGATATTTGAACCACTGAAAATTTCTTCAACCCTAGTACTGAGATCAATATAGCAAAGTGTCACTGTACCTGTGAGTATATATGTAGCTGTGCACTTTGTAATGTTTCAGTGCTGTAATTCCAGTGTTTTAAAATGAGCCACTTCACATAATGTGATTTATTACAATTTGAGGAATAACTCATGTAACACAGAGTGTAGCTTGGCAAGAGAGGGTGGCCCCTTTTTCCAGGGTTTCTCTTTCCTATTGGTTCTCTTTTCTTCAGTGCACATATAAATGGCCTGTCTCTATTGGCTTGTGTCTTGGGGTAGACAATGGCCACAACCCCTTTTTACATTTAAGTTTACTTTCTTAAGCGCTGACTTTTAAGTGGCCTTTAAGCTGGCTTGCTGAAGTTTTATTTACTGAACTCTTAAGTCATATATAGTTTGTTAAATAACATTAATACATTCTACTCATTAAATATAACATTAAATACATTCTAAATATTTGATACTAATGCTTGTATTGCAAAGGCTGAGGTGAAAATGATCCGAAGGTGTGTTATATTTAGATCCCTATTATCTATCATTCTTGAGGAAACAAGAGAAAGATAACTCAGGATTATTATTAATTTTGTGTGTATGATTGCAGCTGCATGCGATAACTGTCAATTGAGGTAATAACAAAAAAGATAGAAGTAGCTGCTGGTGCAAGTTTTTATGCCACACCCTGTAATGATAGAAATCTGCCATACAATGTAATTTGAAACGGAATGTGCAGTTTCTCCTGAAAGGCGGCGCTACGATCTGGTGCGGAGCACCAACATTTCTGATAACTGATTTGCCCCCCTGAAAGCTACACACAGCTAAACTGCTGTAGATGTTTTCTTTCGCTCGACACTTTACAAGAATTCCACCAACTGGACAAGGTACTATTTTTGTGAATGTCACTGAACAAGCGTGTTAACGACTTTTCAACAATATTTTTTTACTGTATCCCGCTATGCATTGCGTCAGTTCGTAGAAGGCCAGTGCTATGCATCGGACAAGCGCCGTCTTTCGATTAGAAATTGACCGAATATGCAAATACTGTATAGGTGTGATAAACCAAAATATTTATCACATATCACTATTGTCTTGATACATTTTCCAAATGATTGTCTGAGCGGGCACTGTGACTACACTGTCCAACAAAATGAACACAAGCCACAAATATTAATATCTTCCACCCTGAATATTGGTTAACATCGAAATTCAAATATTTTGAAAAGACTTCCCCTGAACTAACGGTGTATATAGAGAGAAACGCGTTTGTGTTGAATTTCGATTATATTATAAAATGAAAGCAGCTAATCAGCAAATTAATAATGAAAAAAGAAGGATTGCATTCTTTGTAGTTTTGTTTTGATATGGCAGCCACATTTTTGTTAACAATGGTGTAAAAGAGCACCAAGTACTAAGAAGAAAGTACAACAAAAAAATGAACAACTGATGGTACTTGAGTTTATATTCAATCAGTGATGTTACATAATCATGCGAAAAAAAAGAATTGAAATATTGTAGCCAATGTTATTGAGCATTCAATCAAACTGACTACACTTCACACATGAGATTTATAGAAGTGTTGATGTGATGTCATGTTGAGCTCGGGCCAATCCCTAAGTTTGTTGTTTGCCCAAAAAATTGTATATGTGGACCAAAAGGTATTGCAGCAAGTCTGAAAATTTTAATTCAGTGGCCCCCTCTCCACCTGAAAGAAAGTTCACTGCCTGCTTGGACTCGGTGTAGTCAGTTTGATTGAAAGAACAGGAAAAGTGTCATAAATAGGCTGAGGCAGAGGGACAAGGTTTGGAGGGTTTCAATTTTTTCTTTCTGGAATGAATCTCCTAGATCGGTTGGATACTCTGAGGGGCTTGCCTCCTTCTATTTGAAGGTCTGGTTACAACCCTGGTCAATGGATCTGTGAAGAAGGATTGCTCTTCATAGCCTGCTGTCTTGTGATGATTTCTTGGCAGACTCTTGCAGCAACTGAGCCATTTCTTCTAAACTCATTCTTAGGCTGTCAAACAGTTTATAGCAGTCTGTGTTCCCTGTCTTGTAGCAAGTGATGTTAAAATTCACCCTGAAAGTGGTATAATGATTAATGAGTAGGTTCCTGAATTAAAATATCAATAATACTGTAGTCATACGTGTATACAGCTGTTAAATATATGCTATATGTACATCATAAATTATAAGTTATACCTTATTGTGTCATTTAAAAGAAAAACATGTGACTTTTTGACAAAAAAAAAGTATAACTTATTTGTTTGTAATGATTTCAACACATTACCTGTCATTTTCTATGTTGTAAAACACTCCATAGCCATTCTCACACATAGCAGCACATCCACCTGTGGCCTCAGTATGTCCAACAAAACTTGTTGATAGGGTGAAATTTCCTCCACCTCCACTGATAATTAAAAATTGCAATAGTTGTAGATTGTTTATCTGTTATTTCTATTTAACACATTTTTTGTCAATGGATGTTTGGATGTATACCAACCTCAGCGTGTATGCCTTGTCTGTAAATATTGCTGGCACTTCTGCACCTTGCTCCAAAGCTAACAGGTACAATGCAAACAAATGTCTGTCACAACCTGTTACCAAAAAGAAAAAATATATAATGAAAGAATTACTATGTTAAGATGGTGACAATAACGTTGGTGTTACAATTATGTATGTGGTTTTACCTTTGAAATTTGAACAGTCAACCATATTGGACAAGTGTCTCTGGTAAGCTGCCTTCATTGTTTTCAATTTGTTCATAATCTGTTGATAGAATTAAAGTTTGTTGTACTCCACCTAGATAGTTTTCCCATTGTTCTGAGCGGGATAGAACCAACGCAAATGTTAGTTAACTCCCTCCTGAGTGCAATTTGTACTTTAATTACTTTGTAAGAGCAGTTAAACAAATCAAACAATCAAACAAATTAGTAAATATATCTAGTGGAATATAATTTAGTTATATCCCTCATGGTCGGGAGTTAATTATCATTTTCGTCGGTAATATCCCTCTGCCCCTTCTGTGTCCGGATATAGCCAACTAAAAATGTTAGACTATTACGTAGTTGGTACAATGAGGTAGTGTGAACATTTCATTAAATACAATGTACGACCAGATTTTTTTAATCATGCAAAGGATGTGGAAAAGACATCTCATTTTCTGTCACCTAATACGCAATACTTCCAACAATACAAAATCTAATTAAACAATGTTTAATAAACAATGCATACATGGCCAAGTGTGCCACGTGCGTTTTCCATGAGAAGGATAAATGCATGGAAAACGCATGGTTTTTAGCTAATTATAATGAGACAAAAACCATGCGTTTATCCAAATGCATGGAAAATGCACGTGGCACAATTGGCCATGTAGTAACCTACATCAAACTAATTGTTCAGAAATATAACTAACCGGGGCAGATTCATCCAACATAGTTTTGGTCCAATCTGCAATCTCTGTTGTACACACCCTCAAGGTCTCAGTCCTACCATGCCAGAATTTTCTGGTGGATGCAGTTTCGTATGTTGCTGGATTTCTGTCAAAGATACATGAATGATGACAATATTTTGAGAACATTGCACCCATGCTATGTGTATGTAAGGTAAGGGAGGTGACCAATGAAATGCAACTTACTTTCTCTCAAGCCGATAATATGCCAGTTGCAGAGCCAATTGGCAGAACGTGTCTGGATGAAATTTTAATCTCTTCATTACATTCTTCCCAAATTTCTTGAACACGCCTTGGTGAACAGTAATGTTTGAGCACTGAAAATCGGACATTAAAATTTATATCTGCACTGTGTATAGACCTGTATTAATAACTGATGAGCTATCGCATGCATTGAAATAAAAAAAAACTTACATTTTTCTGATGAATCTGATGCGTTTCATTGACAGCATTCCATATAATATCATCCACATGAAATGCCAATTCTTGTGGATCTTCCAAATAACGGACTTCCATAGAACCCTGGAAAGTGTTAGCAGAATTTCAAATGTGTACCTAATTTCTATAAGAAAATACCACAATTTAAAGGTAAGACAGAAGTCCGACCTTCCATTTTCCTCCAGTTGCTTCTAGACACTGATTCTTGAAGTGAAGAATGTAAATGCAGACCATACCATCAAAGGGAGCATGCTGAAATAGAATACATCCCAGTTTTTAAATCAAATAAATTTTCCAGGATCGAATTATTACACGTTTACAAAGCAAAGCCAGACAGCTGATATGCAATGGAATCTATTGATACCAAAATTTGACACTTAACTTTAGATCACGATAAACTTATGTCAGGTCTCAGCAGAGTCAGCACCATTCATATGACCATATGAATTCAGATGCATCGTCCGTTTTGGTATTGCAAGATAGCAGAGAAAAAGAAAATTCAAATATATATATATATATATACATACATCAACATTGTATGTAGCAGTTCCATTGGAGAACACCGCCCCAGAGAGTTTGTCAGCCCAACGACTTTTTGCATCTCCGCCCAAGCCTAATGCCATTAGCTGAAGCAAGAAAAATGTTTCCAGAATAGTTGAGCAATTAAACAAATATGCTACATCGGAATGTTTAAGATAGCCTTCCATGATTACACTTCACAACTAACCTCCTCAGTGTTCACAGGAGCTGATGAGTCATCCAGTGCCATAACAACTACTGCCGTTTCTATAGTTTTTAAATAATGTCTGTTTTCAGGATGCAACTCTTGTAGGTGTGTATACATCTGGAAGTTTAATAACAAATTTATCAATAGGCTATGAGATTCTTTCCTTCCGTGCAGAAAATGCATTGGTATTCACCTTAGCCCAGGTGGTCCTATCACCACAAGTTAATGCGCTTAATCCCAGACCTTCTGGTTCTTTGTCACATTTGTCTCTGATGAGCTGCAGTTGCTTTTGTAGTTCTGGAGGTGTTAGAAACTCACCATTTGATGTGCAAGTATTGATAGAAAAAATGCGACCCTTGCATAAAATGATTACATGGGTTGGACAGGAACCTTCGTCTTCTGCAATGGAATGTGGTTCACTAAATCTTTCATGTTATGCATGGTTCAATTAATTAACTACATTTATCAAATTTTAAAAAAAAGAAGCTAGCCCACCTGTTTGGAAATGAAACTTAAGTTGGTCCCTCTCTATGCCAGGAGTTTTGCATGAATTGAAGACTCTGAAGTACTGATTCATGCAAAGTGGTTGTTTACCTGCTTTGTCAATTTTCAGTTTTTGTCTGAATTCAAACATTACTCAAACCATTCAAAAGCTTAAAAAGCTAAAAAAAAAATTATATACAATCAGAAATAATGAACTTACTTTCTCAACAAATTCCAGAATTCAATGAAGAGGTAAATGAGCATGGCTGCCCTCTCCACCTGGGTGCCATCTTCAGGAGGCCAAACCCTTTGAATGTAAGGCCCAGGGCCTGTTATGTTGACGAATGGGTTTGTTGGAACACGACTCTCTAAGTAGGCTTTGTCTTCCCATAATTTCTCTAACTGATAAACACAGGAAGACAAAAATCTAAATCAGGATACGAATATTCAAAGTTGATGTTTAGAAATTAATTATGTAACCTTGTACATCTAGCTGAAGATAATTGTATTGATTCATTTTATAAAATCAATGAAAAAAAAAAGTTTTGTAACTTAACTATAAAGAAGAAGAAGAAAACACCTCACAGCTCCAGCAAATTTGGAGGCATTTATTGAATGAATGATCCACCCCGGGCTTAAAGTATCACAGGCAAAACATCCCCATCAGAAGTCAAACTCCACAAAGCATTAAGGGCAAACCAAGGAGGCATTTTGTCAATGATAAAATCGGTCGGACTAATCAAGGCCTTGTCCGAGAGACTGAGCTGTTCACTTAGGCATTCTTGATACTATTGGTCAGAGGACATTGCGATGGATGAGTATGTTTTGGTACCATTTTATAGCCTTCCTATCTTACTAGACATGTGTTGCTGCAAAAATAGGGAACACCAAATGTTATCGCCAATGATACATTTTAACGAAGTTTTTGGCGACTTTTGCACACCTTTAGTGTTATGTGTTATACACCAACTCAACCTATTGAATTTCCTTTGTGAACTGGCGCTTACCGATAATGAATAAGGGTGCCTAAAAAAACAGCAGAGCTTGGAAAAATCTGTGGGTGGATTAGGGCTTTACATCCTATATATCTGCACCTGATGTGCTAATTAGGACAGGCCAGGACTATGGTAATGAGATGAAGGATGAAACAGCGATCCACCTAAGGCTCTACCAGGGATTGCAAATCAAAGCCCTGCTGATGTTGCTTACCCAATTTCTCTGACCACTGATCTTCTTCAGTAAGTCACTGTGAAGTGTCTTACCAGTCCCAGAAGCAAACTCTCCTACTATTTGTCCAGTCTTTTGGTATTCAGATTCTGACAGATGTGGTCTAACTGAAAATATGTGACGAAGTGTTAGACATAATGGATGAAGAATTGTTCTCTTTTAATGTTTAATCTTTGGAAAAGTATGGGGCGTTGAGAAATAGTGAATGACGTTTGGTATGTAAAAAGATGCTGTAACTGGATGAGGGTCACTATAACACCATGTTTTGCTATAAGTGATGCCTAAATTGACATAAATACTTATTCAGTTTCATTAAAAAAAGGCTTGTCAAATTGAACCTAGACAAAGCTAGATAACTTCTGCTATATGATGCTACCTGCTTCTGAACAGAACAGTCTGGCAATAGCTGGCCGGGTCTAAAAGTACATGCAATACCACTTGTTGCATTAGTTGAGAGTCGCACATATTTGTCATTCCTTGTTGAAAAGATGCATGTCTATAATACATACATATTTAAGATATATTACACAAATTTTCACTGGTGGTAGGTGTAAGCCGACTATAAGCTAGCAGTCGACAGAAGCAACTGGCTTTAGCCAGTTCTAGCTACAGCCAGGAAAAGGTCACTATAGCTGTCTAGAGTCAACCAGATTTTATGTAGCTAACTGTAGGTAAAGGAGGGTTGGATAGACATGACAAACTAGAGAAAAACCTAGAGTGTGCAATGCATTGTGCTGAGAGGACATCATGCATCCAGAAATTCAAGATAATGACAACTGCAAAAATGGAAATGGATCCATCATTTATGGATCCATGGGACTGGTGATCTGTAGATAGGCATGATAGGGTGCGAAAATCCTCTTTGCTAAGTATATGAAGTTCTGAAGTTCATTCACAATCTCACCATAGTGGAATAGCCAATGAGATGAATGACATATTATGAGTGTATACATGTACAACAATTGACAGCTTTTTGTAAATATCAGGTGAACGATATAATTATCATTGTGAAAATTTTTAAATACATTATCTTGTATACGTAAATTGCTTACCTGACTCCAAATATTTTTTCAAAGTGATATCTAGATCTGGAGCCGGAAGAGGAGGCAAAGAATCTTGGCACTGTAAGGTTTTTTCAAAATCTGATGTGAATTTCGACACCATTTTTAAGTACTAGAACTTATTCAGTATAACTGTGTCGGTAGTAAAATAAAAGGTATTCCTACTGGCAGATAAAAATGTATGATTTATGATGGACATGAATGATTGCTCTGTTATCAGCGAGTAAAGTTCAGTACATTTGCACTTAGCCACAGAACACCATGTTTTGCTATAAGTGACGCCTTATCCCACAGGTGACCATTTGATATGAAAAATGTTCTGAATAGATTGGAATTGTCCTTTTTCATGAACCTTTCATTGCTATCAATTTAAGGTGAAAAATATAGGGCATGGTCGAGGACCAATAAGCAAAGCAAGTGACCTGAAAATTTACTGTTACTTGAAACGTGACCAGTTGGTCCACATTTAGTCAGGGGTATATGCAATTGGTCATTGTGATATTTGTTATCTTAAAATGTCAGAGTGACACACATCAAGTCTGATTTCTGTATGCTTGCATGGTGTCTCTAGTTGTCGAAAATTTACAAGTAAAAGATTTCTCAGTTACTACACCTCTGAAGACACAGAAAAAAAATATATATTAATGAAAAAAAAAAAAATGTTCACAATGTTGCATGGACAAAAGTATTCATACTGTAGCGAATGCATAGCTTGAACATAGGAAAATTATTACAAGTGAAACAGAATTTGGTATTTTGTGTCTATACATTATAGAAATAGGTTGTTGCACACATTCAAAAATGGCATATGTCATTCGTCGTAGTGCATGTCTGACAACTCAATCATGTTTCATGGGTGCTTGGAGGCTGTAATTCTGAATCATGTCTCCAATAAGTGAATTAAGTCCGGGATAATTGATTGGGAAGGCTATACTTTATTATGTTGACATCCTGTGTTTTTTTAGTTTTCTCATTGTTTTTGTGGTAAGGTTCATTATATGTTTTGGGGATATGCCTGAGCAATCATGGTTAGTGACTATATGTCACTGTTGGATGAACTTGGAAAGGCTCGTATTTTTTTTTTAATGTTGTTTTTATTAGTCTCAGTCCGACAAACCATGAATTTAATTTTCTTCTCAGTGTGCATGATTTAATTCTATTCAAAAATCTAAATTTCTCAGATGTGAGCAACTTTAATCTATGATCCAAGTGTGGTGATGCGTTGTGGTTCTAGCATTGGATAGACATGACCTCCAGCTGTAAAGACATCTGTTGTTAGGTCTCTTAAGCCCCTGTCACATATAGCCGGTTTTCCCGTAGTGAACCCGTAGTATTACACAATGGTTATGCAACGCTCTTCCCGGCTCTAACCCGACGGCTACCCGTGGATACCTGGTGATACCCGTCGAGTAACTCCTGGGACTCGTGGCCAAGCCGGGAGTTTCGGGCCCAGTAGCCGGGTATGCCATGCTTGCATCGCTCACCCATGGCAAACTCCCGGGGGACCAAAAAGTCGGCGGATTACCCGTGGAAGTCGGCGGATTACCCGTGGAAGTCGGCGAGTTATCCGTGCCTAATTTTAGCCGTAGTCAACCCAACGGCTTGTTCAGGGGTACTAGGGGTAAGTCGACGAGTAGTATGGGTGACTCAACGGCTTCCATGGGTGACTCGCCGACTGCTACCAGCGTCAGCGTAGGCGGGGAGGGGGGTTGTATATATTTTATAAGGCTGCTGCTCCCCTAATATTAGTCAAATAAGACTGGATTGTAGTATAGTTCATACTGATTCCATACGTGTTTTCGGATGGAAAATAGACCAAATATTAAGCGAGATATTCGTCTGAGAAGGCAGGTAGGCTGGTGGTGGCAATCTGGTGCTCTTGCAAGCATTCTCGCCCGGACTGTATCAATGCAGGAATGGCTGAGCGCTTCTTTAAAAGGCTGCTGCTCCCCTAATATTACCATAGAACCCGCCGAGTGACCCGTAGAACCCGCCGAGTGACCCGTAGAACCCTTTTTGCCGCCAGAATCCGTCGCCAACCCGGCGAAAAAAGCTGTTGCATTACAAGCAATAGATTATGTCACTGATCATACAGATGTGTAACTTGCCCTATTTGTGGTGTCTGTAACAGCTACACATCTGTATGATCAGTGACATAATCTATTGCTTGTATTGCAATGGCCTAGGTGACAATGACCCTTAAGCCCCCTTCACACATAGCCGGATCAGACGCCGGAGCATCCTGGAGTATCAATCCGGCATACTCTGGGTAATACCATGTAGACCTCGTGTTTATTTCCGGCTTTGTTCAGGGTGATCCGGGACCACCGTGGGCCTCCGGGGGGAAAATTTAACATGTTGAATTTTTCATGCTGGAGGTTGGGAGTAATTTAATCTGTGTTGATCCGTGTAGACTCCCAGTAGACTCTCCGCCGATCTCCAGGAATCTCCATATTGACTCTGGCATACTTCGTGTTATCTCCAGCTAAGTCCAGCATCAACCAGGCATGAAAATTTCACCACCATGTACACCGGACCAACACGGTTTTACACGAAGGAACACGGGGCAACACGGAGTGAAAACGGAGTTAACAAGGAGAGCAGGTTACAGGTCATTTGAATAACCCGGTGAACCCCATTATGAACACGGTGTCACATGGTGTCAATAAGGAGAGGCCAGAGTGAACAAGGTGTCAACACGGTGTCAGATAGACTGACACGGAGTGAGTACGGATGCCTGAGTATAAATAGCAAGTCATGCCGGATTTACCTGGACCAGATGTACCTGCCGATGATGTGGCTGCAGCAGCAGTTACTGAAGCTTTAGCTCTACCTCCACCTGCACCGAAATCAAAGAGGCAGAAGAAGGAACCTCTGACAGAAGAGCAGGAACAAGATGTTGCTGACTGGTACCGTTCGCAGGAAATGCTGTACAACCAACGTCTTGCAGAGTACAAGCGCATTGACATCAAATCCAGAATCATAGACAAGAAGGCGAAGGAGCTGTCTTGTACAGCCCAGCAGCTGAAGACCTGGATAGACTCCATGGGCACATCAGTGGGGAAGCTGACAGATCCAACAAAGAAGCCTTCTGGTGGGGAGGCCAAAATCCTCACAGACCGGGACAATTGAATTATGGAGAATTTTGGATATCTTGAGAAGCACATCAAGAGGGTTCATGCTGGGAAAAAGAAGAAAGGTGGTCAGCTTTCCCACAGCTTATCGGTCAAAAGCGGGTCCACCAGCAACATAGGTACCAGTGACGATGACACTACTGATGCAGAAGTCATTCTGGATACATCAGATGATGGCAGGGATTCTAATACCAGCAGGTCCAAGGGTGGGCCTTTCAAGGGCAGCAGCAGGAGCAAGAAGGGGGCCCCTCCTCCAAGCAAGAAGACATCCAGACGTCATCAGGAGCCTCTTCAGTTGTGATGATAATCAGGATAATGTAATTGTAATCTTGCAGTTTAAAGTTGTAGCTTTTCCAAAGTAGAAAGTGGTAGCTTTGTTTCTTGGCACTTCCAATGTTCACTGTATGGTGATGTGTCTTTTTCATTACATTGTCAATAATGCACATGCTGTTGCAGTTGACATGTGACTTACTCTAATGTTGTGTTCTTTCCTATTTCCAGCTGATTGAAAAAGCCACCGATCTCCAGCGTGATATGCAGAGCAAGATGATGCCACATGACTCAGCCAGCTTGTCGAAGAGGTTTTTACCGACATGATTTTCCACAAGGTCATGCAGATGGACACAGACACTTGGTCAGATTACCAAGCCCAAGCGTTGCATCACCTCATGCAGTTCAAGCAGGCGTATTGTCGCAAGCGCCAATTGTAGGAGCAACAGCAGTATCATCCGTTCGTGCCTCCTGCCCCTCATCATCAGCAGTTTGTCCTCCCTGCTCCTGCTACGACAGTCAGTTCATCCGGCCCTTCTTCGCAGATGTTCGCTCCTTCATCCGACCCTTCACCCCAGGGGCACCTGTTGTCTGCCCCTTCGCCTTTGCCTGCACGGATCCCCGCTCCTCCTGTGGCAACTGCATCAACATCAAATATAAGTCAGGCATGGTTGACTGCAGGTCCTACACACGGTCGTCCTTCCCTTTCACCACTTGATTGCAGCACTCCTCATGATGTGTCTCTGACCAGCTACTTGCTGAACACTAGTTTGGGAGGGATGGTTGGTGGTGATAACCAGAACTCATATTCGGTGCCCACGCCTCCAACTACTACCACGGAGTAATTATAAGCTGCAAGAGAAAAATTAACTTTTAAATGATAGTTTTTGTACATTTACATAGGTACTTGTATTGTACACTTGTGCAGGTTTTGTTACATGTTATTAGTAATAATGTCAACTGTATTTCATACTTTTGCATGACAATAATTAAATGCTGTCTATTTTTTGCACTTGTGTGCTGCAGATGTCTGAAATTTATTTATAATTAAATATTTAAACTTACATCATTCTTGTTGTTTTCAAATCTTGTCTTTAAGCCATGGTACACTGCCAGCTTCTGAGTTGACGTACTTGACCCAGTATTGCCGCATTTCCTTGGCTGCTCTGTTGTTGTTGCCTCTGTACACATCTCCCATGTCTGGCAGATTGGCATTCTCCCTCCATGCACCTGGGACGACCTCATGGGTGTCTGCATTTTCCTGGTCCACAGCATTAACATCAACAGTTGGATACTTCAGCCTCAGTAGGTTGTGCAACACACAGCAACCAAAAGTTATGGTGCACACTCTTTCAGCACTTTGAGGCATTGTTGCGAGGAGACACTTGAACCTAGCAGCCAAAAGTCCAAAGCCATTCTCTACCACCCGTCTAGCTCTAGAAAGACTGTAGTTGAAGATTCTGTCTTCAATGCTCATGTTCCTGTGAGGCAGAGGCTTCATCATCCAAGTCTGCGAACCAAATGCATCATCCCCAACTATGAAGTAAGGCACTGGTTGGTCATCATTAGAAAGGTTATCTGGTTCAGGTTATCCAATGTTCCCACTTTCTAGAGCTTCCTTCAAGTCTGTCTGACTAAAAACTCCAGCATCTGAGCCTGATCCACTGGCACACCAATGTCAACATAGAGGAACTTGTATTCAGCATCAACTACAGCCAGTAGGACAACAGAGAAAAATCTCTTGTAGTTGTAGTATAGGGATCCTGACTTCCTTGGACATCTGATGGCAACGTGCTTCCCATCAATAGCACCGACACAGTGGGGGAAGTTCCATCTGTTGTAGAATCCATTGGCAACTTCTTTCCAGGCTTCTGGGGTTACAGGACAATGCATCACTTCTGCTGAGTACTCGTCTATGATGGCCTGGCAGACTTCGATGACAAGGATAGAAATGGTATTGAAGGCTACCCTAAATCCATACTGAAGAGACATGTAGCTGTTGCCTGTACCCAGGTAGCGCAAGATGATAGCCAGTTTCATGAAATAAGTCAGGCTCCATCCTCATGAAATTCTTGAAGCCACTCACATCTTCTGCAGTCAATTCAGCTATCAGTTTTTCATACTGCCCATAAAGCCAAGGTCGCACCCACATTCGCCTTCTTTTTCTTCTTTGTGCTGCAGCACCAGCATTTTCTACTTCATCTTTATCACTTCTCCTGGTCCTCTCTGCATCTTCTTGCAGTTTTTGTTCTTCTTGACGCAGAAGTATATCCTTTGCACTTGCATGTCCAGGAACTTTAGATCCAATTGGACCCTCTCTTGATGTGATAATAAAGACATATCCAATTCTTCTGTAGCAGTAATATTCATACACCTATGCAGTATGGAAGTCCAAAGCGGAATGATGGACATTGGGGTGCAGGCTGTTTAAATACCAATTTCACAGCTATCCGTGTTAAAACCGGGTAACTCCGTATTAAGATCGTGTAAAGACCAGTTATATCCGCGACGGCACCGTGTAAAATCCGGTTCACTCCGCACTCTTCCGGGACAGTCGAGTTACCTCCGGCAACAACCGGGGACCTCTCCGTGTTGCACCGGGCACCACCGTGTTTCAATTGTACATATCCGTGTAGCGACCGTATTCATCAGTGTAAGGACCGTGTTGCTCCTTGTTGACACCGTACTGCCATCGTGTACACACCGCCCAAACATTTCTTTTGTTGACATTTTCAGCTCTTGTTCCCGGACCACCCCGGAGTGAAAGAAATTTTACTCCGAGACACTCCGGCGTGTGATCCGGCTATGTTTGAAGGGGGCTTTAAGTGTGATGTGCTATATTTAGATCCATATTATCTATGATTCTTGAAGAAACAAGAAAATATATTTATTAGAGTGCCTACTGTATTAGCGATGACAACATTAGTTGGACAGGACTGAAAATAACTTCTGCCAAATTACTTATGTGAAAACAGTGAAACAACTGCCAAAAGCTTTGAATTTGCTCAACCAGCCATGAGTTTAAAATATCAGAGAGATTAACCTAAAATTTTGATTACTCTGATTATATTCAATGGTCGCTCGTGGCTTAAATCTACAAATAATAACAACCAATATGACAAAGGCACTCTGAAAAAATGTATTTTTGCTGCTAGGCACTATATAAGATAATTTAGGACTATTATTACTTTCATGTGTATGGTTGCAGCTGCATGTGAAGATTATCACTGGAGATAGGTAGCAGTAGCTGCTGGTGCCAGTTGTTTGGCCACACCCTATATGGTCACAATTCAATGGTGCGAAGGTGTGGCAAGGTATGTCAGACAGGCATCAAGAAGGACCACTTAAAGGAGTCGGGGAACGCATTGGATTTTGCAAGTAAATATGTTAGGCTATATTTCTGCCACGGACATAAAGGACTTGCAAACAGCACAAATATTTAAGATGCAATAATTTACACTGAGTAGTAAAGCTTAAAGCTGCTTTGCAGTTTTTATGTAATGTTACATAACCTGTGTACATACAAACCTAACTACATGCTGCTTTGCATTAGTGGTAAGATAAAGTGAATATTTTCATCGTTTTCACAAATTTTCACCAGATAGCCAAGGAATTTGCTGAAATTAAAAAATCTAATATCAGGGAGAATTTTAGTGGAGCGATAAATCAACGAAAATGCATCAATATTTGAATCTTATTTTCAGAAGTCAATTTGTAGAGCAGGTAATTCAAAAATTATATTGTGAAATGATTAGTCATTCAGTAAATAGAAATGAAAGTTTCCAAACAGATAGGCAAATATTACTATATATAATCATAAGAAATGTAGCATTTTCTTACATTTAGGACATAGGTAAAACTGTTTTAATCTGAAAAGTGCCAATATCAAATGAAATTTCTCCAATATAACCACTTCATGACTGGAAGAGTACGTCTGATCCCTGCATGCGTCCATAGTGCTAAGACTACGTTATATTGTATAAAACTGATTATAACCATATAATATAATTACATATGTATTTTATGTCCTGCGCAGAAATATAGCTTAACATATTTACTTGCAAAATCCAATGCGTTCCCAAACTTGTGGAGGGCAGTGTATGTGGTGTCGAAAGTCCTCACATTTGATACGGCACAGATCTCAGAACATCCCTAGGAATCAGTCTGATCATAACACATGCACCCAGAATCTAAACCATAGAAACCAGTCATCCATGCTACAGTAATGCCAACCACTTGGTCATTAATTAAAATTAATCTATTATATATTTTTTTATACTCTTTATATATTCCTTATATATTGCACAAATACTTTTTTTATATCTTATGTTTTTTTTTGTTTTGTTTTTTACCAGGTGGCCTCCATAACAGCCGTTTGGATTTGGAGGTCTCCTGACAAGTCCCAATTATATTGTTAATTGTATTAATGTTAATTGTGCTGAATGAATGAATGTTGGTTGGTTGTGTGTTGAATGTATGTATATGTTAAATGGTCTTGTGAATAAATTCAATTCAATAAATATAAAAGCTTGGTTGAGAATCAAACCCAGACCTATCAGAGATGCTCTCAATTGCTTTAACCACTAGGTCATCCAGCTGTAGCAATAAGCACATGCTCATGGGGATTTAATGGTGGCCTTAACATTGGGGAAATAATCCTTACTTATCCATGCACATAAATCAATCAAAACATGTTAACGTTGTAATATATTGGTCATTGAATGCCAGCTCTCAGCAACACTCGTCACACTTCAATGTCATTCTCAAAGTGAAAGAATCAAGTATTTGTAGAACAACACGAGACATAATTCCTTTACATGCTTGACATGATACTAGACTACATTATGTAGATCAACACATGTAAAGAGTTCAACTATATGGTAATAGCACATTCTGGGATAGTATTATCAAAACATTTGTTTAGCAAAGGACTACAGACTTTTCAAAAGAACATGTGGAGTAATACCTTTCTAGAAAATGATGCAAGAAATCCAAAACAAAGTAGGATTACCCGGATACTGTTTCCTAATGGAAAGATTTTATCAAAGGCTGTGGTCCCGGACACAATCACATCACCTGTGACAGAGACCGATATCGGAATAAAAAGACCTGAGCCAGGTGATTTTCCAAAACATGCCTTACTTCCCAGTATCACAAAAAAGGACCAACCAAACTATATTTCCCCTGTTCCTGTATTTAAGACAAGGATGATATATCTAAGACAGGTTTTGCACAGACCAAAACCAAGCCATGAAGCAGAGGTGCCACAAGCATCAGTCTATGATCTTTCGAAAAATAGATCATTAATACATGAAAACATTGTTGTTAACAGATATTTTCCAGAAGATTTTCCAACAAACACAGACTTTCTCAGACAGAGACTGAAATCTAGGAACAGGAGATTTGATAGTCCTTTTCAGAAGAACAGAACACCTCCTCCAACGCCTGTTGAAAGAATGGCGACCTATGATGGACAGTTTAATGTAAACCCGAAAGTGAATGGGCCATTGGATGTACCACAGATAACAGAATTGGCTCCTGTACAACATCCACCAACTTTGATAACCCAATCAGAAGATGATAGACCACATGGACAAAATCAAGATGTTTCAATTCTGGGATGCCAACAACCTCTTTTTGTTCCAGCAAAACCCACCCCATTCATAGAGAAATTTTGGCGGAAGACCAGTCAAAGCATTTCTAGTTATGGAAGCGAGTTTGCTCCAGTGTCATCCAAAAGCAAACAGAAAAGACTTCGATTGCGCTACCTGACTGAAAATGACCAAGAGGTCCTGCCTTCCCAATGTCCTGCATTCCCAGCTTGGAAAGGAACATGATGAGACACTATCTGACCTAAGTAAAAATTTCCTCTGACATGCTTGCATTAACTCCACTCAACTACTTATACACATGGATGTATATTTTTGACATTATGGTTTAATGTGCACCGGAAAATGAAAAATCTCTGAAATATGCACAGCAGATATTATATTTCTCTGATTTTGACTACAAGGTTTCAGCTTTGAGCCGTGCATTTTAAACAAGCCAACAGGTTTTGAAATTGTGATTATCGACAACATAGTAAGTTAAATATAATTATGAAGCTCTTCGCCATCATACGAATAAACTTAAGTTCTCAGCTTCAATGACACAATGCTTTTCATTTCGTAACTGTCATGGTGTATCGAATTCAGCAGCCACAATGGCAAAAACAAGTTTTTTTCTAAAGATGCCTATGATCTAGGAAACTGATGATTTAGATATGAATAGGAAAAGTGTGCTCAGTTTACAGAAAGTGCCATTCATGTGAATTGTCTTAAGAGCATGGGCAATCCAAGGCTTGACTGGCATCAAACAGTGAAACAAAAATATTTGATTTAAATCTTAATGTTGACTCTGCCAGCCAATCAGAGGCAACTGACCACAGCTAACATTGCATCAGCCATCATGCAGAGGGCACTCGAGAGAGCCTCCACCAATTAAGGCCCACTGGAACCATTGCCATAGTGTACCCTGTGACACGTCAAAGGCAAAGTGGCCCATATGTCTTGGCCAATGTTGGCCAATTGCTGTCTAATTACTAAAACAGTTTGCCCAAAGTTGGCTCATGAAATGGTTAGTCGACTGTTAGTCCATAGTCGGCCACTGTCTGGTTGGCGCAGTGTTGGCCTGTTGCCCGCACATTGTCTGGGCAAGCAATGTTTGGCTCACTGACTGGATGGTCCACTCTTTGATGCACGAGTTGCTCCAATGTTGGTTAACTGTCTAATTGAACCCATGTTGGCCCACGGTTAGCCTAATGCCAGGCTTTCCCAATGTAGGCCAAATTCCAGCCCAAAGTACAAGTCAGCCCATTGTCTGGTTGGCCCTATTGTCAGCTCAGTTAGGCATCTAATTGGGTATACATAGAACTGAACACACCTTGCATTGATTGTATATATTGGAAAGAAATCAATCCTAATCCAGAATATCTAGTGTCATCATACACCACAATCTATCAATTACTAGAAGCTAGGCCACCAGCGCAACATGCCCTTCTCCAACTGGTGCATTTCACCATAGCTGTTCAATCCATGATTTCACAAAGAATTTTATATAATTTGGAAAATCACCATAGTGGAATATTCAAATTAGATGAATTCACAGATTATACATTGTAATCTTTTCAGAATTATTAATGTTGCACATTAAAATAACTACAAATGTATCAATACTTTTTTGTCATCCTTTACATAAAAAAGATATCTTTAATCAGTAGCAAATTACAAGTATGGTACTGTAAAATTAAAATGCTGTGAAATGACAAAAAAAGCCATGTACTAAAAATACAACAGGACAAGCTAAAAAAAATGTATGCAATAAAATTTAAAAATCACTAGTTATGAACATTAACAAATATTTATACAATATAATTTGTATCACAGTGATTGATGACTTATTTCATTCAAGTATGAATCAGTAGCCAGCAAATGCAAAGATGTTACATTACGAGTTACACTATCCTCTTCAAATAAATGCATAACCGTGACTTAACAAATGCAATGAATGTGCAATTACATATATTGTGCAAACACAAATTGATATATTCAATGTATGTCAAATACATATGAATTGTACCACATATGACCTACAATTACATCTCCATTTATAATTTGCTAGTCTTCAAAGCCTCAGGTGCTGATTCCAGGAGCTGCCTCATTTCATTGTAAGTCTGTGACAGGCTGTTGAACATTTTGTCACAATCAGTTTCCTCATCTGCCTTCCAGCATGTAATGAAGTATGTCATCCTGAAATTACAACAAAAATAGTTCTGATTTCTACTGCTTGATTCAAATGATAAACCATGATGAATTGTAAGCATTAGGTATAAACAGAACCATACATTTCTTCAATACAGAACAAACAAAAACATCATAGAAAATTGGAAAGTTTAAATTGTTAATTTTGCAAGCTTTTTACCAGTGACCAACCCAGTCTGATCAAACACCCTTTTGCATGAATTTTTTTTTATATAAAACTTCAGAACCACAGAAGGGTATCTAAACTTGGCACATCCAGCATTTTGACTTCACAGTTATGAATTATTCGCCAACAAATGTCTTAAAATTGCCTTGGTCATTAATTGTACACTTCAATAACACTTGGCACTTCTGATGCACAAATATTCAAATATTCTTAAATATATCAAAAAGCAGCAGATTTGCCTATACAATTTATCCAACTTTGAAATAAACATAATATTCATCAACAACAACAATAAAATGCACATACGTATCAGGCTGGATGCTGTTGAATACACCATAGCCATTCTCGCACATGGGAGCACAGCCTCCTACCACTTGAGTATGGCCCAGAAAACTGGTTGAGAGAATAAAATTGCCACCTCCTCCGCTGCAAAGACCATCATTTATAATTAGATACATGACAGTATAAATCACCATTTGATTAAACTAATCAGATAGTAAATAATCATAGTAAATCATCATGTTACATAAATGCATTAGTAAAAGTGAACAAAGAATTACATTCAATATTTCACTTTACACAAAGAACATATGTTGTAATATTAAAAGTAAGTGATAGTACAACAGCAGAATCTACCTGAGGCTAAAGCCTTTGTCGGTGAATATAGCTGGGATATCCTTGCCTTGTTCTACCGCAAGATAGTACAGTGCCAACAAGTGTCTATCACAGCCTATTTTGAACAAATAAAAAACGATTGAATAAAGTTTTTAGAAGAAATCTGTCTTGAAAATGTACCATGTTGTAGTAATGCTATGTAGTTTATGTGCTTAAAACAAACTTATTTACAAAGTGACCATTAAGTCTTGAGCCATCATAATTCACCAACCTTTAAAATCTGAGCAATCTTTCATGTTTGAAATGTGTTTGTCATGGGCCGCTTTCATCAGTATCAACTTATTTGAATTCTGGAAAATGCAAAATTGAATTACAGATGCATATTTTCCAATTAAACCAGAAACCAGGGAGCCCTTAATAAAAAAAAAGTGCTCACTGGTGTTGAAGGGTCCAACATCGCCTTGGCCCAGTCGATCGCTTCTGATGTACACGAACGCATAGTCTCTGTCCTTGCATGCCAGTATTTTCTGATCGTTGAAGTTTCATAAGTTGGTGCTGGTCTGTTAAAAAAAGATAAATATGCTTCCTCTTAGCACAAACAAGGAAATGTTATTCAGGCAAATACAAAAGATACATAGGACATTTTGCACTTTACTTCTGCCATCTTATCACTGTAAAACCCATAGCAATCCACAATCCCATTGAACAAATGGACGGAGATTCATATGAATTCAAACAATGAGAAGAGTATCCTAATTGCAAACCATGGTATTCTGCAGTCGTTCTAACGCACCTTCTGTAAATTCTGTAATAGGCATACTGCAAGGCTATCTGTGAATATGTGTCAGGATGAAATTTGTATTTTCTGATGAAATCTTTTCCGTAGCCTGAATACTTGGACACAGATACACTGATACTTTCTGACTAAAACGAGAAAAATACATTACTTTTGTAATTTTCAGACAGGAGCAAAATTGCAAATCAGATAATTTGTGCAATTCTACAAAGGGTCTTAAACTGTCACGGATACGACCTTCGAATGACGACGGACATGAAAATGGGCTATATGTGCTCACTCGTGGCTCTGTTAATCACGTATAAATTCTTCCCACGAACGTACGTTAAGCAGTCATAGATCGCTCACCGAACGTCCATCAAGTTTTAAACATGTTTAACATTTTTTGCCCTCTCCACGTACGGTCACGGATTATTTAGCACTACCAGGAGCATTCTACGGATTAGCAAGAGTATCCTTGAAACGCTCGGTGAGTGGATCACGTACAGAAAAGGATGAGCAAGAGTAAAAATATTTTTTTATCAGTGGTCATACGTAGGTCTTATACATGACAGTGTGAAGGCCCCTTTACATTTTGCCTGTGTTTCTGGAAGGCCACTTCCACAGCATCTTTGATTTTGTTGTCAACATGGAATTGGAGCTCAACTGGATGCAGGACATTCCTAATTTCATTCGATCCCTAAAAAAATTAGTTGCAATTAAAGATGAAGGTACTTCTTATTAAAGAAATCACATTGTTCTATTAAATCACTTTACATTGAGCTTACCTGCCATTTGCCTCCTACTTCTTGCAAACATGCATCTGTGAAAAACGTTGCCATGATGTACACCATACCATCAAATGGTGCATGCTGAAATATCAGAGAACAAGTTCATATGTAATATACAAAAAATGATTAGTGTAAACTATCGAATGGTATCACTATTGAAAGAAAGACATACATCTAAGTTACTTATGGTGGTGCCATTGCTAAAGAATGCAAAACTGACGCTTTTGTCCGTCCATCGACACTTCGCATTTCCACCAACTCCGCCTCTTCCAAGCTGAAAGATGTTAGATAATTTATTCTCAAAACTAGTAGTTTAAGGCACTTACAGGCTGCAATGGCCAATCAGTCCTACAAAATAAACTAGCATATTGCAGTTATACGTATGTCAAATGTAGATGTCTTACATCGCTATAATTCTGTGGTGGAGGGGTTGAGTCATCCAAGCATAATGTCAACAGGGATGTCTCAATAGCCATGAGGCTTTTTTCATTGTCTGGATGCAGCTCTTTTAGGTAGTTATACATCTGTTATTGCATAGAAAACAATGTAGATAAGTACATACAGTGAAAGTTCGAGGTGACAAAATGTATGAAAGCTTCAGTTATTAGTTCAATTGTGAGGTAACTCCTACCTCAGCCCAAACTGTTCGATCCTCACAAGTTAGGGCTCCTAAACCCAATCCCTCTGGTTCGCTATCACAGATGTCTCTGATTTGCTGAAGTTGTTTCTGCAACTCAGGGGGTGTTAGAACTTCATAATTTGGTGTGCAAGCATTTAAGGAGAAAATACGTCCCTTGCATATGACTGTTACGTGGGTGGCACAGGGTCCCTCATCCTCTGTCAAAAGTAAACAAATTTTGTCTTAAAGTGCAGCATAGATTTTATGAAGAAGCAGCTATTTGTATACTTTCTAAAAACTGAGTGTCAGAACAGAATAACAGAAGTTGTTTGCATTGCAAAAAAAACACCAAAAAAACTTCTATAGGTGAAAATTTAAAAAAGTAAATGTTTTATTTTCATTTTCTGGTTAAAAAAAGAGACACTACCTCAGTCTACCTGACAAGGCAATAAACTTTTACCTACCAGTCTTGAAATGGAAATGCAATTCATCTTTCTCCAGTCCAGGTCTTTTACATGAGTTGAAAAGCCTTTTGTATTGGTCCATGCACATGGGATTATTCCCAGCCTTGTCCACCTTCAACTGCTGTCTGTCAAATATAAAAAAAAAAAAGCATAATATTATATGTTCCTGATTACAACCTGAGACAGTTGTTGTGTTAGATCTATAATTCAAAGTACACTCTAGCCATGGCCTGCCTCTAAACGAACCCAGTCTTCATTTTAGACACGGCTTATAATCAAGCATAAACAATGTATTTCAGATAGCAAACCATCTTGTTGTAAAGCAACTAAAATAAGAAAAAAAAACCTATTCCCTCACTTTCTTAGGATTTCCCAAAAGTGCAGCACAAAATGAAGTAGCAAAGAGGCTCGTTCAATCTGTGTTCCTTGTTGAGGTGGCCAAACACTTTCAATGTATGGACCAGGCCCAGTAATGTTCACATATGGATTGCAAGGCATTCGCCATTGCAAGTATGCCTTTTCTTCCCAAAACTTCTCAAGCTGAAAAAAAATTATGACTAAGGAATTAAGAGGGTGAGGTAAATAACATCTACACTTCCACACACATTGTCAGGATATTACACTATAAGACAGATCATGTCTTGTTAAAAATTAAAGTTTCTTTACCCAGTTCCTTTGTCCTTTGATTGACTGAAGAAATTCTTGATGCAGTGAACGACCAACACCACTGCCAAACTGCTGTACAATGAAACTTGTTTGTTGAAACTCCGGTTCAGTTAGATGAGGTTTTACTAAAACACAATGTTAATAAATATGTTATTAACACGTATCATAGCATATCATGTGAGCATATTCTATATTTTACATCACAATCGATATTGACATTACCTGCTATTTTTAATTTAATAGTTGATAACTAGAGTGTACCACACTCACCTGACTCCAGATATTTTTTTAAAGTGATTTCCAAGTCAGGAGCTGGTAAGGCTGGCAAAGAGTCTTGATACTGAAATGTCTTTTCTGTGTCTGATGTAAAGAAATGAGCCATAGTCCTGTAAAAAAAATTTAAAAAGGAATATTAGTATCACTAATATACAATGCAAGCTTACAAACTATGCAAAGAAATAGCAAAAAAGTTATGTGTATTATACTGTCAAAAAGCATTTTAAAGCAGTTATTCAAGCATGACCTATATAGATATATTTATGAACCCACTCCAAAAGACATATGCAAATACAATGCAAAACTCCTCGATCTTAAGTAAAATAAAATTTGCAAAATAACATTTGCAAACACAATGCAAAACAAAAAGCCATTTAGCAATTGCACAAATTACCTTGAAAAATGTTTGACACATACAGGTTTACAACCTAGCAATAAATTGAACTTGATTCAAAATAATGGTGACATATACCTTGCTGATTTTACTGCCTGACTGGGAATGCTTACAATTCCTCGCACACATCTGAGCCACATCTTGCAGTTCTCTGCAATGCACTGACTTCACTGAGCTCTTTGGAAGTTATTTCTAATTACCATATCACCTATACTATCACCCTGTCACCATGACATACTGTTAGCACTAAGACAAAATAAATACAAATGTACAGTAGTATTGTACACCATGTACACTTGTGGTGCACAAATGCTATATGACCTAGTTGTGCAGCAGGTTCAGAATATCGGACCTATCTGTTCAGAGGTCAACTATCAGATTCAAATCATACCTCAGATATTGATGAGTGAAACTAGTTTCGGCTTTTGCCAATAAACGCTTGTTTGTTTTGAATTTAAATTTATATAAGGTAGAGGACTAAACCCAAGCTAGAAAAATTCAGGCAGCAACTACTCTTAACACAACTATGTTAATGCTAGTCAATAAGTCCCTTAACATTGATTAAGAATTGCAAGCACTTGTACAGGCTTGGGCCTGGGATCAATGCGAGCATGCCAGCAATGCAGTTACCTTGGGCCTTAAATAGCTGTATAACATAGATATGGAAATTATAGCCTTCCAAGACAAGTGATTGCCGCTCGCAAGGGATGATAAAATATATGTCTAAACGTAGGAATTTGACTGAAATCCCTTGTTCAGAATGGACATCAGATGAACTTACCTAGTTGTAGTAGTACAATATCAATATTAGTGTTAGAGATCCCATAAGAAGAGCCCAGAACTACAATATATATATATATATATATATATATATACTATATACTCAAACTAATATAATGATCTTGAGGAGTACAGATAAAATATTATATACGCATGTGATACCAATATTGACCATTTGTACTTTGGTACAGTGCATGATGTACAATGTCCAATGATCAACCAGAGATGCCAAGTTCTGGAGTGGTGAATGAGTGAGTTTTGGCTCTATCCAACCAGTTTACATAAAAAGTTAAAATGTATTTTGGTTCTCTTAGAGTGAGATAAATTAAAATGTGAAGAAAATTCTCGATCGAAGTCTACATCGAGGAGTGAGACAGCAACCAAATGAGAGACTGTGGGAGGATGAGTGAGACTTGGCATGTCTATCAACGCCTCATATAGTCATAAATATCAAATTTTTAAAGATTTTTTTTTTCTTTTTTTTAAACCAAAACAGAGTTGATAATACAGTCATTGTAATATGCATGATTGATATGGTACATATGTATGGCCTGTACATTAAAAAATGCCTGAATTACCTGTCTTACAATCAAATCACAATCCACAACATCAGCTGAATGGTTAACCCTCCACCAGACGGCGCTCTAATTTTCTTAGTCACATGATCGTGTAGTGTCACGTGAACAAACATTGAAGATGGCGGATGACTATGACATGTGATTGTGAAATAGAACGTGTGTGCAACTTTTGAAACACTCAATCATGGAAGTAGAAAGCCGGGATCATGCAAGAAAATTGTCAGATGAAGCATTCTACGACACAGAAGGTAATGAAAAAAAAGAATCCCGGCAGCCCAGTGCCAGAATTGGTTCAAAACTTGCAAAAGAGAATGATGACAGCATGACAAGTGACAGTTGTGAACCTGAAACTTTGAGTGAAAGTGACAGTAGCCATTCTAGTGGGGCTTACAGTAGTGAAGGTAACATTGCAATTGGACTAAACTGAAAATAGTTATAGATCATAGATGATATTAAATGTAAGTCAACGTGGTGAGAATGTTGGCCAGAAAAAAGGTGATCTATTAATCTTTTCTTTTTTTTTCGTGGTATTTGCATGGATCCCCTCACAATGAAAATGGCAAAATATCTGTCAAATCGTAATTGATTAAAGTGATTGTCTGACATTAATTGTTACTGTTGCAGATGATGGTCTGACAGAACAAGCAGAAGCCGAGTTCAAACTTCTAGAGAAGGACTGGGAACTTCGTCTTGATGTCATAGAAAAGGTAATTCAAGTTGTATTGTTTAACTCACCCTCACACGCCGAGGATGTGTTTAACTGAACTTGAAGTAACATGAATATGGTATCAAGCCTTCAGCAGAAATTTGAGTCATTGGTGATCTCATATTGCAGGAGTTATGAATGTTAAGTTTTTATTATGTATCATCCACATTTCAATTTAGGCCTATGTTTATTTTAATTTTACAGGAAGGTTTCAGAGCAGGAGTTGAGGCTGGACAAAATAAGAGACTGCAGGAAGGGTTCAACAAGGGATACAAAGTTGCAGCTGAGAGAATCTTCAAACTTTCTAAATGCAAGGGATTCGTTGAGTAAGTGCACTCTCAGTCTGACAGACAAAATACTTATTTATTGTCGTCAAAAAAAATAATTATTATATGTAAGATTTCATATGACCCCCAGATGCGAATTGTCAAAGATATATCTGAAATAAAAGAAAACTCCTTTGTTTTGTTACAGTGCCCTACTTGGAATACATAATGGCAACAAGTGGATAAACCTCTCGGAAGAAGATGTCCAAAGTCTGGAGGCTTCCATCAAAGAAATTGACTGTCTGGAAGCTGCTGTCAAAGCTGGTGTTCAGGCACAGATTTCTTCCATAGACTGTGACAAGGAGACATGCTGTGGTGGCACATGCAAAGGAGATCAAGACAAAGACTTACAAAGATCCAGTCCGGATGACGCACAGCAATGTTTCAGAGATAAAAAAGCTTCTGCTGTGAGTAATGATAGTGAGGAATCACAAGGAGCTACACCAAGTACAAGCTGTCAGCAAAATAAACGTGATGGTAAAATAACTTATGAGCTTGCAGTTGATGGCCAAACGGATGATTTCTCACAAACTTCAAAGGACATTGATGCATTGCATGAAAATGTCTTGCAGATTTTAAAGAAGTATGACATTTTGAATGCAAAGGAGACTCAGAAACCGAGTCAAATATGATATTAATTTTAACGTTACATGGATTTTGACGTTGCACTTTAAATCTTATGGTTTTGTGAGTCTAAAACTGTCTAGCTTGTATAAAATGTAAATATATAATTATGTATGTACATGTATATTTTTATAATGTGGCAGGCATGAATATAAATGGATCTGAATAGGATATATATATATGTGTAAAGCTATGTCAGTTGCTTGAACCTGGTCTGGCCAAGTGGCCGGGATTAATAAGGGTTTATAGGCACAACAAATTGTTTGGATGATGTATGAGACACATGCCGGCAACTGAAGAACATTTATCAAAATGTATTAAAAGTGATCATTAACAGCACACTGTCTTTTTCTGTACACTAATCAGTGATGGAAGTGGGGGGGGGGGGGGACTTGGGGGAACTGAGTCCCCCTGACCAAATAACGGGGAGCTCTGCCGTGCTACAGCTCCCTCAATGACATTGCTATATAATTCTTTACTTTGGATTTTTACTCTACAACATTTCGATTTGTAAAGGTATAGCCTTAGTTGGTCCTAGGTTCAGGTAGTCCAAAGTTAACCCAGTGAACTAAGGTTTAGGTGAAGTGTCCATAGTTAAATTAGGCTTTTGACACTATATATACAGTAGCAAAAACTGTTTGGCTACTGGCATAATATTGAACATGCTGCATGTGGCTAGAAGCAATGGCTATGACACTGTGGATGAAGAGGCACCCGCCGCAGAAGGGACCATCATAAATTTGATGGAGGAGGGTGGGGAGCTTCAACAGGGCCAATATTTCATGGTGCAGGTACCAGCATTCCTTAACCTGGAGCTATCTTTCTGGGCAAATCCTGGTGAAGGGGCTGACCTCGTTTCTTGGGCCAACCTTACAGGTGAATGTGCCAAGCTCCCATGGGCTGGTGCTTCATGGAAAAAGGACCAGTCTTCCTGGTTTTTAGTTTGGGGCCAACTTGTCCATGAGGGCCAGCTAAGCTTCCAGGGTTGGGCCATAGGCCTATGCATGATGGCCCTTCACTGGAGTTTGCCTTCATCATCCAGTGAGTTTTCGAATAAGGGTGAAAGTAAGAATATGTCTAATATTCAATATAGTAATATTCATGTATTGTTTATTTGATTTGAAATGTATAATTTTGAAGTCACTTGTAATTTAAATTTTTGCGCAAAAAACTTATCGGTCTACAGTCATCTCGTCAATAGGTCAAGTTGTCAAAAAAAAAGTCAAGTCGTCAAAAGCCCTCGTAAACTCCAAAACCCTGGTCAAGTCGTCAAAAGTGTAGTAAAATATAAAGGAAAATATATACATTTATAAGTAACAAGATATAAATTTAAACCTTAGAAATTCTCCCATCACTGACACTAATCAATCCTTCCTCTAGTACTATAGTACGTTGAACGCGTGGATAAATATGAGCTTATTTTACCTAGATTAGTTCGTTGGTACTTTGGTAGCATTTTAAAGTTATTTCAGTTTATTGACAATTAAAGTTATGGTACGCCCTATTTCCGCAAGGGGTGCAATAGTTGATAGTCCCGCGCGCTACCTTACGTTATTCCTGCAAAGTGAAGTGAGCAGTAAGATCATGCCAGGGTCTTCAACAATGTCAATGACAGAAATATATATGACCTGATTTCACTATGGTTTTCCTGTGTAGGCATTTGTTAGCCAAAAGGGTAAGTGTAAGGTCTTAACATGCTTGCCACTGAATGAAAAGGTCCGTGATCCGATTATCGCTCATTTGTCCTCATGGTGATCGAGTAGTGTGGCAAAGTAAATGAAGCAGCGTCAAAGGAAAGATTTTTTTTTTTTCCAGTCTTACCCAGAAAAACAAATTGTCATTTATATTTTGTTGATTTTAAATTTTTATAAAATGTCAGTATAAATGCCATGAATATGGGTATATTGATAATATTAATTTAGATGCGTTGTTTAATCCCGAGCGGTGTCTTGGACTCTTGCTATTCAACAAATTGTCCAAAGTAAAGTGGAAAAGTATGATATATGCTTTAATTTATTTTTTTTCTTCAGAAAATTGGATTTATTGACCATTTACGAATATTTGTAAAGGGTGGCGCAGGTGGCCAAGGCTTCCCAAAATATGGGGGACGAGGTGGCCGTGGTGGAAATGTGTACTTGGTTGCCACAGAAAGAGCAACTTTGAGAGACGTGCTTTCCAAATACCCAAAGAAGAGAATAGCAGCAGGAGTTGGAGCCAACAGCAAGTTAGTGTCATCGTAATGGTGTAGATCTTTTAAACCTTGCTGTATTTAAGTATTGACCTATGTATTTATCTTATTTTGCCTACTGAAATATTACGTAATGTTGCAGAGCGTCATGCTTAGCAGGAGCTGCAGGGGATGACATGCACCTTTCAGTGCCACCTGGAGTTTCTGTGTACAGGGATGATGACAAGTTTATTGGTAAGTTTGAAATCACAACCATATTGTGATTGTTTTGTTTGATGCCCACTCATCATAATTATCCATAATTTAATTTTTAAACAATATGTTAATATTAATTGGGGTTTTTATTGTTTTTGTTTTTTAAACAGGAGAGGTCAATGAAGTTGGAGACAAAATATTACTTGCAAGAGGAGGGCCTGGAGGCAGTGTTGAAAATCAGTTCCTTGGACAGAAGAGTCAGGCACATTCGCTGAGATTGGACTTGAAGCTAATAGCAGATATTGGCTTAGTGGGGTGTGTAATATTATCACTGAGACTAAGACTTACAAAATATATGATAATTATAAAAGGTCAAATTAGCTTTCTGTTTGAAAAACCAAAATTAGATTTCTTACACTCTGTTATGTTGCAGATTTCCTAATGCTGGCAAATCAACTTTGTTAGGTGCTATTTCCAGGGCTTCTCCAAAAATTGCAAGCTATCCTTGTGAGTTAAATTTTACTGCAATTTATGATTCTTGTATTTTAAACTTTTTAACCCTCAGCGAGAAAAGTTCAAAAAGGGTTTTTTGTTAACATCAATGTCCGTCCGACAGGCGGACGAGCGGGCATATCACTTTTCTATCCGGAGCAAAACTATAACACTAATGCACTTACCCTAACGAAATTTTGCAAAGTAATGCTCTATATAGCCTAGTGGTGCCTTTTGAATAAGGAAAACATGACAATTTTACCACTCATATCAATGACTCTATGATCCGTACATCAGTAACATTTTGCCAATGATATGTCTAGATTAAAGTACTTTCACTTTTAAGCTTTTTTTGACATTTGTTTCATCATTCTTTTTTTGTTCATAATATTGGAAAAAATGCAAAAAATTGTGTTGCTTCCTTCATATTCCTTAGCATCCCATACTTAGCTATGACAGTCATAAATGTTGTAAAATTCATGTGCATACAATTATTAAATATTTGATCATAGTATTGCCATGCTCAACCCATTCAACAGTTTTTGTTTATAATTAGCAATTTCATAATAACTATGATTAGTTGCATAATGATCTATATTACTTTCACTTGACTCCAATAATTATTTTTGTTTTCTTCATATACACCTGTAAAGTGTTTGGTTATAAATACTTATTTAAACGCCAAAGATTTAATGCAAATCAGCAACCCAACAATTCAGTAACTGTTGAAGGGAATATGTTAAATGATAATTTATAGTTCCTTCAGTTGCCAGCTAAATGTAAACAGCGAGCAAAAAATATTTTGACTTATGAAGGCATTTAAATGGGTGTGTTGAGTATCATTCCATACAAAATAAACCTTTAAGATTTGTATTTAGACCTTATTTATTTAAATACCAGTAAATACAAACCTTAAAGGTTAATTTTGTATGAGATTATACCCAACATCTTTATGTGGCATGACATGGTTGCTGAATGTCATATATATTCTTTAGAATCATTGCCATAGCTCATATATGACTATTTTGGACATATAAATGATAATCTTAGTTGCAGATTAGTTAAGGGAACATACTATTGTGTTGATAATTCTAGCATACTGAATATTCCTTATTGTGCATAAAATCTTTGAAACAGAACAATTAAATGGCAGAAAAAGCAGACCTCGAAATAAGTCGAGAACCATCATTCAGGTTATGTGGAGATTACCATAATTTATTTTCAAGCGAGCGGACCATTGTTCACGACAAAATGCGCCATATTATTTAGTCACAACAGTGGGTTACCAGTAGGTTACCACATCCATATTCATGATAACCGGAAAGCGGGTTACCATTGTTGAAGCATATTTCGATCCCTGGAAAAGGATAGACAATACTTTTTATGCTCGCTTGGCTTTAGTCTAAACAGAATGGATTGCTGTTAATACAGGGTTCCTGCAGGTTTACCTTCTTAGGAAGTAAGATATTTGTGAGACATTATAATATCATGCACACATGAAAAATAAGACCACTAATATAGTAATATACAGGGTTCGGCCTAAAAACTTGCACCAGGCATCTCCTCTTTCGGGATAGCTCTAGGTTACTCAAATGCTTATGAAGTCGTTTAAAGTTTTGCCACATTTAGTTAGGGATATAAGCAATTGGTCATTGTGATATTTTTGATCTTCTAATGTCAGACAATATCAGTATCTGAATTATTGAGAGGGTTCATGCTGCAGGGCTTGTTCTGAGTGACACACATCACAGAAGTCAAATTTCTGTCTTCTTGCATGATGTCTCTAGTTGCCGAAAGTTTACAAATTAGAGATTTCCTAGTTACTACACCTCTGAAGCCACAGAAAATATAATATTTGCACAGAATCCTCCTTCAATGTTTTTTATATGTGCATATATATATCATGGTATCAGATGATAAGAAGGTTGGTTCCAGTTTTGATTCAGCAAGATCATGAAATTAAAATGGAGAAATATAATGGCATTCCAGAGGGACTTTTTGAATCTACAACTAATCTATATAATATAATCACATGATTTTTAGGAGGATTGGCCAGTTAATTAGACAGAAAAAAAACAGAAAATTGAACAAAATCCAAAATGGCACTTTCCTCCACAAAGGTGTAAATGCTCTACCTTTTTATTAAAAATGAATCTATTTGCCCTATTTTTGGCGGCAAAGGTCAAGAAAGGTGTCTGTAACACATCTGTATGATCAGTGACATAATCTAATGCTTGTATTGCAAAAGCCGAGGTGAAAATCACCCGAAGGTGTGATAAGTGTGCATGTGCTATATTTAGATCCATATTATCTATAATTCTTGAGAAAACAAGAAAACATATTTATAAAGGTAATTTAGGACTATTATTACTTTTGTGTGTGTGATTGCAGCTGCATACGATCACTGTCAATTGAGGCATTAACAAAAGAAGTAGCAGTAGCTGCTGGTGCAAGTTTTTATGCCGCACCCTGTACACCAATATTTTTAATTTCATCATCCAAAAAGCAATAAGGGTATTGGCTATTAAGCAATAAAATAAACGCAGTTCTTGTGTATTTAAAGAAAGTTCATAGTTTCGGTTCATTCATATTTACCAAGTCGTCTGAATTTTACAATGTGGATGTTAAGATCCAGGTATATTTGCATCAAAATAAGACAATGTAAGACTTAGTGGACAAAAGTAAGACTTAATACAGGCCTTGCTTTTTACAAAATTAAAGTAAGACTTTATCAGACTTTTGTAATAATCCATGGGAACACTGTACTATTTCACACTTAACAGAATATAATGAACAAATGAAGAAATTCAAGAGTTCAAAAAATAGGACATCTTCATTGCGTAACAGGCTATGTAGGCCAAGTGGGTGGGACTTGTTTCAGTCCATCTCACATATATAAACACTCAAGAAATAATATTTTTCCAAATTTTGTAAAACATAGCCAAGATATGTCAGTGTGGCTATAACAAGGCACCACTAGGCCATATAGAGTGTTCCTGTATAAAATTTCATTAGGGTAAGTGCATTGGTGAGAGTTCCGCTCTAGAAACGAAAGTGTGTGTTACAGTTCTACTCTGGAAATGAAAGTGTAACGCCCGCCCTCCTGCCTGTCGGACGAACACTTAACAATTTTAACGATGCCTGTGTGCTATTTGGATTCGCTGAGGGTTTAGCTGCAGTGCAGCCTATGTTTTGTTTTATATTGATTTAGGTTTGATATTTAAACCCTGCACTGAACATGGTTTGAACTATAATATAAACATTGGTTTCCCCATTCGTGTGTTTTAAATTTAGTCACAACGATTAAACCTCAGATTGGCACCATGATGTACGATGATCACAGACAGGTAATTCAAATTTAACATCGATCTCATGGAAGAACCAGCTAACTGCAATTGGTGTATCTTAAATTAAATTCATTTTCCAAAAAATTCAGGTGCTTTATCACAATATGAGGTCAAAACAAAGTTTAAATGCTGAGTTTTAATGTTTTAAAAGAGACCACAAAAACGTGGTGTTTTGGAAAATTCATGTTTTTTTAGTTTAATTTTCCATGCACAAAGCCGCCATTAAAAGTAGAATAACTTTAGATAACTGCAGTTATCTAAAGCTATCTAGCTTTTTGGAACATATTGTAAAATGGCATAGAAATGATATGCATAGCCCTGACAGTTCAGTTTGGTGTCTATTTGCATGTACTCCTACTCAAGAAACCTACTGCAATGGACCAATGGCTTCATTGCACGTCCAGACAATTTGACTTCCAAACCAAGTGATGAACCAGACAACTTGCCATGGCTTGTTTTCTGTGCCACCAAACATTAAAATCTGTCTGCCAAAACAAGCTAAGAGTCTGAAAATGGAAATTATTATCCCATTTTAGATTATCATTCAACATATATTACTGTCCTACGACCTGACAAATCTGACCATATAATTTAATACCCTAAATTGCATTATTTGAATAAAAAAAGTGACATTAACAAAGACTTTCGTTTTGTAGTCCTCCTGAAAAACACTATTTTAAATATAGCTGATTTTTCCATGAGACCGAAGAATTATGATGTGTATTATGTGAGACTACATACCTTACCTAATTCGTTAGAAAGTATATTATTCCGTCTCTGATTGCAGATTAGCATGGCTGATCTTCCTGGTTTGATCGAAGGAGCTCATGTTAATGTAGGGATGGGCCATCATTTCCTGAAACATGTAGAGAGAACCAAGTCACTTCTGTTCGTGGTTGATGTCAACGGCTTCAAACTGGGAGTCGACTATCCTCATCGGACAGCTTTTCAGACTATCCTGTTGCTCATGAATGTAAACAAACTTGTTTTCTCACATTTTCAGACTGCTGTAGTATTTGAAAAGCTTTTCCTGAAAGTATTGTATATTTTATTTTGGAGACACAGTCTCTACAGATGAATAATATTTTTCTTCTTACATAATGTTGATAACAGGAACTTGGCCTTTACAAAGAAGACCTGATAGAGAAGCCTGCAGTATTAGTCCTCAACAAGATAGACATTGAAGAATCAGAAGTTAAAACAAAGGAAACTATTGAAAAGGTTAAAAATATAGAAGGTGGGTGAATTAATGTGTGGAGTGTTCAATGGGCATGTTTCATATGGACAAAAATGAGATATTGTAGAACTCTATAATTTAGTATATTACTTTAAATTGCTGTGTAAAATTCATCTCAATTTTTATAACAGATGCCATTTTAGACGAGGAAGAAGCTATGCAACCAGAAAAACTAATAAAATTTGATGACATCATCACAATCTCTGCAAAAGAAAGGATGAATACAGATTACTTGAAAAATAGATTACGAGAACTCTTGGATGTCTATGCTGACAGAGACTATGAATTTACTAAATATGAAGATAAATTGGCTTTAATTGAGGAAAAGAATGAAGAAAGATATCAAAAAGGTAGAGATTTGCTGTGATACAAGTTGTAATAAATGTGTACATATTTTTTGTATATACTAAAAAGTTATAAAATGTCATTTGTTGTGGTTGTTTCAATCAAAAACGAAATTAATCCTATATATTATGTCAGACTTAGTATTTGTAATAACGGGAAAAAAAGAGGATTAACCAAGTAATTGTGATGTCAGTCTGTTGCTGATTTGTCAGAAAATGCTTGTTTAGTTTGAAAGTATGTGAATTTCATTAAAAGAAGTGAGAAACTAGGCAACATTAATTATTCAATTCTATCAGCTTAGCCATTTAAAATTGGATGGGGAAATCAGAAAATGTCTCCCCTGCTTTTTATCCTCGGCCTTAGCAAGGGTATTGCGATCTGCTGTGTCGTCTATGTCTTGCTGTCGAACTGCCCGTCTGTCGGTCTGTCCATCACCCTTGTAGTAGCGGCAACCAATCGGGATTATTGTTTGGGGGTAGACTTTTGATGGGTCACCTTGACCTACTTTTGGGGTCAAAACCGTTGTGAACCTTTTGAAATGATAACTTCAGTTATTTTGATGCTAGTAGGATTGTAAAACTTACAGGGATTATGCCTCAGTTGAAGACCTTGGATGAGTTCCATGGTGGACGATCTTGACCTATTTGAGGTCACAGGGGTCAATCATTCTGAGCTTCGTCAACAGGATAACTTTAGATGTGGTGATTTTGCATCCTGCCGCCAAATATGATGCTTTGGGGGTAGACCTTAGATGGGTAAACTGGCCAACGGTGTGCGTGGCAAGCCGAGAGTTTCATGTGCTTTGCTCGGTACTTTTAGTTCTTGCAATTTTAGAAATATCAGTATTGACACCCTCCCCTCCCACTTTTAAAACTTTCTGGTTAACCCCCAATACTTATTAATCGAATGACTCACCTTGATGATGCTCAGAAAATGCTTGGTTAAGAGAGCATGTGAATTTCAACTGCAATTGCTACCCAAACCGTCCTCTTTTTGTCCTGCTTTTGCAAATACCCCCTTTGTGTTATTTTATCGTGTTCCCAATGGGATTCTTTTCCCCTCCTTATGGTACACCTTTTTGTGACTCGGTTCCCCCGTGATTCTGCTTTTCTTTCTCTGATCCTTATTGAAAATGCAATGACTCCTATTCCTAGATCGCCATTGAAAATATTTACTTAAATAGCATGTGAATTTCATCTACATGTCATTGACCAGGCCTTGCTTTTAATTTAAATATTGAGTAATACAAGATAATTTTGATTCATCAAACTGATTGTGGAAAGGAGACTACTGACTACCCATAAATTACCACTTAAAATGCTCAGTTACAGTGTAGCATGTGAATGTAGTGAAAATGATATGGCCACATTAAAATGCTCAGTTGGATATAGCATGTGATTGTCATCAAAAACAATAACATGGGCTCAGTAATCTCCTTCTTGCAATTCATGCTTGATTTCTACTCTTAGGGTCGCCCTTCCAAACATCTTCATTTATGTTATGTAAAAAAATAAAAATTTGCCATTATCTTTCATTAATGTTTTGCTTGGATCTCTCGGAAACCCAGGAGGGCACTCGATAGCGATGCTATTAATGTGTCTTAGAGTTACTCCTGCCCTTTCATACACAGTAAATAGAAAGTTTATTGTTTCAATTACATGTGATTATTTATGAAGGCAAATAAATTCGTCTTGAGTCTTCATAGCATAACTGATGTCCTTTAAACGAGGCTTGAGATAATAGGCATATTAGAAGTTAGCAAATACTGGCGGTGAAAATGTATTTTGAGGTTAAGATCAACCTTTATGTCTCTGGGGCAGCTTGGTGCTGAGACAATATAGCCTGAATAGATCCATGAAGTCAGTTCCCAGATTCCAGTTCCCAGTCAGCTACCAGTCAGCTACCAGTAAAGTGAACTCGGCTCCCAGTTCTAGTTCCCAGTCAGCTACCAGTCAGCTACCAGGAAAGTGAACTCAGCTCCCAGTTCTAGTTCCCAGTCAGCTACCAGCCTTCTAGTTCCCAGTCAGCTACCAGTAAAATATCTGGGCAACTGTTTGGTTTTGGAAAGTTAGCTATAAAATAAGCATGCACCATTGTTTGTAGCTGATGGAATAGTAAGCACCAATATTTGGTAACAATAAATGCTCAGGCATTAGGCTATCTAATAAATAGTCTGCCACCTTTGTACTATTGTTAAATGCACCCAACTCCCAGATTTTTCTGTGAAAAGTTTACTCAAAATATTTCAATTTGCTCAACATATTTTTCTTAACTGCATAGTTACCAATCCAGTAAGTACCAATATTTGGTACCATTAAATAGCCAATAGATTAGGCTATCTAGTAAATACACCAACAAATTTCTGATACCATTCTATATACCCAGCTCCCTAATTTTAATGTGTTGTTTTCTCAAAAAGTTTCAACCTTGCTCAACAAATTTCTGGTAAAATGCTCGGCGAGTGAATTACGTATTTATAAATAAGTATGACCAGCAGCAAAACATTTTTTTGTAGTCTTATCCATGATGGTGTGAACGCCCCTTTACACTGGGAACATATAGTACTTTCTCAGTCATCTATATGCTAAGGATGATAACAAAAGCTTTTTATTTCTCAAATATTATTCAATTATAACAATTCTGCATCCCTCTAGCAATTCCTCCTCTGACAGGGGCTGACGGGATTATGGGTCTGTGTCAAGATGTGCAGTGTATTTGACATGTGAAACGCCTCAGGCCACAGAACATTTCAGTAGATATTAATGGTTTAATTGTTGGTGTCCTTATGTTGACTCTGATCCTACCTCAAATAGTTTTCAGTCATCCCATAAAAATATTCTAAATACAGTGAGTGGTACATGTATATATATATATTTTTTGTAAATTTTTACTGAAAATTAACCGACTTGTGACCCTTCTTCAATTTGGATAGGCCTACAGTATTTTTTATTTATTATGATTCACCATTACCATTACATGATGAATCATATTGTTTTTGTCAACAAAATTATTATTACTCTTCGCCACACTTTTTTTTATCCTACCGGGACGAAACTTGGTGGTTAGGTGGACCTTAGGTAGTACTTCATTTCTGCAGAACCAAAATGACCTTGACCATTTTTCAATGTCACAGTTAATTTATGTGTGCTTATGCTGCAATGAGGTTTTTCAATTTTGAGGGTCATTTTGATGCTCTTCAAGATCCACATATAGTGCAGCCAAATTTTTGATGGCGAACTGGTGAAGGGTTGCTGAGATATGTGGGATTATATATTTTACTATTCATTCCAAAAACTTTAACGCTTTATATATTTTTTTAATTATCAATTTAAGATGACTCTATCTCCCTTAATTCTCAAGGTTGAGTTTTGAATTTTTTTTTGTAATATGATGGGACAAAGGGCTTTCAGAGTATCGTGAGATTTGACCTTGAGATTATTCAAGGTCAAAGTTCAAGGCCATATATGAAAAAATTGTCATTTTGACAACTTTTATGCTTCGAAATCCCTCAAGAGTGTTTATTGAGTAGTTTTGTTTCATATGCTTGACATTTGACATTTCAGGCGCTGTGGTGCAATACCCCACAGAATGGTAAAAGTACTATATATATATCTCACTGTTTGACTTCTATATTTGTTGGAGTAGCTGTTTCAATTGTGTACAGCTATTTTTGGATCACCTCTAGTTGCAGGTCAAATCACAGATTACCTTCACCTTTATCTGAATTAATACCTGAAATTATAAAGTAAACCCTCTGATGAGACTATTAAGAAGGACCTTGTATTTTTTTCTAGTGGTAAGAACTTGCCTTAGGGCTGCACTTTCCATACCATATCTATCTATCTATCTATCTAATCTAAATTGAATTTGTATATTAACCTCACTGCAAAGCTCATGTCTAAATTGTTTGTAAAGGTAACTATGGTGAATTATTTCTATCGGTTACTAGACACAGAGTGACATTTCGTTTATTTTTTTGCTACTGGCTCAGTGTTACTGGTCTGAAGCTTAGTTAGCTTATATATGACTAGCTTCCAGTAGCAGACGTAATAATGAGATGATAAGGTTTGTAGTGCACCCTTATGTAACACATTGTCCCCATGGGTGGCACCTTTTAGTTGCCCAAGCATAGACGGCGAATACAAGGCACTTCCAATTTAGAAGAGTGCCTGGGCCAGTTACCGAACCCACGCAGTATGTTATTACATTGAAGCCAATGCATGATGTAGCATAAATATTGTGTTTTTCTTGCAAAGATGAAAGTGGTCATTAGGTAGTTAAAGTGTGATATTTTAACGAGTCTAATCCATTGCTAACATTACAAGTATTTTCACATGTAATATTAGTTAATTAGACCATATTAGTTAATTAGACCATAGATGTGGTGTCCATGAAATACATACATACACATTGAAAACGTGTTGGAAAGATGTGTAACCATAGAATATATCCTTTAACCCTGCAGCTAACCCTATCCCAGTGGCTCAGATTGTGGCAATCCCAGAAAGCTTAGTTTTATGATACCTTATGGTTTAAATTTTGACCTAATCATGGATGGTCCAGCGGTTAAAGGTCACGTTTCGGTATCAATGTGAAAATTAAAAAGTCAATCCAAAACCATGCATTAACTTTGAATAGATTTTTTTTTTCTTTTTTTATGGAAATTTACATACATTTTATTAGTCGGTATCAGTCCTATCACGGGTGAGTGCTATAATTGGCCAAAGAAAAGTTTCCCAAATTAATAAGTCTGTATAGGCCTAAATATGCACTACCATGCAAAAGTTTGGAAACGCCTTTTAAGTTATCAGTACTTTTCACAATTTTTATAAAAATAGCAAAACAATAACGGCAATCACTTGATAATAAGCCTACTCTGTTAGAAAAGTTTGTGTACATGTGGATGAGTGTATTTCTACCTTGGTCATTAGAAGTATTAATTACAGTCACAATCAAATTATTGAGTGCTTCCAAACCTTTGCACGGCAGTAAACATCTGATATTACAATTTACAAAGGGGGTGTTTTCATCAGAATTGGACCAAGAATAACGTTAGTACAGATTTATGGGGGATGCTCTGGCTTTAAATGAGCATTCAATGTTCTTAAGACCCCCGTTCTCAGCTTTTACATCCTTAAGTATAGCTAAGTATGGATGTTAAAGGAAGTATGAATTGAATATTTGTTTGATAGTTAACCTCTTCTAGCCCATGTGCCAATAGATCGTGATGATCATAAGGAAAGGCCACATTATGGCTGATATTAAACCATCAATATGATATAAATTTGTATGACAGGTGTCTCTGGGCGCGTTGCATGCACGTGCAGGTGTAACGCATTCTAATTAGAACGTGCTGTGGTCATTGTATTAACTCTGTAGGATGTGATGTGTAGTTTGGTCTTGACTTGCCCTGCAGCTATTCGACCTTGTTATAAAGCTAGTCACTGCCTAATCAGCTCATCATTGTAATCAACACATTGAAGATGGTTGAAGCTCGCACTGTAATCCTGCTTGTGGCCCTCACTATCTTGGGCTTGGTTGCCTTGGCAGCTGCTATGCCTGAACCAGGTTACTATGGATACTACGAGTATTATGGTAAATACGGAAACAAGAACTACGAAAGTGGTTATGGGCACCATGGACACAAGGGTCATGGAGGTGACCATCACAGTCACTATGGATACTACTAGACGGGACTGGATAATGTAAGTAACACCTTTTCTGCCACTTTTTGCATTTGAACAATTCAGACATAAAATGGTAATAAATTAAAAATAAATTTGTAGCTCTATCAAATATCTAAATTCACATTACCATACTCCATAATATTCTCTCTACCTATAAACACAGTTCTAGTGGGAATCTAGCTTTGCATGGTAATTAATCGTCAATTAATTGGATGAATAACGTGATTACGACTTTAGCATGTGTCTGAATTGTTGCCTGAGGCTAAGAAAATTCGGCCAGGGATCCTATGAAACCTCGTGAAACTGACATTTATAATGCTAGTCACATAGGAGACTTCCGACTGAAACTTCCTGAAACTTAGGTGTACATTTCTACATATTAATAACCTGGGATGGAATTCAATTTAAATATTTAGCATGGCCTTCTCCAATATTGTGCCATTCTTCCCGGTAGGTTTAATAACGACATCTGTTGGTATTCTTTTATACTTGCACCTGTTTAGTTCTGCAGTCATATTTCTACTTTACACTTATCAAGTTTATATTTAGAATGGGAGCATTAAAACTATAAGCTTCATCTTTGTTCAAACTTCATATACCTCACTTTATTTTATACTTTTGAATTTCTCGGCAAATATCTCTAACTATTTTTGCAGCAAATATGATATTATATTGTAAGATCTAGGATAAACTAGTCTTTAGTTCATCCAAGGTATAATAGTATTTGCATGATTTTTAATTTATTACTATTTACACTTTTTTATATTTCAGATGACGAACAAACTGGCTTTATTGGCAACAATCAACTACTTCACATTCCACTATTCGTTTTCATGATGAACTCACCCACATACGACTAGATGCAACCCACATGTGCTATTGTCTCCTTATTAAACCATTCTTGGTGATTTTGTAAATATTTATTGAACTATTGTGGTATATTCAAATGTCTATTTTATTTAGAATAAAATATATTTAGTTAATATATGATCTGTTATTTTATCAACGTGTTAGCTGATATCTGTCACACACTAGGGTCATGGGGTACATTGGGACAGCTGCCGTATTTTGATAAATTCAGAAATGCAAGGCTGAATGAGGGGAGCGCCTTCATTTTCTCTGTGGAAACTGTCAAATCAAGGGAAGGGTTCAGCTGTGGTAAATGATTTTTTTTTTAAGTCTGAAGTAAAATTTTCATTCATACTTTCGAACCCTGGAGATTCTTAAGGATAGTGTACAGCAGTTGTGTCATACCCATGATTCATAAGTGCCTCTAGTAAAGATTATACCTGAATTGATGAGTGGGTGAGTGATTCTTTTAAAAACCACTGCATGGGGGCAATAGGGACAGTCATGATGGGGTATATTGGGACAGAGTCCTGATGGATAATGTGAGTGTATAATTGACCAAAATTACTTTTAATATCTAATATTATCAAAATATGATGAAGCACCAAAAGGCTGAAACTCTGAGTGACCCTGATCAAGGGGCCCTGACCTCCAGAAGAGAGGGTCCGATGTGGCATTTCAGGTGTCAGACTGTAAAGGCACTTGACACTAAATTCATGTCTCCACAGGTATTTACAATTGGTTAAAAATAACCCAGACAATGAGTTCAAAATTTGACAGTTTTTAGTGGCTTAATGTATACATCCAGAAAGGCCACTTTTTTTCTATCAAGTGCCAAATTATGACTTGGACTCGTTTGATCATAGTTAATTAGGTACAGTCTCAATTTCTATGTAGGGCCTTATTGAGAAAGAGATATTATATATTTCATAGTTTTGATCCAGTTTATTGAAATTTTGGTCTTTATTAGTAAAAAAAAAAGATGGAAATTTAATTTTTCAAATTCAATACATGGCCAAATGCGCCACGTGCGTTTTCCATTTGTTTGGATAAACGCATGGTTTTTGCCTCATTATAATTAGCTGAAAACTAGGCGTTTATCCTTCTCATGGAAAACGCGGCGGGGGCCTAGCTCAGAGGTAGTGCTCTGGGCTTCCAACCGCTGGGTTCCATTCAGTCCCGGGTTCAATTCCCGGTCAAGCCTAAGTTGGATGGCTGTTTCATCCTTCGTCTCATTGCCATGGTCTCTGCCTGTCCTAATTAGCCCAACTGGTGCAGAAATACAGGACGTAAAGCCCTAATCACCCACCCACCCTCATGGAAAATGCATGTGGCACATTTGGCCATGTAGTACAAACAAAGTTCAAATGGTGTGCATTTAAGCCTGCAGCCTGCTGCGCATTGCAGTTGATTTTAAAACCCATGGAGTCGAAACTCACCCCGCACTCATCTCTAGTGTACATCCAAGTCAAATAGGACATCACTGATCTTATAATAGTACTTGTGTAAGTAGCAATTGACAAACTGAGTCAGTTCATTGCAAAGTAAAGACAAAAATACTGTTGTTCTCAATGTCCAAGTGGTCCTCAGGCTGTATCCCTAAAAGCCTAATGTCATATAGTCAAAATGTATTAATGTAGCAAAATGTCAATCTATTATGTATTACTGAACTATGACTTAAGAGTTCAGTAATAAGAACTTTAAGCAAGCCTGCTTTAAGACATTTAAAGTCTAAAACTTAAACAAAGATAGGTGAACCAGAACAAGGGTAGTGACCACTGTCCACCCCAAGGCACAAGCCAATAAGAACAGGCCATGTATATGTGCACTGGAGTAGAGAGAACCAATAGCAAACTGACCCCTGGAAAAAGGGGCTTTGAAATACTTGTGCAACCTTAAGTTTAGTTAGTTGACCAGCTGTAGCTGAACCTGATACTTGTATCTATACATTGCATATACCTTGTTTATATGTTGGATTAAAAGCCACCCTTTCTATGCCAAGCTATACTCTGTGTTAAGAGTTATTCCTCAACTATAATACACAACATGGTGGAAAGTGGCTCATTTTAAAACACTGGAATTACAGCACTGGAAATATACAAAAGTGCACAGCAACATTAACTTCATGCTGACATTAATCAGAAAGGTACAGTGACATTTATCTATATTGATATCAGTTTTCAGTTTGTTGCGTCTATAGTGTGGTTCAAACATCTCTCTTGCATTAACAAAAGACTGTTCTATCTCTCAAAATACTTTTGCATAACGAAAATCTAAAATTAGAAATCTGAAATGGAGCAAGCAAATCAAGCTTGTTGTAAGGCTTCTAAATACTTTCCGGGCCGCTTTGAAGCTAAAAATGGCCAGAAAGCCACAGTGCATTGGCTATTGTTTAAAGATTATGTAACTTATCAGAACATCTCCAATGAAGATGCTGTCAAAGAATTCATTTTTACACTGGGTGATGAGCCCCGTATTTGGTACGATGACAATACAGCACTATTCACAGATCTGAATGCTCTTGAGAAGAATTTTAAGTCTACATTTGGGAGGGCCACCACGCGTGAAGAACGCTTAAGCGCATTTTCAGACCTTGCGTATGTCCCAGGGGAGCCCCTAAATTCATATCGTAACAGGGTCCGCTCTACAGCCGCGAGAGCTAAGATAACAGACCAAGAGCATGTACAGCTCAAATTCATTAATGGGTTTCCGAGTCACATTAGATCAGCACTCAGAGCCAAAAGAGATGCAACACTCGACGACTGCATGCTAACTGCACAGGCATTGCTATCAGAAGCAGCACCCCTGGCAGCACCAGTAATGGCAATGACTCCCAACAATGACATAGTAACACAGATGGAATCGTTACTACTATCCTTTGCGGGCAACCAAAGCCAGCAGCCCAGACAGAATTACCGTAATTACAGAGAGAATGACAGACAGAACAGGTCAGACTCACGATCATCATCCGCACAGCGAGGCAGATCGGAAAGCAGAGACAGATACAGACAGACAGACAGATCCCAGTCTAGAGACAGACGATATGGACAAAACAACAGAGACAACCGACGAGACAGACACCAATCAAGAGACAGACGCGACAGATACGATAATTCAAGAGACAGACACTCCAGGTATGACAATTCACGAGACAGACGAGACAGGTACGACAACTCACGAGACAGACGCTACAGCAATGACTCTAGAAACAGAGACAACAGTAGCTCCCGCAATGGACGTGATAATGACGGAACAACAGCCGGAAAGTCAGTGTCTTTCAACGACAGACGCTCCAGCTCACCCGGACCAAGACAATGTCAATTTTGTCATAAGACCGGCCATGAACTTGGTGATTGTTTTAAACTGAAAAGGGCCATAAGAGAAGGTCACATAAATGTTGAACAATTACCTTTTCATTAGGGGCCCAGGCTGCAGACACCAGACTCCCTGGCCACCCCAACACCAATGATCCTCCCACAAAATTAAAAAATGTTATTGAATGTGAATCATCCAAGCATTCATCTCACCACAATCATCCCACAACCACCACCTTATCATCTAATCATCTTCTTCATGTCACTCACACATCTGATCATGAGTCATCAGACTCAGCTTCAGAATCAGATGAAAGCACCTCATCAGTACAGAGTAATCAGTGTCTCTTGCAGCTCAGCAAGTACAACATGGTCAAAGGTTTCTTGCCTAGCAAAGAAGCAATGATTGTTTTGATTGATTCAGGAGCTTCCTCGTCAATAATATGTGCCAGAACAGTAGAAGCATCCACATTTTTGTCCCAATTGACAAAAAGAGATGTCCCACCGCTCAAGTTTACTGTAGGCAATGGACAGGAAATATACACCAGCTACGCCATGGATGTCCCAATAACAATTGGCGGTGAATCATTCAACATTGAAGTCAGAGCAGTAGATAACCTAGGAGGTGTAGGCCTTATACTAGGAACTGAGTCATTAGCAGTACTAGACGCTAAATTGGACTTTAGAACACACCAATTGCATTTTAAATCTACCTCTGTCAATCTACATGTCTGCCACGACATCACTATCAAACCAGGTGCCACAAGCGTTGCGCAAATCAAAGGACATATTCCTAGTTTCTTGAAAAACAGCGTGGCACTCATTAAAACAACTAAATTTGCATCACAGTATTCATGTTCCCAGATGATTGTCAAATTCAATAAGTGCATAGCAAATGTAATTATACATAATCCCACAAACAGGACCACAACATTGTATAAACACAAGCCATTTGCCACTTTATCATTTAGCGACCTAACCAATGTGTACACGCCCGTAGACAAACAAGGGCTATTGAAATTATGCACACCGACAACACAGCAATTAACAGACAAAGACAGTGACAATCAACCAGCCAACAGGGACAGCACAGCAATGCAAAATCAATTAACCAGACAGCAGCTACGACAATTAAAGAAGGAACAGTATCCTCATTTGGAGGATTGTGATGTACGCTTAACTATGTATGACAAAGAAATTATTGACAGAGACATTGCCTATGACGATTGCGTCCTCCATCCTTCGGAACAAGGCGCTTTGAAAGAGCTCTTGCAGAAGTACAAGGGTGCCTTCAGTCTCCATGGTGAAGTCGGAGACACTGGTACGGAAGTCGACTTTGAATAAAATGACAAAACGCCCTTCTACATACGCCCTTTTACAGTGGCTCAGGCAGAGAAGCCACTGATTGACAAGGAGCTACAGAAACTAGTCAAAATGGGAGTATTGACACCAGGACACTCGCAGTACTCCAGTCCAGTCATGCTAATCCGCAAGAAGGACACAGACGCTAAGCGTCTAGTCACAGATTTTCGATTCCTTAACCAGAAAATTATAAAACGAAATCTGCCCTTCCCATTGTTGCGAGATGCCCTCCAAACCATCGGCCATGCACAGCCAACCGTGATTTCAGTTTTGGACCTCAAAGAAGCGTACCACAGCCTGTCGCTCACGCCGAAGGCTTCCCAATATTGTGGTATAACCTCGTACCACGGTGGTGCAAGTTTCAAATATCGCAAATTACCGATGGGCTTGGCCTTATCGCCAAGTGTTTTTCAAACTCACATAAATGAAATCCTCTCCGAAGCCCAGGCGCAGGAATTTTGTATAGCTATCATGGATGATCTGATCGTTTTTTCCCGCACAAAAGCAGAGCACTTCCGGCATGTAGAGGTAATCCTAGCAGCCATTAGCAAACATGGCCTTAAAATCTCGCCGGCCAAAGCTAAGTTGTTCAGGGATAAGGTCACATACATGGGACACAAGTTACTCATCCAGAATGGCGGGCCATGCATTGCTCCACTACGCCAGCGGACAGAGGCAATCATCAAAATGCCTATCCCGGACACTAAAAGAAAGCTCAAAGCCTTCATTGGCAAGGTGTCATACCTGTCAATGTATCTACCTAAGCTACAAAAACTTCTCAGGCCTCTACATAAAATTGCAGCTAAAAGCGCCCAGTTCATATGGGACCATGTGACTCAACAAGCCTATAATTACATCATAGAGCTCCTGGTGAAACCACCAGTCCTAGCAATGCCAAACAGCACTGGACTATTTCGACTATACTGCGACACCAGTAAAATAGGAGTAGGTGCAGCCATATATCAGATCCAAAGAGGCCAAGAAAGATTGATAGGATATTTTTCTAAGGCATTACCAAGAGCAGCGGAAAATTATTCAATAACAGAGCTTGAGTTTACTGGGTTATACATTTCAGTTCATGCCTTCAGACATTTATTAAAGAGCACAACATTTGAAGTGTACACCGACCACTCGGCGATCCCGCAGATCATGAAGGCTAAAACAGAGCCTGCCACTCAGAGAATAAAACGACTTTTAGAGCGGCTCAGTACATATTCAATGAAAGTCGGCTATCGTAAGGGTTCAACAATGATTGTAGCTGATTTTTTGTCACGTAATCCCCAGCTGTCAAATGACGACCTGGATATTGCGTTTGTTATGACAAGAGCGCAGGCAAGGCAGCAGCAACCCCAAAGCGATCCACCAGTAAATCCTGCAGAGCAAATGGTGACACAGCCGCCGCCTGATCCAATTGAACTCAGACCATCGGCGCCTGCCTCAGCAGGGCACACAGTACCGCAAGCAGCGGCCACAAATGCCGAGCCGGCAAGACCCAGAGGTCGCCCTGCCAAGAAGTCGAAACAAGATGACAGACACACAGCCACAACATCAAAATCTGTCACCCCAGACAGAGTTAGCAGAAATCCAGTGACAATAGAAATAAGGTCGAAAAGTCATGGCCCTGTCACTAGGAACAGAGACTCGTCAAACAGTCTCCCAAAACTGACAAATAATCCCAGCACTACCACATTTGTCAGACATGCTGCAGCAGCTGCTGCACAAGCAGTAAATACACCACCAGCCACCTTAGTGGAGTGCGCAGTCAATCAACCACAACAGCAGCCCAGCTCGATCATATACACCGACCAAATTGACAGTCCAAAGATAGCAGAAACCCACTCTCTGCCACCAAAGTATCTTTACAGAGACCCAAGCACTCTTCAGTTGGACAAAACTGTGGTCGAAATAAGACACCTGCCCAAGCAAAAGATGCTCACTGAACAACTGAGTAAATTGCAAAATCTAGTCAATGATTGCCCAGCTCTTCCATTTACAAAGACTGAGTTATCAAAGCAGCAATCCCAATGCATACATTTTGCTCACTTGTACAGATACATTGCAGAAGGTACATTACCATTTAATCGTCAAGAAGCACGAAATGTAATGATACAGTCCGAGTCATATATCATCATAGACTCTGTCTTATTTAAATTTTCCATAAATGATTCTGACTGCAAATTGCTCATTGCGTTGCCACAGGCATTGGTAACCCAAATACTGCATATTTATCATGACTCTCTGCTAGCATGCCATCAAGGAGTTGTCCGCGTTGCGGCAACAATTAAGCAGCACTTCTACTTCCCAAGACTGCACCAACAAGTCAATGACTATGTCAAAACATGTGTCACATGTCAGAACAGAAAGTCGCCTCCGCATGAAGACAGCACATATGCATTAAACATTCCAACATCATATGCCCCATTTTCCAAAGTATATGCGGACTTAAAGACCATGCCACCATCATCTGAAGACCACCGATACATCCTGACATTAGTGTGTAACATCACACGCTATGTCATATTAGTCCCACTCAAGAACAAAGATGCAGCTTCAGTTGCAGAAGCAATATTACAAAAGTGTGTATTCATATATGGTCCTTTTTCTACGTTGATCACAGATCACGGCCGCGAGTTTGAAAACCAGGTTACAAATTATATCTTTCAGGCACTTAAAATCAATCACCACTTCGTGTCGGTAGGCAACCATCAGGCAAACAAAGCCGAAAGATTTATTGGAACAATCGCCAATATGCTAACGTCATGTCTCAATGAGAATGGCCGAAATTGGCACTTATTTTGTAATGCGGTAGCATATGGCTACAACAGTTTTGCATTGCCCAGCCTAGGCAATTACAGCCCGTATTACTTGGTACACCTTAGACACCCCCCCACTTTGTTTAACGTCCCCACCACAGACTCCATAGCACCCACATACCGCGACTATGTAGAGTTACTCAAAACCAGACTACAGAAAGTGGGTAAAACTGTCTTGGACCTTCAATACAAATTGCAGCACGACCAGGCTGTCAAACAAGCACGAAGAGCATCAACAAGCACCATTTATTCAGCAGGAATGCTTGTATATTTGTTGGCCCCCACAGCCAGCGCTCTACAGACAGCATCCAAGAAAATCCGCATGGATTTTGTAGGGCCAGTAGTAATTCGGTCAATGGTGGATTCTTCCCACGCAATTCTAGGGACACTAGAAGGTCAACAACTCACTGGGAAATTCCACGTGAATAGATTAAAACCCGCTTGGGTTCGTACCACAAGTGGTCCAGTCAATTCACTAGCAAAATTAAAAGGAATTTTCAAATCAAAACTGGGGAACCAACATGACATAACGACAAATGACATTGCACAAATTGTGGACGAAGCAGGGAACTGCACCCAAGACTCACGTCACACGTGTAACGTGACACAAGATGACAACTCGCGCCCCATCAGTCAATTCACCAAATACGCCCCAGGCAATAGCAATCTAGCAGCAGATCATCAAATACCAGTCAAACAGGTTCAAACATTGCTCAGCCTGACTCCCACCAAGTCGGGAGATTATGAAATAACCAAGGCCAGAATTAAGAATGGGATGTTACAAGTATTCATTACTCAAAACTTAACACAAGGGATGTGGCTCTCACAAGATGAGCATCCGTCCCTCTCAAACTTAACTGAAAAACTTTATGAAGATAATTTCCGCGTAAGCGGAAATGTACGTACTTTCGTACAACAACTACTTAAACACTAAGCAAGCCGACAAAACCAATACCAAAGTTTCAAAACTGAGCTCGCACACAAACTTATTTCTGTACCATCACATCATTACTTCATCCCCATTATCATTATCTCATTCCCATTTTTTTTCGTTTTTTTAAGAGTACAAATTTTTTGTGGATCAACCAATAATCTGGTGTTTACACAATGCATTTATTGAAATTCAGATGACATTGAGCTGATATGAAATTGACTAACCAAGTCTTTCATACGGCAAAGCCGTGTCAATAGACATGGCAGGTGGAAATTACTGAATGTAATTGCAAATTTCCCACAAAACAAAAAGGGAAGCGAATTTCAATTAGAATTGTTTCTTACAAGTTAAAGTGTTACCACTTCACACTAAGCAAAAGAAGTCTAGCTCAATTGTCCCATGGACGCAATTAGTACATTCTGCGTTTAAGTCCATGACAATGGAATTGAAAGTCTGATTGGTAGCATTGTCCAGTTTTTTTATCACATTTAAGCCAGGAACGTCCATTTCCGCCGCAATTACACTACATTGACGGGGGGAGACAAAATGTTGCACAAACCTAGCTAATTGAGGGATTAAAGGCTGCAACAGGCATTGTGATATTAAGGCATCCACGACAACACACCGACCGGACAAAGGCAGCCCAGAAATGGAAAACATAAAGGGCCAATTTAGGCTCGCTGCCACAATGGTTAAAGTGCAAAGCCACACCATTCGCCATAAAACTTACTGTACTTAATTAATTCCCAAGCCATTCTTGCATACCTCAAATGTGAGAAATGGTGTAACTTGGGTAATTGCCTCGAAATGAGGCTTCGCCACAAAGGCAGTCCAATTTACAGGTGGTACATTACCAAAGAGTCCACTTAAAAGTGGTAAAACTCTAAGGTATCACCCTGAATCAAAGTCAGGGTCGACTTCACAGTTGTTATCACAACTACTCATTCTCATTGTTTCATTTCTCTTTAAGTCACAGGTATGTGTGAAGTCCCAAATACGGACTTCAAAGCTTTTATCTCTTGCAAATACGCAATTTTAGTTCTTTCAATTACGCAATTTGTAGTACATAGTTGACTTTAGATTGTAGCGACAGCACCACGTAGTAATACCCCAACACCACAGACACGACAGATCCCTTAACAGTTAAAGGTACTTTGATGACTTTAATCCACCCCCCCACAAGAGGGCTTAAAGCTCCCTTAAACCCACTTCAAAGGACACAGGTACCAGTTAAATACCCGGCACTTCATGGATACAACCAGTCCACTCTCGGATACAATCATGGTCACTTCGTATCTCCTTGGATGTTTTCTGCTTGCCCTGGCTGCTGCCCAGCACCCTCCGATGATAGTTCGTCCGAACTTAGGAATTATCTTGCTGAAGGAAAGAGACATTTCTTTGTCTCCTTCTATATGGCACCACACGATCGCCATACCCTTCTTCCCGGATATCGCAATGACGACCCCATCTATATTATGTGACACCGAACTAAACACCACGTCCGACGTTTCCACTGCCTGCGACAATCTCCAGGAACTCAACACCATGTATATGGAGTTAAAGGACAGGCTCACCATGGACATCCATACCACCCACACATCAATCATGGACGTCATGGACATCCAGGATCACACTCCCAAGCGACAACGCAGAGGTTGGTTCAATCTTTTGGGTAATATAGCGAAAAAAGTAATGGGAGTTGCGACGGAAGCAGATATCAAGATCCTGCAAGGTCACATAGGTCAACTGATGGACATGATCCGAAGGGATAAGAAAGATAGAATCCACGATGTAAGCAAGTTACACTCTTACGAAGTAAAGTCGGACATCAGAATGAATAAACTACAGAAGCACCTGCTAAAATTGGACCAAACGCTAATTGACATATCAACAGACATAGCGACTCTACAGACATATGCCCATATGGCCGAAACTTTAGCTAGGCAAGTAAAAGTTCAAGGACACCAGATAAACACCACTATGGCAATTGTGAACTGGCTCCACCATTATAATATTAATTTGCATACATTGAACCAGCTCAGAATTTCAGCTGCCTCTCAGCTGTCAGATATAAATCAATTGATAAAGGGACGATTAACTGTCAACCTTGTGGATCCCCAACACCTCAGAGCTATTCTGAGAGATATTAATACCGAGTTACAGACCAAATCAAAGAATCTGTATATTAAGCCTGACATAACCATATTTTATAAAAATGATAATATGGTCACCACCTCGCATGACAGCACCTTTTTATATGTAAAGATTAAGATCCCTGTATCTAGTACAACTACAGAGTTTGCCCTATATAAAATTGATGCCGTACCAGTCCCCACTTCTCGCACAAATGATATTTACACAGAGCTGTATGGCTTCAATACATGGTTTGCCATCTCCACCAATTCTAAGTATTTCTTAGAATTCCCGGATGAGGACATATACCTCATAAAGGACGTCCTCAACACCCGTAACTATCTGCCTTCAAAAGCACATAATACGTCATGCCCCTATGCCCTATTCATGGGTGACACCGCCACTATTATATCACTCTGTCGACACAGATTAGTTAATAAACCCGTCATGAGCGCTAAATTCGTCTACACAGTTCAAGCTCAAGGCTATTTGGTATACACCCCGGCACGAGTTTGGACCTTGCAATGCCAACACCACAATAAAACCAACACTACCAACATGTCCCATAAAGGTCTTTTTAGAATTAACATAGAGTGTGGCTGTAAACTCACATCCCATCTTACAGAGCTCTTGGCAGATTCTACCACTTGCGCTACCTCAAAATCCATCACGACGTACAGCGCCAACTTCCTAGTTTACTATAAACTTTACATGGAGTCTCTGCCCCTCAACCTCACTATCAACGAGTTTACAGCAGAACCCTTCAACTTCCAATTGCCAAAACTAGTCCACACAAAATTGAACTTTACAACCTTAGAACTGAACGACGGACTATCAGACGCGGACCAAACAGACTTAGATAACTTTCATTACAGCGACTCCACCGACGATTCATCCTGGTCTTTTTCTAATTGGAGCAACATGCCCGAATCCGACACCATCATGGCAGCAGGATCAATTGTACTTATATCAGTACAACTACTTGCCATAATGGTACTCCTGCACCATCAGCGACAACTAAACAGGATCAACACTGTACTTCTGGCATTAGCCACTACACACGGAGCAGACGCCGCCGACTTCCTATTACCAACGACGGCACTTCCATCAATCGCCCCGGAAATAACCTCCAATTTTCCTACATGGCGAACCGTAATAATAGTCGCCTCATTTATCCTGTCCGTCATCAATATGCTGATCATCCTCATTGAGAAATTGACACCATTGATGGAAAAGTGTGAGACAAACACACGCTTAAATCATCTGGAGACTGACCTCTACTGTGCTATGTATAGCAATCAACATCAGCTCCACATCAAAGTCATCACGATACCGCATGACCTATCGGCTCTATCAATCCTGAAGATACAAGACCCCCATGATGTCACGTTCTCCACTAACCTGTTTTGTACATTTGCATCTTTCAACTGGGCACAACTCGAGATTTACGCAGGAACCAAGAGAATATTACTCCCTCAGAGAGTAAGTGTCCCTCTATGCCAGTACGGAGCTTTCCGCAGAATAGCCAGGCACAGACACACAGTAAAATTCATATTAATGCAAAATATGGACTCTCTCACCATCAGTGACTGGTCCCGCACGGACAAAACCAGCCCTCAACATCAGACTGCACAGCCAATAGTACTCAGATTTGGAGACTCCCCAACCGCAACTTACAGACCAACATCGACACCGACAGAAGACCCAGCACGAGTCCCACTACTTGCCCAGCCGGGCATAAATATTTCACCTTGCCAAGCGTCCACGCCGCAACCCAACAATGGAGGATCACAGACACCAGCTAACGACAGGACCACCCACCGACAGACAAGTACTTCCTCCAAGGACTCGTCCACAACACCACCTCCATCAGCACCTCCCTCAACAAACCCCTCCATAACAACACCTCAGTCAGACCCCTACAGCATAGAATACAGATAACAACAGAACACCGACAAACAGACCCCAAACAGACGACAGACCACGGCCGACCACAGACAACGCACAGTAGCAAGGCTAGGAATAGATAGTATAGATTTAGAAGTATTTCTCACGACCATACTATAACCAGAGGTGAAATACAAGCAGCTAATTTTCTTGTACCATTTACAAAAGCTTCGGCAGCCCAATAATAAGTTTTTTTGTGCAAAATTACTTCGCGTCGTATTGAATTAATACGCGGTATCCTCATTTTAATATCCCATGCACTTGGGTCTCTGAGCCATCTATAGTTATCATCCACAAACAACAAGCACTAACATTTTTTTACTCTGTTAAAATTATTCCAAATTCTCTAGAACCTCTGTATGACGTAGCAGTACTGGAGCTGAATCCGTATAGCATATCTGCCATTTGTATCTCTATGACATGTACACATGACACAGCGCATGAAGGTCCTCAGGATCCAATGTTACCCATAAACACTGTTAACTTGTAATATGCCAGTATTCCAGCAATAAGACAGCAGTACCAGTACAAGCCAGTCCAGCCAACCAGCATCAGCCAAGGCCGTCAGTACACCACATTGGCAGTACCACAACACCACCATCGCTGACTGAAGATCGTAAGCCGTGTCCCTGGTGATCCAGACAAATGCTGATCTTCAGTTGTAAGCCGTGACGCCACATCAGAAGTATTGCCACGCCGTGTCACCACATCAGAAGCACCGCAACACCACCTTCGCTGACTGAAGATCATAAGTCGTGTCCCTGGTGATCCAGCCAAATGCTGATCTTCAGTCGTAAGCCGTGTCAGTCCTCGTGTCACCATCTCACGATCTCCGCTCCAACAAAATCGCTGAAAGAAGATCATAAGTCGTGTCCCTGGTGATCCAGCCAAATGCTGATCTTCTTTCGTAAGCCGTGTCAAGACCATCTTATGCAGAAACTTCAAGATAAGACATATCCCACCCCACACTACCGAGATCGATCTGAAGTATGCGCATGCATAAGACGCGCACACCATCAAGTGGTCCATCACGTAGGAAGGAAGTACCGGACGAAGAACACAAATCAAAAGACAATACGAACAATTTCACAAAGTCACATAGTCAAAATGTATTAATGACTGTATTAATGAATGTGTCTACAAGTATCAATGTAACTAAATATCACAATGTAACAATAATGTCAAATATTCTCAAATGTTATCAAATGTAAAAATTTTGTTTATTTCATCTTTTATAGCTAAAATTCTCTCAAATTTTTACCTTATCAACTGACAGCATGTCATATAGTCAAAATGTATTAATGTAGCAAAATGTCAATCTATTATGTATTACTGAACTATGACTTAAGAGTTCAGTAATAAGAACTTTAAGCAAGCCTGCTTTAAGACATTTAAAGTCTAAAACTTAAACAAAGATAGGTGAACCAGAACAAGGGTAGTGACCACTGTCCACCCCAAGGCACAAGCCAATAAGAACAGGCCATGTATATGTGCACTGGAGTAGAGAGAACCAATAGCAAACTGACCCCTGGAAAAAGGGGCTTTGAAATACTTGTGCAACCTTAAGTTTAGTTAGTTGACCAGCTGTAGCTGAACCTGATACTTGTATCTATACATTGCATATACCTTGTTTATATGTTGGATTAAAAGCCACCCTTTCTATGCCAAGCTATACTCTGTGTTAAGAGTTATTCCTCAACTATAATACACAACACTAAAGCTGTCTTTTCATATGTCCGTTTTTGCGGTCTGTATTTCCGTCATCCGTACGTCCGTATACAGACAATACCGCTCCCTTTTATTTTAATGATTGCCTTTCCATAATCGGGTTTTACCTCCGTTGTACGTCATCTGCAGTCCGGATAGGGTGGCGATTCTTGCTGATGACGGATGGCTTTGAAGAGAGGGGTCCTGGGCAAATCATTCATTAAAATCCGGCCCCGGGCCATCCCTGTAAACGTAGGCCTCACCATACTGAAATTGCAATCAATACCGGATAATGGACAATTAAACCCTCACACCTATTGTGCCATAGCTAGGACTGGGCTAGGCAGTTAGTTGGTTTAGTTCATTGAAAGAACACTAGTGTAACCGGGATTTCTAGTTGGGTCACAAACAACTACGAGTCGTTTTGAAGTTGACTTCTTTTAATGCAAGTAAAATCGTGGTCACACAGAATAAGCTTAAGGCAGTGGCAATTACTTTACAACCTGTCTGGCAATATACACATGTTGAACTTCTCCCTCCTGTGACACATAGGAGCTGAGACTATCCTCATGGTGCTTATGTACAGCACAGTGTGCTAGATGACACGAGATTTCTCCGGAGAGATTATATTTAAAGGGGCACACAAGGACATTTGCATGTTAATTTTAAAAGATCTATTAGATGTAAATAAATATATTGTAGTGAAAAGAATAGTTAAAAAGATACGTTTAGTATGATTTTACACTGATTAATAGTGCATTTTTCACGGTCCGCCGAAATGCTGGGGGCCGCCATTATTGCACACGGCACGCAAGCTAGTGACGTCACTTATGTACTCTTAAATCTGCGCAGATTGCAACTAATCCACTTCATTGTTCATTGCAATGAAAAGATAGCATTAGTTGAATTAGGACTAATTGCAATGAAAAAATGATTTGTATTTATGTAGGTATAAATTTTATTACACCACCCAACCATAAGCCTTGGTGTTATATCAGTTTTAATTTAATCATTGCTTATTATACACCATTAGAAAGATTATGTCTATCAGGAAATAAGCTATTTCAAAATAACATTTCTTTTATTAACCCCTACATGTATTAAAGGCTAATCCAAATTGACAGGTTTATTATAGGACATTACTATATATATAGTCTTATCATAATAATAGGTTATTTTTATAGCACTATAGATTCAATAAAATTGCTCTGCATCGCTTTTCAGATGAATGTTTATTCATAAAATTTACTTCTTATATCATATGGTGGTAGCCTGTTCCAGAGCATATAGTCTTGATGTAGACTGCTGAAGTCTGATCCGTGCATAGAAGACTTGGGAAAGGTCTGTTATTGGCCATAAAAGATTTTATTTACCATCAGTGTCAAATTGACATAAAAGCAATTCAGCCTGACACCTTTTCATAATGCAATTATACTGAGGCATTCCCCCAATCGACACCAATAAAAATCAAATTTGCAGCTCTGAAAGTCAAGTTATGTATGACTTGTAGTTTCTGAGATATGAGTTTTAATAATGAAAGAAATTAGGCGTAAAACACTGCAAATCTAGCCATACATATAATTTATGCATATGTGCGACAATTTTATCCTATTATAGATATATTTAAAACTCATACTTGGCAATACACCCAAGTAATTATAAATGACTCTACTACAGCAATGGACTTTTTTTTTATATGTTATGTCAATTCAATTAATTTAATTTTGATGTGTAAATATCACCTATTTATAGGCCTATATCAGTGTTAAAAAATATGCGAATTCTAATATACAATTTTTAATGAAAGTTCATTCCTCGGCCTGGTCACAATCAACCTGTACTCTGGGTGGGCACGGAGGTTTGATCATGAGAGTCTGATGAGTACTTTTTAACGTAATTATTTACCAATGTAAGCCTTTTTAACCCAATGGGTGCTATATTTTTATAAATATTTTGCTTTTGATTTGTACACTTTTTGATTTTCTATACTCTCCATGTGATTTTATATTTTAGGCTTATATGCCAAGGCTGATATGTATGTTGTTTCCTGCCATGGAGGTTGAGAAAAATACAACATTGATGAATCTAAAACATAATACCTCTCTAAAATCTTAAAAAAAAATAATGATAATTTAGTACTCAGTTATCCACATTTTCAAAGTCATTGTTTTTCACCACGAGATAAGAGGTCGTCATTTATGCATGGATAATTAATTGCATTGTCTCAAATTGTTCAATAACAATTTACTTGACACTTGGTGAGAACTGTGACATGCTCTTAGCTAGGAATATTTAGAGATTCCTAGCTCTTAGTATAACAAAAGCTCAAGTGCAATCAACACCTGTTATTGGCAGTACGTTGTTATCATCAGTTGCAATGCCAAGCCTCTAGAATACTTGGCTCTCATTAACTGAGACATGTAGTACAACAGTGACGTATTTCCGGTGAGTGCAAAACACCGGGAATCTCGAAAATGGCGGCCTCCGTAGTTCACAACACAGACCTAATTAATGCAGGATATTACTTTACCAGTGCATATATACAAGTTATGAATGGCGGGGATGTGTTTCTATGGACCTAAGCTAACTTCTGAGAGGTAAAGTGCTGAAGGTGTTAGTTCCCCTTTAACATGTCTTCCCTCTGATCAAATGTTGTGTACAAGAACTCAAAGAGGAAGCGGAAGTGGTAAGGCCACTCCACCTGGTGTCCAGAAGCAAACTCAAAGGCTATAATTACTCCACCTTGTGTTAATTAGTAGTCACTTGAAATTTAGAATATAAATCTATAATATTCATATTGGCCAGGTCACACTAGGGCTGAGCAGGACAGTTTAGTTCAGTGCATAAACACTATGGCTGTGCAAGATTGTCTAGTTCAGTAAAAGAGCCCTAGGCATGTGCAAAGCAGTCTTGTTCAGTAAATGGGCACCAGGGCTGAGGAGAAGGAAAGTCAATTGGTGCAACGTCGTTGTACTGAATTACCTACGACAGAAAATGACCCTTAAATAGCCTAGAATCGTTACAATTAGTTACATTTTGGCTCGTATAAGTAAGATGAAGTAAACAGCAAGAATCAGAAGGGGGAAAAAGATCATAGCAGAGAGATCATAGCAGAGAGATCATAGCAGAGTACGAGGTGGTCTGTAATTGATGTATGATGATGTGATGCAAGAAAGACTTGAACTGGTTCTGGTGTTCCCTTATTCCATGACACTGCAAGGGACACAGCCTGACTTCCGTCATCACAGAAGTGAGAAACAACCCCTCATGAATGAATCAAGAACTACAACACACTATAACTGAATTGCAGTATGCAATTTTTTAATGTCTTACTTTCATCCTTTCTCTCTTTTTTTTCTTCTTCTCTAGCTTACTTACTTTGCTAGCTATTGTTTCTTGATGAATCTACCTCATGACTTATTAAATTTAATTGCAGGGCATGTATTAAAGTTAATGTTGTCTGTGCATGTTTTGATTAGTTTAGTTTATTTAAAAAGCATTCAGACCATAAAAACAACTAGGGGTAGCTGTATATTAAACACAATATAACATGCCCATCTACATTGTGAAATGTATATGCTCAGCTGTAAAGCTTCATATTGGTTGGCTTTGCGCAAGGATTTTAAAACAGGCAGCTAATTCTGTTTGTAAGAAAAACTCCATTCTTAGTAAGTCTTTCATATGTATAAGTGAAAATTATAAGCTCAAGGAGTTACAAACGTATGTCAATCTACATGTTTATCAATTAAAGACATCACACAAACAAACAAGTAAAAATTAGGCAAAATTTATTAATAACTGTACAATTTATGATGTGAGTGCCAATAAGCTTGAACAAAATGCTTGCATAATAATGTCATAAAAACAAAGATCAATTAAACATAGATAAAACTCCTCCAAGTTGGCAAGATATGCATTTGATTAAAATCAGACAAAAATGGTGAAGGAGGGGTGGAGGGTGGAAATTAAAACAAGCCACAAGTGATGCTAACACTGCTGCTGCTGCAAACACACTGACAATGGGTGAAACTTTCACCCATAAGATGGGGTGATGCTAATCTGCATAGATAAGCAGTGACGCGCTGGTGTGTATCTTTAAAGACTATTGATAGAAATATTAATAAACCTTAAAGACATCACACAAACATACAAGTAAAAATTCATTAAAATTAATAACTATACAATTAATGATGCACGCACCAATAAGCTTGAACAAAATGCTTGCATAATAATGTCATAAAAACAAAGATCAAATAAACATAGATAAAACTCCCAAGTCCACAAGTAAGAGAGTATACTAAAAAACCTAACTAGTAATATAGTAAAAAAATTGAAAAATTAGTAAAATAAAAGGTTTGTATCAATAGTGTTACAGAGCAAAAAGAGTTGGTTCGTGAATACGACTGAAGGCATCTGCAATGACATTGTGGTCTCCAGGGTAATATACTGCACTGATCTTGAAGTTATAAATGGCAGACAACCAGAACACACCTCGTAAAGAATCAATGACAAATGAACTACGAGCAGTACCACGGTTAATAATTGCACAGGCTGCTTGTTTATCAGTATGCACTTTGATTATCTTGTTTGCCCATTGAGCTGCCCAGAGATGGGCAGCAGGTTCTAATGCCAGAACTTCAAGGTAATTAATGTGTAATGCAGCTGCTCCAGGCCAATCGGACCACTGAATATTAAAAGCTTGACCAGCAAAATGACCACCCCCTCCCTGGGGGCAGGCATCAATGCATACAGGGGCATAAGCCCTGTTATCAATCATGGGCAAAGTGCCATTAAAATGCACAGAAAAAGCAAGCCACCATGAAAAATCTAGGCGCATATCCTTTGGCTGTGTGAGGGAGCCTGTAATAAGGTAATACAATCCAATATACGTCGCAAGTGGGGCCTACCACCTTGGATTACCTGGCTGGCCCAAGAAAGCTTGCCAGCAAGAGATTGCAGTTGCTTTTTTGAAACTGATTTGCACTGATTAAAATCTTTTACTTGCTGTAGAAAGGTCTCCAATTTCTCCTGGGGAAGTGATAAGGTGCAGGTGTTGGAGTCAAGCTCAACTCCAAGGAATGTGATGCGCTGGGCTGGGCCCACAACTTTATAGTAATTAATGCTAAAGCCTAGATAACGCAGGAGTTTGATGAGTTCCAGGTCTTGTCTACTACATTCCTCTTTGGTGTCCGCAATCAAAAGGAAGTCATCAAGATAGGCTATGCATTTTGAGAAGCCTTTAATTGCCATTATGTATCTGACAGCTTGAGATAGTTCATCAAAGATGCTAGGACTGAGACGTGCCCCAAACATGAGCCTGCTGTCATACATCCAAGTGGGTGACAGGTCACCTTTAAAAGTCCATTTCAGGCCAGATATGGTATGCTCATGGGGGTGCAGCTTGACAGATCAGTATGCCCTGGCCAGGTCAGCCTTGTACATCCAACAGCCAGGAGTGATAAGGCTGACAGCATCTTGCACTGACTGATAGGAAAACTTGTCACATGTGGCCAGGTCATTAAGGGCATTGCCTGGAGGTCGACTGCAGTCATGAATTAGTCTGACTTTGCCTGAGTCTTTAAAAATAGCACCCAATGCAGAAATAATTTGTGTTTTTTCTTTAGTGATGATGTAACGACCATTGTCAATTTCTTCGCAAATCTGTGCTTATACCAGTGAGGCTTTATCAGGTGCTGTGGCACATTGGTAATTTGCCTGCCACACATCATAGTCAGTGGTTGTAACATGAAAACCATGCTTAATTCCATTTTACAGAAAATCTCGTTTAGGATCATCCAGGGGTAGCAACACTTGCCATGCTTCATAGTTCAGTGCATCATCCCTGGTGACCCTTACTGGTTGTTTTTTGGATCCTTTTCTGCAGCATCAGGGAATCTTTTATGAACATATTTGCACTGGGATCCAAAAGCACAAAATTTGCCACCAGAATTCAACCACACCTTACATTCCTCTGTTGTAGCACTGGGTCTGGCACGTCGTTGTTGATGTACATAATGAGGGTTTTTTTCTGGGGGTCAGTTGGAGGGCCATCCTCATGTCTCCCCAAGGAAATCCATGTGCAGCCTGGAGCTCCCTGTATCGCTGGTCAAACTGCAGAATGCTGCTCCACTCATACACATCTGCCATCTCAAATATTTGCATGGTATATACAAGTTAAAATTGCACTTTATCCCTGCTGAGGTCACCAGTCGACATAAGATAGTTCATCAGTTTCATATTTGCTGCACCCCACTCAGCTATTGTGATGCCAGACAGGTCCTCCTCACTCTGCTTGAGGGATATCCTGCCATCCTCACCATGTGAAAGGACCATCCTGTCTCTTCTCTTTTTCTGCAGCCGTTCTTTGACTTTCTCTGGCAGAAAGTTTGCATTATTTTCTGTCTTCTTTCCTGTTGACCTGGCTGTTAGTAGGATTCGTGGATCATAAGCCATGGCAGGAGCTGGGGCAACTTCTTCTTGCACTGTCGGAAGAGTGCCACCATTCAGCAATGCATACAGTGTTTTGCCTGCTGATAGCAAAACATCTGATCCAGATTGCCCTTCCTGGGTATCCGAGGACTGTTCAGGTTCACTTTCTTCAGTCACAGATGCTGGGGCTTGGCTGGTCCATGAAGTGAGTATTGCCCAATGTACCCAGGGCCTTCCTCACAAGCACTTCCTGGCCCACAGAAATCCCAGTTCTTCTAATATCTCCAGGTTTAGCCAGAAGCAGAACTTCCAGATCACAAAGTCCTTGAGACTTTTGAAGCTTTTTGGGTGTCAGAGCCAAACTTGTTCTCCTTAGCCAAATCCCGAAAATCTAAATCCTCATCAGCCATAGTAACAAATTAAAACAAGCCACAAGTGATGCTAACACTGCTGCTGCTGCAAACGCACTGACAAGGGGTGAAACTTTCACCCCAAAGATGGGGTGATGCTAATCTGCATAGATGAGCCATGGACGTAGTATAATACGTCCATGGATGAGCAGTGACGAGCTGGTGTGCATCTTTAAAGACTATTAATAGAAATATTAATAAACCTTAATGTTATACCTTTGATCTTTTTCAAATATCAAATTTTATACTTCTGTGTTCTAGACCATAACCACTGCTGGCTGTAAACCCAGACATTTCCTAGATAATATTGACAAGCAAAGCTGAGCTGTATTGCCTCAGTGATATTTAACCTTGGCCTATGTGCTGACGTATTGATGAGGTTGACAAAGTTTTGAAACCACACTGGAAAAGGCAAATTTGACTCATTGCATGTTCACTGAATTTTTATTGGGAGGTCTGCCATATAATTTCAGGATTACCAATTGATGATTTTGATTTCCATGCAGTAGATATATTGAATCACACTGGTTTGAATTTTATTTGTGATCGAAGCCAAAGTGTATATAAGACAATAAGCTCCGTAAATTTAGATCATTCTATAATTAAAAATGTTCAGTGCACTAAATACTTGGGCGTTCACATTGATGAACAATTGAGATTTGATACTCACGTTAATGAACTTATTAGAAAGTTGTCTGCTATCTTGATTTTCAAGATTAAGACATACTGTTCCTAAACCTGTTCTTGTTTTCAACTTTTAAGACATATATAAAACCTATTTTTGACTATGCATGTACTCTATGTGACTGCACCAATGCTAATGTTGAAAAAATTCAAGGAATACACAATATAGCCGCTAGAATTATTTGTGCAATTTTTGACATTATTAAAAGCAGAGGTATTGACATAGTAAAGCAACTGAATTGGCAGACTTTTTCACAAAGAATTGATTTATTTTTTGTCAATGCAAATGTATAATTGTATTCATGAATATGCTCCAGATCGTTTATTCCATTGTAATGGCTTGTGATATATGATGTTAATACACGAAATAGCCTACTATGAATACCCACGTGCCATATTGTAGAAATGATATCATGAAAAAGTCATTTATTTTTCGTGGATCTGTACTTTGAAACGATATTACCATGATCAATTAAAACATCAGGCAAAATTGTTATTTAGCTCAAAAAAAGTAAAAACATGTGTATGCGAATTCTAATTAATGCAGGTAACCATTAAACCATTTAATAATGAATATTTTCTCGTGAAAATATACCATTTAGGTAGATCCAATCTTTTATAGATACCCAAAAGATCAAATAAAAATCGATCTATCTACCTATCTACCTGTCTACCTATCTACCTGTCTGTCTGTCTGTCTGTCTGTCTGTCTCTGTCTGTCTCTGTCTGTCTGTCTGTCTGGCACAAGGCTAATTGTATATTACTATATTACAATTCGAGAGAGGTAATGCTGATTGGTGCAAGACATTTATTAAGGCAGTGACTTGCCCTTATATATATATAGTCAATTACATTTCAGTATGACACTTGGACACTTTTTAGAGAAAGTAAATTCAATTAGCCAAGAGGACTTATTTTCAAAGGTTTAGAGTACATTTGGAAAGACTAGATACGGACAACGGATGACAGACACAAATAGGGAAAATACGGATGACGTATGACGTGTATGCGGACCGCAAAAACGTGTATATGGAAAGCCCTCACGTTCAGCACAAATGTATGACATTAGGTGACAAATTTGATAGGTTAACCAAAAAGTTGTAATAGTCTAAAATAAAACAGTAATTCCCATACAGTTATTTTTTATAGTAATTTCTAAAAAAATCTCAACCATAGATTCTTTTATGCGTGTAGGAATATCTTGAGTAAGATGATGCAAGATGATGTGTCCTGAATTATCATGTGACAATGCTATATCGCAACTAAATCTCCCACTTTTAAAAGAGAGTCGTTAAAAGAGAGATGATAGACATTGTGCAAGAAACTATTTTGTGATATACATGTACTGCAACCTAGTCATAAAATTAATCTTAGTTCCTGTGCCAGACCCCAATTTTTGATATATTGGTACCACTTGGGTGGGCAAGGGTTACTATAGATTTTCTGAAAGCTTATATTCTGAATGTATGATAACCACCTCAAACAGTTAGGTAGCTTTTATGACTAGCATGACACCACTCTACACATATATTTTGAGCCAGACAGACAGACAGCTAGACAGACAGACTGACAGACAAAGACATTTATTTACACAAAAAGATACACACAATTCATATGCAAACACTAATTAAAGCATACTTAGACAAATACACAAGTAAAGATATATTTAAGAGGTATTATTCTCTATGGTCCTATGACTGCTATCGAGAGACCACCCAGGCGTTTAAAGGTAGGCTGAAATCTCCTGAGTCACCGATTACAATTTATCAAGTTAATTGAATACTTCAAGAATGATAATAGTCACAATAATAATAATAATAGATTAGCACTGTAATAGTGTAAAATTTATAAAGAAGACACTATTTTAAAGATTTGTTCTCATGAGTGACGAGATAAATTGATAAAAAATTGATAAACAAAATACTGAATGAAATTCACTTAGAACTTGATTACAGTGAAATTCACATGCCACTATTGCAGCACTTTCTATATAGGATCCCCAACAGTTCACTACAATTATCACCACATTATCCATTGTTATAACAGAGCTGCTTAGATAAAAATCAGTGACAAGCATTTTCTGTGTATTGAATGACTGTTGGTTCATCACCTCCGAGTGATCAACATGCCATATTAGAGGAATTGAATGAAATCCATGTAATTATTTTCGTGAACGCCAAATATGCGCCTAAATGTGGGTCCTACTGCACTAAATGTCTAAACCCTATATTATTCCACAAGTAAACTGTATGAACGCTATACTGGGTCTGAAGCTAATATGACCAGCTGCAGGTGCAGATGTAACAATTAAATGATAAGGTTTGGAGTCCACACCGTGTTACACATTTACCCTACATGTAGGCCTATATGCATGTTATTGGTTGTGGTACCTGGGTAATTTTATGTTATGTTATGTATCAAAATTGATAGAAATGGGATAAGAGACTTTGGTATAACATTACAATAATATTGTGTATGTATAATTGAAAATTTTTTTAAATTCAAATTTTACCTGACATTTGCTAGATATTATTGCAATTACCTACGATTACTCAATAGTAATACTTTTTCATACTTAAAACTAATTATACTGATAATATAAAGTAGTATCAAAATTGTTTTCTCAAATTCTAGTAAAATAAATTTTCAAAAATATCTATTTAGTAATTTTTGCTATGTGCAACAGTAAGCAGATTCAGATTCAGATTCTTTTTATTTTGCCAAACAAAAAAATATTTACAATTTATTTTCATATTTTCATTTATAAACATTTGTTTCGCAAGGAGACCTCACAAAGATAAATATATTTTATCGCTAGCGTGAGGCCACCTGGAGGGATCTATTAATATTACATAGTGAACATTAAATCAAACACAATATGGAAATTACTCTCAACAGTAGTAGTCTCATCTACGTTACTCATCTCAAGTAATGGACATATTATTAAGGGTTTTGATAAATCTATACTTAATACTCTGTTTTGCAAATTCATGTTTAATTAAGGGAAGTCGTAGTTGACCAGCTATTCGAGTTTCATAGTAATGAGGATCATCTCTAAATAGCAATAGTAAATCAAGAAAATACTGTGGTAAGGCATTGTTGAATCGTTTATGGCAGAATTTCAGGTCACACAGTGCACAGATATCATGGAATTTTAAAATATTTAGTTTTTTTAATAAACCACTAGTATGACAATTATATTTACTGTTAGTAAGAGCTCTGACAGCTTTTTTTTGTAAAATGAATATATTTTGACATTGCCAATCCCAAAGAAGAGCTCCATAGTTTAAGTGTGATAACACAAGGGAATTGTATATATATATATATATATGTAACAAGGCACAGAGAGGCAACATATTTTTTAATCTGTGCATAATGCCTACTGTCTTTGACAATTTCTTTGTAATCATATCACGGTGAGCTTTCCAATTTAGATGTCTATCTAACATTATGCCAAGGAAGTTAAATTCATTGACAAATTCAATAACAGAGTCTTCTATTTTAATAGTAGGAATTTGAACTCTTCTTTGGGATGCATGGAAAATCATGGCTTTCATTTTGCTTTTGTTAATAGATAGCTTATTTGCCTTCATCCAATTGCTCACGCTGACCAACTCATCATTTAGATTTCTTTCACCCTGAAAAGTATTCAGGGAAGCAAAAAGAGTTGTATCATCAGCATAAACAATTGGATGAAAGACAGAAGTAGTGTTGACAAGATCATTGACATAAATGATAAATAAAAGAGGACCAAGAATGGATCCTTGTGGAACACCAAGCTGTAGTGGAACCTGTTTAGACTTGATATTATCTACAACAACATATTGCAATCTGTTAGTTAAATAGCTACGAAGTAATTTCACTGAAAGATCTTTCACGCCATAGTGTTTGAATTTAAACAGAAGTATTTCATGGTCCAGTGTATCAAAGGCCTTTGATAAATCAAGATAAATATTAATGGGTACTTTTTTGACGTCCATTTCAGTGATGATTAATTCTACCAATTCTAACGCGGCCAATTCTGTCGAGTGAGAATGTCTAAATCCATATTGACTTTTGTAAAATAATTTCAGAGAACTAAAGTACTCATTAAGTTGATCATGAATAATGTGCTCAAAGACCTTTGATACACTGGGAAGCAGAGACACAGGTCTTTATTCTTTTCAGTTTTTTTGCACAATGGAACAACCTTGGCAATTTTCAATTTATCAGGGAAAATACGATGTTACTGTCTTTTCCATATAAGAAAAAATGACAGTCAATCTAATAAGAAATATTTTATTATACAAACACTGCAATACATGTACATCTGATACATACACAAGACAAAGTTACAAAAGCTTACATTCAATACAAACACATGCATATATACCCTGTAGAATGTTACAAATTGCAAAGAAAAGTTGGAGGTCTTCATCTTGTCCATCCAATGAGACATTTCATGTGAGACTGGAAAGAAATATCCACAAGTTATTGCTTACGTTGCTTTACTGTAGTCACTATGATGATCACTTTCTTATAGGCTGACACTAGCTAAAATTAATTATAAATCATCTATTTGATTAAGCTAGTTATATATTATCCTCATAATTGTTCCCTCTAAGGCTAGGAGCAAATTGAATGACTCAGACTAAGTTTAAGTTTCACTGCCTGAAGAAGAGGGTGAAGGAGACTCCTCTTTAACAATTGTATTTCAAATTAATTATTACACTTGGGATGGTAATGGGAAGAATGTATAATAGTGTTCTTAAAACTAGCCGTTTGCAATGAATGCCAGATCCATATTAAACTACCAGTCTGTTTAATTTATTTCATCATCATCATCATCATCATCATCTCAAAACACAGTCACATAATCACTTAATAACATACCTGGTTGGGTCAGAGTCACATAATCACTTAATAACATACCTGGCTGGTTCAAAACCCAATTGACTGGTCCATAGTATTAGTAGTAGCCATAGCCACCATCTCCGTATCCCCCACCATTTCCTCCTTTGCCATATCCACCTCCTCCACCTCCTCCTCCTCCTCCTTTGCCATATCCTCCATAAGGATCTTTCTTGACATAGTGGTGGTAGTGGTGGTGATTATGGTTGTGATCGTGTTTGTGCTTGTGTTCGTGACCGTGTTTGTGTCCGTGATCGTGTGCATGAGTGTGTTCGTTTTTCTGAGGAGGTGCTGGTGCCGGTGCCATTACCTTCTGTTTCTTCATTCCTCCGTAATCCCACCCCCAATCCGGAGCCGGATAAGCCGCTGCGATTACCACCGAAGCCAGAAGGAGGAGAGAGATGCTTATCCTCATTTTTGAAAGTTTTTCTCAAGTTGCCGAATACTGCTCTGCTTGTAAGTAATCTTTCTTGGTTAACCTTAAGCTTGTAACTGATGCTAATTCCAAACCACGATGTCTTTTTATATCACCACTAAAACGCCCTGAAGGAAGAAGACTTCCTTTCCAAGTTGCATTAAATTATATTGATAACCATCCTTTCACGTGACAAATGTTTTTTCAATCAACATGAATAAACACATCAAGACCTTATATTCATGACGTAATTTATTACTTCAAACATCCGTCACTCAACGACATCAAAACTTGTTGAAGTAAGAGTCGAGGTCATCCAGGTGACAAGAATTGCGCTCATAAAACTCAATCTAATTACGGAAGACGACGTCTGCTGACATACGATTATGATTGAAAAGATTACACGAGGAATTTTGCTCATGATTACACACATTAAAGTCATCTACATTAACATGCAACAGATGCAAATTATGGTCTCGTGTTCAAACAGTGAAAATAGTACAAAAGTTCTTCGCAGATGAAAACATTTTCCTCAGAAAGGTTATCATATCGTTGTGTCAACTATACCCACATTCTTTTTAGTCGTCTCCAGAAAGAATCAACTCTTGATAACTTGTGTTTCAAGTTTTTATTGGCATATTTCAGTCTAGTTCCAGGTGAATACAGAGAATATTACTATTGTTGGTGGATCGTTGCACATCCGTCTTCAAGTGTCACCTGTAAATATGTAATAAGGCATTACCATCAAAACTCATATTAGCTGTTACAGTTGGTTGGATTGATAGGTAAACTTTCATTCACTTGTAAAGTGAAAATTGCGCTAAATGAGTCATTGGTGATATATATTGTTTCGTTTAAGCTCCCTTGATGTCTCATACTGACACTCATAGCAATGGATAATCCTGTTGATAGAAAACTCAGGTTACAGTGATGGACCTTTCAATGAGTCATAACTACCTTATGAGTCATCATAGGATAGAATAAATAGAGTAGAACAAATAGGAGTGTAAGTCATCAATGCAGTTTTGATTACATATATAAGAAAACAAGAAAAGTTTACATATCAATTCTACCAACTGTAAAAGCGTAATGTCTGAATTGTTAGATTCAACTAGTCTTTTTTTTCAGTGAAGATGATTAGGGTACCAACCATTAATAGTAGCCATATCCATGTCCTTGTCCATGCATGCCTAATTCATGACCATAACCATAGTCATCCCCATGGTTACCATGCAGTTGGTAAGAATAAGGGAATTCGTAATAATTGGTGTTTTGCTTGTAGGCAGACACAACTGCCACAATGAAAGCTAGGAAAATCAAAATCGTTTTCAGCAGCATCTTCAATTTGTCCAGTGTTCAGCGACAAACTGACCAGTGTCCATGGAGAGTAATTGAGATCGATTAAGGATGGTGTCCTAATCGTGACCTGATTGTATCCACAGACTGATGTATTTATTGCCTCTTAAAAATTGATCACGTCTTTGGTTTTGATTAATGTGTACAGTATATGGAATTATCAATAGCACAATGCACACCTCAGAGGCTCACAGAACCTGCGTCATCGTATTGTTTGATATACATCATTTACATCACGTAAAATCTACTTCAGGGATAAAGCCAAGTCTTTAAGAAATATAAATTTATAAATCATGGCTGTTGCTATCTCTGTATTATCATTTTGAGTAGCTACTAAGCTGTCCAACACCTGAACCACTTACAATTGTGACGTACATTCTATAATTTTTCTCACCTCTGACACCTTTTCTATTAAAATATTGTTGCTGAAAAATTGTGCCATTTGAGAACTATAGTGTAGGGCTACATTGCCGCATGCATTGTTATCGATTTCGAGATCAGCCTGTTAGATGTTGCTCTCTGTGCTATATTTAAATGCACGATATATAAAAAGACAGCTCTACATATTTATTTCGCAATGGGACACATCATTTTGCAATATGATTTACATCCATTCACTTAAAGAATATGATTGGCCGAATCCATAGTGTCATTCGATTATAGGCAATCCAGACACGATGGGATCAAAATGTGAAGGTTTGACATGTATAGCACTTATATTCCTGCTCATTGGCCTAATTGTCTATTTGATCAAGAATACAAATCTTCCTGACACTTTTCATGTGAATATTTCGTAATTTTACAGCAGCGTTTAATACTTAAAATGATCTTTTGCGTTGTTATGGGTTGTATGGTTGCCTTATGAGATTGCCTTTCAACTAACTATAAGTACTGCGAACCCTTGTACACGTATAGTATACATTATCAGGATTAATTTGTTCATGTTATGAGGCAAGAGGACTCAGTACCTTTTCCACATAGACCACGACAGATACTGGCATTACTGGGCCATGTATTGGATTTTTGTCGATTGCAAAGAGAAACAGTATCATTTTGTTTATTATGTATAATGAGATTATGAAGACATCAAGTTCATGGTTATGCTGCAGGCTTATTCTATTGTGTTGTATTTATAAATATTGTATTGTTCTACCTGCCTGATCTTAATCAGCTGTGACCAGCTCCTACAGTGGTAAATATAATGAAGAGATTAGTAAACATTCTGCGCTGCAGCAAAAACCCTCAGCGAATCCCACATAGCACACAGGCCATCAGTAAAATTGTTCAGTGCTCATCCAACAGGCAGGAGGGCGGGCGTTACACTTTCATTTCCAGAACTCCAACACTAATGCTCTTACCCTAATGGAATTTCATACAGTAACACTCTGTATGAAATAGTGGTGCCTTTTGATAGACATATTGACATGTCTAGCCTATATTTTACAAAATTTTGAAAAAATTGAAAAAAAAATCTTTTTAATTTTCTTTTTGTTTCCGGAGAAGAGCTCTGACACTCAAGTGTTTAAAAAAATAAGCGGTACAGTAGTGATCTCTTGAGTGACACCCACCATAAGCAACCATTCTCGTTATATGACCTCAACATGCATGCATTAACGTTTTTCTTATAAAAGTTGGTTCGTGCGAATCGCCTTGAACGACCGCAACTGCCATGTTTGTTTACTTAAGATACAGTATACACAAGAGGGCAGGACAGTGCTGGATCTCAGCGCCATCTATCAGATAAAAACAGAAGTGCAGTAATTTTTAGTTAATTGTTCATAACATCACACTATTAACAGCATCACACATTTGATGAATGAAAGGACTAAACATACCAATTATAAAAGAAAATTTCTTTGATGTTTTAACATACCATTATAAATATTGTGTATTTGATAAACATTGATCATAAATATTTTTAAAGATATAGTCATTGTAAATATTTATTCACTGCTAACATTATATCCCTAATTAAAAGGTCGCTCATGGTTAGATCCTCTTACGAGACCGATCTCCTTATGAGACTGTCATCAGCTGGCAGAAGGGTAGGTCTCTTAAGAGGAGCAGTACTGTATGTGGTCATCCAAGACGAATATTTATGGCTATGGATGACCAATTATATAACGCAGGTAGTCCATCAGAGACCAGTTTATTAACTAATTGTTTATATAGTGTGTGCAATGAACTGGAACAATTGCGAATAGGCCTACACAGCCTGTTATGCAATTGTAATTCGAATCCAAGATGTCCTAACTTTTCAATTTTTGAATTTATCCCTTTGTTAATTGCATTCCGACAAATATCAAAATATTTTACAAGATTATAATTTCTATGTCCAAAATTGTCATACATATGGGCTATGACAATGCTTCCGAAGGAATATGTATGTAATTCAGCAACTGCATTATGTCCCATAAAGTTGTTGGGTAGGCCTATAGTTTCATACAAAATAAACCTTTAAAATTTGTATTTATTTTTTTTGCAAATTTTGTAAAACATTGTCAATGTGATCATCAAAAGGCACAACTAGGCCATATAGAGTGTTACTGTACAAAATTTGTGAGGGTGAGTGCATTAGTGTTAGAGTTCTGCTCCGGAAACGCCAAAAACCTGCAAGGTTTAGGCGAATACCTAAAAAGTAAGTATTTAAGGATTTCTGAAAAAAACCTAATGCAGTCAATCAATCTCTTGTGACAAAATTCTTTATTTATTCTAAGTATTCATTGATTTCACTACAACAATTCAACTGACTTGTAAGCATTTGATCACTCAGCTCTCAGACGCTTGCATTGCAAGTACATGCAGCAAGGTACTCTCCCCGTGTGAGAGCTGCTTTCGTTATTGAATAAACATTTTTGCTACTAGACAAAATTTTTGGTAAATATGATAATATAATAATGGATGAAAAACAGAGCACTCTCCCCGTGTGAGAGCTGCTTTCGTTATTGACTTTCATTTCGTAGCTAAATTGTTGCTCTATCCTATTTGGATCAGGTGTTATGACAAGAAATGTTCTTAAAAATGGGCGTTTTTAGTTTTTTCAAAATATTTTGTTCCCTGGATTTGAATCCAACCCAGGCCTCCATAGCAACTTACAATATCTCTACCAATTCGCCAACCTTTACTGTCACACTGTCTAGTACGTTGCCGTGGCCTGATGGAATAGCTGCTGTAATTTATTGATCCATATGCGAGACCAGCCGAGCACTATAAATTTAGAAGACAGCATGGCATAGACTGAGTCAGGTCATTTCGGTGCATGATTAGCTCTCAGCAGTTATATAAACACTGTATACAATTTGGTCATGACCTGATTTATTATGCTGACATGCTACAATTTTGTACAGTACACTTTTGTTCCCAAAGGAGATATATATGATGTATGAATCGGTGTCATCATCTTGGTACAATGGCTGTTGAAGAATACGTGTGTTTAATACTGGTGTTTATGATCATCATTGGCATTATCTATTTTGTTGCACAAGCATTTAAAGGTAGGTATATGTCATACTTTTTGTCTGAACCAGTGCCATAAGTTTTGCCTGACCAATTTGAATGATTATACCTACCTAACTTATTTCTTTAATACATTGAAGGTTAAATTACAGGTTTGCTTCCTCATATTCTCAGGCCGGACTATGGCACTGTTCAAACTTTTAACAAACACTGTAGATGTTGAAATTATTGATCATGTGTGTTATGTAATTCACATGTGAAATTTGGTGATCATGTGTTTTATGTAATTCACATGTGACATTTGATGCTACTGAGTATCTATATAACTCTGCCAAACCTCAGTTTAGTTATTTGACATTCAAACGTTAAATTTCAAGGTGTATTCCTTGGACTACACTCCATTTTACGAAGGGAAAATGCACTTGGCACATTTGGCCGTGTATATACTGTGGATAAAACAACCTGTACGTAAACCTGACCTTTTGTGACCTGGATCTACTTATCAGTAAAATCTATTCATTCGTAAACCAATCGTTGCCGTCTTTTTTTTTGTTTGGTGAAGGTGAATAGTCCCTAAACCAGATTTATTGAGAGAATGGAATAAGCCCGTGAACACGTTTATTTTCCAGACAGTAGTGGCAACAAATAATATTGCAGACTTCAGATCAAATGGACCACATATTTTTATACGTTTGTCTGTCACAGTACTCCTGAATAAACTTCAGGGTTAAAAACATTGAACAAAAACTCTTTAAGTGCACGATTTTAGTATATATATATTTAGTCTAAACTTCATTTCAGTGCAAACAGTAAAAAATTCTGTTGGGAAAATGTTAAGATATTTAAATTTTAAGTGTTTGGTTTATCACACCCCAGAGTACTTTATGATAACTGGGTTTAGGAAGCTGGAACTAAATGTTTATACCATAAAAAAACCTGTCCGAACAATTATGAGATATGATAAAATAAATATTTTGGTTTATCTTATTGCATTGAAGTCTGGGGTAATGCTGCACTTACACATATCATTTAGAGCTCATAGTTAACCATTATTCAGAGAATTAAAACCTGTTGAAGTTATCTCAAATATTTCCATGCAACACCCTTCTGTTTGTTTTTCAATATCTAAAGGGTTTGCTGCCTGATATATTTAAGGAATTCCTTGTGAGAAACAATGAGGTTATAGACAGGGAAACAAGGCAAAATAACCTGCTTCATTTACCAATGTGTTTATGCCAAAGAACTATCAGAATATGGGGCGTTAGGGAATGGAACAATACGACTCATCAGATTGACAATCCAAATTCACCTCATGGAAATAATTACTTAATTATAATTAATTAAATTGACTTATTTATATTTTGGTGTTGAAGGACTTGGGTTTTATTATCCAGAAGGTTGCCAAGCAAGCCTTCAGGATATTGTCAGAGGATGAGATGTGAGAGAGTGGAACATTCAGGAAAATTTTCAAATGAATAGGCTGAGTGGAGATGAAGCTGAACAGTGCCACATAGGGCTCAGTATACTTTAAATATTGATTACAAATTAACGCTATTTTCACGGCATTTCGCTGTTTTGTGACTCTTGGCCTTGTATGCAACTCACCTCAGTGGCGAATTTAAGAACTAGGCCTACTGAACAGAGACTAAAGAGGTTGTAGAGGTTGGCTCTTTAGAGCTGTTTTAGTGCCTCTAACGTAGAAAACTAAGTTGGAATAAGTCAATAACACACTAAAGTGCCTTCAGAATCACTTTCCTGGCAAAACATCGCCCAAAAGTCAACCGGAAGTTGTCGGCGAAATGTAAACAAAGCTTCAGATGCTAGGCTGAACACAGGTCTAAATTACTGCTCTCAAAACTGCTATCGGCAACAAATTTGCTCCTGTATTATTTACCCAAAGTAGTTCTTGACCATTCTGAATCCCTCCAATCCCTTCCCAGGCATTTTTGCAAAATTAGGGCTATTCTCGCGGCATTTCGCCCTTTTTGTGGCTTTTGGCCTTATATGCAACCCACCCCAGTGGCGAATTTAAGAACTAGGCCTACTGAACAGAAACTAGTGCCTGGGAAGGGATTTTCAGAATGGTCAAGAACTGGGCTACTTTGGATAAATAATACAGGAGCAAATTTGTTCTCTATAGAAGTTGTGAGATCAGTAATTTAGGCCTGTGGCTCAAGCGGCCAAAATGGCGGGAAACACCGTGAATTTGATCCAATTGGATCCCACCTTTTCAGACCTGTCCAGAAATGCAATTACTAGTTCTTTCAATTAAAATGACAGACCAGATGATTACAATTGGAACAAATTACTATGTGACTTTTATAAATGTTCTAATTGCACTTGAGCTTTGTTGAGAGCATGCCACTGTAGGTGTGCCAAGAGTGAATGTAATTTAATCATTTTAATGCAATTTTAATATAGTTTTAATGACAAGACAACCCATCTAATAATTGCTCTTAGCTGCAAAAATAAATTAAGCTGAGAATGTTTCACTCATTCACACATTGCATTGAGTGATTAACTGTCAATTAGTTATATTTATTGTTTTGCCAATTTATCCTGATATTATTGAATCGTAAAGGATCAAACGATGTCCAGCCCCATCTGGTAGTACTCTAGCACTAACACTCTACCAATCCACTACATGTACGATATCATCACCTTCTAGATTCAGCACCGTAAGGCTCTAGTTTTAGTTTTACTTTCGTTACTCCTGCTTTGTTTGAATTATTTATCATGTCATTTTGGTCTGGAGAATGGCTTTTACTTGTATTATATTTGTTTGTTTTTTTCCTCTTCCTTCTTCTGATTTGTTTACTTTGCATTGTTTACTTACTAATCTTATCATCTTTTTTTTCCCTTGTTCTGTATAATAAATAATGTATCTAAACAGAATTTCTTAATGTAAAATTTGATGCATGTATATTCTGTATGCAGTTTCTGTTGAAAATATATGGGGTTTAGAGATGTATTGAATGAATTTGCCCATACTTCACGTCATTTTCATTTGTCCTATGTTGTTGATAAATGTTAGGTCTGATCTATATTAATTCATTTTAATTTCCTGTTTTCGATGTATTGCTCTTGGTACAGACACATACATCAAACATGATGTCGCCTACCACATAATACTTTTATTGTGATTTATTCCTGTGTTCGTCTTTTGTAATTTGTGGTCTAAATAAATAGTTAAATAATAACCATAGCCAGACGTAAATAACATTACAGGTTCAAACGTCGTTAACTTCAACTACATTACAGCTCTATACCATTTAAACATGAATGACACGTTTTGGCAGCCAGCCCACAATGACCTTCGGACAACATAATTCGATGGCATGAAAAACACAAAATTAAAATATTTAAAAAAAGACATAAGAATTGGCTTGTTTTCTGTTATCTAGGCAAATATGTGTCAATGTGAAACATGCATGTAGTTATTAACTCCAAGCTCTGGCATATCTCCATTGTGAAATTGAGAAATAGTTTATAAAAAAAAATAATACCGATTTTATTTTTGTTTAAGTTTATAATATATTTCTAAATGACTTTGAGAATTTCCAAGTGGTGCCATCTATAGTTAACTAATAACCAGTCACGGATGAACTTCGTAGTGTTTTTCTGTTATAGAGTCATTGGGGATATATTGCTGAGGATTGAGCACTATTTTTGTGTCAGATTCAACCAGCTGGTTTGTTTGTCACATTTCATCTTTACTGGCTATCATTATTAATTTACAGATAAAAAAGATGGGAAGAACAGGGAAAACAGGCAAGGATCTAGACAACACACAAAAGAAGAAAGACAAGAAACAAAACGGGAGAGACGCAGACGACCAAAACCAACAATGTAATCCCCCTTTGGAAGTATATTTTTACCCCTATTAAGAGGGGGTGGGGGCCTAGCTCAGAGGTAGTGCTCTGGGCTTCCAACCGCTGGGTCCCCGGTTTGATTCCCGGTCGAGCCTAGGTTGGATGACTATTTCATCCTTTGTCTCATTGCCATGGTCTCTGCCTGTCCTAATTAGCCCAACTGGACGTAAAGCCCTAATCACCCACCCACCACCCCTATTAAGAGTAAATGTCAGTAAAATTTATTCTCCAGGCAATATATGGTGTTACTCTGTTGGACAGTTACCATCTTGGTCACCAATGTCCCACCAATGTTTAGCTGATGTATCATGTTATCTGGGAAAATACACTCGTTTGCTGGAGTGGTTTTATTTTCTAAAAACAATTACTTGATTAAAATAATTGAGAGTGGCACTGTCTTTACAGGAGTTATGCTGAGGGATTGGACATATACTCTACTAGTTAATAAATTACATGTTGAACTGAAAAATTAAATGAGAATCAAAATTACACTTGCACTCCAGTAGCTAGGTCGTATTTCTTTGTTACAATGTATTTACAATCACATGCATTTGCCAACATATATATTACATCGCTCAGTGATATCAGCACTTATACTTTAACTAATACCAAGGCTCCTGACTGCCTTAACTGGCTTCTCATCTCAAGAGGCAGTTATTTGCAACAGCTAATCAGAATGTAGCTGAGTACATTGGGAAATGCCCTGAGCTTGACGGCAATTATTTTGCTAGTTTACCAGTAAGACTAAAATACAAACAAATCTGCCAAATAACCTACTGTCTGGCTTATGGCATTGAACGTCTAACAATGAATATATCATTTTCTTTTGTTTGCATTGATTACACTCAATTCTTAAACAAAGATTGCTCAGTTGAGGCACTTAATTGGCTTGAAGCAGACAGCACACAGTGATTGGGAGATATTAACCAATCAAGAAGCACCATCATGGTGTGTATGAAATATGCAAATTACCTGCCACTAGAGATGAGAATTAAACATTCCCAGTGAACAGGCAAGGAATTCCCAGAAAATAAGTGGTAAATACCCATAAATAATGTAAGTTAGTTCATAGGTAAAAATAAATAATCTGAATCTGAAAGTTATCACTTAGAATAAGAAAGAAAATTATTTTTGTGTGTAATATTGCCTTTCTTTTTTTAGATGATTTTAACTGAAACTAGCCCCATTCTTGAAGGCAGTTGCGCAAGGGGAGTAAAAGCCGTTCTTGACAAAGTTAGTAGCCTTGGTCTTATTGTAACCTGCTTAGTTCTGTCATGATGGCAAACGCCTGTGTTATGATGTACAAATAAAACTAATATACACCAATTGATAATAATAAAATTCTTCTGAAATCTTATGCTTCTTTATACAGACCAAGTTCCATAAAACCACAAAATGGCAAGTTTCGATTTAATAACATGGACTGGAAGCAAGCCGGTGCAAAAGGTTATATTTATGGCAACAGGAGATATCTATCAAGGAAGTCTTATCAATGGGACCGTACAGCAGGTATTAGACTGACACACTAAGTCTTATTTTGGCTATTTTAATATTTAAAATGACATAGAGACGAAATCATATTGTATCATATTTATTCCAATACATAAACCAAGATGATATGTTTTAAATATACAGTAATGCATTATTTTGTTACCTTAAATGTTGGAAAATAGATATCTGGAAATATATCCAGCCAACAACTAATATGCCTTTTCCAGAGCCAACAATATGCATCAACAGATTTGATTACATGCATGATGACAACAAGACCCACTATGCTTACTTGATTTGTCCAAAACAAGATGACACTGACAGTTATAATTATTGCTGTGGACCAACAGATCGTCAGGATTGCTGCACATTTTGGCATGAGTAAGTAAAATACCCAATGTCAGATTATACAATAATTAGGAGTTCTGTTCTTACTGTACATATTTCTTGTTGTGTCTATTCCGAAACCAATTAGAAACTCTTTGCATATCTTGTTTCTTCTTCAAGTTTTCTATCCCATTTATGAACCTCAGTTTTGCTTCTTTATTAGAATAGTGTTCTGCAACTTGGCCTTGTCCAACTATTCGAAAACGATTTTACAGAACAAAAGTTGGACAGTCGAAGGAATCAAATAGTTGACAATGGTGGTATCACATCAAACACTCCTTGGAATTCAATCTAAGGGGGTCCAATCTACAAATGGCAGGCAGCATGCAATAGAAATTTGAACAGGCATGATCAATGAATTCTTCGCATCAGTGTCTTACCCCATTACCACCTGATAGCTGACCTGACCATCCTGCACTGAACTCCTTCCAACCAGTGCCTGATGAATAACATGTATCGATATCAATATTGAAAAGAGACTTAATAAACTCAAAACCAAAAAAGCCACCAGATGGGTTTCCAGTCTGGCTCTTAAATGACTTCTCACACATTTTGGCTGCACTAGTTCCGATTCCAAAAACACACCACCATCTTCAATCCAATCAAATCTTAGGCCGATTTCTGTAATCTCAATCCCAGGCAAGATCATTGATATTTCCCCGAGAAGTGGATTTTGCATTTAGTGAAACCAAACGTGATGATAATCAGTATGGTGGAATCCCCCAGTCTTCAATGCTCTTCCCACTTCTCTAAAGCTTTCGATCTTGTTGATCCCGGTTAAATGTACTGGAAACGATCTCAGCAATTGCACACAAAGGGTCAAACCCAAAGTAGACCAATATGTCTCCATGCAATTTGTCTTCCCTAAATGGAGGCTGCCACCAGGGTACCCTGATGGGTCCCCTCGCCGTTGTCATCCACATAAACTACCTATGCGTTCCTTGACCTGCCCATATCCTAAAATATGTTGATGATTCTACAATGATGTCTTCCAGAAGTGACCCAAATGTCAATACACTCAAATTTAGCGGTAGACTGCATTTCCAAATGGTCATTAGAAAACAAAATGAGCCTCAAAGAAAAGAAAACAAAGGAATTATCGTTCCCCTCTTCAAAACGACCTCGTGTCTCCACCGCAATTACCATCAAAGATGCGCCAATATAGGTGTAACAATATCCTCAGATCTAAAATGGAATTTGAACATAGAGTCAGTTATCAAAAAAAAAGAAAACAAAAGACTTATCAATGCTGAAACTTTGCAAAAGAGCCTGTCAGCACAGCAGAGACTTACTCACAATTTATACTACCTCAATTCGGTCCATTCTGGAGTACAAGGGGGCCATTCAAGTTTCCCTAAATACTTGTGCGAATCCCTGGAAACAATTCAAAGCGAGCTCTCACCATCATTTATGACACAAGAAGTAATGTAGAATGTGTGTACATTTCCAGACTAGAATCCCAATACATCCGGCGTGAGGAACAATGCAAAAGATTTTCCAACAAATCCAGAATCCAAATCACTCCTGAAAAGACTCGCTCGATTTCCTTAAGACATTCTAATAAGTTCCAAATTCCTTTGTGTAAAACTAATAGATACAAAAATTCATCCATTCCATATTGTTTAAATAATTTCCAATAGTTTCCTATTCATATTGTATAATATTTCAACTAATAATCTTTAACTGTAATCCTAGTTGCCAGATCAATAAAAAAAATTAAAAAAATTGTCTGTAACTTTTTGAAGTTTGACAGTTGTTCGATAGCCTTACGAGATGATAAATTAACTTTGATGTAGTTCCAGACGAGTGGGAGGCACGATCGGAGGTGTCTGGGCAGGCCTGTTCCTGATTGCTGTTTGTTGTTACTTCGGTCGACGCCATCTAAGGAAATGCTGGTTGATCGACTTGATTCGACACTTCTTTCCAGAGAATCTGTCAAGTCTTAAATCACGCTGCCTACAGTGTTCCACTTTACCTAATTGCTGTGGAAAATCAGTGCATGAAAATAGTGGTAAGTTCTATGATATTTTACTTGATATGGCATGCATGTATCAGACCAAAGGCATCCACCAAAAATAACGCAAATGACATACTGTTATTTTATTTTCTTCTTCTTTTTTTTAAGAATGTTTAACTTTCCTTTAATTTCTAGTTGAACACTCGTTTCATGAATGTGAACCTATTGAAGCTTCAGCACCAGATACCACCGAGTCCAATTTAATTTCTTCACATCCAGGTGAGAATATATATGCATTGTAATGCATGAAAACATTAATTATATGACATTAATAGTTTTCCTTGAAGTTACTGCATATGTAACATGTCTCGTGAATTATTTTCAGACAATGCACAATTAGCACCTTCTGCATATGAACCAGATCATTCAGATGTTGCGAGAGAGCCACCAAGTTATTCATCTCTAATACAACCCTCTCCGAGTTCAGGACCACCCCCAGATGATTCATTTGGATTATCACCCACATCAGCGCCCTCAGCCCCTCCGCCTGAATATACAGCTACAGTTCAACCAAGCCCTTCAGAAGAGACAGATTTTCCATTTTTGGTGCTACCTATGCCGATTGGAGTGTCAGATTTTCCATCTGCAACACAACCCATGCCTTCAATTGGGTCAGGTTTTCCATCCGTGCCTTCAGCCCCACCTCGGTCAGACTCAATTCTCACACCCCCACCAGACTACTCATCAGTAGTGCATCCTTTACATGCAACATCCACTGATCAGTCGTCTGTACCATTAGGGGATTTGACACAACCGCCACCAGATTATTCATCAGTCTTCTCATCATCTTAGAAATCAACATGCAAATGTAGAATCAATGCAACCTCGTGACTTGCTTCGCTGTTATCTAGTCAGGCTGGCATTTGTGTAGGCTAAATTGAGCTTTATGTGTTGGCTTTAACAAAAAATGTACACTTTGGCAGGACTACACATACTATGTCACTATACATGTACAGTTCAAGGAAAAGCATTGACTGTAGAAACAACATGGTGGTAATGTAATTAATTGGAATAAAGTTTTCAACTACTTTGTTTAACATTACACTGAAAATAGCTGAAACATGGGAATTATTTCCACTTTTTAGATAGATTTTCTTTGACCACCCCCAAGTGTACAAGATTATATAACTGTTTAAATAAATTTATAGTTCTATATACATGTTATGTAAAAACATGGGGACAAAAAACTGGTTGTTAAAAAAACCCCCGTTCCTACCTTGCCGAACTTCATACCGAACTCCTACGAAATACTAGTTCGTCAAAACGTTCCTCAGAGATTGTAAAAATGCGTACCTAATTGCAAGAGTTCGTCAGAGATCCTGTAAAAGCGACGACAATTTTTGGACATGTTCAAAAATCATCGTAGCCTTATACGCCTTGTACGAACTTTTAGGACGTCTTAGATACGTCATGTGCACTTCGTAGAAGGTAGAGGGCACATCGTTAGAGTTAGTATTGAGATCGTAGCTGATCTTAACAGTTCGCCACACATTATGAAGGACTGGCCAGGGTAAAAAACAAAATAACAATTAAAAAAGCAACAGGGCCATTTTCTTCATCTGATCATTTATATCCCACTTTAAGAAGATTAGTTGGCAAAATTTTGGTTTTGGAATAACATAAACTATTAGAAAAATATTTCCTGAAAATATTGTGTTAATCCGTTGACTTTTAGAAAAGATATAATCATTTAAAGAGCCAATTTTGTTCAAGGGTATTTTGCGAAATGGAACTTTTAAATATCTTTTCCCTTTTCCGGGGTCTTTGAATGAAATTCAGATAAATCAGCTTCAAAGTATTTTTAATTTCAGTAAGGGTGAGACAATAGACTTCACTTTGCATTTTTTTTTATTCCCCTTCGTATGTAGAATTTTGAAGGTTATGGGTAGACTACTAATTTGCAATTATTAGAGATGACTTGACGAACTGCCACGAACTTTAATCACTCATTTTTTATGAAAGTTCGTCGCAAAATTGGCAGCAGTTCTTGTAGGTGGGAGTGAGGCTTTATAAATTAGGGGAAAAAAATGGTAAACAGTCAAATTAGATTTTACATGAATCCATAGGACACGTCTGGGTTTTCATATAATCATAATATTATGGTTTGCTGTGTAAACCGGGATTATTCCTTTATAATTCACGAATCAACATAAGAGAGCGATTCAACACTAAATTGTGGTGTTTCAACAAAAAGAAAGGCAGCTAATGTTGGATGTCTGACAATTTTGAATGCTTGTTGTATATAATTTTAAGTTTCGTGCAATACCAGAAATTTCAGTTTATGTCAATACCAAATAGGTATTTCCAATATTTGATAAAGCCATTCCTCCGAACAGCAGCCTCAAAGATCCAGAAGTACAATACACAATACACTGTAAAAATTTTTAGGGCTTGTCCCCTGCCAGTTTTGTTTGTTTTTGCAAAATTTGTATATATTTCTAATATTTCACTGGTGAACTGTTTCATCTCATGCAGTTCTCGCCAGATGGCAGTAAGTACTGCCATCTTTCGTATTGCAGCCACATCATATCATGACTGGTAAAAACATTTAGCAAAAGTAACTTTTATGAGGACAAAAAGATAGGGATGCATCATGTTTCAGGACTGAATTAAAAATGACAGTTTTTTACGTTTATATATTTGTTAATCTTTGGGTCTACAGTTATTTAAACACATGGAGTCATAATTCATAATCCCATACTAGGGCCTCTACTTTTTTTAATTTATATAAATGACTTTGACAGATCCTCGAGTATGTTTGGGTTTATCATTTATGCAGATGATACAACCCTTCTGGCCACAATATCATCCTTGGAGCTCACTAATACTGTGAATCTTGAGCAAAATATTAATCATGAGCTAGAAAATATCAGTAATTGGTTGAAATTAAACAAGCTCTCCTTAAATGCTAGCAAAACAAAATGTATGTTATTTCATACCATTAATAAAAGACTACCCTCTTTACACCTACACATAAACAACCAGCATGTTAAAACTTTTGAGTATTTAGGAATTAAAATAGATGAAGGACTCTTATGGAATGCACACATTGAAAAAATATGCAAGAAAATAACAAAAGTAATAGGAATTTTGACACATCTCAGACGCTTTATATCATCGCAAACCCTTTTAACTCTGTACAACTCTCTCATTCTACCACATTTGTTGTATGGTGTACTTCTTTGGGGCCACGAGTCGAAAATAGCATTTAAACTGCAAAAGCGAGCAGTACGGATAATTTCTAAAGAGAAATATAATGCCCATACAGAACCTCTATTTAAGAAATTCAGCATTTTGAAGTTTCATGATACTGTAAAACTGCAAGAATATAAGTTCGTACATAAATTAATTAACAGAAGATTATCAAATTTCTTTCAAACATTTACATTCACCAGGCACGTTGACATCCATAACTATGCTACTCGCAGAAACTAGTGCTAATTATCCCCAGAGTCAAATATCAAATCTCCATTTGCTCTATAAGATATCGATTAGCACATATTATAAATGATGCACCACCATCCATATCAAATAGAATGAATACTCATAGTATCAAAGGTTTATGCTTTTATTTCAAACAAATTTGCATAGAATCCTACAAAATGAGCTGCAGCATCCAAGGATGCTTTGTATGTAGCTAAAGTGACCCACCTGCCTGTATAGGCCTTTGTAAATGAGCCCGGAAATCTTTGCCAACTTCCACTCACAGTCTCTCACAAACCCTCCACTGTATACGTATATAACTAAAATGATATTTTTTATTAATTATGAAATTTCCCTCTAACCACTTTTTTTTTATGTTAATTCAATTTTATTTGTCTTTTATCTTATCCCTTCATAGCGATGTATTTACTAATGTTAAAATGTACTTTCAATGAAATCCCCTGGTGGCAGACATGCTAGCGGCTGTATGCCAAAATGTCTGTCTCCAACACCATATTTAAACGTATTGTATACAAATACTCTTATTGTAAAAATGATTATGATTATGGTTGAAATAAATGCATCTCTCTCTCTCTCTCTCTCTCTCTCTAAGCTTATAACTACATGATTAAACCTGAATTTTGAAATAGTGGCTTGACTTTGGGAGGTGGGCTTTTTATTTTTCCACAAAATCACTATTACCTCCTCTGATCAAGGGTGTCACTGTAGAACTAATGAATTCTCTCAGGTGACGCTTTAAAATAATAAGTCATTGTGAAAAGACATTTGTCTTGGGACTACCTGTGGAGTGGACTGACCTGGTGATATAGTGGCAAAACTCCTGTGTCTGAACTATCTCTTGACTTTTCTTTGGTCGTATTATTTTTCACCCCAGGAGGGCCTCAGGCATTATTAAATTATAAGATCTCAGGTAAGTGGATTTGGTCTGTTTGCCATAACTAAAAGATGAATGAGGCTGGATTTAGGGTGTCACCCTAACCCCGATCAATGTAGTGTCAGGACTAAAGACCAGTTTGTTTCACCCTCTGACCTGCCCTCGGGGGTTGTAAAATGAAACCGTGCACCCTTCTGTAAGAAAGTCGTAAATACATATTCAGTATTTTAAAATTGATTTTTTTTTTTTTTTTTGGGGGGGGGGATATAATTATTACCATTTTAATTTTAAAGGATATAGGCCTAATGAATATAATAATATTAGAATTATTACCATTTTAATTTTTTAAAGATGAATGAATACAACAATTTTAGGCTTATATTGTGTATACCGTGGTACTCACCTTAACAATTCAAGCTGACAATCCAAAATACCAATGACTGCCCCATTCAGTAATTTCAGAACACACATGACGCACTACTTGGTAATCACTCTAAACGTCTTGTTTTTTAATCCCTAAATGATGATAGGGTTTTGGAAGCTTCCCTTTATGTCTAAACTGACCCATCTGCATTTTACTATCCCCCGCCTGTAATTACAAAGTCTTTAAGAAAGAAGTTCATTTTGAAGTCCCAACATATGTCTGAGCACACTGCATGCATCTGCTTGTTTCCAGTGCCTTTTTATGCAAGTCATAAACCATTTAAGTTATAATTTTATTTCAAGAATATTGATTAAATTTTCTTAGATGTTATCAGAATTTACAATATATAAATAGTGTAAAGCTGGAGGAACTGCTAAATATTTTGTTACAAAAGGCTCATAAACCACGGGGTTTTGGACCTGTTAAACATAACCATTGCATAGAGTGGGTCCTGGAAGAATCATGAATATACATTTGGTGGCTAACTAATAAAGTTTTCCTCCTTTATATATATATGATTTTAAATTAGGCCTATCCGCACGACAGACTGGATTGTAAGTCTGTGATCTGACCACTAAAATGCTGATTCAAAAGAAAGCTAAAGAAGTCAGTACATTTCCTTTTTAGTGCTAATTGTTTTAGCAGTTCCAGGCATCTCCTCTATAGCCAGCATCCTTTAATGTTACATCTTGGATAATTCTTTCCATATTTTTTTTTAATAAACCTACAAATTACAGGGTGCCAGGGTAGGGGGGGGGGCTTTGTTAGAACATACCCCATTGCCCCCCCCCCCCTCCAAGGACCTAAAGCTAAATGAAAATTACAAAGAACAAAATGACACAATCTAATTCATGGCCCTAAAAAAAAAAATCGAAAAATATATTTAAAAAAGTAGTTAGGTGGTGCAAGTTGGCTATATAATTATATAACATGTTTTTGTGTGTATTTTTTCCAAACTTATGAAGGCCCCAGGTCAACTTCTGCGAACTGAGGGACAATTCAGTGGGGTAAAATTTAGGGGAGCAGTAGAGAAACCAAACCAATTAAAATGGTATATTGTGCTAAACAGAGGTACTTGGACATCCAATTCATTTGCATGTATTTTGCCAGCATTGATATAGTTCGGATTCAAAATAATGCATTTGTATTTAATCATATTTTTACAGTGTATAGCAAGAAAACTGTTGTCCAAATATTTCTGTGAAATTACATGCTGGTGAATCAGGCGTCCAAATACTTTCATTGAGCATGCACTCTATATGCTCTATGTATTATTTCTCCCTGCCCTACGGGCATTATATTTTCTAATCTTATATATAACAAGACGAGAACAATACATTTAGCTTTTTCAGAATACCATAAGATCCTGACAGAAAGTAAAAGTAACATTCCAGACGGTGCCAAGAATTATGATGTCACCCATAGCATTTTTTTATGCCGGAGTGATAACCACAGTAACTACTTACTCAAATGATTGCTACTGTAGTCATTAAGAACCGTTTTAAAACATAATAGATAGATTGCTACATTTCGTGTCTGAGACATTTTGTTTTCCGAGGCATTGCCAAATGTCACTATCTGCACTGCGAGTTGACATTAAGTTTTGGAGGTTAATGATAATTGGGGGTTTTCTATATAAATTCAGTTGAGTAGAGTGTGGGGGTTTTTGAAGGTGATGATTCTCCTGACCTTTGGTCATTGACATGCAAACTGGACGCTTGACCAGAGCGTCGGGGCAATGAAGGACACAGGTAATGGACACTAGGTATTGAGGGTCACAATTGACACTTAGAGCAATCACATGACACTGTAGTGGACCAAACTGGCCATTGCCCAGTGAAATCTAACAGGTGGTCACTTTCCTCTCCTTCATTTACTTCCAAACTCTCTTCTTTGAAGTTGTATACAAAATCCTTTCGGTCAGATTAAGTTTCTCTTAAAACAATGGGTAGACACTCTACTACCAAATGTGTACTATCTATGAGACGTTCATCATCATCCATTCATTGATTTCCCTGGACTTGCTGCCCAATTGCACCTACTTGATCCAGGATTTTGTACACCTTTATATATGAATGCAGTACATGCTAATGATGGATTTGGCTTCCTGTATTCAGAGGTTCACACCTCTATTCTTGAATTTATCCTTGCAAAGTGCCAGATTCTGAATAGAATATTAGACAAATATTTACTCAATGTGCTTTCCACTTGTCAAACATATTCTAATTTGGGGCAAATATTTGAGAGGTGATGGGTTCACCGAAATGGACCTTGCCATCCTAAAAGAACCTTGGGGGTAACAAGAGGGCTTCCTGGTGCCCTAAGCCGCTTATTGTCCTCTTGAGTAATCTTTAAGCCCTTACCAAATTACTTTTTTTGTAAGGGGGTGTTTAGTGTGTTATTTTCTGATCAATTATATCATCGCTGTGAGCTTTGAAGGATTGGGGTGCTTATGGGGATCAGGGTAAATTTGGTCACCCAAACAGATTTCATTGAAGTCCCATTGTGTTCAAAGTCTAAGACTCTCTTAATTTCTGAGGATCACGGAGAGTCTAGTGAGGAATAATCTGTGAGAATAAAAAATTGGAATAAGTATGTGTGATCGTTGGTGGTCTCAGATTGATTCATGCAGATATGACATTTCATCATTTTCAGCATGCTTTTTGTGAGGAATACATGGAAAGCAGTCTTCATTATTCGAGCAATGAATGTAGGGTGTACTTGCATTCCTTATTATTACAAATAATTATATAATTGGATGAATAATTTTATGTTTGAATGCACTTTGTATCATGCTAATGTATTATTGCATAAATTTTATCAAACTTCAATCAGATAAAAAATATCTATTGGCAGTGAACACTTCCTTTCCTATGAAAGTCTATCTCATGATGAATTAATGTCATCTGTGCTCTCAAGGGAAAAAAAAGATGCTGTGAGAAATGTTGAAAATCACTGGCCATATTCTACATTTCAAAACCAGGGAGGTGTCCGCAATTAACTGAGCATTAAAATGCTACATTTGTAAAAGCAGTACATGGAGCCACTTGCAAATGCATCCACCGTGAAGATAGGGCTGTCAGATAAAAAGCTGCATTTCTGTGTGGCTTACCTGATAGCTTTGTGGAGTGTGGTGTTGGGGACTTTGCCCTCCTCCCCCAACTGACAGTCACATCACGACAGAAGATGCATCGTCTGTTAGCTGGTGAATATATTGTAATCAATCTTGAATAAATGACTCAGTAAAGATGCAGTTTGAATAGTAATAAAGAAACTTGATAGTGAATAAGATTGAGTGGCTGTGAAAAAAAAAAAGTATATACAAATGATAGAAAAAAAAGGTCAAAAATGTGTCTGAAACTATTCAGGAGTCATCTTCACCATGTTGCAAAACATTTGTCAATGCCAGGATTCACAAAGAAAGCCAAACTCCTTTCACTGTGGTATTCATTGCAGTATCTGCATGGTTCCCTGTCAACTTTTAAAAAATACATAATCAATATCTAAAAATCTTATGCTGTCAAAAATTTCATGGGTCACTTAGTGGTGGCTTAGGTCTCTTTGTCGACCTCTTGAATAAATGTTTAAGATAAATTATCTAAAATCTGTACACAGACTGAGTTGTCTTGAGATAGCGAGCAAATCTACTGCAATGTTTTTAGTATAGAAGTAAAAGCAACTGAATTATTAGACAGTATTTGCAGAAATGTTTGACTGTCTGGGATGACTGGTTAATCAGCCTGATAGTGTCATCTAATGGTTAGATCGACTAACTGTTTATTCAAAATCAATTTTTTTTCTTATTTCATATTCGCAAAGGCTCATTAACTTTTTAGATTAAGTTGATTAACGACATCAAAAAGTCACCTTATTGTTGTTAAATACATAAGATTGATGATTTATTCCAAGACAATTTGGACATCTTTATGGGTCCTTCCCTTTGCTGTATAGAAATAGTAGACTTTTGTATGGAAATAACACCAATTGTCGATCCACAGAAGCCTAAATCTCAAATTCACTGCTCGCCAGCAAATACAGTTCTACTGTCTGCAGAGCTTATTAAATTGGCATATCATATCGAAGTAAACAATGATGTTTGGAATGCAGAGAATTGCTTTCGTGTCTCCCTTGTTCTCTATGGACATCTCTACTTTCTCATATGCCAGATGGTGACATTGGTCAGTTAGGGGGACTGGTCAGTGGGGTTTGTTTGACCATTTTGTTTGTTTGGGAGGGTCTGGCTTTCAACACAGGGTCAGGAGAAAGTGTAAAGGTTACTGGGAGTGGAAGGGCTGTTTGAATTGGTCCCTTTGATGCCTGCTATCAGATACTTGTATTAATGTCTATTGTGTGAAAGAAAGAAAGAAAAATATTAAAAAAATAAAGAAAGAAAGAAAGATGGTAGGAAGGAAGAAACAAATACATGAGAAGGAAATATGAAAGCAGAAGAATTTATCGCACATATTTCTAATTCCTTAGAAGATGAAGATTGCATGCAAATATTGCACAAAAGCCAATCTTTTAAAGGTATGCGAAAATGGTGTTCTGCAATGAACCTGTCAAATAGACTAAAGTAATTTGAGTATACGTTATACTGGAAAATATTTTTCTCCCAAAATGTGTAAATTTTTCTTGATTTTACCATGACTCTATGATTTTACTATTGAATAAAAAAAAATTCTGCTCATTTGTTAAGGCTTGGCTAAGTGGAATAATTGAGAGCAATCATGTTGGCTGTAAATGCTATGGTCTTTGTGTTTGTGAAGAGTGGAGTTTACAGCATTCTTTGATATTTTTAGTTCAGAATTATTGAAATGAAAATCCAATGATGTTATCATACCATCCGCAGTTGTACACTTGAAGAGAATTGGCATAAAATGATGTGACTTTTCAAGCCGAGCTGGAAAAATTGCTGCCAGCTTGTAAAGTATCTAAAGACGCCTGGTTTGGTTTCCATAGAAACTCAATTGTCACACCTGGGGCGAGAGCGTGACTGCATTACTCAGAGCAAATTTACCTGAGAAATTGAAGGTAAAGATAGAAGTTTGCAGAGGGTAAAGATCAAAAGAGGGGCCAGGCTTGGTTTAACCGACTGAGAAGGAGTGGAGTAGCTTGGAGTGCTTTCCTGGTTGAGAATTTACGGCTCATGAAGAACTACAGTTGAAGATATATGTTGATATGTTGCAAGCGAATTTAAAAGCATTACTTTGCTGAAATTTGTTAAAGTTTTCATACACCCCCTGAGGGGTACGTGGCAAAGGTAGTATTATGTGTTATATTGGGGGGCTTCTTATATTACACAAGGTGTTATGCACACATTCTATGTTTCTTTAGAAAAAGCTTTCACTCAAGTTTAGGTGCCCAATGGGAAATGAAAACAGTTATCTAAAATCATGAACAAATATGGAGACATCCAGTGTACTCTTACCATTAGCCAAAGTTAAATTTCCAAACATGCTGGAAAGCTTGTAAACATAGCTGATAATATGACATTGATTCATACAGTGGTTTAACATAGCTGTGCAAGCCTGAAGAATACATTTCACAGTGCTCTATGGTTAAAAAAAAATCATTTAAACATCTCTTATGATAACATTGTATATATTTAAAAAATTGTAATTATGATAGGCACGACATTTTACCTTCAAGTTATCGAAAAAAAGTGCAGCTGCAGAAGAATATCATTACATTTTCCAGTTCTTTATTATATGTGAATGACGCATTTAAAATCTTGCCAAAACATTTCATAAATCTTGTGTGCTCAAGTTGTTATTACCCCTTATAATTTCCTTAGAGATTATATGCCTTAACCTTTGACTCACAATTATGTGCGCTGTTCAGAAGAACTAGTTCGCAGGATCCAGAAGTGAGATAGGAGGTCATAGGTGATCATTATCTTCATAACACGCCCTGCTGAATTATGATTGACACTGAAAATTATCCCCATGCGGGTGTTGAGATAGGGGATTTTAAGTACGACCTTTGCAGGTTAGGCTATCTGAGAAGCGCAGGAAATTTTCATCCAAGTGCGTAGTTATGTAAGTCCACGCATTTGGAAATAGGTCCCCTAGTTTAAGCAAAGACGTCAAATGAAAAAAGTCTGAATGCATAATAAAGTCACTTTCAAATCCCTATTAGTATATTTCTCTGTGTAGCCAATGTGCATGCAGCCAATGTTAGCTTTTGCTGTAAATGTACTTTATTTTACCTCTAAGTAATAAACAGTCAAATGCCGGCTACTTTTATTGGGGATTTTGACTAGTAACAGACGGACTTCAGAAGTGGACTTTTGGAAGGTGGTGTAATCTGAAAACAGGTGTGAACTGAGGGACAATTAAGTCACGGAATTATAGCACCACGTCCAGGATTTAACACATGCTTCACCAAACTTATTTTATCTCTAAAAGAGCCATTCTGAAGTACAGACTTCAAAGAATGGCTTAAATATGAGGTGCCAACAAGCCATTCAATGGGACCTTTAGATACTGAAGTAACTGAACACAAAACAGTTTTGTAGCTGCTAAAATAGTTTTCTATGTAGGGGCAATAAAGGAGTCTGGATTAAATAAGCTATTTGATTTCAAAGAATATATAAGTCGTTAAAATACCTGTTCAAAATGTTTATCATTAAAAATATGTACTGATTATTGTTTTGTGTACATTTGTTGATTTAACAAACTGAATAGATGGTAAATTACAAATTGTACTATTGTATCCAAAGTGTCCTGTCATACAATAGACAGGATAGAGACATTTTTATGACATGTAAACAATTAGCTTTCAAAGACTTGTCTACGGTGCCTTTAGTACAGTAAGTATATTCTATATTGTATACAGTGTCTATGGGACCCTTTATTGTGTGGATGTCATGCCTGCATTTCAGAACATTATCAGCACAGAAATTGTTTTATTGCATCTTAAGTGCTTTTAACATGTCTAAATACACACTTGGCATTGTGTTATCAATATTATCTGGCCTAGATAAAGTGCAGGGCAAACTCAGAAGGTAAGGGGTAGTGAGTGCACTCCCGCAGGTGTGACCCCGGGGGCCTTCAGGTGTCAATTGCCCCCCCCCCCTTTTACCCTCACAACCCCAATTTATATGTCAAAAATTTGACTGCTACCTTGATTTTGTGGCTGTAAATATGCTTAATTTTAGAGCAGGGAAAAGAGGTAGGGTATAATCATGCAATGGAAGTAAATAAATAAAAACATATTTTGGAGAAGGCCCAAAAAAAAACGCGTCACTTTATAAACAAGTGATATGTCTACATTGCTTTCTGTCCCATGCGAGTTGAATACCATATCATGAGGTCATTAAAAATATGTGTAGGCAGACATAAACTACTCAAGTACCATGTTGATATAATCAAAATAGATCAGAGTGATGTCAAACAGCACTCAATAGTCAATACCTTTCGCTGGAATCAGCAAAACTATTGTCATCGTTGCTTGTTTTATGACAGCTTGACTAATGTACTAGCTGCTATACTATCAACAAGGCTCAGCGTATCCAGAACTGGGCAGCCAAGGTGGTTTTAAAGAAATCGTTATATGATGATAGCAGTACTAGGGTGGTCCCTTCTACAAATCACACTACCTTTGCAGATAGGATTTCTAGCATTCATGGAAAAGTTGGAAAATTTTAGAAAACATCTAAAGACTCGTTTATTTAAAAAAAGCTTTTTGAATAAAATTCTTAATTTTATTTTTTTAGTATTTCCATCAATTCTTATGTCTATACTGTATTTTAATTTTACCTCTCATACATTGTTACGTGCCATAGCATGTTATACATAATTGAGCTCTAAAAAATATTAAATAAACTTAATTAAACTATATCAGTCTTTTAAAAAAGCAAAAAATAAATAAAATAACCTTTATCAGATGTCTTTTAAGGAGGTGATGTTCAATGTTGAAAATGTACTTTTGCAGTTAAACGTATTTTTTAGAAATAAGGTATGTTAAAACAATCCTCCCCCTGGCTGTTCAACCGTTTTAGGACTTATTAGTCACCACCCACCATGCCATTGACTTGTATATACGATGACTAAGACTCCATCGATTTGTCGTTGCATCAGAGGCTGACTCATCCCTGGCAACTCATCGGGGCATCCTCTTGTGAAACCCTCTGTCAAGTCAATATTTCCCACCATCAAATATGCACCGTTGTGAGCAGTGTTATACTCATTGAATTTGCTAATGGAATGTATTTGTTAAGGAAACTCTAATTGTCCAATTAGATTACTTCAGAATTAGAATATTAGATTTCGTTTTATATTCTTCCATTGTTTCCACTTATTTGTTTCCCTATTTTCTAGCTTATATTTAAGAGTTGTATACTGCCTTTAAATTTCCAGGCAACACTGTGATATGCAGACACAACACGGGCGTGTGGCCAATTAACTAAATTGGAAAATTCAAAGGCAGTTATTTTTTTGAGTAAGATCAAGGATGTTATTATTGTAATCATAGGACCTGTGAATAATGGCTCTTTGATTGGGTCACAATCTGCTGATCAGACGATCTTTTTGTGTGTTGATGAAAGCAAATTGCAATAGGCGTTCTGGTTGAGTAATTTTGTCATGCGCCAATGAACCCAATTAACAACATCGCAACTCGTCATTCGCGTGCCTTCGTTAATTCTACCTGAAAGCCACTGAGGTCACCAGGTGTGAGAAACTGTCAAAAGTCCGGGGGAAAAGGCTCGAAAAAATGGGATTTCATCCATCAAAGTTGACAGTCTCCTGCTGACTTGGGCTCAAATGAAATATGACCGTTGTCACATTTTACAAAAGCCATGTAATCTACACTATAAACATTCTGATATCATATTTTCAGTTAACACACCGCTTTGGTTAAAGTGGCTTTTTAAAAGCCAGCATTTGTTGCATAATGAAATTAAGCAGAATTAGGCTAATTATATAGGCCTATGCCTTAGTAAAATTTGAAATCTGCAGACATGTTTAGCATGGTTGGAGGTAGTTAGTCATATTATCTCCTATATAGAGGAAAAGAGCGGAAAAGAAGATACTATATAGGGCCTACAATGTAATAAAACTGGCTTAGCTGGCTCCACCACAGCCTGATGATTTATACGCACGAAAACAGCCTCGGTTCTTGTAAAGTCATATTTTAATGAGTACATTTGATCACAGAAATTTAACTAATGTAATCACTGTACATAAATATTTTTGACATGCGTGATCTTGTAACGATCTGTAATGACTTGAGTTTTCATAAATACTGTTATTACCAAGATCACAAACATTTTATGCTATTTATCGGTTATGGTCATAAAATGGAATGTGCGCACGGATGCTTTGAAACTGTTTGGAGGGCAGACATCAGAGAGCTCCACTAGAGTTTGGCAGAATCACTTAACACAAAGCACGACACAGTTTAATGAGCAATTGAAATGCAAACCCTTTGATCTATTCACGTGCATTGCGCGGGTCTTTGTTGGCGTATGTCATGGTTCTGCGTCGTTGCGTTCCACTGAGTTTTCTCTTTGAAGTTTCCGAAAGGGGCGGGGCTTATGAAGACGCCGTCACGTGGTCTCGAGGCCTGCCATTCACTGCAGTTGTAAGTCGGACGCCGACGCAGTTGCATGTGCTGTGGAGACGTCTCGTCTGCTTTTTAAGGAGTTACCTGAGTGACATCGTCTAATTGTGATTACAGGTAAGATACAACTTTTAGACTTACTATGAATTGAAATCAAGTTTGATCTATGAGTTTAATAACTTTTATAGTTGTCTGCTGTCAGTTGAACTTGGTTGCTTCACTAGACACAACGTCAACAAACATCATCTCCAGAGAACTAAGTGAAAGTTTCAATAACTTCATTGGCCAATCGTATCGTACCGATTCGTACATTATCAAGAAGTACAGTAGTACTTTAGGTGTCGTCTGCGAAGCTTTGCGGACAGTGAGTAGACTTCTACCAAATCCTTGATAGTGATATCGATAGGGTCATGCATGTATATATATACCTAGCTTTTATCAAGGGGTCTTTTTTTCTGGTTAAGAGATCAGGATATAAGCTTGGTGAAAATAGGGCTCTAGTTTCTCAAAGATATACTGATGAGTGTGGTTGATGACTAACTGCGTTCAAATCATAAAATAAGGCCTATGTATTGCTAGGAAGTGGTGATTGGGGTAGCACAGGGCTGAGGGCGAAGGGAACTTTTGTTTACCCAACCAATACATCTGCATTCTTTATTACACATTACTTTATTACTATTGAGATGTGTTGTTTGTTTAGCCTGTTAATTGGCGTTAAAAACACGATGTGTTATAGGCATATAAACCCGCCTGTCTTTATATAGTTTGTTCATGGAGTCACAAGGTTTCTTTATCAGTTAGTATTTTAATATAGTTGAGTGTGGGTTAATTGAGGTGATAGACATGGCTATTGTTTAACTAATCACCCTGGCGCCAGAAAGTATTAAATGCTTAACCAAGAGAATTTTCAGCTCCAAACCAAATAAACTATTGTAATATTTCATTTGTCATTTAGGAATGCTAAATTTATGTGCAAGCATAGATATATATCTAAAGCATAATTTATGGTAAAAATGCTACAATGGTGACGAATGACTTCCATTTACCACAGTGGTGTGGACAAATTAGTATTGACAGAATTTAGTAGACAGTCTAATTGGTAGCAGTTGGAGCTAACAATGCCACCTGGTTTATTACCATTTGTTAGTTAAAGGGTAAAGTACAAGTACCCTTCATCTTGACCATTACTTGTACCCTTAAGTCATAGAACACAACCCCCTAGATGGGTAATTACCCAGGTATTGTAATTATTGGGGCTCAAGTATCAATCAGGTTTTGTGTACTGCTTCTGTCTTCAAAAAGCCATGGTGTTTTTAGGATGGGTGCCATTGTCATGTATATTCCTCGGGGACATACAAGATAGCACATCAAAGTAAGAAGATTTGTTTTTGGTTCCAGAAAAAGAGCTTAAGACACTATAATTGCTTGCTTAATTTTGGCTTTCTAAATTTGAGTCATATTTGAGCTTTCCTGGTGTTTGTTAGGGGTTACATAATCAGAATAGAATTTCGGTGTTTTTTATAACCCCCTTTGTGAGAAATCATGTCTCGTATGTTATTAGCCCCTACCCCTTCTGCCATGCCCATACACAATAGAGATACTCCGAAGATAAGGTAACTACGTGGGAATGCATGCATGTTCTTGACATAGTAAAAAGCATGAGAAAAAAACAACATGTATAATACTAGGCAGGACTAGACTCTGTGGCTGCAACATTTTTACTGCCCCAGCAAATATATCATTCGTGCCTTCACCTTTGATATTGGCTTTTTGAGGTATAACTATTTTAATTATGTTTTGTGTGTCAATAATATTGTACATGAGACAATAGTGCACTATAATGTGAATTCCTTATATACTTGTATATTTAGATGTGTAATACCTAGGGTATGTGGCACCATTTATTTTCTGAGTCATTCTATGTGAAAATGAGAATAAATTGTCAGGCTGTGTTCATCTGTCATACTCATTTCTCTTCATTGGAACTGCTCTTTTGTTAATGTTTTTTTTCAACACAATTGGCACCAACTTGCTTTCAACTCCGTGCTTTTTTTTTCACTATGCCATGATATGGTCTTGTAACCAAAAAACCTTCCCTCTCAGTGCTTTTATTTTTATGCCTATAGAAGTCGTTTCGGTCATTGCATGACACCCCAAGCTACTGCCTTGTCGTGGGACACCTGTCTGGCTGGCCTTTTTGGCTCTCCTCAGTTGAATGTCACATGTCCATTCTGTAACTTGCGGCTTTACTGACATATTACATGTTGCAGCATTGTTGCTAAGTGCCAAGTTGCGAATACTTGTAATGCACTTGCAAGATGGTGTAAGCATGACCTTGCAGCATATTCTTGGACTAGGTGTTTTAAAACTATTTCCCAAGGTATAGTTTTACAATTGTTAAGAGATCAGGATTTTTGTCAGCAGTATATTTATCAACAGTTGTTAAATAAACAAGTTGATAAATATCTATGCTGTTCTCAGAGCATAGCATTTCTTGAAGTTTGTAATTGCATACTATCTTTTTTCTCCACCTAGGTGTCATGGTTAGCACGTTCAGCAAACTTAGGATGTTCCAATTTGACGACATTGTTACCACAGGTGCTGTGTTTCTTTGTGTTTTCTCCATTCTTCCGCATTGTTGTGGTGGCCCAAGGCTTTAGATCTTGAGACCCCATAGGGTTGAGGAGCTGAGAGGTTAGCAAGGGCCCAGCTCATTATATAAACCCCTTCATTTGTATGCCTTGTGAGGGTAGAATGAGTGTCTTTGTCACCCTGTGTTTATCCCCCTGTCTCACTGTGTCTTGAGGTCTGTGACACCAAACAGCGGTTGTATCACAGACTGTCTCGAATTGCTTACAGCTTGAAAGCATCCTTCAAACATGAAACTTCACCCCTGCTGTGTTGCTATTTCTTGAGTCACCCAGCACTTGTCTTGCATCAGAAGGCAAGAACTGCAGGTTATATTGAAAAGCAACAAAAAACATTAGTAACTTTTTAAGTGGGCCTTATCTCGTTTCATTGCCTGGTTTGCTGAAAGGAGAATTAGCCGGCTCAGTTTTCCTTTCCTGTCCAGTTGAAGAATGGCTTAGTTTTTGTGTATATCAACTCGTGTATACTACTATCATAGCACTGTTTTTATGAGAAATTATAATGTTTGGCACAACACACACGTTGATATGCCTCAGTTCCATCAGAATGCACTGAAGGTATACATTGCACTTAACTGAATATCATATTCACTTGGAAGTACTGCTAGCTTATTAACTGAACTCTCTTGTAGTCTTGACTGCAGACAGCAATTTGCTCCATGCGTTGTGCTAAAACATGAAGGAAAGGCAAATTCCTCCTTCAAAGTGGGTTTATTTTGTTTGACAGATGTTGAGGGTAGTGGCTGAAACCGCTAGCTTCCTGGTGTGGTATTGGTTACCTACAAAAATATACGATTGTTTCGTGGATGCTGTGTTTAACGGAGTTTATATCAATGGCTTTCAGGGTGAATTTATGTTGAATTCAGGATGAAACAGTGATAAAGCAATGATTATTTGAAGTCTAGTTATCAGGCATTTAAAACCAGGAAACTTGACATGAGAAGAATATAACGATAACGTGATGAAAATGTCAGTGGCTCTTGACTCTTTGATAAGTGTGCCTTTATCTCTGTGAGTACACCCAGGAAATGTACCTTTGCTGGAGTGTGGGAGTATGGACAGAGTTATGGTTCACCAGGAAAATGTCAGCACTTCAGGAGTGAAGACATCTCGAAATACTGCCTCGCCTTCCGTGACATCTGATATGTTTATTTAACCCTCCGTGTCCAAATTAGCTTTATCTTTTTAGTAAATTTTGTGCAATAAAAGTCAAGAAGGTCAAATATTAGACTTTTGGGAGGTGGTATAAGGTTATGATAGCGTTTGCCTTGTAGCTTTTAATTATGATCAATATCATGTATGTGTAAGATTGCATCTTGACTTTATGACACTCAGTAATATGATATCATGAGATCTGTTTTCTGTTTATTCAATTACTGCAATCCTATGCATAGAGACTTTCTCTATATCATCTGGTATACACGTGGACATTCTCAGGATGGGAGTGAAAAATGTCGACAAAAAGTAGGGGAGAACTTTATCACGTGGTGAGAAATAATGACCCAGTGTGTAGAGTGAGCTTCGGTTTCAGAGTGAACCTCCTGATAACTGGGCATCAGTGTGTAAAGATGCGGGATGCAGCTGGAGCTCATTGTCAAGTAATGATCTCACACAGAGATGCTCTCATATGAGCCCCATCCCAGTTGCTTTGATTCTCTGACCCAGGGCACGGCTAACTACCTCAGTGCCCGACTCGTATACCCACCTTTAATCCCAGGTTGGCTAGCCATATGTTGAAAATTGCAATTTACTAGTAAATCCATGATCATAGCAACCTAGTCCAAGTTATTTGTTTCTCTAGAAGTCTGATACATACGAGTGGTAAAATTTTGAATTCTCAAACTGATTGACAATTATTTAGATTTTTAATTGTATTTAAAGGATCTATCCTGGTAGTTAATTTCCTTATTGTGATGTTGCATAAATATTTTTTTAATTTTTGTTGAATTTGATGAGTTATCAACTGTTTTAAACAAGCACATTATGGTGATTTACTCTTTTAAATGTGCATGTTGATATTTGATCCTCTAAAACAAATCGTTACTTCATTAAGTTTAATGTTTAGAATTCAAACTATCAAGTGAGCATTTCAGGGTGATTTACGATTTGAACCTTTTTAATAGTGTGGACAGACAATTCATGATGTTGTCTTAATCTGACAACCATTTACCAGAAATGATGTACGGCTCTATGATCACAACATTAGGCTTATTTTGTGACCACACTATAGGCTGCTTAGGGCTGTGATCTTTGACAGGTCGAATATCAGAAAAAAAAGTTAGTTTGAGGCCAGTAGCCGGTGGGCAGCGAGTTTACGATGAGGAGAACACACAAAGACGTGTGTAATAAAGTGTATTGTCATTTGCTTGTGTCCTAGAGTTGATGTATGCCAAAATTACTGACTGAATACACCTTCTTGTGTCAACGATAATATACTAAGCTTGAATGTGACTTTTCACTACAATATACATGTATTATTAAATTTCAGAATTTCAGACATCAAACAAATAACAAGAAATGATCCTAATATACATACCAAGGTTCTTTGCAAATTGAAAAGGAAAAGGGTGTGCATTAGTGTGCATCCCTGTCAATATAGCAACTGATTTCAATAACAATCACACTTCCTGGCCTGTGTTTGTAAACTTTGAATGTGACCCCATCATCCTGTCTAAACATCATAGGCACAGATGAGAGGATACTGCCTCTGTTGTTTATCCCTCAATTAAATGGTCAATTGTGTGGTCAAATGGTCATCATGGATGGTCAAGAAGGGTAAAAATATCCATACATCCCAGACATTATCATAAGATGTCCTGCGGAATCTGTTTATTATGGATTACTCGTGTTTCTGTGTAGAAGCATGACTGCCCCTCTCACGGGTTGTTTCAGGGGTCACAAAAATGCCCAGGGCACTATTCTTCACTCTAGTCTGTACATACTCCTGAACTCTTGTTACCCGATAGCCTTATAACCCACAGATCACACCCCAAATTAGCCATTAATCCTACAGCAAATTTTATCCTCAGTAATTAGAGAGAGTCTTTCCTTTCAACTCTTTGATGTGACCGTCTTTTGGTCAATTACCTCTCTACAAGCTTGGTCCTTTCTCAAATTATTTCGCCGACCGTTATGTCGGTTGATCAGCAAACATCAATGCTTGTTGAAGATCAATTATCATTTCCATCTCTACCCTGCAGGCACTGCATCTCCTCTGGTCAAGTGGTCACCTTGTCAACTGATAACATACCCATTGACTTGATGTTACTATTAATTGATTAGAGAGGTACAAAGTTTTATAGGTATGCTGGCAGTCATTAGTAGTGATTTCGTGCGATTCGAAGTATGAGTTCACTGTTAGATTATACAGTAATTTGTAGACTATATTCTGTCATTAGTGCTAGCTCACAGTTCCTTAATGGTAGATTCGATATCAACTAATCCCTCTTTATTAGCCATTGGCTTTAGATTTACTAACTGCTTTACATGGCCAGGTGATATTGATACCGATTACACACAGCTAAAGGCTTTACTGAGCTGAGTAATCCTCACACAGTGGCACTAAGGGCAGGATTTTGGGTATTGTGCCCTGCAGGAGTTCTACTAAGTCTTTCTGGTTTGCAAAACTAATCCTTCTATATTGACTCTACTTAGTATGTTTAGTAACTGGATCGTTGCTGAAAGACATCACAGAGTATTGTGTTGATGCACCCTGGACCCACGGACACTTTCATGTACCCAGATGTGTAAATTTATAAGATGGATCGTAAAACAAGAAATTGCAGTAAGTATTACTGTAGCAAAGTTTCCTAAGCTGTTATACTCGCGTTTGCAAAATATTTGGGTAATAAGGGTTTTTGTGCTCCCCAGTGGAATAGGGTGGTCCCCAGCGGTTATTTAGTATCCACCAGTTTGTTGCCAAGAAATAGGCAAACAAAAGCGTTGCTATACAACACGTGGTGTGATGGAATGATGAAGAGTCTGGGGCTGCTGTAGCTTTTCTTGGCCCTGCTGTGATGAATAGCAACAAACGTGTCTAAACAGCAATTCATTAGTGTTATGTTGTGAGAAAGCCCTGTCGATTTGAGGGGTTGATGGTAACCACTGGCGCCATCTAGACTCCACCCTATCCAGAAAGCTGTGGAAAAGGTTAATTCCACTCCTCAGAAGGTCAAGAGTGACTCAAAAGTTGACAAGAAAAAGAGACAACAGTTGTTCAGCTGCTGCCCATGGATCAACTGGTGGGACCTGGCAATTCTCGAACACACGTGGATCCTATGTGCTTTTTTCTGATCAATGAGCCATCTTCGTCTTTCCTATCAAGATCAATCCTCTGCTTCTGCTACTGAACACAACACAGATGAGACCAAATATCCCACTCATGTAATTTTCTGATGCTGTTTAGACTTGCTGGGATGAAACTGAAGTCATAACAATGTCGTTGGGGTTTTTTTTTTATACCTTGGCTTTCGTGACGCAAATTTTGTTTAATTTCATTTATTTGCTGTGTTAGTTTTGTCTTTTTTCTAAAGAAAAACTAAGAATTTTGGGAAAAATAATAAATAGGCGGAACTGATTTTCCAGGTATTTCATTTGATTCTGATCAATGCGGATACAATGCCAGAAACAGGCTGTAAAATTAGAAAAACGTCAGATTAAAGGGCAGTAAAGTTTGACCAGTTCCTTTTAGGTGGTCATTTGAGACTGGACATTATGGTCAGTTTTGGTCTTGGAGACTTGATGACTAGATTGTTGTGAGTTATTCTTGCGAATGTCCACCATGGAGGTAGATTTTTTCTTTGAAGGCTTTTGAAGATTGCTCACAAAGGAACAGATCTCACCCAAGATGTCGCCTGATTGTGAATGCAAACATACCTGGCCCTGTTTGCGCGTTGTGCAAAAGCCCATAAAACCCTTGAGTGCTCATTTGCTGAGTTTTATGGGCACAGGTTCTGGGTAGAGTTTAGGGCTTTGACAGAAAGAAACACTGTTGCTCCTATAAGGGCTTGAGGGACTTGGAAGTGTTGATTGGCCCTTTCTAAACTGTGGGGGTGCTATAGCAATTGCACCCCTCCAGGCTATGACCATCCGCCAATGCAGATTTGCAATACGACCTGAGAGGGCATGTATAGGAGCTTTGTTTTGCAGCCATTTGTACCACTTCTAAATGCTAATATAAGGATTCATTATCCCCCATTGAAATCTCATTGAAACAGTTGTTCTTCAGTGTTATTTGTGAACAAATTGCTTAAATCGATGTATGATACATTTGTGATATTGCTGCATTTTGCACAGTTCCTGAATATTAGGTAAATCTCGCAGCTTGACTTTATAGTAGCTTCAGCATTTAGCAGTCAAAATAGCTCCCTCTATCGTATCTGAAATACTGCTGCAAGACAGTGTTTATTCACATGGATTGCATTAACTATTTAAGTTCCTGTTTACCAAAACTTCAGGGTTCACCAAAGGTGGGTTTCCTGTTTCAACTAGACTGAGTAGACTTTATGTATACAGCGACTATATGGGTAGTTATAAATCAGTTTAAAGTCAGCACAATATCTCCTGGGACAGGTCCATCGCTCAGTATAGTGGAAATGGTCTGTCTATAATATATCACTAATTCATAAATGGTTAGTGACCACTGGTCATTGCCTGATGGTCATCCGGATACTCCCACGTTCTACCTGGCCATTCTGACAGGTGTGTGTCCAGTTGCTGACAAGCTATGATAAGCTAGCTGTCAGTGAAGAATTTTAGTCGTTAAAGCCATGTAATTATGACAACTAAATGTAAATGCATGGTGGAAAGGTATCTTAGCAGGTGCTACACACATTTTGTGGCTACCAGTGTAGTGATGCTGATCTGTATAGTGTTTTGATAAGTCACAAGTCAATAAAAATCGCATATGTTCTTATTGACAAGCAATGACAACATGAGAACATCATCATGATCAATGAAATGTTTACTATTATCATTGTATATCAATATACATCAGTCAATTTTTGACACGGAGTATTTAGTTATTGTCCATATAGAGTTTCAGGAACACAATGCAAAGACCCGGGGCTGATTGTAAACTGGCAGATTTCTTTGATGGGGGAAAGAAAAGTTCATGAACTTTTTTTCAAGTCTGGAATGACAGAAGACCAAAGTTATTGTCAGAAGGACCAAAGGTGTTCCTTCAGGGAAAATGCTTTCAAGAAGATTTCAATGCGTGGTCGTTTCGTTACTTCTGTGTTTGTCATTCATGGTTTGGCGAGCATTTGCAATGGGAATGGAACATTTAGATAGGTGGTCCTATATTCAAATGATTATAAATGTGATCAGTCTATTCTATGATTTAGATACACAATTTACTAATGTGATTTATGATAGTGAATAGCTGTAAATTTGTAAGACTTCAAGTTGTATGTGGTGTCACTCACAGTGATGAATGGTTTATGATTTGTTACAGCGATATGATTGAATTATGGTCTGATGAGGTGATGAGTCATTCACGTAATTTTGCCTCAGTATCTGATGAATGCTTTTCGGTTTTAAAAGATTAGATGATTTTGCTCAATGTTAGCTATTCAACACACCTGGATTTCAGATAAAATTCACGCTTCATGCCAGTGGCTAATGGTGTGTGGCGGGGGAATTGGTAACCCCTACCCTCCCCCAAGCCACGGGTGAGGGGTGTCCACGCCCCTTTTAGTTCGGTGACCAAAAACCAATGCCTGCAAATATATAATGCACTTTTCAGTGGAGTATAGTTTAGCTCACATCTGAATATTACTAGTCTGTTACTGGCATTGAAAATTATGTCTGCATGGTGATTCTGATGCTGTATTAATTGGGGACTCATCAATCATTATGTCATGATGCATGAAACATCCAGCAGCAGCAGCAGCTCATGAACAGTTGTCTAATCAATTATTGACTATTTGAGTCTCGTGTGTATTGTGTGGACTCCCACTCACATTCAGGATTTTCTTTCATCTGGATATTTGGGATAATTTCGCACACGTTTCACACACAAAGGTGAGTTGGGGTGGATTACAGCACCCTATGTCTTCAATGAAGTAATACCATACCCCCTGCTATCTTCCCATTTAAGGCTATTTTCAATGTGCAACGTACCAAACACAAGATGCTTATTTCAGGCAGGGTGGTCTCAATGGACCTATACAAGGCATAGAATGTAATACAATGCAAGTGAAATCAGGAGAGTGGTTTCAATGCTGGGCAGTATCTCACGACAGAACCACACGCCTGATTAGGGCTATTGATTACGTATCAATCAGACCACCTGGTGTAAACGTTGTCTGTTGCATAACTTAAATTCAATAAATTTAGAGTTCATAAGTTCTAGTTTGTATCCTAATGACAGCAACATACCTTAAACCTAGTGTAACTGTACACTTCTATATTGAGAGCAATTGCTTTGTTGAAAAGTGATACTGCAGGTGGGCCCTTATCTGGCAGTTAAGGACCTAATATACAAAATTGTTTTATTGGTTGTTAAGTAGCTTTTACACGTTGTTACTGATTGTGAGCTTTGTGACAAATTTGTACCTACAAATATATGCAAAGAATTTGTCGAGAGGATGCTAAATTTATGCTGTCTCTATAATTGTGTGGAATTTGGCATATTGCAGAGAGTTCAGCCAGTGTGTAGCAACTTGTGTTTTAGGTTTGTCTATATTCTTTATGTATCAGTATTTTAGCCTGTGCATGATAAGAACGCTGTGTTGTAGATCATTTAGCTCTTCACTTTGCCAGTTTACTCTGCATGAACAGCCCTTACTACCTGTGCAGCTGCATGAGTATTTGAGCTATTTCTCACCCAGCAGGGTTGGCTGACAAATTTCTGTTACCTGGTTGTCTCACATTTCTCCTGATACCCTGTCCACGCGTGTGGAAGCCATCTAGGTGATATGCGTAGACTCAGATGGCAAATAAACGTTGAACTTTGCAAATGGAAGATCAGGTGCTGTGTGACCAGAAATAACACCAGTCTGAATTTTGTGAACCCCTTGATTTTGACCCTTGCAAGATCATTGATATAAGTTTACAGACCTACAGGTACCATGCTATATCACTATTCCATGCAAGAGTAGATCTCTGCCCTCGCTCTAGTATCTCAGACCAAGGGAAAATTTTACTGTAGAATTTATTCGGATGTATAGATAGTGGTATCATGGATGTATAATATACATCCATGGTGGTATATAAGTACAGGGAAAGATATTGTGTTTCTGTCAAATCCAAATGTATTGCTGTCCAGATATGATAAGCCCAATACTTCGCACCTTACAATCTAAGTGTACTAAGTTAGTGAGATGTAGATTTTGTACGAAGTCATTTAGATTTACTTTCCTGATAATAATCTTCACAAAATAGAAACATTAGTAAATTGAATTTATGCAGATAAATAATTAGTGTGTAACTGATATGGGTTCAATTACTGGTGCTATCTTTTAAAATTGTTTAGAACTGATCGATTGGGTTTGCAAACCAAAATTACAAATGTGGATAAGATGAAGAATTTCAAGTCAATTCAGTGTTTTTAGTTTTGCACAACTTGCATTTTATACAAACTGTGTTTATTCTCGTGAACAGACACCATTTAACAGTTCATGGTCGGATAGTTTCAACATACATTGTAATTGCGATGTTATTTTAAGAACAAATATATATTGCTAGGCCTAGGTGTGAAGTTAGTGCACTGAAAATTGTACCACAGTCCATATATTTTGCTTGCATATCTTAAGCTGACATGGAAGTTCTCAAAATGTAAATCTATTCCATTGAATTCAAGACAGAATCGGACTGCAGAACTTTGAAAGGCAGGAGTTGTCAGGATCTGTTGTATTGGTGTCACGGGGGAGACTTGAGCTCACTAGGTGTTCTTACCTGTAATAATAATGCTATTGACACACCTGGCTGAACACTGATATCGTATTAATTCAGGTATAGGATCAATTTCAACTCAGCTTGACTTGTGGAGTTAGGGACACTATATTTCATTATTTACACCCTGAAAATCCTGTCAGCTATAAGGCTTGTACTGTGAGAAAGGATCAGTCTTAAGAGCCAGGTATGTGGTATATATCTAGAGCTTATGCTGATGTCAAAAACAGAAAAATACAAAAGACGTGGTTCACTGTGCATTCTGTTGTAAACTAGTTTCCCTGGAACTGTTTAAGTCTTTTGATTAACTCAAAACACCGACAAATGCCACAAGGACAATGGTGCCACTATCAAAAACTGGTCCAAGAAGTGACTTGGCATTGGCTGCAGAGATACCATGTGAGGGATCAGATTGGTCTTTAAGGCCTAAAAAATGCTCCCTCGAGGGTCGCTTCAAAACTCTGCTGACTCTGTCCTGTCTGTTATAAAAGTCTCTTGAAAAGTGTCCTGGATATCCAAGAATGTGATATCAATAGCCTCGGTTGACTTGCACTATACACACAGCTTTATGACCTAAGGTAATTCCCCAAATATTTTCATATTCATTGAGACGACCCTTATGTGAGCTTACATAAGAATCCCGCAGAATGCTGAACATGTCGAGCATATAAATCATGTAGATCGTAAAAATTACTAAAATTGAGAAATTATCTTATTTTTTCAAAAATAGGTGAATGTTTAACAGAGGGTACTTGAAAATACTGAGAAACGTTGCCATGGAAATCCAAGTAGCAGCTGGGAAGTTTCTCTACCCTTGTATTTGCATCCAAGGAGAGGCGTTGCTATGGTGTTAATACCTTCTAAGCAGCTAAGTGATGCTGGCTGTCATCACCCCCTTTCATCAACCTCTTTGATCTCTGGCATCTGATAACTCCTGTTTCCCATCCCCAACGATGCTCCACTGTTTATCTGTTTTCTTCATACTCCCAGGTTGTTTTCCTAATCAGTCTAACAGGGTGGATAGATAGCAGATTACAATGGTATGTTGTGATATAATTTCTTTGGATGGGGTGGTTCCCCACTCACAAGCCAAATACCCTGAGTCCATGCTGAATCTAAGGGCAGAGTGTTCTTGTCCAGCACTAAAGTAATGGAAATAAGGCTTCAGTGCATTCATAATACCTCCATGGTGCATTATAGGACCAACCCTGTGTGGTTAACTACGTCCCAAATTTACTCAAGTCATTTCATCCTTTGTGACTGGTAATCTGTAAATCATGGGTGATTTTAACGTCCATTGGGTCGCAATGGCTGTGACCTCACAATTGTCATGCTGAATGAACAACAGACATAGACGACTGTATTGGATGACCATGGTCCAACAAAGGCTATTGAGGGGTTCATGTCAACATCAACAGAGAGCACAGTGTCCTTGGTGTGTTCTGGTATAGATGCATGAGGTGATCTTGCGTGTTGAGTGAGCCATCAAAGGCTGAAGTTAGGGCCATTGTTTGAAGGAAAGCAGGCTTACCTGTGTGCAGTGCAGTGTGCATGCACGGAGGAAGCAAGATGACAGAGATAAGGGCAGATAAGAGGGGTGGCATTGGGCAGGGTCTCCCAGAGACGGGGCACCACCACATGTCTCAACGGGACACGCATGTAACATGGCTGTGCCTGGTGCAAATCTTGCACTGTTGTACAGCGGGCTGAAAATTACGGTGCAGAAATATTAACTTGTGACACGCAGAGTCAGAGGTCCTGCAGGTTCAACCTATTACACTACATTGCAAAAGCAAAAGCTTGGTGTGCACCCCTCATTTCCCAGCATTTACGTCAATTTAGCTAAAGATAGAATCACTTCTGTCATTAAAGTGAGATGATAAGCGCAGTCCAAGTCCAAATTGTACAATGCTGCAAGATTTAATACCCCTTTGCATGCATTCTTGCGAATTCAAAGTGTATACAGATTTTCTTATTATACAACACATACAGCAGTATTGGGCAATCTTGTTAGTCTAATATTTTCATACCTGGAAAAAGTTGAGCTATTCAAACCTAATTAATCATTGCAAATGTTTACTTTTGATTCATCTGTATTCTCAAAAGCAAAATATTACAGCTCAGAAATGCAGTCATTTCTGAGATTGTGGGATTCAATTTTCGCTTTATTTGTTGTAAAGAAATCCCTCGTATATAAAAAAAGTAAGATGATATGAAAGAAGGAAAATCTCACTCTTGAGAACGTTGCATAGCCTTGTGATTCGCAATTTTACCATTGAGCAGGAAATGAAAATATGTGCAAAAACGAAACTTATTTTGAATCTGTTTGCACCCAAGAAAGACTAGTCAAACATGGGCATTGTGCCTATAGTTTTGGGAGGGACAAGAGTTTGGAGAAATGCATATGTGGTCGTGTTGTGAAGGACATTCAAGTGTTTGCCAGGAGTGAAATCTTTGTGAATCTTTGTGCACTGGTCATGAGGCATCCATGGAAGATTTCAAGTTTGAGTTGAGTGTTTTAACAGGCTCTCTCGCTTTACATAGACACTTTGATCCCCTCTATATTTGACCAGAAATGCCGGACTATTGTGCATATGTATCATATTTGCGTTGAGAGATTCCCACATATGCCTAAAGCTTCCACAGTGGGACTACATATTACTCTATTGTCAGACGCTAAATGTATTGTAGATATCTTCACATAATTCGGAATATCTACAATGTATTTATAATGTACTTACAATGTACTTATCAGGGAAGTGTTGGATTCTTAAATTGAGACAGTCACATGTTTCGTTATAGACATGTTATCATATTAGATATGCTACAATCACAATCCTATCACAATTGATCATTCAAGTGGCAGGTCAGCTCTTAAACATGTGCATGAAGATAAACGCGGTGTCTTTTAGCATGTCTGTTAGACTGACTTCTCATATAATTTACTTATCAACTGATAATTGACCAGAATTTTCATTGATTATTTTCAGAAACCCAAAGGTCTTCATTTGGTTGACATGTTGTGATCCTCGCACACGCGGAATATAAGTGAGTATGCTATTAATATTTAAAATTTAGAAATAATTTATCAACTAAATAGCATTTTAATCAAATTGGATATTCTAAGTTAATTTCCACGCTAGAGCAGGCACAGTAGGCTAGTATTTGGCTGCATTCATTATGGTAAAGATAACAAGTCAAGACCTATGCATTATCTGTGGAAGGTAAATTGTAGTTTTCAGTTAGAGTCTGTGGCCTTGTGACCCAGAGGGGTGCCCTTTGACCTCATTATGTGGGGGTAATAAAGGGTGTACAATACTGGACATTGTCAGTTGACTACTGGCACCTACAGCTGAAGTTGATCTCGTGCTGACCAGTATCTCTACTGGCCAACTGTCATTGAGTGACCACTTGTCAAATGATTGACCACTGGGGCTTATAGCACAAAACACAGGCCACATGGGTAGGAGACAATCAGCGGTCAATCAGCAGCAATTTCCAAGTTGTTTTTATGCATATGGCAGCTTGTCATGCAATGTAGACTATGAAGATATTCTTCTTGCTGTAGAAGTTGCCCCCAACAACCAATTTGCCCCAATCATTAGTCCTAAACACCCCGGGGTTTGGAGTCCTTTGGACTCATTAGCAAGGGACAATCTGCCAGACGTGGGAAAAGTTAAGCATTGTGCTTGGAATGAAAGGTAATAATTTTCAATGAAAGGTCAGGAAAGGGGCAGGTGATAAAGTAAAATGTTTGTATTTTACATGCGTTATGACTTGTCTTTGTTATAATTTTTTTGACCACTGTGCATTGGTGTGCTGCACAACTACAGTCTATGACACAGGACCGCAAAGAGACTATGGTTTAGCTTTTGTTTTGATGTTTTACTATAGAGTTGTGGTTTTGGCATTTTAGTCTGTCCTTGGACTAAACCGGGGTCTGTCTGATGTATTGGTTAATTTTTCAATGTATCTAAAATTAGTTTAACTACTGGGGAACTCAATGAACTCTTGCATTATTCTTCTAACCACAACAGCTGAACGCCCCATGTCTGTTTTGAGCTGTGTACCGATCTGTTCTCATCTGCTGAACTGGGCAGAAAATTATCCTGTCGGCGAAGCTGCTTTTGCAGGTGTTTTGCATTATGGACAGCTGCTGTTGCAGTCAGCGTTGAATGAGGCCATGCTCTCCATGCATCCACAAATATGATGAGAATGCTTTCCATGCATAGTGGATAATAACCTTTTTGTTTGAATATAATGCCATTATAATGGCTTATGAATAACTTTTTGTAAAGAAGAGAGCTAAAATGAAAAGCTTTTAAAAGGCCCACAACGAAGTGTTAGCAAGGGCTTTTTACTTAAAACAACACCTGTTACATCTGCTTTATAAATTACAGGCAGCTGACATGGTGGATGGTAGTGAAGTGCTGCAAGTACATAAATAATCCTTTGTGTTTTGTGCTCTTAAAAATATATCATCAGAGGACCCCACGAAGGACATACAATTTTTATACAAAGGAAGAGGGAGGTGGGAGGATAGGGGGAGGTGTGTGTTCTAATGGAATGTGAAGTGAGCAATCCCTCAGATCACTCACAAGTTTTCTGGCAGTCTTCTGGGTGTGTGTGAGATGTCAGAAGAAGGGATCACACCTGAGTTAGCAACCCCGTCTTGTCAGACACCAGCATCTTGAGTGGCTGCTGCTGCTGCTGCTGCTGCTGCTGCTGCTGATGTTGGTCACTTGGGTGGCAACCTCTTGGCAACATTCCTTCAGCGTGTGAGATGCAGGACCCACATGGTTGCACATCACAGTTCAGCTGTTGTACCAGTGAGTTGACTGCCTTGGAGATTCACATTTGGCACTTCATCAACTTCAATAACTTTTTGTAAGCAGCAATTGGTAGAATTTAGAGATACATCTATCTTTTGTCTTTGTATGTTTGTTTTTAATGATCAGATGTAACATGTGGAAGGTATATATTTTCAGAAGCACATTAGATCAGATTTTTTAAATTGCACAAAGTATTGTTTTTTTTATAATGCCAGCTAAAACTGTTTCAAATTAGCTAATGTTACATTATTTATGTTATTGTTTGGAGATCCAATCCCCCATCCCAATTATTTTGCAAATGGTATTATGGAAAACAATGATTTAGGATAATTGCATCTGCATAGTTGTTGCATTTTTGGGTGTTTGGAATTACAAGCTGATCGACAGGCTTGCGTATGCTTGCATGTTGCAGATAACTTCCATAGCTCAACTTTTTTTGTGCAATGTAAGTACGTTAGGTTGTGGCAAGATTGTAGACCATGGTTGGTTTAGGGTGTAAATGAGCTGCTAAGCCTATTATGTGGGTCATTTAGCAGTGGAGAGCATCACTGGTGTCTCTTGATGTAAGCTCAGCAACTAATCAATTGAGGAATGCAAAGTTGTGAGTTGGGGGAGAGCTAGGGTTAGCCCTGTTCTTGATTAGTGTCTAGAGTCTGTTTTGGGCTGACTTGACACACGTGGCTAATATACCCTTTCTATATTTTATTAGCTTGATCGGTTTTGACCCGCGAAGAATGCCTGACAAGGGCAACAACAAAAAAAGTAGCGTTAAAAACTTTTTACATCTGTGTTGTACATCTGTACATCAGTTGTGGGAGTGCCTCGGATTGCTATCACTGCCGACAGTAGGTTTCACACTTCCATGGTTGTAAAGGTTCCCAAACATTTGTACAATCCTTGAAATAGCTGGTGATGTTTATGAAAGCTTTGTCTCTACAATGTAGTGATTATTTTCTCCTGATCTGTGTTTAGTTGCATCTTGTGGGTTCTTGTTTTGTTCTTACACCTCCCTGTATTGTGTTTGAGCCAGGAGAGTTTGATAGCAACCAGCATTGGCAAAATGAGTTTCTGATGTCCAACCTTGACTCAATTAGAAATGGCAACCTTTACATGCTTCTGTTGAATATCATGCAGCCTGTCTTGAATTCGAGTTGAATGGACAAATCTTTACACTTCGTATAATTCACATTGAAAAGAACCAGAAGGCAGATGCAGCTAGGTGGTCTGGGAGTCATTATCTCCACATCCTGAGATCCAAGATGAAGCTGCTGATGCTGCTGATGCAGAAGCAGACACAGTGGTCTGATGATCTTCATCACTTGCGCAGTTTTCTGATCTGCTGATTGAGTGGCCGGCTGTGCTGCTGGGCTTTGATGAGAGCCAGGTAGCAAAAGGCCAAAGAAGGGTCATGCTGTGTTCAGGACTTCAACTCAGTCCTGTGCTGCACATATTGGCTTTACTCATCCTCCCAAGAGCTTGGCCTCCCCTGCCCAAGTCACAAGTCAGAAGGGTGTTGAAAAGCTGTTGAAAAGTTGGCCCAACATACGCAGCCCATATGCCACCGAAGGATTGAGATCCACATTCACTGCTTTTTGCTGAATGAATGTGCTGTCGTTTCTATGGAGATGTTTGTTTAAGAAAAAATGTTGCTCTTTCTCTTGCACAAATTATGCTTATACTGGATATATCTCTTTCTGGGATCTTGGAAGTGCTCTAGATTAAGAATAAACATAGAAATATTGGAAATATACAATTTATACATCATGGAAGGATGACCATTCACCAGTTTGGTACACCTCGTATAGATATGCAGTCATTGAATATATTTGCCCCAGCTTTTCCCAAATGTATTGAAGTGTTGTCTTAATTCTCTTATGATATGCCGAATCATGTCAGAATTGTTAATAGACCTTTGTCTACATGTCAGGACAATCTTTGCACCGATTATGCGGTTTGCTTTCCAACAGTATTATGACACCTGCTTACTTCATACATATTAGCACAATGAAAATGCCAATATTTGCAGATATACATGAACTTAACAGTTTTGCACCGGGTTATCTTTGTTCTGTTTGTGAGAGCAGTTTGCAAATTGACAGTAGCATTTCCAAAGTTTTCTTTAAATAATCTTGAGGTTTTTGAATTTTTGCCAGGATAGTTTTTGAGAACATTTTTTGAGTGTTAGTCATATTCGAGATTCCTAGTTATTCATTGTATATTTTGGTTGCCTGTCTTTATTTAGGTAAATATTATTTCTGTGTTGTCAGACACGTCTGCAAGATAACTATACACAGGGGACGTGTTTCCCCTAAACCAGGAAGATTTGTTTTTTAGCTGGCTTGTCAATGTTGTTTCCTTGGGTTGGATATATGTGAAGTAAGGCAGATTGTTTGTTATTGGTAGAAACTGCACCTGCACATGATGACTGCAGCACATGGGCTAGCTACAGTTCCCTGCAGTATGTTTCTTCCAACACAGTGGATTCCTCCCTGTGTATTTATTCAAACCCTTCAGACACTACAGGATCTCACATACCTCTCATATGATCACTGTATGGATATGATCATATGATATGATCTTCTGGATATGATTATGGAATTTTTGGCCTGTTAGTAAATTCCGATAATGTCCACCACAGAATGTTAATGATGTCTGCCATATTCCTGACATACCCCTGTGATTGGATGGGAACCAGGCCCCAGACTGGGTTGTGAATCCAGTAGGAGAAGGATTGATAGAAACAACGTTAAAATTATTATATATGTTTAATGAGAATTGTGTTAATTTTAGTTTTAGTACTTGTTGAATTATTGCATGAATCTAAATTAAATTAATTTTACACGGAATGGATTGTTTGAATTATCCGAAATGTGTGTGTGTGTGTGGTGATTTCATCAGATGTATTTGAATAGCAAAAATGCAGTGTTATTCAACAAGCATATTCTATAGGTAATGCCGTATTTTGAGTGTGAATTTGAGTCTCGTGTTTGGTTTGTGCACTGCTCTCAACAAGGACTCTACAAAAAAAGGGTATAAAACAACTTGGTCTCTCACTTTTCACTTGGTTAGAACATGTCTTGCATTGACTGCTTTAATGACCTTCATGGTCTTCCCAATTTGCTCTTGCAATTTACCGGCTGGTGATATGTGCCTGGTATCGCTTGATATGGTGATACTATGAGATGGTGCACCTTTGCAGAGGCACGATCCAGGTGTAGAATTTGCATTTAGATTGCCATAGTCATGAATATGCACCTATGTGAGAATGACTGCTCTTGCTTTTTTCAACTGACTTGTGAATTAGTCCATGTGCTCTGTAGGGTTATTTGTTCTATGTGCGAGTGATAGAGTGGATAAAAAAAATTCTTAGACTGGTGTTGTTTTCATTCCTACTTTATATACCAGGTAACTGTTTTTCACCTGAGATATGTTTCAGGGACCACCCAAACTGTAACACTTAATGCAGCTGGAGTACTTGCTAATATCACCGATATTATTACTAATAGTGCACCAAAATGATGTTTCATCTAGAAATGATAAGGAGTGATTAATAACTGGATGATGCCCTCTTCTTAGGAGGAAAGGGCCTTGGTGCAAATTTAGATTAGGATTTGAAGTGAGTTTAGTGGTGGTCCTTCATCTTGGGTAGCTATCTAGTTGCACTCGTTTTTTCTTATGATTTTAGTATATTGCAAAGACATTTCAACTGCTTTTTCTTGGCTAACTGACTGCTTCAGAGAGATATCAATAGTTTCATTGTAGCTATTTCTGCCAGAGGCTATCATTGCCTCAAGAGATGCTTTTACATGTACTTTTAAAAAGTGATGTAACAAACATAATGATATGTTAGACCAAGCTGAACTCTGATATGGTACAAGTCAGTGTTTAGCTGCAAGCAGAGTTAATATGGTTAACAGTGTATGTACAAGGTATCTTGGGTGTGGGAGACTTTGAAAAAACTTAAAATGCCGACCATACCTCACTGTCCCTATCATTACTGACACCATGATGTATGAGGTTACACCTGATCCCTGAAAACTACCAGTCAAATGATTTGAGGGACAATTTAACAAAACGTTGGAGATTTATTTTGCTTTCTCTGACAACTTAATTTTGGTCTGAAGGGACAGGAAAATAGATTAGAAAATTTTCCAAGCTCATTTTCAGCAATTTAATTGCGCGAAGTCCAGTGCAACTTGTAACAGTGTATAGGAGAGAAATAATTTGTCAAGTAAACTTCAAAGGCTTTACAAATTGCCTGAGAATCATTGCAATGCAATAAAAATATCCACAAGACACAATTATGGGGATTCATTATATTTGGTGAAATATTACTCCTCTGTTGACATGTGTAATTATTGCGCAAAAAGCAGAATGTTCTTACATTACCTGGTGTTGTACTTGAGGGAAAGTGAAAACCATATATGTTAAGTATGTAACGAAATTCTGCAATAGACAAATGCAGAAATTTATGTGTTTGTTCCTTTTATTTTATTTTAATCATGTCAACTTTTTGCCTTCAGGTGAGAGATGGAGCCCTCAGTCATGATACCAGTCTTCTTGTCATTGTACCTGGTCACCTCGACGTACTCTTATGTCATCAATGCTGACTCTGCTGAAGAACCAGGTAAGAAAAGAAATTGATTCATAAGAAAGATTTTATTTATTTTTTGGCAGAATACACTGTGGAAATATGCTTTAGAAATAATCACACTTGAATTCAAAGTTTTATATTAAATTTGGCAAAATCATTCATACGAAATGTTTATCTGGTATTTTCAGTGGGAATAACATGTTGGACTTGTCCTAATAAAACAGACAATGATGATTGCAACAACTGGGCCCCAGATTTTACATGCCCAACAAGTAAGTTACTTCAAATTATATCAAATGTGTCATTTTGTGTCATTTAAATTAATATGCATTATGAACAGTGAGTATGTGTGAATCTCCACATATGTTGCTAATTGTTACTGATCTTTAAGTAGCATACCAATTAGTAGTTTAGGCAATCAGGTTATTAACAGTTTTTTTTTCATCTTCCAGACCACACAGTTTGTCAATCTTTCCACAAGTATGACAGTCGAACTGGTAAAAGTATCGAAGTTCACAAGCGCTGTGCAAAACCTTTAGAATGCACAATAGACATTGTTGGCTGCAAAAGTGGAAAGCATGGAATTCTGGTGAGAGGACTTTTACTATCAATACACTAGTGATGTGTTTTCATGAATCTGTTGAGACTTGTCAGTGGCGTCCTCTGTTGGACAAAACATATGGCAAGAAATGAAGTAGCCTTGTATAAATGTTACAATTAAGTAAAAATCACATTTTCTTTTAGAATATAAATGTACATAGTTTTCCATGAGTACAATGTAAATGCAAATTGACGTTTTTTCATATTTGTTTTTCAGGAATGTGTGACATGCTGCAATCAAGATTACTGCAATGAGTTCATTCCAACAAACCATACAGCCGCATTGATGCTTTCAATGCTCACAGGAGGCAGTGGACATGTTGCGTCTTCATGGACATTACTTTTCGCAGCGATTGCTGTCTCATTTCAAGCGACTTGGTCATTATCCTCATGACAAGAATGTTGAATAGTATTTGATATTACAAAAAACTGTTGCATTTATAAACACTATTTATTATGGCGTGATTAGAGCAAAACAGCCTATTTGCGCTATAACAAATCTTGCCGTCCAGTGGTGCTCGTCTCAAATGGTGGATGAAAAAACGAATCTGACATTATGCCCAAGTCAGTGGCTCATCAGAGATTTAATTTGGCTTGAATGACAAATTGACTTTGCCACACATGACAATTTTGTCATTGTCTCTGTCCCAAGGTCACAGCTAGTGACCTTCATGACTGTGATGCTGTTTACGTTCATCGGAACACTTATCCTGCAGATTAATATTTGATGTATTATCAATTGTATGTGTTTGAATGACCTGCTATCCCTAATCATGTCAGAGATTAACTACAGATACCCACAAGTTTTGATTTCCATTTTTGGTTGAAAGTACATGTTCACGTTTAGGCCCTATATATGTAGATATATAATAACAAAGGTGCTATGTTAAACCTGAATATTACAAGCATATCATTGTGTAAATGTGTGGATGATTTTTCTTTAAAATAGTGTGATTGAATGGATCTGGAAAAAAATTGAACATCAACATCATTATTTGCTTTTTGTCTATTTCATGCATTTCTCTTTACGTTTCAAGTTCTCAGGGAACCAAATTCTATCATAATTACCATATGATAAGTTCTTAAAGTCAGTTGTAAACATTTATTGTGACAAGAGATGAATAGATTTCAGTCTAAAATAACGTTTCCATGATATTAAGTCCATTTCAGAAATTCAACTCGCTTTTTATATATTATATCATATATGATTTTTGAAATAATTGATTTTGCTGTGGTGCATCTGCCAAAGGCGAAACATTTGTAGTACATTGTACATGCAAGATGTAAAAAATTGTATAAAATAAATTATTTTGGAATTGAAGGATTGCTTTGTTGTTTGGTCTGTAATCCTGAAAGTTATGGATAATGAAGTTGCATGAGATTTCTTTTTTTCAATTGGACCAGATGTACAAAAAGCTACGCGATAGTAATTATTTCCCCAACAGTCTTTATGATTGTGCATTTCCTGAAGAATATTCACATTAAAATTGAATTTCCTTCAATTACTTAAAACATTGCTTGGGCAATTACGGGAAAAACCACATTTTTTGGAAGTGGTCCATTTGTGGAAGCAGCAAACTGATAGTAATACTTAACCGATGTAAAAAGTGAAATACCACTTCAGAAATTGATAAGAGTTATTAGGTTTACAACGTATTATCCCAACTATACTATGTGAATTTCACTGGTAGTTCAATCATGGAGACACTTAGAGACTCTATCCATGGTTCAATTGAGGAAAATGAACCACAAATGGCAAAAATGTTCTCTTTATGGTGCAAGTTGATGCCTTATGATATTTTCTTATTCTGAAAGTCATTGAAATTGTAGTTAAATACTCTTGGCTTTCCATTTAAAGCTATTAAATAAGTTAAGTATCGAGTAGGCTGGGACCTGCCTAGTCGCAGCGCCCCCAGCCAAAGTATCGAGAAGATTTCTGAATATTCTGTAAGGTGGTGCTTCGGCATTACATGTTTTGTGCTGCCACCTGGCGGAGAGTCGGTTGAATCATGGCGAATCAACGAAGGTTGGAAGAAGTTATTCTGCGCCTATATGATGTGGAAGGACTTAAATTTGGATCATTTACGATGCGAACAGGGGAGGTCACACCGGTCTACATTGATATGAGAGTTATTTGGTCCTACCCTGATATCGTGGTAAGGGGAGAAACAAAAAGTTACAGGTTGTGAAGTATACGTGGCACTGTTCATGGTCTGTCACTGCCAGTCTTCTACTATGACTCAGTGCACCAAATAGAAGGGGTCACACATAATTAAGGCCGAAATTAACCAAAATTATGCAGTCTGACCTTAATTATCCAAATGTGAACGCACTAGTGTAAAAATGCATTATTTATAATGGCAATAGTGTTTGTGCATTGTTCCCCACTATCAACAACAGCACATGGAGACTACATGGAGCCTGGAGGTTGCCTGAAACTTTTTGTTCTGTGCAGACTGGCATATTAATGAATCGTAAAAACATTTTACTATATATATGTAATAATATGATAATGCAATGTGCATGAGAGGCCGCAGGTGTGATTTATTCAAATTATACTTTGATGCCATTTTCATACATGTAATATCACATACTTTTGCAGAAAAAAGTTGCTTATTTTCAGTTTTTCTTACTCTAACCTTACTTCATGGGAAAAGCAAGTGTATAAGCAGCAATGCTTAAATTATTTATTTTTCTTGAAATTGTTGGTTAAATAATTAATGCATTTTTAAAACGTCCTGATTTTCTGCTTATTGCCAATCAATGAAGCAGAGAAATGGGTAATAAATATTGATAAACTACCAAGTTCAATCAGCTTTATAATTCAGCTACCAACTTGATGAAATACTTGAAATTTGACATGAAAGTAGTAAACAGAGTGGTAATTATTATTTATCCCCCGCCACTCATATGTGTAGCTGCTACTAGCCTGCTATATCTAACAGATAAATGAATCCAGAAACGTTTACTTTTCTGATGAAACATGCCACTGATCTAAGGAACTTTCTGGTATCAAATTTTTTTTTTCCTGTAAATCTCCACTATACATGCTTTCATGTCTAATAGCAATTAGTTACGTAACAGTCTAGGCATCCAAAATCGCGATCGTTCCGGTTGAGCGAACACGTCGTTTTTCAGTGCAAACTTGTATAACATGCCTCGCAGTGGTGCGGCGTCAAAGACTATTCTCTGTGACGTCATTGATAATAGTTAGTTGTGACGTTTTGGACTATTTCGTCTGGGCGCATCATGATCGCACATTGATTTCTAAAACCTATTTATAAGCGCCAATCACAGAGTTTGTGAGAGGTCGTTGCCTAGCAAATGACCTAGCATTAAAATAAGCTCTGCTCTGATTGGTCGAACGTTCATTTAGTTGGCTAGCTTTATGGAAAATCACGGCAATGGACGTAGCTACCATGGAACATTCAAAACCATAGTTCTACTGCTTGTCTTGTCTTGAATCTCATAGAACTGATGATTAACAGTGTTCTAACGTGAGTTTCTTCAAATTTGTTGGGTAAATCTGTATCATTTTAAGTTAAGAATCATTTTTGCGTAAGTAGGTCATTATAGGATTATGCGCATCATGGCCGCGCAGATTAATTAGGACAACATAGTCCGATCCGGTCATTTGAGAATAGTACGTCAGTAGATTTTGTTTTTGGCCAATCTCTAAACATAAAAGCCCTACGGGCGGCCCCTACGGGGCCGCTCCTGCGGCCTATCAATGTGTATAATTATATTATAATATTATGTATATTTATATATATGGAATAATGGCAAATGTTGGGTGTGCAAATATAATATGCTAAATATATTTTTTTCTCAAAATTTCAGAGGGGTGTATGTGAACTGCTTTGGGAGGAGGCTAAACACCAAAACTTAGAATTTGACTTGATGTGCGGCTTGCCTTACCAGGGAATTCCTTTAGCTTCGGTAATATATTCAACAAATAATCAAAACCTACATTTTGATCATGATATTTTTGTCAGTTGTTTTAAAATTTTCACAGAAATGATAGTAACTTTCGCATTTTACAGATCCTGTCAGAAAAGCACAATATACCCATGGTATTGAAGAGAAAACAAAAGAAGACTTATGGCACTTGTCTAACAGTTGAAGGGCATTTCAAAGAAGAGGACAGAATTCTTCTTATAGATGATGTCTTGATGACAGGCGGCACATATGTTGATGACATTCCGGTATGACGTCATTATGTTGCTAATGAATGGATAACAGTGAAGTTAGTTCAGATTTCTGCGAATACATAAGGTACATGCCAGTGACTAACTCCGTCATAAAGATTCCAAGGCTGCTTTTTAAAAAAGTGATTGATCAATCAATACAGCTATTGGGCACCCTTACCATTGGCGTTTCCAAAGGTTTGGAGAAACCGTTGTTTTGCTTTTCCCTATATAACCTTTGGATAAATCAACTCCCTCCAAATTAAATTTCTGGAGCCACTGGTAATGCCAGTTTCTCTGACCAGTTTTTCAGAGAAAACAAGCTGAATGTCGTTGGTGGACTTCTGTTTTTTGACCGGGACCAGGGTGCTGTTGATCGTATCAAACATATTTGCAATGTTCCAATTTACAGGTGCGATAATACACTGTATGAAATTTAATTACTGTGCAGTTTGTTCACTTTTAGACTGCTTTTTCAAATAATTTGCCAACATTGTAAAAAAGTTGCAGAAGAAAATGTTATGTTGAAATTTGTAATTTCAGTTGCGTCACAATATCTGAGGCCTTCAAAATTCTCGTCAAAGCTGGAAAAGTGACTCAAGCGACGGCTGATAATGTCATGGAATACATCAGAAGCAACCAGTTCAACACTCCGGAGTATGGGGTCAAACACGACTGAACTATAGATGTTATAAAAATGTATAAAAGCAGCAGAATGGTGAATGATATAACTGCATAAGTATTGTGTATAGTTTTACCAGCTGGCTGGTGCTCCAGTTGTATGAGCCACTCGGTGCATAATCTTGTTAGATGACCTTCTGCTCTCTTTTTGAAGTTTTATTCATTGAGAATACTACATCTCATAACCTAGACATCAAAAGGACTTTAAGTTGTGATATATAATAATAATAATATTTTGCCTCAATGAAGAGATGTACATATATATATAAATACTAGAATGTAAATGTGACAATTAAAAGCCAAAATTGAAGAAACACACTAAAAGATATGTAATGCATCATAAAATTTGCTCTACTGGGTGCGAACAATTCTTGTATTATCTGTATTTTAAATCAAATTGTATATTGCGATGTACAAATATTTGTAATGAATTATTTATACAGGATATATATTTTTCACACAATGTATTTTTTACTCCACATTAAAACTACTCAAGTGACTTATTTTCAAAAGAATCTTCTGTTTAATGGTTGTCATAGAAATGTGCAATCACACACTTGAGACACAAAAGATTGTCAAGAAATCTGAGTCTTACCTTGTGTAATGTGATTCATGGCACTACATGTGATAACACAATTTTGATATTAAACACACTGAATGAAATGCTTGAATAGAGGATCAAATGTTTCTCCGATTTTATGTCCTCATCAATTTTTTCTTATAAACCTTGAAAACGAAATGATCAAACAAAAGATCTGTGAATTTCATATGATGTTATTTTGGTCAGGGGGAATTTGCAATTGGTGTTGAAGTTTCTTAGACATCCGAGTCTGTAAAACCTCTTTCCTGTAGAGGCGCTGTGGTCAAGAGGCTTCCTCTGCTGCTTCCCTATTCAAATTTTTTTTTTTTTGCGTCAGATTCATTCAAGATACAATTTTCCAGGAAAATGCCCATAAGGTCATAGGTTTCCTTTTCAAGGTCGAATGTATTCATAACTCTAGTGTTCGCCCATGATGATACTGACGAGAATGCTGAGGAACATCAGTTCATGACAATCATGTAGGTGGAAAACCGTAAAGGCATCAACCTGCAATCAATGAGTAACTCTTGTCAGATCTGTTAATTCCTATTCTATAAGAAACAATATTATTAAGTTAATATTTCCTTCTCAATTTTAATGGTGCATGTTTTCTCTAAAGGGAAAATATGGGGGGTCACCAAAGACAACGGGTACGCTGGGTCTGTCAGTGGAACATTCCTAGGCCGTTGCCCAGGTTCTCTGTAAAGTGTGGTAGTCGAAGAGATAGGCACCATATTTTAGATGAAATGGGCAGGTGTACAGTTTGTTTCATAAAATACGATTCTAGCTATCTGTAGCGACCTGTACCTGGCTGTGGTCTAAACATTCCAAATGCTGGTTCTGTCCACTTCTATAGCTCATAATCGGCTTACATCTATCACCAGATAACTATAATCCTCGGTAAATGGAAATTAATCTAATGTATCATAAATATGTACTTTTAGATCCGGTTTTGAGTATCCAGCTATGACAGCTTTGTCTAACTGTAAGCCATGGTCAGGATTGCAGGAAGGACCAGGAAAGATGCTACTGGCTTTGACGCTTCCTACTAAGTCTGGAAAATTTTGATTTAAAGTCGTTTATGCTGGTATCTAAATTGTAGCAATGGCTATATGTTTGATATGTTGAAATTATCCTTCTCAGAAAAGCATACAATTCGATTTAATCCACATTAAGTACACTGCAACATCCATGTTCCAAGGAGATAAGTTAATTGAGTACGTGTGAAAGTCCTTAATGAAGACAGCTTGTGTTATACTAGGTTATTTTTTATAACATTCTGCGTTAAATAGAAAATTTAATGTAAGGAGCCTAACCTGGAAGAATGCCATGAGATGTCTGTTAATTCGTAGAACAAAGATGGTATTCATGATAACAACTAAATTTAGAAAAGCAACACTGTTCTGGAAAACATTGTTTGCCTCCATCACCAAGTGGAACTGGATGTAATTGTAGTTTATGGTTTCAGAGTCTCCAATAAGTATGCTTGGCGAATAATGATGGAGATGAGCACAAATACTTTAATCACTATTATTGATATAGTCGACCAATGATCTGGGCGCACGATGCATCTCCAACCAATCTCCTTGATCGCTCGGATGGTAATTGCGATAAATCCAAACCAGTACACAACCAGGAGAATTGAACAAAAGAAATAGTAGATGGTAGAGCTCTCAATAACATGGGTTCGTATAATGATGTGTGCTGAAAATGACCTGACAACCCCAGAAGAATCTGGGAATTCTGCGAGCAACGTAACATAGGCAAATTAAGAGATGTACATTTGCAGAATAAATTGTAAATTCCAGGAATACTGCCCTTGTCTTGCCATCAAAACACATCCTAGTCTGTAGTTGGAATCTAAAATGAATAATGGTTCAACATTATGTACCTGTAGGGAAACAGCTTTGCTGAAGTCAAGATCTGCAACAAATCCTCCTCCGTATTATCAGCTATATTATAGAGCACAAGAACCTCTATAGGGCAGTGTGTGTGTGTGTGTGTGTGTGTGATTAGGGCTTTACGTCCTGTATTTCTGCACCAGTTGGGCTAATTAGGACAGGTAGGGACCATGGCAATGAGATGGAGGAGGAAACCGCCATCCAACTTAGGCTAGACCGGGAATTGAACCTATAGGGAATTGAACCCGGGACCCAACGGTTGGAAGCCCAGAGCGCTACCTCTGAGCTAGGCCCCCACCCTCTTCTATAGGGCAGACCATCCAGTTCATATCGGTTTTGGTATTGCCACTGGTAAGTCTGAAATCATCTGTCGTGATGTTCAGCAGTGGTCCAAATGTTTCTGTCTTCAATAGCACAGTCATACGCAGGCTTACAAGGGTGAGATAATATGGTTCTGTCACATCGTACTGAAATTGAGATCTTTATCAATTATTTTATATCTGGTGTGTTAGTTGCTGGTAGGTCATTAAAGTATTGCAGGAATAACATTCTCAAATCATCTCTTCCGTATGACTGGTTTTCAGCATTATTTATATAAGGAAGGCCAGTTGAACTGACCTGTGTTAATCCTAACTTGTCGTAGTCTTCCTGGACCAATTCTCAGTGATGCCCTGTCTGCCTTGTATAGCCGTTCCTCCCAGGGAAGAGGATTACCATTCTCGTCAGTAGTAACGAAGAAGTTTGGAATGAAGTAAGTCCTCAACCACCGAAAATATGTCGCAGGGTCTTTAGATTATTATAAGAATCTTCTCTGATGATATGAGCTGGTCTTTTATATCTATTATCTGGCGTTATTATATATCACACCTTATTGTAGTGACTTCAATCCACTGTGAACAAGATATGAATTATAGTCAGATGGGGAGTAGCCAATTGAAAGAACAAGGATGAGCAGACCAGTGAACAGCACAATTCTGTTGAATGCAGTTTCGGCTTGGGCTTTCCTTGCATTCACCTTTTTACCAGCAATATTAATAGAAGCCACAACAGAAGCATGGCAACAACTGCTGCAAATACTGTTGAATTGTCTTTAGAATAATCATAATTTCAATGGGGATTAATAGAAATGAGGACTGGATACAATATGAATTTATTAAATTGGGCTTTTACCAGGGGTGCTACGAAAGAGATTGCGAAACTTAATTTCTTATTTAAAGGTTTTACAGAGCAAGTTATTCTTTCAAAAGTGGTGCTGCCCATCACATTGAAGATACAACAAGCAGATAGGTTAATCCAAATAGTGAAATAGTTTATTCTATTATTATTTTGTCCTATATATTTGGGCTTGGTCAACATTTTGCTGAGACACATCTATTGTCTTTGAACTGGTCGTTGTCAACATTTGTGTGGCGTATGAAATGTGCGATTGCTTAATGAGGACTACAGCTAGTTTTCCAAGCACTGAATAAGTCATTTACTGGAATGTAATTTTGCATAAGAAACAACCATAAGTTTCGTCCTTTCAAATGCCCATGACTGATGTATAAACACATTTATGGAAATTTTGCCTGTTGGATTTTTAATAGCTAGGCTACTGCACACTCATTGCTAGGCTTTTCTGAGGTTAATAAGTGAAACTTTGGCCTGTTGTATCAAAAATATGCATTAAGTATAAATTACAATGTTTCCTCCTTTTGGCCAGTTTTGGCCTTCATCGTACCAAGCTCTGCAGCCTGCGGTTGCTATCTTTAAGTATTATTAATTAGTCTCTTCCGAAAGGGTTCTAAAACTCTGGAACTGCTGGTGTCTGATGCATCTCCATCTTTAAAAAACAGAAGTAATATTAACGACGTGTTAACTACCAAGGGTTCAATATCAAATTAAGACTGCCAGGAGTACAGGATGGTTAGAAAAAAAACCACATGGCACAACAGTTATGTATATATCTAATTACCCACACAAGCATATAAAAATAGATGTAAAGAACGTGAAAGTGAAATTTAGATCTTGTGGAGAATATTGATAGCTTTTCGAAGATTTCCGATAGCAGAAGAGTCTACTTTTGCAAAAAGGTCCTTTGCGGATTCAGTCATATAAAATCGAGATCTGACAGTGGCAAGGTTAGCAAGGTCAGCACAATTCACCGAAGTGTTCTACAGCTTAAGGTCCCAATGCTGAGTTCAGACTGGGTCAACCAAGTATGACCATTTCTGAGTTCTTAAGGCCAAAACTACCTCTTCCCTTCAGGATATCGTGCAGGCACCTGGCCAATCCCCAAGATTAGGTTGAATAAGTTGAATAACGTGAAGCTGACTTATAAGTCTTTTTTTTTTTACCTCAACATGTCGGTAAATTCACTCATTCATTCTAAATAAATGTGTGCATAAAACCTACATTTATTTATAAAAGGAAAGTTGAAATGAATGTACAATCATTACCACTTGAACTGACTGGCATTAGTGTCAGAAAATAAACTCCAGGCCAGATAAGGCACCACCTGGTAGAAATATCTGAATTGCTTCATTGGATCTGTCGGATGATGTTTTTTCAACAGTAACTGAAAAGATAATCAGATCATTTACATATTTAATGGATTAAGGGGGTTAGGTGTCAATTGTTCAAGCAGTTAAATTGATCCTCTGCTTCAGAATTTTGGAGTGCATGGATAAGTTTAAGTCTAAAGTTAACATACAACTACTGCAAAATTTTTTTGTTTATAACAATTACACCTTAATCGTTGCCAAGGTTGCTATATGATTACAGGGAATTCACACTTATGTTTACGCCGTACATTTTCATAATACTTAAGGAATATCAGGATCTTCCATTTAAAAGGTAGCCTAATCATCCACGGAGGGAGGCTGGTTCATTCGAAGATAATAATGTAATTCTTCGAAGTTCTCAGAAGAAACTGCTACCATCAGCGCCGCATAATTTTCAGTGATGTTAACCATGTAAGTGATAGAATCTCTGATGTCACTGTAATTTCTTTGGTTGTTATGTTAAGACTGCAAATTCCAAAATGACATCGCTTTCCAAACTGAGTGTTTCGTCATTCTCGTTGTTTAAATTTACATCCACCATCCCACTTGTGATAACTGAAGAAATTGACCAGATGTAATGGTTCTGTGCATAAGATATGGCCTGAAAAAATATAGAATTTTGTTCCCATAATCCCAGAGTGACGAGAGTTAACATGGCATATATGAAAATGCTCCTTGCTATAATTATGTTGTTTAATTTGGAGTTTCTACTGAAACATCAGTTTAATTTGGAGTTTCTACTGAAACATCAGTTTCTCCTGGGACCAGACCCCGGAACAACATTTCAGACATCTTGGCCTAAGCTGACAGTAGTTGTATGACTAATCTTTTTGTTAAAGTCTGAACGAACATTACCTGTTGAACGTGGGTTTAAAGTAGACATTGTAATTAAAGTGTAGTAAAACTTATCTGCCTAGGTATTGACATGGTGGTTATAAGCACTTTGTGTATTATTGATATAGTTTTCCTGATATCAATTAAAGGTTATAAAGTCCTCTGTGTTAAATAGCAAGCTTGCACTTGCACTATTTTTCAGAAATTGTCATGATATGGGTATCTGTTGATTATCCATAAACTCAGATATTGTTGGACCTTGACCTCCCTGTCTACATAATATCCTAGTTCTCTGGGGGAAGCATAATTGACTTCATCTCCTATAATTATGCTTGGTCTTTTTGCCGTTGGTGAGCTTGCTTGGATGGTGTTCCACACAGCAGGCAAGATGACTGATGATTAAGAGATGAATATAAAATTTCCTCAAGATTTTATCACTGCTGCACGTACTCTGAGTTACTAGAATTGGGTTTTAAAACTGTATTTCTTGTGAAATTTAGGTTTTATTTAGTTTAAATTAAAAGTCGGGTAATTGGAGGTATGAAAACTGACACCATTTCAATACAACATTGTTGCGGCTACCAAAATATGTTATGGGGTGATGGCAATTCTAGGTTGTTTCTTAAATTGCACAGTAGCTGATTGGGAAGACGCAAGTACTGCGCTACTATACTACAATTCGTTAGACAACAATTTCTTCAAGATTTCAGAAAGTGTTGTGATTGCTGTTGTGGCTTCTTCCTGGACGACAAAAATATCTTAAATTAAAGTCATACTTTAATGCTGTAACTCACGACAGAGTACGGTCTAAAGTTTTACTTAATTACAATGTGAATGAAATGTTTACCACAACGGATTTAATTTCGGTGGGCTCCCGTGTTGCAACTGATAAAATCTGAGAAGCTTGAATTTCTATGGGAAGTGCATCTATTGGTGTTTCTTTGATTAGGTTGGCAGTGCTTCTGATGATTTGGACCTGATGAACATTAAAAGTTAATTTGCAAGAAAGATTCATCCCCACATTTATAGAGAAATACATATTTGTTTGAGTTTGTTGCCACAGCATAAATTTATAGGATCCTGTTCAGGGGTTAAGAGTTTGTGGACTGCAATAATGTTGATAAAAATTCTGCATCGTGATTGGGAGTCACCTGGAAACAGGCAAGTGACTGGTAAAACCATTAACTGATGGCAAGAATCATTGAATTTAAATTGAATCATTTACTGATGGTGGGATCCTATGGGTTTTATATTATTTTAAATAATCGAGTTCCTTCATTTTTTACTTGAATCATAGTGGTTTCTTACCCTGACATAAAGGGGAATTTGAGCAATGCCTACTTCCTCATCAGTAACATACACATGATTGTGTGCTTCACCATAGGCTAAATATAGCCCAGATGTCCCAGCAGAAGTGCTGTGGTAAAGTTTTCCTGATGGTGTATGTCAAGTTCAAACTTGGAAGGGTTTCGTCCCTGCATGGTTCCAGATGTCCAGTTTGTACATGTGATGAAAAACGGTGTCTCAAAGGCTACACCTTCAAAAAATTATAAAATACATCCCCTAAACTATCCAACTTATAAATAATAAAACTTTCTGTGATAAGCCCTAATATATTCATCTTTAATCTGTTTAGTATTGATAGAAATAGAAATCTGAATTATTTCAAAAGGGAAAAAACCTTGAACCCAGGTAACATCCCAAATCGGCCAGGTGTTGTTTCAATATTAGAGGCTAGAGGTGCATCGGAATGCTATCTTGGAATAATGAAATACCTATTTTGGGATTTATTTTCCAGGACCCTCCTTCTGGTTAGTTAGTTAGTGTTTAACGCCTCATCAGCACCAGAGTGGGCTATGTAGAGGCTCTCTAGGGTAATTGATTATCTATAGTTGGTAGTAGAAACCAAAAGCATATAAAAAATCAATAATTGTCTGTGTTGGATAGCTGGAGCAGCTTGTGCAATGCACACTGTCCTGTTTTAGCCACTGGGGATAGAGGTCTTCACTCCAAGTGTTTCCACCCTCGCTGCGTGGAGGCCCAGGACCTTCGAGGGCCCCTCCTTCTGGTGGTGGATGTGTGTTGTAAAGTTAGAAGTATATAATAAAACTATTAAAATAAATTATTCAGTTTTGTGACAAATGCTTATCTTTTTAAGTGCTGGTAATTCAGATTTCCAGATATCTTGGATAGCTACGGGTGTACATTAATAATTATTTATATTTGATTAATTATTTTTATCTCAGGGAGAATTTCCAAGAGAACTAAAAATTACCAGAGTAGTGCCACTTTACAAATCCGGAGAAGTCTCAGTTATTAGTAATTATAGGCCAGTATCCATATTATGTTTTCTCAAAAGTTATTTGAATGAGTAATGCTTTCTAGACTTACAGAGTATTTTATAAACATATTTTTAACAAATCACAATTTGGTTTTAGAAAGAACCATAGTACCTTAGTTAACAGTTTTAATTGATAAAATATTAACAGGATTAAATACCGGGGTTTAACTATAAATCACAAAATATTGTTTATTAAATTATATAAGTATGGAATCCGAGGTATTGCTTTTAAATGGTTTCTAATATTCATTTCCAGTTCCGTGCGCTGATGACAGCAACATGTTTATTCGAGGCAAAACTATTTCTATTGTGATTTCAATTTTAATTCTTTAATGTACCTTTTTGATGTTTAAAAGTCGATGGACTTTCTATTTTCAGTTTTACATATTTTTTAGATTAATTGATTCAGAGGTTTCCTTAATTCCCTCGTATTTCACTGTATTCGCACTATATATGCGTATTTGCTTCTTGTGTGGGATTAATATTGTAATGTTGAAATATTGTATTTGTATGGATTATTTTCTTAATAAATTCTAATTCATTTGTCAGAAACAATCTGTCTTCACATTGCAATGCCCAGAGCTGGAGGGTGCCTATGGCCCTACCTCCATACCGAGATCCTCTCTGCTAAAGAATCATAGCACAGACTGAGGACCATCAGGTATATGAGGTATATACTACACATGTGGTTAACATACATTAAAGTTTTAACTCCATTATTTCATCTTAATAGGGTTCAATAGTTCTAGATTCCAGGGGATGGAGACTCTTAAGATCTGGATATCTGTACAAATAAACAATACATAGACAAGAGAATTTTCACACAATACAATACCATCCTTGTAGTCCGTTTACCTTTTACAACTGGATTAGGAGTAGAGATGATAAGTGAATGCAGATACAAAAGCATATATTGTAATATGGAAGACAAAGTCAGGTTGTAGTGTTGAGAGGCTTTAATTCAGGAACTAAAGTTGAGGATGAAGATGAGTATGAAGTTCAGAATGAAGCCTAGAGTGAAGTTAGGAGTGTGTCTCCAGCTTATATGCTGGCCCTACTATTATATAATAGTGAGGCCACTAGTAGGCTGTTAGTCATGTTACTAGCTACTGACAGATCAATATAGATCAATAATGCTTGATTGAGCAAGGACTCCTCAGATGTTAATAGCCCTGAGTAATTAAATAGAACATGTGGTCTATTTTCCTTGCCACTTACAGTAAGCAGATTGTATGACCACTCTTATTCATAATAGATGAGCTCCATCTGTTTGGAACAAGTGTCTTAAGCCCCTGTCACACATAGCTGGTTTTGCCGTGGTGGTGGTGGTGGATTAGGGCTTTACGTCCTGTATTTCTGCACCAGTTGGGCTACTTAGGACAGGTAGGGACCATGGCAATGAGACGAAGGATGAAACAGCCATCCAACATAGGCTCGACCAGGAATTGAACCTGGGACCCAGTGGTTGGAAGCCCAGCGCGCTACCACTGAGCTAGGTCCCCACCCACTGGTTTTGCCATAGTGAACCCGTAGTATTACATAACGGTTATGCAACAGCTTTTTTCGCCGGGTTGGCGACGGATTCTGGCAGCAAAAAGGGTTCTACGGATGACTCGACGGGTTCTACAGGTGACTCGGCGGTTCTGCGGGTGACTCGCGGGTAGGGCCAATTAGTGGAAGAATTCAACGAGAGACTTCAACGAGAGACTTGCCGGGATGTTTTGTACATGCAGCAGTGGAGGGGGGGGGGGGGGGGGGGTTGTATATACTTTAAAAGGCTGCTCCCCTAATATTACTCTGATTTTAGTCCAAATATTAGGCGAGATATTTGTCTGAGAAGGCAGCTAGGTTGGCGGAGGCAAACAGTGGTGCTCCCGCAAACGTCCGCGCCCGGACTGTATCAATGGGGCCAAATATATAACGGCCAACATACCAGGACAGCCAATTGTACTATTTGCAGCTTTATATGCTTTCTCATTCATCTATCTTCTTCTAAACCTTTATATACTCTAGTTTAGAGTAATCATTTTAGATATTTATTTCATTTTATATAAATTTTTAATATTTCGTTCTTGTTGTTGTTTCTGAAAATAATCCAACTGGAATTAAAATTGATATTGCATGTTTCATCCATGATCAAAACAAATTATAGACAAGCTGCCTCTTTAATATGCATAATAAACAGGAATCAGTTGAAATTCAGAATTTCAATTAGTGCTTGTGATCAATGATGAAAAAGCATGATTTACCCCATTCTTTGTATCATTCAAAATGCTGATAGCAATTGACATAATGGTCACGGCAGATTGCTATTACATATATAGGTTAATTGACTTTTACAAAACCCAAGGAAAAGTCCTTCCCATTGGCCAGTTGGCAGAATGAGTAGAAATGAATTGCAATAAAGCTCATCCAAACATTGTATATATGATGGTCAAAACTATTGACTACACTATTTGAGTCTTGACTTTACACTTTGAAAAATGCCAAAGAGAAAAGCATCAGTCCAGCACCCTTGTGTTTCCTGCAGCATGGCAGTATATAATAGATAAGGTGAGGAAAATTTATAAGGTATACTGGGCAAAAACAAGAATATTCTTGTCAAAAACGCCCCCAACATTAATCGCTGTTCTTTAATGTAGATAGTTAGATAGATAGATATGTAGATATGTAGATAGATAGATAGTTTAGAGAGACAGATAGATTTATATGCTCATTATATAATATAGAATATCTCGCTTTATATTTGGTCTATTTTTGATCAGAAAACACATATGGATGGTTAGCCAGAACCGACCTACATTGCATTAGATGCGATGTAGGGTCAGAACGCCTGCTATAGGAATTCATGGACGCTCAAAATTACGACACATTTTTCTCAATAAACACGTTAGCATACCTTATTTTGTTGTTATGTACAGGATTACTACTCCGTTTACTACTTTCACACAGATTTTACTGAAAAAGCCACTGGAAACATCCTTTTTAAGAGCATTTTCAAAATTCACGTTCGCTTGGTTCATGCTTTCACAGGTAGCAGGTCGATTCGTCATTGCCTGATTCAACCCAATAAAAACTGGTCTGTTCGTCACCCGAATTTGGTCGATTTGTCATCCGAAATTGGTTGATTTGGCCGGTACACAGTGTATGGTCACTGCTATTATATAAAATATGTTAACTGCCGGTGAAGAACCGACCTTTTTTTTTAGTGATGAACCGTCCAGTTTTTACGAAGACGAATCGTGCTGTGACGAATCAACCATGTTATTGATGTCTACTTACACTAAAACTCACTAGAGGGCTCCGGCGACATCACAGCGCCACCCAGGTGCAATGGTGCAGATAAATATCTAATAATTTAGCTTCATTAGACCCATAGAACAGTGGAATCGTGTGGAATAGTTTATTAAAATATTTTAATTGTGAAATTGAGAAAACTACGGACTTTCCAGCGCTATTCTGTGTGCCACTAGGGGCGTTGAAACATCGCCAGAGCCCTCTTGTGAGTTTTTCGGAACTAGGCGGCCATGCTTCAAGCTTTGTTTACCGAAATGTGAATTCGAAAATGGCACAGAAATCGAATAATATTGGAAGAAATCAACCATATCTGAGCGCAACACAATAGAAAAAAGGTATGTCTAACGCTACAGTGGGTGTATGTTGTGTGACAAACGTTTACTAAAAGGCTAGTTCCCACTCAAGCAAAAAAGTCAATATTTTTTCATCCAGGACCTTGTAACCCTGTCCTATGGACAGGGGACTTGTAGCTAATGGATGGCCTAAAAAATTGTTTACTAATATTACTATGTGGTGTAAAAATTTTGCAACTCGATTGATAGTGGATTAATTCATCACACTGTTATTAATTTATTATAAGTAAATACTAGGTAGTGAATTTATATAATACATATGTCTGTAATGATATATACAGACATTTATGAATTGTTACTGCACATTTTTTTTTATCAGAATTAAAATTAATCAATCATACATTTTTTTAAGGAGGGAACACCTTTGGAATCCACTAATGAACAGAGAGATGCAGCCAGGTTAGAGGACTATGGCTCACTCCTAACATTTGTGTGTGGGCAGAAGACTATCAACATTTCAGACCCAATGGACCCAATGGATCTGAAGTCAGGATGGGTGTCAGAACAGGTGAGATGTCACATTTTTAAAGAAGTATTGTGCATGTTTTATTTCTCGTGCGTTGGTCCGCAGTTTTGAATATCTATGAGAAGTCAAGATGTGTTGTATCCATGTTAACTGTTTATTTTCTTGTCACCAGGATGGTGTGTCAAAGTGGCCACCGACAATGGACCTGGATATTGCCGAGTATCTACTCAGTGCATTTCAGACTGCACCCCTGACCAAGCGCCTGTTAAGTGATTACAAGGAGGGAAAAGCCTACTCATATTTTGATAGCAAATGGCTAGACCAGGTGTTCTATCATACCCTTGGTGATGACTCTCCTGTATGTCTGCTGAGGTCAAAGTCAATTCCATCCCAGAAAATCAGCAACATCCCACACTGAGTCTGGATAGCAGTTGAGAAGTACACTGGTTCCATTAAGAGCAGCTACTGCACTTAATTTGCTGGGTAAGATAACATATTATTATATATAATTTTTTGTATTCAAAATTAAGTTTAGGTTTATTTCTTCTATGTAATGTTTGTTATTTGTTTTCTGTTAATGTTTCATTGTTTTCTGTTAATGTTTCATTGTTTTCTGTTTGTGGTTTGTCCCACAGAATGAATTGACTCATAACTACACAAGTCACAACAGTGGTAAATATTTAGTCTGGTTTCTTTGATTACTCAGCATCTACAATGCTAAGAGAGGTAAATGAACTACCATTAGCTGCTTAAGTAACCTGTAGCAGTAACTCATATCTCAATTGTAGCAATATATTTTTATTTATATGGCTTGTATTTCATTGACAAACATACTTAAATGTTTAGTATATTGATAATTTGGTTTTCTTTTTACAGGCTGGGTTCAACCTGTAACCATGTGGCAGCTGTCTTATTTAAGATAGACTGGGCCTGGAAAAGTGGCATCACCAACAAGTCGTGTACATCGAGGCCATGTACCTGGAACAAATTTGGCGCCAAAGGAAAGGTGTTGGACTGCAACCAGTTTCCGAGCTGGAGTGGAGAAAACCTCGCTATGGAAAAGGGGGCAAGTACATTGATTAAAAGTTAGATCTATCCCTATGAAAGAAGAAGGCCTAAGCACTCAATACAATGTTGTTGTCTTTTTTTTTGGTCTGTCACTGCTTAAAAATCAGGAGTGGATGCTGTTGATCCAGTCATTCAGAAAAGATAAAAGAGTTTGTGCAAACATTTAGTTTACTCCGTTTTATTTCCTTGCAGGTGACAAAACTGCTATAAACAATGCAGTACGAAAGAACTTCCAGCCAAGCCAAGCTCCACAGCCAAGCATTCAGACACTGACCAATGCGCTCTATGGCAGCTGCCCTTCCGCGTGTATTTTTGAATATGTCGACCTCCCTAATCAACATTTGCCTCCACCACAAGATGATTTGAATGTCTACTCTGAAGTAGAGGTAGTCTCGGAAAATCTACCACCACCAGTTCCACATCTTATACAGCAGGGCTTCACCTCCTGGGTATTTTCTGAAACCCAGGTATCGGGAATTGAACATCTTACCAGAGGTCAAGGCTCTAACAGTGAATGGTACAATCAGAAAGTTGGACGCATATCAGCATCGAACATCCACTCCGTCTTGACAATGGTACGCCACATGGAGCGCTGTGCCCCTAAGAGACTGGATTGTTTCAATTTGCTGCAGAAGCTCTGCTCTGAAGCATTAAATGACTTGAGCCATGTACCTGCAATTAAGTATGGACAGTCCATGGAAACAGAAGCCAGGCACACATATTACCAGATGAACAAGGGTGCACATAAGCATTTAGAGGTACATGAATGTGGCATGTTTGTTGCGCAGCATCATGGGTACACAAGTGCCAGCCCTGACACTTTGGTGAACTGTTTCTGCTGTGGCCAGGGATTACTTGAAATAAAATGTCCGCTAACCTTGGCTCTGACCCAAGTAAAGAGTCACTTGCTTACATTGTGACTGTGGATGGACGTCACATTCTGAGGAAAGAGCATCCTTATTACAGCCAAGTCATCACCCAGATGGGTGCCACAGGCAGAAAGTGGTGCGACTTTTTCATCTACTCCAGACAGGGATCAGAAATTTTTTAAACTCAATGTGTATCTATCTCTTGCACTAAAAGAATCAGTAATTAAATTTGTTACATTTTTCAATCAATGTTGCTGGAAATTTGATGTTCCTGTGAATTATCTCCATATAAATCATACTATTGTCCATTTGGAGTTATATCTTGTTCATTCATAGGCAATGTCATACTGATATGTAAATAGTGTACATAAATTAGGTAAAATATATATGGTGAGACAATTAATTGTCTAATTATTTAATCCCACCTGGTTCTATCCAGGTGCCTAAGCTTGACCAGGGATTATTACGATCCCAGTACTAGTGATAATCACTGTACTGCAAGCAGTCATCTGTATTTGATCCTTCTATCGTGTCATTTATATAATTGCACAATTACATGTAATTATTATAAACCTGACACCAGGACCAATGACCAAGGAATACCCTAGTCAGGTTCAAGAATGGTGATCACTTTAGTCTCTGATTGCTCACAAGCAATCTTTCAACAAGTTTAAATGCACTTTGTTTAATCTGTCATTTTCGAACTCATTTTATAGAGATATTTTGTGATGTCAAAAAGCAGTTACACACATAAATCATCTCAACTCTTGATATATGAGGTACTCAATCCACCTTCCACTGAATTTATGCGGCTTTCTAGAGGCTGGTAGATTATCTGAAATTTGAATAATATACTAAATACACCAACCATACATACATGCATAAAAACAGAGAATCTAGTAAAAGCACAAAACTTGATTTACAATTTCATAAATAATATATGTAAACTGTACTTGAGTAGTACCTCTGTGACCAAGGTTGATGGTTGGGCTTGCCATCTACAAAGTGATCTGAGCAGATCCTGTCATCGGGGCTAGGTGTCCAGTTCTTTCCTGCTGTGTTCCTACGATACACAGCTCTGGCCCATTCAAAACGACCGTTCAAGTTTTTTTTTTCGGTCGTAGTAATTATTGAAACAGGGGAAGGACAAGGTTAATGCAAATAATGGAAGGTAATTAGACATTGTTATATATTTGAAAGATCCAGAATACATATATCCACCTGCCAATGAAACCAGCAGTGACTGGGTGAGTATAGGATGCCCGACCATTCAGAAATCATTCTCTAGCAGAAATACTTTATCACTGATTTGCTTGAGTTTACATTCCCAGTACTGATAAGCAAAAAAATGTGACACTGGATGATATTTATCTAGTTTTATTTAAATAATGTTTGTAGGTATAAGCCAATGCAACCAATATTCTTTGAGTTATTACATTTAACGAATATTTGTCTATGTAATATGACATCAAGTGGTTAGGTCACATTAAACCTTAGAAATATTTCCCTGACCCACCTAAACTATGCACCAATGATTCCTTTAGCTTGCATAGGACCTGAGTTCAAAACATCTGAAAATTGGACTTGTAGGGCACTTTTTGAGCTTTATTCTAGAAAATCTAGAAAATTTTAGAGTTGTCTAGGACCCTAATATACACCCATGCAAAATTTTGGAAACCAATCCAACCAAAATCTCTTTGAGTTATAGAATTTTAAGATTTTTTGCTTGAAATTCTCAAGGTGGGTGTATTTCTAAACGGAACGGCCTACAGTATCATTGAAAAGAAGAGATGCCAAGCTTTCAGAACATGTGCTCGATATTTCTGTAGCGTTATATGGAGCTGATATACAAGCAGTCAAAAATCGCAACTTTGCCACCTAGACCACTGCCATTGGTGCAGTAATGTCCGAGTTCTGTTTCTGAAATGACGGATGAAAATTGTTTTTAAATCTTGCTCATCCTTGTACATACGTGATTTACTCGCCGAACGTTTTACGTATACTCGAGCTAATTCATAGATTGCTCCTGGTCGTGCTTGAACACTCAGGACCATACGTGGAGAGGGCAAAAAATGTTAAACATGTTTAAAACTTGGGCTACGAGTAAATTGTTTATATTAATTTTGTAAGTTGCTCAGGAGTCACTTGGTAAGCGTTCTACATACATCCGTAGCCATTGTCCATTCAAATATACTCGTCATTCACTCGCGTCCACTCGTACAATGCTCAGCGGACGTCCCGTGGTCTTCCATGCCCATCCTTGAACCACTTGCACAGGCGATCTAAGAGCGATCTACGAGTGACGGATGCCTGACGACGGATATTTCGGCAAGCGTTTGACGGACGTCCGGCGAGCATTCTACGACTCCCTCACGTACGCCAGTGGAAAGAATTTATACGTGATTAACAGAGCCACGAATGAGCACGTATAGCTAAGTATAGCCCATTTTTACATGGTCACTCGTAGGTTTTGTACATGACAGTGTGAACACCCCTTTAGAGTTCTGCTCCGGAAAGGAAAGTGTTACGCCCACCAGCCCATCAGACATTCATGATAACAAAAACCCTTTTTTGAACTTTGTTCGCTGAGGTTAAAAGATTATTTCGATGACTAATAAGCTCAATAGTAATTCAATTATCATAAATCCATTCTTTAAAATGTTAAGGTGGGTGTGGGTGGATGACGGCTTTACGTCCTGTATTTCTGAACCTGATGGGCTAATTAGGACAGGCAGGGACCATGGCAATGAGTTTATGATTGATGAAACAGCCATCCAACTTAAGCTTGACCGGGAATTGAAGCCCAGCACGCTACCACTGAGCTAGACCCTCACCCCCTTTAAAATATTAAAGATAGGCCTGATAAATGTATGAGGAAAGAAATGTTAAAAAACCTGAAATTGGTGGGGCTTTATGTCCTGTATTTCTGCACCTGTTGGGCTAACTAGAACAGGCAGGGACTATGGTAATGAGATGAAACAGCCATCCAACTCAGTCTTGGCACAAGACCCTCGATCTCACCTTTCCTCCGGAGAATATCTTGGGGAATTCGGGGGAGCAAGCATCCCTGGGGGGGGGGGGGGGAGCAAGGAATTTGACTACATAGAAAAGTTTATATTAATTATTAGAATACAAAGATGCAAATTCCTGTGAAATGATGCAACGTTGTACAAAATTTTAAGAACTACTTTGTTCGTCACTAAGTTGAAATTAACGGGCGTAGTGATTGACCTACTTTGGTTGCCTCGCCGTGCTTTAATATTCACTAGACCCTCGTCTACGCCGTGGCCTGAGGGTCCGGGCCTAGACTGCATCCAACTTAAGCCACTGTCACACGGGCCGGTTGTGCCGTAGTGAAGCCGTAGTATTACTTAATAGTTGCTGAAATCACTACCCGGCTCCAAGCCGGCGGCCCCAATACGGCCACCCGTGGATACCCGGGGATACCCGGCAAGCACCCGTGGGGCCATTGGCCAAGCCGCGAAACCCGGCCCCGGTAGCCGGTTGTGCCATGCTTGCATGGCACAACTGTAGAAATCTCACGGGTGAAAAAAAAATAAAAATACCCGTGGAAGCCGGCGGGTGATCCGTGAAAGCCGGCGGGTGACCCGTAGAAGCCGGCGGGCGAGCCGTAGAACCCGCGAATTAACCGTCCCTAATTTCACCCTTTAGTAAAGCCGGCGGCTTGTTGAGGGGTTCTACAGTTAACCCGCCGGCTTTGACGGTTAACCCGCCGGCTTTGACGGTTAGCCCGGCGGCTTCCATGGTTAACCCGCCGGCTTGCATAGCAAGCAATCGTGTTTGCCCAGTGTCATCCTGTGTGGATCCAATGTGACGCAATGAGCTGGGTTTATTATGTAATCACAGCGGGGTACGTTATCCAGGCAGTATATAAAGATTGACCAGTGGCTATCAGATCATTCAGCATCTTGCTACCAAATTGAGAAGACAAAGAATACACTGCTCCAGAAAATATTTTTTATCATGCCGATGAAAAAAATTACTGCACCTAGGACCAGGACAACTGCAGTTCCTGCTGAGGACACAGAAAAATCGCTTTCTTCACTTCAAGCCAGCGATGATGAAGTATCTTCTGCTTCATCAAAGAAGAAGAGTGCTCTTCCTGTGAAGGAGAAGATGGCGAAGAAGTCTGCACCTGCCAAGCGGACTGTACCTGCCAAGCGGACTGTACCTGCTATGGGACCTGAGAAGAGACGCAAAATTGCCACGAGGTCATCCTCAGATGCTGCCAGCACGGATGAGTCCCAGAAGTCCACTGCTGCTCCTCTTTTGCGTCTTCGTGCTCCTGCGCCTGCTCCTGCACCTGCTCCTGCACCTGCAACTTCTCCTGACACTTCACCTGCTCGCTCTGCAGGTCCTGCATCACCTGTTTTCTCAGGTAGAGGAAATGAGCCTCGGAAGAAGCAGGATAAGCTCTTCCTGCCACACCAGGATGAACAGGAAGTTGCGGATTGGTACCGGGACCACCCGATATTTTATGACCGGACCCTATCGGATTATAAGGACTCTGGGAAGAAGACGGCCCTCCTTAATGCAATGGCTGCCAAGTTGAGTGTCTCCTGCACCGGTTTGCAACTCAGGACCTGGCTGGAATCCATCAGGACTAGTGCCGGAAAACTTATGAGGCAGGGGCCATCCGGAACTGCCAAGAGAAATCCCACAGAGAAAGAACAGTGGACATGTGCCAACTTCGGATTTCTAGTTGACCATATCACTAGAATTCCCAGTCGGCAAGGAAGCAATGTTCTTTCAAAAAGACTTGCAAAAGAGTAAAAATACGGCACTTCTGAACAAAAAAAAAAGTATGGCACTTCTGAACAAGAAACAACTACGGCACTTATGAACAAAAAAAAATCTTCTTTGCTAAATATTAGTAACCCTGACACCACCACACTTAAGTTAATTGCAACTTTGTTTCCTATAAGGAAATATGAAAACTTTATTAAAACAAAAATAAATAAAAAATACAGCATTTCTGAACAACCAACAACTACAGCACTTCTGAACCAATAAAATATTTTGTGTGGGTCAGACAGGAACTTTTTTTTTTATTACACAAGAAGTGTACATGGTCTGCTCTTTTGGGAGGATTTGGTGGCCTTGAAAAAGGCCGGGGTTGTTTTGTGGTTTCTTTATTATACCATGTCATCTTGCCATGGCACACTTCCTTCCTCTGAATTAACATAGTCTACCAGGTACTGCCGTTGACTCTTGGCTACACCAGTCATTGAATGGCCTCTAGTGGGTGGTGGCATTTCATCAATTTCTCCAGCTGCCCTCCAAGTTCCTGGGGTGATTACATGTGTGACTGGATCTTCCTGGTCCACCATTTTGTTCTGGGCAGTTGGATACCTTACTCTCATCAGATTGTGGAGGCAGCAGCATGCAAGGACTATGGATTCCACTGTCTTGGTCCTCTGTGGCATGGTAGTCAGGAGACACCTGAACCTTGCTGAAAGGATACCAAATGCATTTTCCACAATTCTTCTTGCCCGGGAGAGTCGGTAATTGTATATCCTCTGCTCCTTGGTCATGTTTCTTAGGGGCAGTGGCTTCATCAGCCAGGTTTTCAAAGGAAAGGCATCATCTCCGACAATGAAGTAGGGAAGAGGTCTTTCACCAGGAACGATTGGTTCAGGTGGCGGTAACCCAAGGGTCCCTTCTTCAAGTGCTTCCCTCAGGACTGTCGTGCTAAATACTCCTCCGTCCAATCCAGCTCCGTTAGCTCCACAGTCTACATTAAGGAACTTGTAGTCAGCATCCACAAGAGCCATGAGTACAATGGAGTGGTATCCCTTGTAGTTGTAGTACACGGAACCACCTTTGGGAGGACATTTGATGGCCACATGCTTTCCATCAATGGCTCCAACACAATGAGGAGAGTTCCATCTCGAAAAGAATAGTTCAGCGACTTTTCTCCACTCTTCTGGAGTTGAGGGGCAGGTCAGGAGTTCATCGGAATACTCTGCAATTATGGCTTCACAGACTTCTCGAATTATCAAGCTGATGGTGTTGTGGGCCACTCTAAAGCCATACATGAGGGACTTGTAGCTGTTTCCAGTTGCCAAATAGCGCAGGGTGATGGCAAGTCTGTGTCCTGGGTCCAAAGCTTCCCTCATACAGCTGTTTTGTTTTCTAATCCTATGATCAATTTTGCCAACGATCTCTCGGAAAATGGCTGGTTCCATTCTCATAAAGTTGGTATAACTTGCGGTGTCTTCGTGGAACAGTTCTCTCAGTAGACGATCATAATATCCCATCTGCGGTCTTCTCAACAGCCAAGGCTTCACCCAAAACCTCCTCCTCCTCCTCCTCCTCCTCCTCCTGGCTGCCAGTTCTCTTTCTTCTTCTCTCTTCCTCTCCTCCTCCTCCAAGCAAGTTGTAAAATAAGTGTATAATTGGCCTGAGCAGCTAGTAGTAGCAAGGCTCTATTTCGTTGGGGTTGATGCATGTACATGGTCTTTCCTCTTCAGCAGCCGGAGACAGAATGATGGAGAACAACAGATGCAGCCCCTATTTATACATTTTTGGCAAATTCCACGAGATAGCCAGCCGCCGGGTTAACCCGTGGAAGCCGCCGGGCAACCCGTGAAAGCCGCCCGGCAACCCGTGGAAGCCGCCGGGCTACCCCTGGAAGCCGTCAACAAATTTGCCGTACCCGGCAGTAACCCGTGAAAGCCGGCGGGTAACCCGGCGGGTAACCCGTAGAACCCGGCGGGTTACCCGCCGGGTGCTGCCCCGCCCCTTTTTGCCTGCCAGAACCTGTCGCCAAACCGGCGGAAAGAGCTGTTACATAACTATTACGTAATACTACGGGTTCACTACGGCACAACCGGCCCGTGTGACAGTGGCTTTATGCCTGACCGGGATCAACCCCAGGATCCAGTGGTTGGAACTGGAATGGTTTCAGAAATCTAGCGTTTTGAAGAAAAAAAAACATTTCCACATTAAATCAGTTCCCATGGCAACCCGATAAGGGAGAGGCTTCAGTTATCTTTCTACCATAAAAACTTCTCAAAAATGCAAATTTAATCCATGTTTGGTCTTGAATGCCATATTCATCCATGAAAGACAATAAATTTACTCAATCAGAAAAATGTTGGTGTTTTCTGTTGGAATTTTTCCTTGCAAAGCAGAGGTGGAGAATTTCAACTTATATAGGGAAAAACATTGTAAATGTAAATGGTGGTCTGCATCATAAAACCTACAACGGAATTAACAAAGTTATCATGAATGGAATACTGCATGGGCCGGCCCTAGATGTACTCTCTCAGAGTCACTCTATTGTTCACCAGGCTTACGATGACCTGTACGGACCAACCGACAGACCACATGAAATTTCGGTAACTACTGTATAGGTAGATAAAGGACCATCAAGTCATGCCCCACTGCACATGCCCCCAGGGTGCAAAAATTACGTAACTCGTTAAAGTGTGCGAAAAGTTACGTAATTCGTTAAGGAAGGTGCGAAAAGTTACATAACTCATTAAGGAAGGTGCGAAAAGTTACGTAGATCGTTAAAGAAGATGCAAAAAGTTACGTTAATGATTATAAGTATTTTTCTTTCATCTCGTTAATGATGTGATTATTACTTGTTAATGACGTAACAATATTCTTTTAGCAAAGTTAATTACATAACTCAACAATATATGGGCATAGATAATGATAGCTCCCTCTGTTCAGAAGGAATAAAATTATTAAAAGAAAGAAAAAATTTCATTTGCATTTATCATATTTGTAATATTCGCCCATATTAGGCATGTGTGGAAATGGACATTATTTGTTTGCAATAATTGAAAAATAAACCAAAGAGCATGATAGCTTTATATCAGAAGATCATTGATATTTTTGTTACTCCTAAATGCTATTATGTTAAGCGTGGTTAGATAGTATTGGAACAACTAAATTATGTACCAACATGGCTCTTTGGCTGGTTACACTCTAAAGCGTTTCCATAGCAACTAGATGTTGTCATTTTGAAGATCCACCTAATTTGTTCTAATGTTGTAAATGTGCATTTAATAAAGATTTAAGAAATTTCCTCAGACTAACGCTCTCTTACATCGATCTTATTCCTAACTTATGAATTTATTGCCCTTATATGGCTTTGGTATGTCCTAACTTACACCAAATAAGGGCCATAATTTAATGACTTTAATTGTAGGAACAAATGGTTAACTAAAGTATTGGATATTTTAAACCCCCCCCCCCCCCCCCACCATATTATGATCTTGGATTGATCACCCCACTTGATGTTTCCATGACAACCCAATATTTTTGTGCATTCTATTTTGCATAACATCTTGTGAATTTAAAACACTCGGTCCCAACGACATATCGGAAGTTTTTTTAACAGATATGGAAACTTCTTCATGAAAATTCTGCAAATTTTTGTGAACATATCCTAAATATGGGGAATGTCTATCATATGAGTACCAAAAAGTAGTAAATCAATGAAATATTTTCACACTAGTATAGTTGGAACCTGAAACATGGCCATATTTGTGTGTTGGCAATCTTGATTTTCTCATATAAGGAGTGATCGAATAAAATGGCAATAACCATTTTTGGATTCAGCACGTCCAAATTACCTGAAAAAGCCATGTTGCCACAAATACACAGCCGGTTCCCACAGAAGCCTATTTGTTACACAGGAACCCTGATTAATAGCTGTATCTCAAGATCTGATAAAGCGAGGAGCCTGAAATTTTACACAGTTGTTAAGGTGACAAAGAATTAATTTGAAAAATGAATTTAGCGTAACTATGGCAACCGTTGCCATGGTAACCTTTTTTTTGAGCAGGTCTCAAAGGAAGAATTTATCAATCACGTTAGTAATGACGTAATAAGTTCAGATGATGATGTCACAATTACATAACAACAAATACATTACAACAAAACAATGGCTGGGGTGATGACTGTAATGACTGTATCTATTGGCAAGTATCATAGTGCCCTACTCAGTGCTGGTGGATCTCACTACACAATGAAGATGTATGCAGGTACTTTTATCCAAATATATCTTTATTACCACCTCAATGAGTATTTTGACTTTCTTACTAATATTATTGGATTTGGTAAGCTTTTGTAATCTATTTCAGGTACCTAGTAAATGAGGGAAGATGTAATAGTAATGGCTGAATGGAAGAGAAAGAGCACCGATTTTGCCCTTTGTACGGTGTGCCACAATTTGTAAACCAGTCCAAAAAAGATTCATTTGAGAAGTTATTGACTTGCATAAATAGGCGAAAGAACTTTCCAAGATACATCATATATAGCCATAGCAAATCGCCTTAAAGATGAAACACCAGCAAGTCTGAAAGTGAAAGGAAGTAAATGGCATAGAAGTTGCTATGCAGACATAACTCATACGGAAAAGTTAGTAAGAGCTGAGGAAAGATAATTATGAGAAAACTCCTGAGGATGGTGCGTTAGGCTTAAAGAGGAAGGGCAGACCTGTCACTGCTTCAGAGTGTGAAGAGCAAGGCCAGATTTTTACAAGGTCATGTGCTAAGCCCTTTGAAAAAGAAAATTGTTTCTTTTGTCAGATGAACAATGCTGCTCAGTTATTCAACCTGAAATCTAAAAATCGAAGAAAAAGTCTCAAAGAAGCCATAGAAAATAGTGCTAAAATAGATTTTCAGGTTAGGTTGAACACAGCAACAGACCCAGCAAATGGTTATGGCATCGACATCAAATATCATAATGCATGGTGGGTGTCCAATGTTGAAAGGGCTACCAATTGCCAGGAAAGAAAACCTGAAGCAATCCCATCATTGAATCAAGTCACAGCACTTGTTGAACTGCTTCACATGGTGAACTTCCAGACTTCTCAGAAAGTCTGCCTGTCAATGGTTGAAATTGAAATAACCTTATTTCAGTCTATTAGGTAAAAATAAAGATAATGTTGTTCCCCAATATAATAGATAAGGTCAATGTCCTGGCCCTTACGATACACAGTGATACCAGAAAACTTATTTATCTCTTGAATTCTCATGGCTACTAATGCTGTGATTCGAAATATGGCTGACAAAAAAGGTGTGTATATGCCACCATTTCTTGTGAAAGATCAGTTTGTATTCTTTGCTGCAGATAATGTCGACAAAATTATCGCACAGTGATCACGTTAGACATGGCGTTATATGAAAAGGCCATACAATTGGTATACTCAAGACAGGATCTACAAGACAATTATGTTCTACACCTAGGGGAACTTCATGTTGCAATGGCAGCTGTAAGAGCCATTGGTACTTATATTGAAAATTCAGGGATTGATGACTGCTTGGTGGAGTCCGGCCTTTATGGTCCAAACTCTGTAGGACTCCGTGTGAATCTGCAGTCTCAGTAATTGAAGATGCTTTCCAAGAGAAAGACAACAAAGTTGGAAAGGATGCAGTTCGCTCATGCACAATTAAAAGATATTTTAGAAAACAGGGGTTTGGCAGAAAAGTTTGAAGACTTCGTGAACTAAATGCATGATGCAAATGCAATGTTCAGGTTCATGACGAACTACATCGGTCATGTAGATATCTTGCTGGAGTTCATCAAAGCATCGAGGCTTAAAGTAAGGTTTACACTTGAAATCTTGAGAGAAACTTGCAAAGTTGTTCTTTGCTATGGACCGACTGAAGTACAAGAGGTTGTGGCCGAGGTATTTGTCTGATATGCAAGCTTCTGATGTCCGAAGAGCTCTGAAAGATGGAGACTTTGCTGTGACCAAGAGTCAAATACCTTTTGTATCCATTGGTCCTGATCATGCCTGGGAACAAGAAAACAGGCATATAAAACAAAAGAGGCCGTATTGGTATTTCAACAAATGCAAATGCCAGAGAAAGGTACTTCTTTGCAGGTCCAAAAATGTTTAGAATCACACACGATTACAAACTACAGTATATAAATCACGATGTTGCAGCAAGTGCTATCAGACGGAATCACAGCTCTGTTGAAAAACTAAAAGACACAATGAGAGCCAACATAAATCCTTCAAAGTTGAAGACAGTACAAGTTTATTCAACTTAATCACCCAAGCTGTTGTTGCATCAGAGGCTGTACATGTTATTCTGAACATTGACGGCATAGGCCAAAATATGTACTTGGAATATGTAAACCAATGACTCCATGGCGATGTTAGTGTCTGCATGGGCTCCAGGGAACATGGTGAATAGAGTTAACTTGAAGACTTTTACGTACACAGCCACTCAGTCCACTGCTCAAGTGACCAAAGAACTTAAAGAAACCAAATATCTCTTTGGGAGACTTGTGATTTCTAAATCACACAGAGACATTGATCAACCAGAATTATGAATTTACATCTGTCCCACGCACATTGTTTGCTGCCAATGGGGCACTTTTGTCATGCATAGACAAGAGCCAGTTGATTCAACTGCTTAAAAGGATCTGTGAGACTACAAGTGCACTGCCATTCAATGAAACAAAAAGTAATGGCAAGAAAATTTTTCATTGTTGATGGCATGGCTATGGTACACAGAGTGAAGAAAACTCCTTCAATAAAAAGTGTGCTAAATCTGGAAAATCAATTCATAGACATCCTCCAATCCACAAGCAAGGACTATGATGAAGTACATCTAGTTTTTGATACATACAAGTCCAACTCTGAAGGCAACAAGACAAAGAAGACACAGCACAAAAGAAGTCATATTTAAAAAGTGAATGGCCAAACACAGATTGGAAATGTTTCGATTGAAACTATTGTTGTCTTCAGATAAGACAAAGCAAGACTTGACAGAATATTTGTGCTTGAAAGTCTAAAAGCTCTTAGGCAGGATGGGAAGACTTTCGATGCATCTTCTGGAGGAAAGACATAATGCAGTGCACAACGGAGCTTATTTCACAGAACAATCATAACTTGCAGTCACCAACATCACATCAGAACTAAACGTAATTTCACCAAATTCAGATGTTTTAGTCCTTCTTGTTGCCCATTTTTAGCTTTTATCAAACTGCATGATTACAATGACCTAAGAATCCATATAAGACCTATTTATGAAGCTTTTGGTCCATAACAAGCAATAGCACTGCTTGGATTTCACTCATTTACTGGCTGTGATGTCACAGGAAAATATTCTGGAAAGAGTAAGGTAACTTGGTTCAAGTTGTTCATGAAAGCAGATCATCACACAATTGAGGCATTTCAGTTGGAGCGCTTGATGAGATCTCACCATCAACTGTGTGTGTGTGTGTGTTATTGTTTAACGCCTCATCAGCCACCATCAACTGAGAGAAAACTGACAGTTTGTATGTCAGGCCTACGGTAGCTTAAGGTGCACCAAGAACCTCTGTTGGCACTTTTTGAAAATAACTAAAATTTAAAAAGCATGAGATCAGAGATACACGTTGTTGCACTGAGAGGTAATGAGAAGCAGCTCTGCGATTATTTGTAAAATATAGAAATAGTGCACAGCTAGTAACCGTTGTTTACACTCCATAGTGTTTCCATAGCAACTAGATGTTGTCACTTTGAAGATCCACCTAATTTGTTCCGATGTTGTAAATGTGCATTTAATAAGTTTAAGAAGTTTCCTCAGACTAACACTCTTACTTCGACCTTATTTCTAACTTTTGAAGTTATTGCCCTTATTTGGCGGTGGTATGTCTTAGCCTACACCGAATAAGGGCCATAATTTAATGACCTTAATTTGTAGGAACAAATGTTTAACTAAAGTATTGGATATTTTTAGCCCATACCATGTCACAAATGTATTACTTATTAAAGGAAAAAGAATTTTCTTGTTCAGTAACCAGCCCACATATTATGATCTTGGATTGATTACCCCACTTCATGTTTCCATGACAACCCAATATCTTTGTGCATTCTATTTTGCTTAACATCTTGTGAATTTATAACACTCAGTCCCAACGACATATTGAAAGTTTTTTTTAACAGATATGGGAACTTCTTCATGAAAATTCTGCAAAGTTTTGTGAACATGTCCATATATGGAATGCTCACAGCATAACTGAAGCACTTGACCTGGTCTATCATAGGAGTACCCGAAATTAGTAAATCAATAAAATATTTTCACACCAGTATAGTTGGAACCCAAAACATGGCCATATTTGTGTGCCGGCCATCTTGATTTTCTCATATAAGGAGCTCAGAAAAAATGGCAACAACCATTTTTGGACGCAGCACGTCCAAATTACCTTAAAAAAAGCCAATTTGCACAGAATTACACAGGAACCCTGACTATATGGGCTATTTTTTGACCAGTGGATAGCCTTAAGTCGGTCGGACATTGATAACAAAAACCACTTTTCGAACTTCGTTCACTGAGTCTTAAAAACACTTTTGATGAAATTCACAAACCTCAGTGACAGGGTCTTTTAAGATAATTTTGCATATCATAATTAATCATGCAATTTCAGAAAAGTTAGGATGACTGATAAAAACACCAACAATAGTATAACTCTTTGGAGATCATGTTTCATACACATAAATAATAAATTATTATAAAATTATAAATTATACATTGTTTCATTATTATCACAATAAATATAAGTACTATACACAAACAGTTTCAAGTGATAGTCAACCCAGCAGTCCTGTGATCAGTAACTGAGACATTTCCAAATGAGTGCTTGAATTCCTCCGTTTCTTTTGGCGTATACTGGTAATAATAAATGCAGTTTAGTGGATCATTTAGGATTACTGCATCCCATCTTTTGGATTCAGACAAAGCAGATTTCTTGCAATATTTCACGTATTTTTGTGCAACAATCGACTATCAATAGCTTCAATTACAGCTTGCAGATCCTTCTCACTGTTCTTGTCAATTCTGTTACCCTGACTGATTGAGAGTTCATAGTCTGGACCATATATGGTGAAAAACTGTAATGAAAGGTATAGCATGAGAAAATGGAAACAGCGTCTGGTATCTTAATGAAATCAAAAATATATACAAATCAATACTCACATTGTGTTCCGGTATATCTGATGGCAGGTTCAAATTAAGCACTGATGCAGTTATAGCTGTCCAACACCTGGCAGTATTTGCTTTGTGGTAGCCACCTGAAATTCAAATATGTCTTTGGTAAAATTATGCTTGTATCGAAATGCAATACTGCACATGAGCTCAAAACCTCTGGGTTTCATTTATGAGTATCCAATATTTTCCAATGAGAACATTGCACAGATAGATAGATTAGTTTATTTGCTGAACAGTTAATACAATTAATACAAGGAACAAGACAGAAGAATTATTATGATAAAAACATGAATCACAAAATAATTAATTGATACAATATATCTAAATTATTCAGCAGGGACATGTAAGAATCAGTTGACACATGCTCCCAATGTTAGTATGGTAACTTAAGGGTTCGTAAATTAACAAAGAAGAAGAAAAATATAATAATTGAAGAAATCAATTTTATATACGAATTAGAACCAAAAACAAAAGAACAATTAAGAGGAATTTCAGTACGAGTTATTTAAAAAATATTACCTCCACCAAGCAACAGAAGGGGCACGTTCCAGCTTGATATAAACTTCACACTGTCCACTAAAGCAGCAGTAGATAAGTTAAAAGAAGCCATGGGATCACCCTCAAGACCATCTGCCCCACATTGGCACACAACAGCCTGTGGCTTGAAATGGTTGCACACTGTTCCAAGAACTCTGCAAAAATTTTAATCCATAATTACTTTCCTACCAATGGTACTATATCTAGTCATCTTTTCCAAATCAATATTAACAGTTATTACACAGACTACACCTGAATTAACTGATTAATTCCACTACCTTTTCACAAGAGAAACAAATTTGCCATCATTCATTCCATCTTGTAAAGGGACATTCACAGTACAATACTGGCCTTTTCCCATTCCATAATCATCAGCAGAACCTGTGCCTGAAAGATGAAAAGAAAACAAGGTGTAGAGCTAGACTATATACATGGCCGAGGTTAACAATCAAAAGGGAATTACTTATACCTAATAAAACCGAGAAGCAACATATTTGCATCACATCAATACTTACCAGGAAAAAACCCAGGGCAGTATTTGTGAAATGAGACTGTCATGACTTTCGATGTTGCACAAAAAGCATCCTCCACCCCTGAAATGAGATGACTTGAAATAAGAACTTCATTTCTGCCTTACTGCTCTTACAAAGCAAACTTCACTTTTCTTATAACAGTTGCAAGTACTTTACCATCACCATGGTGTAAGTCCAGGTCCACATACAAGACTCGGTCAAATTTCTGACGCAGTATCAAAATTGCTACAACTATATCATTTATGTAACAGAACCCAGATGCTTCGTCCCTGAAATCAAATTATTCAGCGACCAGTTAATGCAAGTTGAACCCCATGGTAATATTATAATGCACTATTGCATCACATAACAATGCACTGTGAAGATTCAAAGGCGAACCTTTTAGCATGATGCCACCCGCCAGTCCAGTTAATAGCGACATCCACATAGTTGTAGACCAAAGCCTGAGCTGCTTTCACTGAAGCACCTGTTATGTAGCTAGCAGTTTCAAAGATCCCAGGATAAGCAGGACAGTCATATGCTGCATAATAAAAGCATGACATTAGAGATAGCAATATCATCTGATCACAAACCAAAGTTAGGTCCCCACCCCCGATAAAAGTTTCAGTAACCCCAACTCTAAATTAAATCCCCATGCAATGTTCCTCCATAGAAGAGCTCAATGTAAGACCTCAACCAGAAGGTGCCAACAACGTTCCGCCCAACTCTAACCAAGCAATGACAATAACTCATCTGCTAGACAAACAGATAAGCTAAACATTATGGCATTATACTGAACCATACTGAGCCCAAAGGTCTCCGCTTCCTCAAGCCATTTCTCATCGTCATCTTCATCACTCAGTTTTTGCAAGCAGTCAATATATTCAGATGAATGAAACAACAGAATGTCACTCAGTTTTGCTTTCTGAGGAGAAATCAATCTGAAAAGTAGCACACAAGCATTTCCAACTATTTGATCAAGCAAGATTTAAGTAAGGTATCTATATAGTATTTTCGTTGTTGTGGTGTAAATGGAATAGAATGATTTTTTGCACAATGAATCAATTATGATGTTTTAAAACTGGTTTGAGTAAGGACTAAGGGGTCATAATTCTTCCATTTGTGAGATATTTTCAATGCCGGTGACAGCTGCAGTTCTTTGTGTATCAAATTCACAGAATTATGACTACTAACTCTAGTCTACCCTGACTACGGTATTAAAAATTCACATACCTCATTTTATTGAGTAAGCCATACGAACGAATCAGGCTGTGGACCACCGATGCCTGAAATTGTAAAAGCCACATACACTGCATATATGTATGTATATGAAGATATGTACTCCCAAAAATGTCAAGATACATAACATTTGAGGGTGTACATACCTCATGCCTCACAATGTAATCATTGTGTAACTGTTTTGTACCACTGAACCTAGCTAAAGTCAACCTATTCATGTGGACAGCCTGACTTGTAGCTACACTGAACCCCAATATTTCTGTTAGGCTAATATCTATTTTCCATTGATTACGATTTATTGGAAAAAAAGCGCTCCGTCTACAACTTGTCTAATTAATAAATGCCAGTTACTTATTTAGATAGGTGAAAATCGAATAAAATGTACAAGTAAGTCAGATCGCTAGAATTGCCTGCACTTGCTGAATTCATGATTTCTAGCGTGACACACAAGATGTCTCTTCAGACCCGCCCACTTTTTCACTACCTATACCACTCCTGGCCTAGTTTAGCAAGGCTCATGCACAACAGCTAGACATTTTACATAAGGATTTGTACCACAACGTACATAATATAATGGCTTATGCTAAATATGGCAGTTACAGCCCATTGTTACGATGGTACATCCCAATTTAAGTTTGGCCCACTTTCAGTCAAAGGCAGCCAAATGACCTGTTGGCCAGAAGTCGAGTCAGCCCATTCTTTAGTTGGCCTAATGACTAGTAATGTTGGCGTATTGTTTAAAATATGCTGTATCACTTCTTCTGAGAGGTACTATCGCTTTGCCCACAGTATTTGACCACGATCTATGCCTTATGGCAACATGATTATATCTTATGAAAAAATCTTCTGTATCCAGTATCCAGAATGTAATCCAGATCAAATTTTAAAGATTCATTGGGTGATCTTTACCACCCATTAACGTTTGGCGTTTGAACATAAAATGGAAATAACACCAACATAAGTTATCAGGACAGTATCATTAAATATATACATGTACTGGAAGGGTCTTCCAGATCCAGGATCCAGTTCTAATATGATCCAGATTACCTCAAAAATGTATTTCCATCCATACATTTTTGAGATATCCTGCTTAAAAAAATATATATAAATACGGGACCAAGAACGTAACCCTTATGTGATCGGATCTTCACCAAATTAGGCTATTAATTAAAATATGATGGGATTACATTACACATTCATTAGATAGATAGATAGATAATCTTTATTTATTGAGGGTACAACCTATTTATGTCTGCCGCTGTAGCCTGAGATATCTGATGTTCCCTTAGGCGCTTTTTTTTATTATCTGACATTTCTTGTGAGGTCACTGCAAATGTCACAATATAAATAAGAGTCATCAGTGGCGTGCAGTCAGGAAGGGTTTCTCGGGCTACGCCACTGGTATCCTATATGTAAACAATTAACATATCAATATATAGTCAGACCAATGAACTGTGGGACTAATGCGTCGCTGTCGGACAAATTGGCAGTCCCCACCATGCCATTGGCACGTCCAGGCGGACTGAAAAAAGTTTGTTTCCAATTTTTTTGTTTTAAAAAGTTGGGTTGGTAAGTCAGGGAGATTTTTCCCCCCTATGAATCAAGGTTCTAAGCAAAATATTTAGTGTCATCTGGCCAAATTCAGGTCGGACCTTGTGAAGTCGGGTCAGTCAGAAATCGGAAACAAACCATTTTTTTTTCAGTCAGCCCCATATTAGAACTGGGCATTTAAGTTGGGAAAATGCAGACTGCTGCAGAGAGTACTGGTCGATTCGGCATTTGGCGCGTTTGGCATAGAAAAAGTCGGGTCGATTCGGCATTGGGATTTTGGTAAGTTTGGCATATTTATATAACTAGGTTGGTTTGGCATAGGGGTCCAAATTGTGACATAGATAATTGCTATGATGTTTTGTCTATGCAGGTGTATTTATAAGGTGTATTTATAAGAAGCCAATCAATATATACCAATCAATATATACCAAATCTGTCATTACACAAAAATCAATTAGTTGATTGGCAATTACTTGATTAAACTATAAAGAATTATATCTGTCATTATATTTTGAACAAATCTGCATATAAAATGTTATAATAAATTTTACTGTATCTTATCATTTACATTTTTAAATTATTATTTTGGGAACTGGTTAATTGAAATTGAAGAGTTGTAAAGAAATTACGAATCAATAAATTATTTTTGATTTCTATATAGCCTACTATTATTTCTACTATTTTAGCTAGTATTCTTATGCAGAGATCAAACATAGAATACATTATAACATGGTTTTTTTTGCATTGACCCTCGTATTTAACCCTGTACCATCAGTTTAAGCTATGGGTTCAAACTCTATTCTTCATTTAAAAAATAGTGCTGGTATGCAGCACAACCTTAGTGAACGAACAGAAACAACGATAGAAAATGTTTCAGTTGAGTCTGATAATATTTCAAAAGCTAAAACTCAGGAATTTGGGAACAAAACTACCCTAATATAAGTTTTTAAGGTAATTACTGGTACATTATTGAAAAAGTGGATAGCAAGGAGTCCAATATAGAGTTTATCAAATGAAGAAAAGCTACATTGGACGAGACATTTAACCATACATTTGTTATATGGTCTAAATCAGGGGGGCAAACTGCAAAATATAAATTTGATATATATAGCATATGTTAATTTAGCGGTTATCTGACTCAAGATGCATAATCCAGTGATGGGCCTCATGAAAATGTATTAGACATACCAGAACAATGGCAGACGTTTAATATTTATCATGGCAATACTGCCATGGAAAAGTAAAAGATTTACAAACTTTGTTGATAACATCCTAGCGCCATTCTACGATTCAGCATGTAGGAGAGTGGGAAACTGACTCTGTGAGACACGAGGAACAGTGAGACAACCCTCCTAGTCTCAAAGCCGTGAAGTTTATAACACTGCCCTTTAGAGATTAGGGCCAACCCTACAAAACCGCCCATGCGAGTTTTCAATCTTATTTTCCTGTATTTGGAGATAATGAAATCATCTAATAGTATACAAAACCTTTGATATTGGTCTTTAATTCAGCATATTAATGAAGGTCACAAGTTCATATTGAAAACAGCATGGAGAAGACAGAGACAAAGCGTGAGTGGGGGAGGGTGAGACAGTTAATTCAATGTAAGTTTACATAAGAAAAATGACAGCTGAGTGTCGGTTGCATGACATGTTGAATTGGTGATGCCTTGTACCCAGTGTCTGCCAGGCCGAGTGAATGACCCCAACTACAGTGTATAGGATAAATGCGAAAAATCATTTGGACTTCAAGCCTTACCATCTCTTAATTACATCTACCTCTGGCTGCTGGTAAAATAAGCTGCTAAGCTTTAGACCAATAGTACTGAACAATACAAGGAATTGCTACCTAAAATAAAGATATTTGCAAAATTTTGCATTTTTTGTGGTGCTATCAGGCTATGTCTCACTCTACCCCTAAGCTTGTCTCACAGTACCCCACCAGTGGGAAACAATGAGACAAACGACTAGCACTGACATTGTATTGAATAAATCTTATCTAACACAAGGTAGGAACATTAAAGGTGTCTCATTGTTCCCCAGTCTCCCCTAATCTAAATGTCGATATAGTTAATTGTAAATGTAAGGCAATTAGCTTATACAGTGTGTGTATGTAGGTACCTCCCTGATTACAATGTTCCACAGTAGAGTTTTGTACAGTAATATTGCTGAAAATTTGGTTTTCCCTAGGGTAGTCATTTAAACAAAAAGAGACTATATACCATTTAAAATTATATTATGTTTGCAATATATGCACTACTGTCTATGGGTAGTGAGTAGCATGCCTAAATATCAGGCCTGAGCTTAACAGGCGAACAATCGTTTCGTTCTCCTTGAGGTTACCTTAAACTGAAATGCCGCAAACGCAATTCGTTTGCCTTGCCCTATATTTAAAATAAATTTCAGGTAACCGACCATGGGTTACCAAGGCACATTTTCAGGAGAACGATGTGCGAGTTACCATATTTTTGCTCACGCTCAGGCCTGAATATAGTATATAATGACTAAAGATTATGTTCATACAAGTGAGAATTTGTCCTGACACATCAATGTGGAAAACATGGACCTTGTTAATGGGAACCACAGTCATTTTGTAAAGAACAGTATTATTTGAAATGCTGATGGCTGTGACATCGTTTCAAGCATGCATTCTTAGATTGGATTCTGTATAAATTTACTTCACTACAGATGAACATGTCATTGGCATATTTAAGCAATGCTGACTGAGAAAAAACTCACCCCAAGTTTGCAGTAAATTATTACTAAATACCAATGTTTGAGCTGACTTGGATATGATGTCCCCCCCCCCCCCCCCCCATGGCTACACCACTAATTCCAGTTTGTTTCTGGGGTGGTCGCTTCATTAAACTATGTCTACATAATTATATTATTTCATTTTTTTATTCCATTTCATTCTTTTTATTTATTTATTTTATTTAAAACTGTGGCATAAAGGAGCCAGTCATTTGGCCGTTATAATTGCTAATTGCACTTTGTGTCACCTTCTGAACAAACCATGGGCCTGCCAGCAACAAGCTATTAATAGCAATTAAGCCATTACATAGCTCCAAAGTTTTTGAAACTGGTTTGCTGGTCACCTGAGTGAGGTCACCGTCCGGGAGTCCACAGACTGCCGGAGGCTCCCTGGAAGCTCTAGCATCTGAGGTGCTCTGTGGTGCATTCTGAGCTGCCGAGTATTTTAGACTACCAATAGGTTATGGAACTATGGATTTTGTTTTACTTTAACTTCCTAAATTTGATACAATTACACAATAGATACATTTACTCCCTTTATCCACCAATCATTACCTTGTAAAACTGGGCACAGTGCCAAATGAGGGTTTTTGGCTAATGTGGGTCAGAGGGTTTTGACATTAAATGCTGGTCAGGTGAATTATTTTGAAGGGCGGTGAGTCAACTAAGTCGTAGGGGCGGTGAGCCAACCGAGCGGTGAGTCGTCTAGTATTCGTCAGACCTGCCAAATGAGGGTCACTTTAAAGTTTAAGTCTTGGGAGTTATGCATTGACACTTCATGAATAACCCCGGAGTGAGGCTGCTCCACTTTGATGGGCGGCCAGCAGTTACTCCATGAACTGCTCAGGACAGAAGTCTCTCCATTCAAATATTATAGCCATATAGGCCTATGCCGGATGGACCAAATCTTGATGCCATATGATAGACCACTTTTTCATGCCGAATCGCGCATAAAATTTTGTGGTCGTTTCGGCGGCGCCATTCTGGTTGTAGCCGTTTTAGGGGAATACCATAAAATATTGTAGCCGTTTTTGGCTGTAGCCTTTTTGACTGGCATTCACATCTGACCATCCATATATATATAGGCCTTACCCTTCCCTTGATCTTTGGCAACTGATCACACAATTTAATGAGTTCTTCATTGAAAATGTAAGCAACTCGACTTGACTGTACAGTTCTAGCGTTGTTGAGGTTTTGGTTATCAACATTTTCTCCAGACGAGATTTTCCGCTCCTCAAGCCTGTCTTCCCTTCCGTCGTCTGCCATTTTCGCGCCAGATTTTCTGAACTGATCACACGTGAGTCGTGACGTAATTTCTGATTAAATATTTAGAGTCTATATATTCCTTATGAAAGAATCAGATTAAAACTTATAGTCGACAACTAATGATAATACTTAATTCTGGTTATCAATATCATATATAAAAAAAACCCAGAATTTGGAGGGCGATAATAGACGAATGGTCTGATTGAGTCACGGTCGTCGCGTCGGTGACCCCATTCATCATCTGTTCACGGTAACTGGTAACATGTGAGTGCAAAGACGACCCACGTGGTTGCATGGTGTTGTGGATTCGTTCAAAATGAGTTTATCGCATAGGTATTGTCGTTGTACATTTACTCTCTACTACTAGTACTAGTCTATACCAGTGTAGATTTTCGTTTAGAACTACAAATTTTGCTTTATAGTATTAATGGTGCACTTGTATGGGTCTACATGGGTAAAAATCGACAGTGTGACATAGCCATTCTGAACCAGGGACAATGTGACAGTCACTGACGCTCTTAAATAATGACGGACATAAGAGGAAGATCTCTTTAAAGTGTGACAGGCGGTATTTTTGATGTTCTTCGTTATTGCTTAATAATTAAAAAGTGACACGAGACATTCCATTTTTTCTTAAATGGAACATGGCCATGTAGACCCTAACTTGTTTCAAGTTGGTTGGTTTTTGGGTACAATGGTTGCATGGACACTATTTTGTACATAGTGTTTTGATACAAATCCAAGACCTAGCCAAAATTCGTCAGGAATGTCATATATGTACTGTTGAGGTATTGCTCAATGTCATGAACATTGCTCGATCCTCTTAAAGCTTAGGACCATTTATGGTGCCCAGGTTAATACATGTGTAATGTTCAGCACCCATCAGAGTCTCATATATCAGCAAAAGCTGTTGACTACATTGAGTTGTGGTTAATAACAGTCACTATCGGCCAGGGGCGGATCGAAAACATTATCAAGATGTCGTATTCACAGTTTGGATCGGTTGTTAATTTCATCAGAAATTCGTAGTATACTAATAATATGAAGGTTGCGCACTCCACAAGACTTGAGAACCCTGAGAATAACCTGTTACCTGATATGCATGAAAAAGCGTGTGTTGCCTCGAACATCTGCAAGTGTTTTTTAAAGTCTGCAACTGTTTCTAGCCTATTTGAAGCCCTCTCCTGTGCAGCGGAATGTTTTATGCTGTCAAATCTAGTGTGTGACTTGCGCAATTTTCTCCAGAGGCGATGAAATTGCATCGTGCATTGCTATAGATTCACAAAGGCAGTGGTGCTTGGCAAAGAGCTGTGTGGAGTTACTCGCTTATTTTTATTGAAGTTATTTAGAGGGAATCTTGAAGATCTGAAGGTTTTTCATTCACTTTATATGATTGATTTTTCTCTAAGTGAAACAGAATTAAAGCTCTGTCTGGTTAGAATTTCACCTTTCTTAAGGGCAAGTCAGCAACAAAGAAAAACTTCTTGAAAGTGTGCCTTAATTGACAGCCTTATCAGGTGTCATCAAATAGTCTGTGAACTGTAAGTGTCAGAGTATTGAATGATAGAGTATGTTTCTAGCCATGGAAAAAGTTGGCTTTTGCCACCCAAAGACCATAGAATTCAAAGATATAAACTGTGTGACCTAAATTTGTATTGATTTAAGAAAAAGATCAGAAAAGCCTCAAGGAAAAAATGCTTGCATCTGCTCTTGTTGCAGACTTTGAAACTAGTATGTATTGCACAAATGGGCGATAGTGAAACTTGGAAATGTCATGTTTTGTTTCTATTTTTTACCAGATAGTGAGATGTCTGTGCTGAATAGAATAGAATAATTCGGTATGTATACATGATGACATTGTGTAATCAGAAAAGGAAAAGAATGTTTACATCTGCACTTGTTGCAGACTTTGAAACTAGTATGTGTTGCACAGATGGGTGATAGTGAAACTTGGAAATGTATTTTGTTTTTATTTTTTACCAGATAAGTGAGATGTCTGTGCTGAATAGATTAATTCGGTATGTATTATGTGTGACATTGGCTTAACACGAATACCGCAGTAGATAGATGAAGAACTTAAGTGGCTTTGTTGCACTGCTTAATTTCATATTTGTACCATGAGGTATGACGACATGAGGCACATGGAACAGAACAGACTTTCATCCAGCATGACTGTTTTAAGGTCCATTCTATGACACTAACATAAATGAGTTTTTTTTACCTTTTTCCATTTTGCTTGAAATTATTGGCAAAGTTTGAACGAAATTACTCCCATAGATGCACTCTCAACTTTGCATACAATTTACATTGCAGCAATACCTTACTTAGATTCTTGTTCTCATGATGGTGTTAATTGCTGTGTGATATAATGAGGCATGACATAGTGTGTTTGTTTTTCCTTTTTGCTGTTGACAGCATGGCACTCTGCTTTCAGCCTATTGATTGTTTATTTTTAGCAAGGCCATGTCCTTGACTCATGTTTGCCTGTATCAGTGGTGTTTATGATGACAAATTCTTTGTTCTGCGATTGTCTTTGTATCAGTGATTTCAAAGATTCATTTGTTAAGCAGTTTTTTTAAGGACTTTATAACTGTTGAAGCTGCTTGGCCTAAGTTTTCATTGAGGTGTTTTTTCTGCATCCTTGTGGATCGTATGTTGTGACTTCATTAGTGTTTTCTGTAGTGTAACTGTTGCCTGCAGCTGTGACTGATTTCTAATTGAGGGACCATATTTTTCTTTGTACAGAAGCACATCAGCGATGAAGTATATCTTGGTCACAGGAGGTGTGATCAGTGGTATCGGCAAAGGTGTCATCGCTAGCAGTATTGGAACACTGCTGAAATCATGCGGAATCAGAGTAACGTCCATTAAGATAGACCCTTATATCAACATTGATGCTGGAACTTTTTCGCCGTATGAACATGGTAAGAGCTATTACTATTTGAAACAGTTCCTGAAACTTGTAACAAATAATTTAGAATTATATAAGAGCATTCTTTATACTGTTAATACATCTGTGAAGTAAATAATGTTTTTGTTAGTTCTGCCACAAAATAAATTTTTAACTTTCATGATAGCTAAAAATGTTTTCTTTTTGTGTTGCTTTTCCTATCTCTTGTTATTTCACAGGTTAATTATGAATTAGGGTAATCAGTATTGTATGAAGCTGGAATTATTGTAAAAGCTTTTGATAATTACATCAAGAATCATGTGCATAAACTTTTTTGACGTTCAGGTGAAGTGTATGTTTTGGATGATGGAGGTGAAGTGGACCTGGATCTGGGCAATTATGAGAGATTTCTTGATGTTACTCTTCATCGAGACAATAACATCACCACTGGCAAAATTTACCAACATGTCATCAATAAAGAAAGAAGGGGAGATTATCTTGGCAAGACTGTTCAAGGTAAAAATCACTACAAATTCTATCTGCTTCTAGCGATTCAACTGTTCCAAAATGCGATGTACAGATAATTCTTGCCCTCATTGAGCAAAGTTCATGTAAGAAGTTGTCCTGGATTTCTTTGTTGTATGCACGTAGGAATTTTTTTTTATTTCAAAGTTCATAAGCTAATTTCAAAGTTCACTTGGCACAGTGGCAAGATGATTAATATTGCTGAATCTTTATGGAAGAAATGTAGTGAATTGCAAATGCAAAATTATTTTTTTAGTTGTAGTATGGAGCCACCAGCAGAACTGGTGGTACCATGGTTGTAGCGTGCTTCAAATAAATTACCCAAAATTTGCACACCGTGTTTCAGTTGTCCCGCACATCACAGATGCTATTCAAGAATGGGTTGAACGAGTGGCCAAGGTTCCAGTTGATGGAGATGAAAAAGAACCTGACTGTTGTATAATTGAGGTATTTAGGGCAAAACTGTTAGAACAAATTGTTTTTCGATCTTGGCATAGCCAAATCAATCGACTGTTATAGATCAACCAGGTATTTGAGTTCATTGCACACACTGACTTGTGCAATGGTAATTACTATCTGGTAAATTAAATCAGCAGCAATCAAAGAGGAGTGGCTTTACATTGCTGCTTTTATCTTGCTGAATAACTGATACAAATTAAAATACAGTAGGTTATATATTATGAATTTTTTTTTCTACAGCAAAAATGTTTTATTTTTACTTGTAAACTACATTCCAGCTTGGTGGCACAATTGGAGATATAGAGGGCATGCCCTTCGTAGAAGCATTCCGTCAATTTCAGTTCAGAGTTAAGAGAGAGCATTTTTGCTGTGTTCATGTCAGTTTGGTGCCTCAGGTATGTATCACCTTTACAAAAATGCAATCAAAATGTTTTTGCTAAACACTGTCTGGGGTCTTATATATATATATATATATATATATTTGTATGTTGTAGCCTAAAACAACTGGGGAACAGAAAACGAAACCCACCCAGGCAAGTGTTCGTGAACTCCGAGGACTTGGATTGTCTCCAGATCTGGTGAGTTTTTAAGCAAGTTCCATGGAAAAATGATAAATATTCTTTCAGATATAGATGGGGCTTTAAAAAAAATTCATTTTGTGTCTTAAAGTGAGAGTATCATTTCTTAGGTGTTATTTGACACTGTTTAAGTCAGTTATGGTACTGCATAATAGGTATAGGTATAGGATCGCTTTTCTCAGTAGGGACAAATTAGTAAACGTTTATTACTTCCAAGTTTGTAATGATTAAAAGATAGTGAAGTATAACAGTAACTAGTGTGTCAGTTTACGGCATGTAATGATCCTGCTAAACCAGAATCTGTCATTTAATGTTTTTAAGCTGAACAAGCTGTTAGGGTTTAGTTTGTTCTAAATGAAGAGGATATCAGTGTCACGTCATTACATGATGTTTCATTACCTTGAATTGATGTGCATTTCAGATTATGTGCAGAAGCAGCAATCCACTCCAAGAAGATGTGAAGAACAAAATTTCCAACTTTTGCCACGTTGAACCTCAATGTGTAATATGTGTACATGATGTATCATCAATTTATCGAGTACCAATTATTTTGGAAGAACAGAAGCTGATTGAATACTTCACTGAGAGACTTAAATTGTCTTTGCCCATTCCACATCCTAGAAGGTTTCTCATGCCCTGGCGAAAGTTAGCTGATAGGTATGTGACTGTGTTATCTAGTAATGTCAGTTAATTCACTCTCATGGGCTCTGGTAATATCAGTTAATTGACAAATGCCACTTCACATGACTGCATCTTCGCCCTGTTGCAGTCTTGACGCAAGACTCTCGATCACCCCTTTCCGCAGGAGAGGGTCTGGGGGAATTCAGGGGAGCAAGGATCTCAGTGGGGGAGCAAGCAATTTGACAGTGTAGAAAGGTTCATATTATTCATATGATAACAATACATCAAGTCCCTGTACCAAATAAGACGATGTGTAACGTTGTACCGGACAAATTTTAAAGAACTATATTGTTCGCCGCCTAGTTAAATTGAACGGGCATAGTAATTGACCTATTTCCACGGCCTCTCTCGCCGTTTTAATATCCACTAGACCCTCGTCTATGACACGGCCTGAGGGTCTGGACCTAGACTGGCCCTATTGTCTTAATATTCCTACATGATGAGATTAACCAGAATGAGTGAGGCCATTTTTAAAAATATGAGTTGGGATCCTATTAAAACATATTGTGATTTGTTTTCAGCCATGACCGTCTGTTGAAAGAAGTTACCATTGCTCTGGTTGGAAAGTACACTAAGTTAGAAGACTCATATACATCAGTAGTAAAAGCATTGAGACATGCGGCAATGGCATGTGAGCACAAACTCAACTTGAAGGTAACTTTTTTAATTAATTTTTTGCTCGCTTCTGCATGTTTCTGAAGTGTGAAAAGTACATTATGTACAGATACATTTGTCATAATTTTACATGTATTTCTGTTATATTTCAGTGCATAGAAGCTGCTGACCTTGAACCTAAAACTCAACAAGATAACCCAGTGAAGTACCACGAGGCCTGGCAACAATTATGTAGTAGTTCGTAAGTATGATTTGATTGATACATAATCAGGATCTTTATTATTTCTCGGTTTTTTAGACTGCAAATATTCTCATCCAGGCAGTTGAGTTCATCATTCATTGTTGAATTGATGGTAATTATCGCCTGGAAAAGAAAATTCACCAGAACATTCAGAATCCAAATGAAGTGGAAAATCTTGCCACTTTGTATCAGTGACTGGTGAACAATTTCATGCTTGACAGGGTGTTTATATGTAGCATGCAAACTTACGATGTGTACATTCTAACAACTTAGGAATACATGTCTCATTTCAGGGGCATCATCATTCCTGGTGGATTTGGTGTCCGAGGGGTTGAAGGTAAAATCCTCGCTGCGCAGTGGGCGCGGAAGACTAAGAAGCCATTTCTTGGTAACTTCTTTTCCTAGTTTTCACTTTTTCCTTTCTATAGAACTGTTTAAAATTAGGATTAGTTGTGGGACATTTCAATATTTTTTTAATGTTTCATATTGTCATTATTAAATTGTTAGTTAAATGAATATTATTTGTGTCTGCAGGTGTTTGCCTAGGTATGCAATGTGCTGTCATTGAATTTGCCAGAAATGCTCTTGGATGGGTTGATGCTAATTCCACAGAGACCAACTCCAAAACAGAACATCCGGTGGTAAGTGAAGAACTTGTCGTTGATTTCAATAAGCTTATTAGCCAATGTGAAGTTTATTGTGAACTAACAACTGATTTGTAAGTTTCTCTTACACTTTGGCAGATAAACGCAGTGCAGACAGACAATTTCCCTTACCTCATGGGTTAATGTTTCGCATAACACTGCTACAAAACAATAAACTGCCAGTTTAGACAGGGATTATATAATGGAATTGACCTAGTGTAGTATCATTCTTTAACTTTTAATATTATTTAAGATGTTATCCACTTTAAAGAAACTACAAGTGAACGTAATCCTGTTGCCATTGTTAAGGTTTTGGTAATTGACAATTTTTTGTCAATTTTGCAATCAGCTTATTAGCCAATGTGAAGTTTATTGTGAACTAACAACTGATTTGTTTTGTAAGTTTCTCTTACACTTTGGCAGATAAACGCAGTGCAGACAGACAATTTCCCTTACCTCATGGGTTAATGTTTCGCATAACACTGCTACAAAACAATAAACTGCCAGTTTAGACAGGGATTATAAAATGGAATTGACCTAGTGTAGTATCATTCTTTAACTTTTAATATTATTTAAGATGTTATCCACTTTAAAGAAACTACAAGTGAACGTAATCCTGTTGCCATTGTTAAGGTTTTGGTAATTGACAATTTTTTGTCAATTTTGCAATCAGCTTATTAGCCAATGTGAAGTTTATTGTGAACTAACAACTGATTTGTTTTGTAAGTTTCTCTTACACTTTGGCAGATAAACGCAGTGCAGACAGACAATTTCCCTTACCTCATGGGTTAATGTTTCGCATAACACTGCTACAAAACAATAAACTGCCAGTTTAGACAGGGATTATAAAATGGAATTGACCTAGTGTAGTATCATTCTTTAACTTTTAATATTATTTAAGATGTTATCCACTTCAAAGGAACTAAAAGTGAACATAATCCTGTTGCCATTGTTAAGGTTTTGGTAATTGACAATTTTTTGTCAATTTTGCAATCAGCTTATTAGCCAATGTGAAGTTTATTGTGAACTAACAACTGATTTGTTTTGTAAGTTTCTCTTACACTTTGGCAGATAAACGCAGTGCAGACAGACAATTTCCCTTACCTCATGGGTTAATGTTTCGCATAACACTGCTACAAAACAATAAACTGCCAGTTTAGACAGGGATTATAAAATGGAATTGACCTAGTGTAGTATCATTCTTTAACTTTTAATATTATTTAAGATGTTATCCACTTCAAAGGAACTACAAGTGAACATAATCCTGTTGCCATTGTTAAGGTTTTGGTAATTGACAATTTTTTGTCAATTTTTTGCTAACACTTTGGCAGATAAATGCAGTGCAGACAGGCAGTTGCCGTTTTTCTTGGGTAAATGTTTCGCAAATCACTGCAACAACTATACTGGCCGGTCACGGCCTTGTAATAAATAATATATTGTTGGGATTCCCAATAAGGTTCATTAAAACTTAAGTTATATAAAATATCTAGAAAAAATATTTTTCCTGAGAGCTCTACCATGTGCAAGTACTTAAATATGAAGCTGTTCTCCATAAATTGTGCTCTCGATATTCCAGGTCATTGAAATGCCTGAACATCATCCAGGGGATCTGGGAGGTACAATGCGCTTGGGCAAGCGAACAACACTTTTCAAGAACCAGAATTCTCTTCTGCGTAAGTACCTTATGGACTGGTGGGGACTGTGTACAATAGCTCTTTTCTTCTCATTAATTAGAATAAGCACCATTATTGAAAATTGAGATTGAATGCTTAATCTTCTTTAGGTAAACTCTATGGTGATGTGGATCATGTGGAAGAGAGGCACCGTCATCGGTATGAGGTAAGAAGAAAAGTTCTCATAAATGGGGAGCATAATCACACTGTACAAACGCAACACCTCTAGCATAGAGGAACGTCACTTTGGGTGGGCAACGAGTAACTTACCTGGTTTTCCCAATTGTAAGCAAACAGGCAAAATCGTCATTATTAGCTATAGAAAGTATACATCAGCAAAATCGAAGTTGTATCAAATGACCAACTATATATTGGAAATACCTCTGCGCCGTTTCAGTGTTGTTAAACACTATTAATTAATATTCACAGTTGAGCTGTGATGCACGGTCGTTTTTGGTGTTTTGACATCGACAAGCAAGTCCAGCTGTGCTGTGATTTTAAGCAATTTAACATGGATTTCACTGATGGACACAGGGCAGTGATGTAGCTGTTGTAGTTTATCATTTGATACTACGTCATTTCAACAAGAATATCCATGCTGATGTGCATAATCAACAATTTGTTTGTTTACACACGTATTTGCTTCCCTGTTGTGAGGTAAACCTCCCAAAGTGACGTTCTTCTACGCTAGAGGCGTTGTGTTTGTACAGTATGATAATTGTGCATAAATAGTGTTACAAATTTAAAATGAATTTTGTATGTTTTCAGGTCAATCCGAAATTTGTGAAGCAATTTGAAGAGAAAGGACTCCATTTTGTAGGACATGATGTTGATGGAGAAAGAATGGAGATTATGGAACTTGCAGGTGACAGTCTTTGTAATTTTTAAGATGAATGTTCCATTGTGTTAAAAATATACAAAACTTTAGAGCTTCAGAAAAATAAAATTTCCTGCTACAGATTCAGCACTTGTCTTTGCAGCAGAGAATTTTTCAAAAGTTAATTGAAACTTATATTATGAGGAGTCATGATTCCACTTCAGTTACAGAAACTGTGATTTTCTTTTATTACAGGTCATCCATATTACGTAGCAGTTCAGTTCCACCCAGAGTACTTGTCAAGGCCTATGAAACCTTCCGCTCCATATCTTGGCTTGCTACTCTCCTCATGTGGCAAGCTAGGCACATACCTAATGAGAGGTTGTCGACTCTCACCCTCCTTCAAGAGCAGCTACAGTGATCAAGAGATCTCAGATGATGAGGCAGAGATGGAAAGGCTGACATCAAGTATAGGATTGCTTTCATCTGGTGATTCAACTGCCAAATTTACTTTCAAGGAAGATGCTGCACACAACACTCCATCAAAAACACAAGCAGAACCATTATAACCTGAGAAGGACTTCAACAATTCTTTAATTTCTTATTCATTGATAACATGGATTTAGGACTTGCAGACTAAACTGACCTTCATAATCAACAATTAGCCATATTTTGGGGGCTATGTAATTTACAATGTTTGCATGTGTGTGTGACCTTGCTTCATTGAAAGAATAGACCTGTACGTAAAATGTATTGCACTATCTCATTATACCATATATATTGGTATTTTTGATCAGTATTACTTCGTTCGACAGATTTTGTCTATTATGTACTTATGTACACCTGACTTTTACTTGTTTTAAAGTTAAGTGAATTTCAGTCCATCTGGGAACAGAGCTATACCAGATTTGAAGGTTTTACATTTTTTTACATGAATGTTAAATGCAAGAACCCATATGCTCTGTTCGGTACAACTGAACTTATCCAGTTATCTTGATGTCAGTGCCATTTAATTCTTATGTTGAAAATCTCCACAGCACATGTCAACACAACAGCCGGTTGAACAGTTTCATTCTGAAACTTGCATGCCATTTATTTTCCATTTACCGGATAGCTATGCAGTGATGCTGCATTTCCATTGGGTAGCATTTAAGGGGACTTACTAGTGGTAAATCTTAGCTTCTCTGAAATATTACTTAAACTTGTAACAAATGTGTTCATTAATGCTGCAGCAATTAATAAAGTATCTGTGCATGGATTATTTGACAACTAATGTTATAGTATTGCCTGTTGTATTTTGTTTTATTTTCCTACATGTTTGAAGCCAGCTTTAGCTGTTTAGTTGTGTTGTACATCAATACATTGTCATTGTTATAGTTTGTAGTTAATTTGGTAATTTAAACATATCCTCACCTTAAGATATCATCATGCCTTTACTTTATAAGAAGTTTCATACACAAGTTGATGCTGTTAATGTTGGAGTTTGAATGAAGACATTTTTTAATGAAAATAAACTCATTTTTATTACAGCCTACTGGGGTTGCATGGCTTATTTGACAACTAATGTTTTACTATGTCACATAGTATGTGTACATTTTCCTTTAAATAAACTAATAATTTATTTAAACAAAACATAGTTTGTTTTTACTTCACTGATACAATATTTACTATAATAATAGCAAGGACTGAACAGGTGATACAACCATGAACGAAGTATTCAGGTTCAAAGGTGTTGACAGTAGACGATATGACCAGAGGTATGTGGCGCCGTCTAGGAATGCTTGCTATTCACCAGACGGCGCTGACATCCTTTGAGCTAATACGCATGCGCAATCGGGCACATGCATACCAACCGATGTAAACAACTCCGGACATTGCTAGATAATCTTGTTCGGTTTTCCGTGAACGGCTTGTCATCATGTTTGATGTAGCTTTGACTTCAGCGGGTGCTCAGGTTGTGTTAGCCACGTCATCTGATGAAAATTTCCCACCGGAAAATATGATCGACGGGTACACAATCATTTTTTTCTGCCATCTGAATTTTACAATTGGCATCAGCCTTATCACGGCTGCAGGGTAATGTAGTATCTAATAAGCCTGTCCGTCAGTTGCAGCTGTCAACTGCCCTGCAACATGCATGGTGTAATCCTTTCAAATGTTTTAGTTGTAACTACACTCAACCAAAAGAAACGCAAAAATGTTTGGACCAACTTGATTATTTTTGGGGATAGAAAATGACAATTCCCTTTAGGTCACCCCCCCCCCCCCCCCCGATAATATTCCACAAAAATAAGTAGGTCTAAACATTTGTGAGTTTCTTTGTGGTTGAGTTTATTTCAACTTCATACTAAACACACAATATCTTAGCTATCATAAATTCAACAGAAGACCATGCAACCTTACACATTCATTGAATCATGTGTGTGTAGATATGTACATAGTTATATACACTGTATATGAATTATTTAATTTGAATGCTTATGACTCCTCGCTCAAAAACTTTAAAAAATATGACAATTTCTTTTGACAGGACCACAGAAACATTCTGGGCAACAACTGGACTTTTTCCGCAGGAATTTGTAATCTCCTTCCAAGCTCTCATGAACATTGACCGAATCTCTATCAACTCATACAATGGTATGTCTCTAGGCCTAACTATTATATGCAGACACAAAGGCTGACCTTAATTCCATTCCACAGAAATATTCAGCATCCTTTAATAGGACTCTTTAAATTATTTTGCAGTGGCACATGTAGAAGTTGCGCGAAGTGTTCAACAAGAGCCTGTTGATTTTGAAACAATTGGGGAAAAAGGTAGTTACCTCCATACTGTAGTCTATATTCTGTTAACTTCAATACATACTTTTCTGATCCTAATTTTAATTATTCTTTGATATTTACAGAATTTGACCAGACAGACAGCCAGCTCCAAAATGAAGACATTTCTGTCCCTGGCAGCATAACTGCAACACACATACGTTTCACAATTGACAAAAGCTTCGATCATTTTTGCTCTGTTCATAAAGTACATGTAAATGGAAGTGCAGTTCACAGTTAATTTAGTGCAATAAATTACATTTTATCAGCTTTCTTTGCCTGCTTTAGTTAATCAAACATGTTGCAGTTAGATACATGACCATGATGCAACAGATAAGGAGCCTACAGCTCCTCAAACTATCAGAAATATCACCTTACATTGGAAACTCATTGCAAGGACATAAAAAAAAATCCTCCAAATTTGTCATGACATTTTATTGCTCAGTTTCATACATTTTTACATGGACATGTAATTGATCATACCATCACAATTAATCTTTATGGAAAGGAAATTCTGAGCATTTCTATTAATGGCCTACCAACAGAAATCAGATTTAGAAAACAAGTATTTTTAATAGTAAGGAAAAAAACCGTACAATGAAATTCCCATATAACGGAAAAATATGAGGATGGTTGACCATCACAGTAATAAAGGTAAACAAGAACTTTTGTCAAAGCACTTGGCAATCTATGTACTGCTTCAAAATTTATAGCAAGTTACAGATTTTTACACGTATAAAATTGAATTTTCACCATATAAAAATACCTGAAATTTGGACAGCAAGTTCTACTATACGATAATACCAGATAATATATGTACCGAATTGAATAACTAATTCCAAGAAACACTGACAAGCAAGCCACTTGAATGCAAAAGTGGTTAAAAGAGGGCTTGCAAAAAAAAAATTAAAACATTGCAATTTGCATGGTTAGAACTCAAGCGAGCTCTGACAATATTCATGACGCCTACTAAACAGTTCTTGTACACATGTCAGGATCAGGTGATGGCTAACATGGAGTTTAGCGTGTGCTACAAAACATACTTCTCTGATATTTAACATGTGAACAAATGTCTCATGACCATTAAAACAATGGTTATTAATAACAAAATTTGAAGTCTGCACAAAGTGTGAATTCAAAATGATGTCCTACGACAGACTGCAGTTTTTCAACATAATGAAAAAGATTCCCTCAGAATGTAAGTTGCCACCACATAAGCTAAAGATACTAATTTATTTAGTTGGATGCGGAAGACATCAACACCACAAACTTGAATACTCTGCGAACAACCTGAGCTGGCACAAACTTCCTCCTGCATTGAACTTTCAAATGCAATTAAAAATAGTTACATGGAATTCTGTGTCAATAATACCATAACAGAAAGTATGCCTGGCCACTATAATAATAATCTTTAAAATCAAAGAAACTTACTGTAGTGACAGTGTTACATGGACCCTGCACCATATCTATTATGGCTCATTTGACATGTATGAAGTCAAGAAAACTGATGTGACAAGCAACTATATATACAGGGTGCCCACATTTTCCTCCAAAATGAATTCCCTACTTTTTTCAGACCAACAATAGATTTTACTATACCAGTTAATGTCACTAAAGCATCCATAACTTTTGATCTACAGATAGATGACGCTATGGGGAGAAAAAGTAACAGAGCCTACAGGGGGCACTACGACCATAGTACATAAAAGACAATAGGATGACATCAATGCACCATTGTTGCATGGATGACGTCACAATATAGATCTAGGATGTCATCAAACAATACTTATCTGCTACGGTGTCAGTGACCTCTCGCGGTACTTTTTCTCCCAATTAATTTATGATGAGATCCAGATTGAACAGATTTTCCTTGTTTTGTTTAAGCATATTACTAAATACTAAATAACGTTATTTTCCAAAAAGAAATCATTTTCAAGACTAAGTCTAATTCCTTACTTTACCAGACCTCGAAAGTGGGTTTTTCATGTTCCCCACTTTTTCCCGGTTTCTCAATAGTGAATACCGTGGGCACCCTGCATGATATATATATTATGACCATTTGAGACAAATTAGTCTGTGACTCGCAATAAAATCATGCCCTGACACAATTCAACAGACAAAAGAGAACTGCCAGTCAGGCCATTTTTGAATTGATAAAATTTTCATCAGATGCAATTTCACGGAGACGTATTTATGATATGAACTCATACGAAATGGCAATTAAGTAACAGAAATCCATATCACCTACAAAATATCAAGGTGAATATCTGAATGTGCAAAATTAAAGAGTATTCTGTGATTCCACATTGATTATTTAGACTAGTGATCTTTATCAATTTATATCAAGTGATTATCCAATTTTTAAATAGGTAAGAGAAAGTTAACACTTGCACGCTTGCAACATCATGTGTTCAGTTTACCTGTATAAGTATGAAATGAGCTAGAACAAGGATTATACGAAATCACCATACCAGAAGCATAAATACAATACATAACAGCACAAATAAATAGTAAACTTAGACAATGTTAGTTCCATTATACTTCCATAAACATAAGCATGAATTACAGATGACATGACGAGCATTAAACCTGTTCCAGGTACTGTGACTAACTACCGAGGTAAACTAAAATCATGAGCTATCAGGCAGGTGCCCTTAATATTGTATTATGGTATAACAATAGTTGAAAAAGCTAATGGCATTGCACCATGCATTGATTTATTAAGTGCCACAGCATGGAGCCAATCAATGAGTTTCACTTACATCTCCTTATTTTTACCCAAGAGCTGATGAATTACAACAGTTGAACATATTTAATAATATCAATATCACAAAGTCTATACTCACTTTTATAATAAAAACAACATAAATTTATGGGAAATACAGGCATAATAACAATCTTTATGAACATTCAAAGTTTATGTACAACAATGGATGCAATAAAATTGGCCTATATTATGCTTGCCCACTAAGTACCTTATGTACAACAATACAAGCACTTGAACATGGCATGTTTTCAAAAATTTAGCAAACTATATCTCATTCAACTCCATACAAGTTCTACCACTTCAAAATGATGAAATTTATGAATTTGATTTTAACATGACCTTTCCTTGAAGCATGCACTTTCATACAAATATAACTGAAGCACAAAACTCAACATGTACTGAATACTATTACAGGATACAATCTCAATTAGGCGCCCGCATTCACAGACCTCACATACCACAAATTGCATTATCCAATCCCTAAAAGCTAAGAAATGACCTTTCATCACCTCCTGATGTGATTTGTTATCCATTCTAATCCTTGGTACAATCTGAAACAGCAATTAGCAAGTTTCAAACATTAAATCAAGTGTGCATTGACCACATTATTATATTATGCACATTCAAAGCCTTCAAAGGATGAAAACATTTTACTAACAATCCAATATATATATATATATATATATATATATATATATATATATATATATCACTGTAATGACTACAACCCAACATGCTATAGATTTCTTGACCAGAAAAGAGTTGCACAGCTGCATTTTGAGCAGCGTACACATTTCTTTGCATTCATATTGATTTGAACAATAAGTACTCTTCCTCTTAATCTACACTGCAATCAATATTTTTCCCTGGACCCCTGAAAGTTATATCAACAGGCTTCCCAGCATTTCATGAAGACAAAATTCCCTGGATTCCTTGAGATTTCCTCAGAAAACTCCCCATATATCCCTGACTGTAAAAAGTGAATCTTATTTTCTAAGTTTTTCAAAGATTTTCAGAATGACTGGGAATCCTTATCATAATAAACAAAGCAAAGTCCAACCTACCCTTCTCCAGTGAGAGCACAACAGGCCTGTATGTGCCAACCATGGTCCTTGATGGATGTCAGGTTGAGCAATTGTGAGATCTCTGCTGAGGACATCGCTCCTTTCAGATCCTGTTTGTTGGCAAAGATGAGAACGGCAGCCTTCCGCAAATCCTGCAAACAAAACAATCAAATTGTTGCAAATGAATATAAAGTGTAGACCACAACAGGCTCCACAAAGTGTCTTATCGATACCATTCACTTGTTGTATTATTACAAACAAGCAAACAAAAAAGATAAAACAAGCATGATCTAGCAATTAAAAAGTGACACATTTAAAACAATAGTCTGATAAAACGAACCTCATGCGCTAGCATTTTATAGAGTTCTTCTTTGGTAATTGACAGTCTTTCTCGGTCTGTGCTGTCTACCACAAGAATGATGAACTGCAATAAACAAGAGAAAATCAAATGATTTATATTATCTACATGTATACAATCACTAACTAGAGGATTTGTTAGGTAAAAAAAAAGATAAACAAGAATGACATAGTACAAATTTAATTGCATAAAATATAAGATGGGATAAGTGAGAGTTACCATATATTTCCATGAAACAAACATGAACAGCACAGAATTAATTTAATTAGGATGTTATGGCAACATATTTTCTTCAGAGATGTGAGGGGTGGGAATATTCCCGAGAATTTTTTTAATTTACTTGGGTAAATTTCGGGAACTTTGAACAGCCAGGAATTTAAGGGAATATTGGGAATTTTCATTTGTTCAAAATTTATGAAAAAAAATATCACACAGTTCAATTTTCAATTAATGAAGATCTAGTTTGTTCCAAGTTTTAAAATTACGAATCTGAAGAAGACACTGAAGATGATGATGGCGGAGAGTAGACAATTTCCGATGGTGACTTTAATATCCAGAAACTGATTAACTTCTATATTGCTCAGTATTCAGAGGTTCTAAATTTTATTAAATTTCATTGTATATGAAAATTCAGAAGTTCAATTTCAACTTTATGAGTTATTTATTGTTTGACTTGACTTGTGAATTATGATTCAGTTGTATTGATGGTATTTGAATAAGTTGATCACTGTATGACCAAGGATGGATAAAAATGAATTTCAGCATTCTCAGTGTCTTTTTTAAACAATTATTACCGTCTAGGATGGTATTATTGACAGGGTGGGTATTAGTGACACTTAAATTAGTTTGTTGACAAAATTGTTAACATTCTAATGTGAGTGTCGATAATACCTGCCCTTTCGATAATACCATCCTTTGTGGAACACCCAAAGTGAACTGTTGTGCCATTTGAATGATAATAACTTTGTGTGTCAGTACTCGCAAGTTTCCTGTTTATAAAGGGATAATTAATTACATAATGCTGGATGTTTCAGATACACTGTATCTTGCAAATTTAATGAATATTCCCAATATTTCCGAATATTCCCCAAAATTTCCGAAAATTACCGGGTAAATTTCCTCTCACGAAAGTTTCCAGAATTTAACACCTCTAATTTTCTTATTTCTTGCTTAAACTCTTTCCTAATTCATTGACATTTCTGTCAGTAGATTTTCAATCACTGATTCAATGAAACATGCAATAGCTGCCACACTAGTACATAAATGCCACAAACCACCTGTGGTGGACAGCAATTATTACTTTGTGATTAATATGGCAAATTGATGTATATACATGAGACCAGACTGTATTATAAAGTTGTTCAGTGTTTGCTAATACCTCAGCATTTGTGTAATATGTGCTCCAGGCTGATCGAAGGGACTCCTGACCCCCTATGTCCCACATCAAGAAGTGAATATTCTTCCAAACGACTTCTTCCACATTGCTGCCAATGGTGGGTGATGTGTGCACCACTTCATTCATTAAACTGAAATAAAAAAAATACATTAATAAGAACTAACAAATATAACTTCATAACTCATGAGTTTTAACATTGTTTAATTGACCCTAACATTTTGTTTTCAAATGGGTGGAGTAGGCATGGCTTGCATGCAACAGGGCATACAGAATGCACACATAGTGTCACATACAACATTAAGAATAAATTACCTCTCATGGACCACTAATTTAATAGCTATTTTTCGCAATACAAACAATTCACAGAAATAATATTTTTAAAAACCTGTCTTGGAAGTTTTTATTTATGAGAACACGCATATGGAAACAACATAATGGTAGGCTACTAACTCGTTTGATAAATCTTCACTAAGTGCTATTGCATGCATGAGTGATCACAAACTTCTAAACTGGCATTTGAGGACTATATTTTGTGCTTTATTGATTTAAAGATCTGTTGTGCAACCATGTCACTATATGTGTTGTCAGTTTTAGTAATAAATTAATAATGCAAGCTTTTGAAATAAAGATCTATGACCTAATATATACACATAAAATTATTTTTATTTTATTCTTTTATTCGTACAATATTGATGCAAAATGTAATCTAAAAATGTATAAAAAAATGTGTGATACACAATGTCCTTTCCCTACACACACATAATATCACATCAATGTCAACAACCACATGGTCTGCAAACCCTTCACATTCAATAGGCTTATCCAGGTGTGCCCATGGATCACTTGGGCATTAACTATTTAAGTTGTGACAGTCCTTAATAACTCCTTGTTCCTAAATAAACATTATGCTGGTTAGTCATAGAGAGACAATAAAAAAATAATAATGCAACCTGGTTAGCATTGATCAACATGATCAATGATGACACAGAAAATAGCCAATACTCAACATACAGCGCGCTGTATACAATTTTAAAATGTAAGATTGTAGGATTCAAGAATTGTTATTTGAACAATTTAAGACAGTTATTTTGAGCATTAGTCTTCATCCTTACCATATAAGGTTAGAGAAAGAACAGGATCACTCCTTTCCTCAGGCAGGACAAAAATTAGCACAGGTACAAAATAAATGCCTGTAAATGGCACATAGAATGAGATTGTTTTTGACAGAACTGAATACATAACACAAATTTTAGTTGGATTAAGCAGGAACCATGAGTGTAGCATTGAGCAGATAATGTCATGTAAGCACTGAACAAATAATACCACTTTACACAAGACTATTCAATTCAATGGTAACATGTACTTTGACCATAGCAGATCAGTTGCTCAGTTCCAAGGACAAACAAATGTGTCAACAATTTGCACATTTGTCCAATTGTCCCAGATTATCTAACAGGTTTTGTATCAAACTGGCAAGATTAAACAATGCTATTGTGAATCAATATCAAATCATAAACAGAACTGATAAGAGCCAGAGTAGCATCATATAGGGCATCACATGATGTCAGCCTCCCCTTGGGCCAAACCATGCTAACTAGCTGACCCACATTACTATTTTGTCACAAAACCTTGCTTCTCACTTCAAGACCTGACACAAAAAAAATAACAAGTTTTATTTGAAGTTAAAATGGTAAGCAATGTAAGTAATAAGTCACTGACATAGAAAACTTCTTGAAGGCCTATAATATGGTACTGTAATTAATTATTTCAAAGAATCACTTTTTTTTTTTACATTTACACATGACTATTCAATTGCAAAAATTACCTGAAATGATATTTTCAGGTTTGGCATGACAACATAAAGATTTGTAATTCAACACAAGTCATAATCCATTATCACCAGATAGATTGATTTTAGACTTGAAGTGAACACACAAGTGCCAACCAAGACCTAGTGACAGACAATCTAATAGATAAACTTCAAAAACAAATCAGTTTAATGGTCTTGATCTTGCTGAACAGTTGTCCAATATCCACATTTTATCCCATTCATTGGCATCATACCAAGGTTTGAGCAGCACACTGCCATTCTATACACACTACAAGTAGCATTGTGATAACCACAACCAACAATTGCCTTTGTACTCTTGTTCAATACAACCAGGTGAGATCACTCAGGAAGCATGTCAGGTCACTCGAACCCATTAGGATGAAAGGTCATCGTTGTGAACTGCCTGAGGCAAGCACACTAAGGAATGCTTTTCAAGTTTTTTTACAGCAACAACATGTTAGACTGATTTAAAGTCATCAGAAGCTAAAAGCAATTATTAAAAGACAACTGCCACAGGCATACAATGTCACCGTTAGAATTTACTTATTGATGATCAACTTTTATCAGATATTTATCTCATAAAGCTATTCATATTTGAGAACTATCTGTTACTATAACTATCATAGTTAACATTAGCAGACAGCTAAACTGTGCATGAAAAAAAAAAGTCTGCAGCTTAAATTGGCTAACCCACAACAAGTACTTAATTTAACTATCAATGCGAATTGCCCTTGTTAAAAAAACACGATATGAAAAGACTAAAATTTTATCTTCACAAACTTGTTGATGCAACATGTACATTTCCTCGTACTTTATTATACAGCATGAATGAAATGTATCATAAAGTTCTGTCACTTGGTGACTCATACCAAATTTGTTTCTTGTTCAAGCCATGAATAAAAAAACAAGACCCAACAAAACCATTATAAATTTCATGGTTTCGTTGAGACTGTTTTTTTTAAATTATAATATAAATTTATGAGCATGTCTTCAAAAAAATTACATGCCACACCTGCAATGCATATCATATTTGTTGGTGCATAAGATTAATTTTAATTGTCTTCAACATCTTGAAGTACAACAGTTTTTCAGTGTTATGCCAACACACTGCAATGGCTGCCAGTGAGATAGATACCAGCTCTGGTATATAAGCACTGCAGTTGAAGTATTTATGTGTAATGATGTATAAACATCATTGGTTAGAGCACCAAGCAGCCAGGCATAAAGATAAACAAATCCCTGTTAAAGTTGAAACTTAGTGCATCTGGAACAGATCCAGCATTTTAAAAGATTCAAATCTAACTATGGTGTTTTGAGCTGTGTACAGCTGAAGACTACTACCTCTATAATAAGAACTAGCATATTATTTTAGCTTCAGACATACGTATATGTTGAAAATAACTTCCAACAAAATGCAGTCAAACAAAACGACATCTTCTTTTCAGTCTATTGTGTTGCAGTTCCTTTGATACCACAGCTAATACCTCCATGGTCAGATGCCTGTATTTCTTTGGCTAGCAAAGATCACATTTACCATGTTTACAGCTGTATTGTCTTTATAAACACCACCTTTGTAATTTAAGAACAGTATACAGCATGATCAACAGATCAAAAAACATTGAATAAAACATTCCAAATTAGTTCCCCTGAAGCATCAATTAAGTTTCTTTATATAATGAATAGATATCAAAGTACTTACAACTGATAGAGAATTGTTGTCTTCCCTGCATTGTCAAGACCCACTATAATTACTTTATGTTCTGAAAAATAATGTAATACACATTCAATTTAAAGTAAGTTATGTTTATATCATTCATTGTGAGTAAAAAAATGAATACCACTAATGTATTTAACAATAAAAAAAAATTATACTATTAAATATATAATATAATTTATAATAAAATACCAGTGTGAGCAATTACATATAAAAACCTTAAATTACTTTGGAGGCCTTTCATTTTTTCAATGAATGAAAAGTATATATATATATGTGTGTGTATCAAACTACAAGTTAGTTTTCATTGTCACATTTGAAGTTAACTACAAATTATCAGTTACTCCTACATGTAGTCATGGCAGGGTATGTTCAGGGCAGCCTCAATTGACACAGCGCAAGTGTGTGTCATTCATTGCTTTTTCGTCCCCATTGACATTGTCAATTACAAACTTTAGAAAGACCTGCCCGAGCTGAGTCCACAGCTGTGAGACAATCCAATTGTTCTGAATAAGGTTATTCCAAGATGTACTCAATACCCATTGTTAAGTTAACTACCAGTAATAGTACTGCTGTGATACAGAATATATTCAGTAGACATGACAAAAGCACTGTCCATTTATTTTAACTTCCCATAACATAATATGATCGCCAATTGCACTGATTACATCAACAATCTGACAGAAACTGGAAAATCTTCACAATGAATCTCAAATTGTCAAATGTTCACCAACCTTCATTGGTAAATAAGCCCCACAACTTGGAGAAGAGCAGACCCATTTCCAGACTGTGTCTTGTCCCTAAAGGTCTACTTGATTGTCAGATGGCCAGCCTCCGCTAAGCCATACGCAGTTTCTGTGAACTCCAACAAGAACCTTCAGATATTTAATCACGAATCTCACTCATCCAACGAAGATCTTCGTTGTGTCCTCACAACAAGGTTGAGAGTCAATTCGTCCTCATCACAACTTGTCTAATGCAAAATTGTTTTCGAAATTTGCGCAATATTTTATGGTTTTCGTGGATTTTGTTTCGTAGAATTTACTAAGTGTAATCTTTTTGTATTTGAAAACTCATAATAGAGACAAATTTTACAGGAAATACCAGCAAAAATCGATCTCATTCCGCAGTCTCTCAATACTCATATTGTTGGTTTAGCCGCTTTGACTGGTGTCGCTGAGACCAGTGGCTCACGGAAGTGACGTCACAGCAAGATATTTCCCCAACGTGAACATGGACGGATGCTCGTGGTATCCTTTCAGTTTCAGTTCTGGTACTCTTGGTTTTCCAGAGTTTATCAACCAGTGTGATCAGGCCTTTACATTTGTACAGTACCGTTGAAAGTTTACAGCTAGAGAGTGGTGAGAGACGGTGTCACACGTGCGATTCCCATCTGAGACCACTGATAAAAATGGTCAGTGGCGTAGTCTTTAGAATAGAAAGTTTAGTTAGTAAGAGGCCTCTCAGACTGGTTAAACAGGTTCTCATTGTGGGAATTTGTTCATTGATCGTGCAGATTTTCATTAAATGATAAATAATAGAATAAAAGTTAAAAAAAAAAACTAGTTATTTGTGTGCTAGCAGATTACGTTAGAAAATATTGATACAATATACTTAGGTTATTATCGACAGTTTGTTAAAAAAAAAAAAAAGTGTTGATTATCTTGCAGTTGTGTAGGAATTTTTGAGAAAACTGATTTCAGTTCCTCTTAGAAAACCACCTCCGCATGTGAATTAGTCAACGATTTTCCACTCACTTATTACAACTGGTCCAACTTTAAACTGCTGCATCAGTCAGGTCATTTTTATCAATTTCCATGTTCCAATTTATATATATTGTTTCCTTGACATTCCTTAGTCATTTGGATATACCTTTCCCTCACCGAAGGGAGGCAGAAATTACTTATAACTCATTAAGGATTGACAAAGGTCCCAAGAAGAGTGGCGTGAAAACAGAACTATCTGTTAAAGATTCAGTTCTTCATGTGTAAGCAAGTTTCAGAAGGAAATTGTACACAATCCAAAAACAGATGAAAATTTGTGATAACTTACTCCATTAATTTTGTTTATAGGGACTTCAATGCTCCAGAAGCGAGGATGCTACGAGTCAGTGTCAATGGGTTTTTGGATCATCTTCATTTAGTATTACAGACAATCCAGGAATTTGGCTAATAGAATGATGCCTCTTCGGAGCCATCCATGTACACTGATCACAAAGTGTTTGTGGCTGGGTTGGTGCTCACTACTCAGGGTGTAGTTTGTTAATTGTGAACCATGTTCATTTGTAAGGTTTGGTTATTACTGCAAAAGCATAACTATGGTTGGTAAACACATTTTTAACTTTGTGAATGATTTAGCGAAGTAAGAGCTGCTTTTACATGCAACTGAAATATCATAATATACAGAGAAAAGTATATGGTGTTCCTGGCTGTGGTATGTTTCTGGGAATTTCGTACCGTAAGTTTGATGGAGGAGAGATCAGTAAAACATGTTTTATACAAATCTTTACTCCGAATTTGTTTTTGCTAACAATAAAAAGTCATAACCTTTTTGGATTTGCCAACTGTAAGTTTTGAAAAAGTTGTGACTTGTGAGTTCATCAAAGTACCATTTGCTATGAAAAACGTTAAAAAAAAAGAAATGGTCTCTGCTTCGGGAGCCCTGTGAATGTCATTGGAAAACTTGGCAGCAAGTTTTACAGGCTTTCAAATTTTATTTTGGGTGTAGCCGTTTCGTCCGCCACCAGTAAACTAGGTGTTCCAGCACAGGAAATTGACACACTTTCTGGTTACTCTTCCAGATTAACCTTTCTTTGTGATAATAACCACCAAAATTGTTTAGATTGGGAAATACACAATGGGTTAATGACCTGTCTCAATGAAAACCATGCAAAAATAGGGCAATGGTTTGGATGACCATCTTTTTTTTTTTTTTGTGCCCTGCAAGACAGAGAAATGGGAATTTGAAGTTTTAATGTGTGGGTTTTCCTCAAAAGAGTGCCGAAAGGAGTGGAAACCTACAAAACACAAGTGTCAGAGTGTCTACAATGGGACACCTGGCCTGGCCAGTGAGCCCAACGGTAGGCTTGGTTCCATGAAGGGAGATCCCCGAAAGCAGGACGAGGCACCTGGCATGGCCGTAGTGCCCAATAGGTGAGCAAGAGATGGCACCTGGATGGAAGGGGAGGTTTGGGCACACCCGGAGTGCAAAGGAAATTGATAATGCACCTGGGATGCCCAGAGTGCAGTAAGAATGGTGTTACTCAGTTTGGCAAGAGTCTTTGAGGGCTGATATACTGAAGGTATGCCCAGCACTTCCACCGACCAACAGACTTTAATGACAGAGTGCTGGTCTTGTGCCAGTTGTGTTGCCCAGCCAATGCACAGAGAGTGTGTTAAATGACCGGCAATCTAGGCCAATTGCCTTGATGGCATCCTTAAGGCACCCAGGAAATGTACCCCAGGCAAATCTCGCAAAGTTGAGGTATTATCATAATTTATTCATGTGGGTCACGTGATCAGAGCTGCCAAACTAAGAAAAACAATGGGCTTGTCCGCCGTTAATAGTTTATGATATCTACTCATATGGAGTGTTAAAACAGTTTACCTTGTTCAGAATCAGTTTTCATAGCTTCAGTTAATGTATAAACACAACTTAGGCCATGTCAAGGTGGGGTCAACTAATTTAAATATAACGTTTGGGTCTCTGCTGATTGGCTAGTTTGGAGCCGACTCTCGACTTATTTACTGGAGCCTTTGCTGGAGTGCCCTAAGGGTACTGCTACGGGGGAATAAGTGCAGTATAGCTTGTTGCTATGCATATGACGTCAAAGCTTGATGACGTCACAAATCAACAACCGAGGTTTTGATGTTCTCGGCACGAATGCAGTTTATTTTTTGGCCACCACACATGTTATTCTGGGTTTAGTGCAGTGTAGCGGACCCAATTTATGCCCGTATTTGGCATCCATTTAATATGAAAATAATAATTATTTCTTTCCAAATGATTATCACAGTTGTTTGTTTGTGACGTCATCAATTGAATACCTTTTTACGTCATAGGCATGGCAACGAGGCTCGCTAAATATGGTCATACATTTTGGACTGCTATACTGCATTTATTTTTCATTATTCTTATTGGGCTAGAACTTGAAACTTGGTCATAAAGGTGATTTATTTCATATTTCATGGACGCCAATATGGTCATAAATTTGGGTCCGCTATACTACACTAAACCAGCATTCATAGCAGCATTTTCTGTCTTTGTTGAAGTGATGGTAATTTTACTATTATCTGAACTAAAAATCAACAAGGGTGCTGTCTTTTTCAGCCCCAGTGATACAATATTCACATAAGAGCGGATCGAAATACCTGAATTTTGCGCTAATATTGTAACATTCGTACATCCTATTAGCAGATCAGAATGATGCTGTGCGTAAGTTTTCTCCAGGAAACTACTGATTTCCCAGCCAAGAATTTGAGTGAGCTCACCGTGAGGTCACAGAACCCTCACGGAGAGCTCACCTGGTGAGGTCACTGAGCTAAATGTGCTTCGTCACAGTGAACTCACACTGTGAGGTCACATGAATTCTCTGTGAGCTAACTCGTGGGCGGGGGCCTAGCTCAGAGGTAGCACTCTGGGCTTCTAACCGCTGGGTCCCGGGTTAGATTCCCGGTCGAGCCTAAGTTGGATGGCTGTTTCATCCTTCGTCTCATTGCCATGGTCTCTGCCTGTCCTAATTAGCCCAACTGGTGCAGAAATACAGGACGTAAAGCCCTAATCACCCACCCCCACCCTGTGAGCTAACTAAGCTAACTGTGAGCTGATCATGCGTGCTGCTATGTTTCTACAACAATCCCATCCCATGGTAGCTCTGAGCAGTTAAGCTGGGTAAGTTGGTTGCAACTAGTGATAAACTAAAAACAAAAAACTCCAAGAGCACCCTTAATTTACGATTGTCCCAAGCTGGGTTCAACTGATGACTTATAGAAGTAGTATAAAATTAAAAAGATCAACCTATATTTGGCATGATATTTTAAAAAGTTTTAAAAGTAAAAAAAAGAGATTGAACAGAAAGCAGTCATGCTAACCATTACACCACGGATGCCACTGCTCCTGGTGTTGATTTGAAAGGATCACAATAAAGCAGCAGTTCTATTTATAGTTTCTGTTCTTAACTGGCCTGTACTCAATGGGCTTGCAACACCATCTGTGGTGGGTCATACAGCTGACCTCACAGTTAGCTCACACTCAGTAGTGAGATCACCATATGACGTCATCATGATTTCACCGTGATGTTGTCGTGTGTGACATCACATGTCTGGTTAGGTCACAGTGACCGTGACATCAGCTCACTTCTTGACTAGAATACTACCATCCTGTTGATTTTTCATATATAGTCAAAAATTAGATTATCAATTAATGAAGGAATGAATAAATACTGTTCACATTTGAAAATATAGCTTCAGCCTCTATCCGTAGTTATTTGAGTTCACCAGTAGAAGACCATTGTATTCCACTTTACTCAGCTTGAATTACTGAAGGTGCTTGACCAGCGCGGTATTTCCCGTGTTCTTCGACTGACATAGACGCCCATTAATAGGGCTATGTTGCAAGATGGTGAAGAGGATTCGGTTATGGAGGTGATTGGCACTGTCATCATATAAAGTTTGAAGAGTGAACGTGCCTGGGATCGAACCTGGGACCTTCATTAGAGCTGGCCAAGATAGAATTGGCGAATGCCTTAATCATTAGGCAACCCAGCTGCTTAAATCTGCTGACAACTTCATCAGCTTGAGATGTTCTAACATAGCAGGATATGCCAACTTCGAATCGGTTTAAAATATTAAAGGTGGTAACAGATTGATCACTGTGAAGCCTTCTTATTTGATCCATTATTGCTATTTATAGCTGCAAACAGGTTTATTCTGGGTGGGGAAAACCATTTGTTGGCACTTCTAAGATTTCCTCCACTTTCTTCACAGCCCTCTCGCGTTGTCAGACCTGCCCTCAATTCGTATATATTAAGAATAAACCAAGAGTCCAAAATAAAGACACTATGTAATTCATGTGGTTCCTTGACAGACTCTAATGACCTTGAATGCATTCCATTTATTTGTGAATCATTTGGTGAACTTATGTTTGATACTAGATGTTTGCCTCTCCTACCTGTTATACCAAGAGTGAAGTATCCATCACCTGATTTCCATTTGACATGGACACAGCTAAACTAAAACTGCAAAATATTTTAGTTACAAGCGACAAACTTTTGTACACAATTTTGTTCATATAGCACATTGGTGAATGATACTAATGCAACTGGAGGTTACTGTTTAGAAGTAGTGTTAAACCACAGGGATGTAATTTGAATGACCTCTGCTGACTCAAACATCTAAAAATCAGTCCGTATTCAGTGGAATACACATCTGGAACACAATCAGAAGTCATTTTAATTTCGATGAACTGTGTTCCCAAGAGATGGACTTGAAGTGATAGATGTCGAAAACTCAATTCTTGAAAGTCGAGGAAATGTGATGGATTTGCTCAAGCTGTACGTAGTGGATCCAAAAGGATGTTAATAATGGTTCATTAAACATCCAAGCCAGGGTCATCGCAAAGTCTGCAGGTTTCATTAAAGACTTGCCAATGGGTCATTCAGACTTTAACAAAGCATCAGTCAATAAAGACTGGTATGAAATATAAAATCCATCTTTAATATTGAATAAGACATTATATAATTATTGTACAGTGGCGAGTGCATAATCTGTTTTTATGGAATTGAGACAACTGAAGCCGAGTGTAATATCAGTTGTCGAGGTTCCATAAAAACTGATATTGCACGCGACACTGCAGTAATTGTTCTATTATATGGCCTTACAATTTACACAAGAAAAATTACTGTTTTGAGTACAGTTAAAAGTATGAATAGTCCTCTGAAACCTTGATTATTTAACATGGCAGAGAAATCCAGGGCCTATTGTACTCAATCTTTTTTTTTTTTCATTCATTATTTTCTTACTCTTTTAATTTTATTTACATTTATATACGATGGCAGCCCCCAACAATATTTAATTATCTCTTCTTTTTTTTTAAAGTTTTGAGCGCAGTCTTAATTGCCTGCATTACGCAAAATGTGGTAATATAATGATTTGTTTATACTTAGGAAAGACCTTGTTCGCCACCTAAAATGCATCGTGCAATATAGCCGTGCAATATATGAAAATATTGCATGGCTCTTAGCCAATCAGAAGCTAGAATTTCTGCTAGCCATATAATATGTTTGGATATTTTCATGGATATACCTCATGGACACTTCATTGGGACTGAAAATGGATACGCTGTGATTAGATGTGTCTGACTCTCAGTGGGCAGCACACTGTAGCATCTCTTATTTTTATTTTGGTCACATTTGTGTTTTAAAGAATAGTCTACAAGGGCGGTATGCGCATCTTGTTTTTTTTATTGCCCACTATTGTTCAGCGAATAATCTACAGTAAAGATATACCCCTTCCGATCAGGGTACTTCAAACAGAAGAGTTCGGTCAATTAGCGAAAGTGCAAGCAAAACTATTGAGTATAAGACACTATATTTATAAACGTTGGTGCATCTAAACGAATGAAGTTATGCAATATTAGTTTTAACTATATTAATCCATTACTTTTCTCTTATCTATTTACCTTACCTTACTGTTTTTTGTTTGTTCTAAGACACATGTTTGCTGCTTGCCTGACTTCTGCTTGGCATGTCTTGACACAAGCTAAAGTATTTTGAACCAATGTATATATATATATATATATATATATATAATTTTTTTTTTTAAATCAAGATGCCTCCAAGAAGCAGATCTATGCACCTTTTCTTTTACAGTACGACTCATAGGAAACTAAACTCTAGATGACGTGATGGAGATACAGGCCTCCCATTGGCGCTCTTGCTAAGGTAATCCCTCAGCCAATGGGAGTTCTGGATTCATATGACGACTCTGGTTGAAGTTCCCAAGTCTATGAAATCTACTTTAATGAAAATCAAATGTAATTATGATTATGTAACGAAGGTGACAAACGAAAGTTTTTACAAACATGGTCTTTGGCAATACATCTGTACTAGTCTTTGAAAGACAACGCGAGACTTAAAAATCATCCCATCCTGCTTTAACTCAGTAAAAGGAAGACTACCATATTATCAGGCATGGCAATGGACTGCCATTTGAAAGCTTTGTTGGAGACACTGTGTGCTTGCCACTCAGTATTGCCTATCTGAGACGATCTGGTGTAAGTTTTACGTAAAAAGAAAGCAGTCTCAAGACTTAGAACTGCCTAGAATTTGCTTCACATCAGAACTTAAAGTCTTGGAAACTGAGGTCCAGAGGACGTCATGTGCAGAACCCTTATTGGCTGAGGTGCTGCCTTAGTCAATCGGATTACTGGATTCACTTACATGACATCCTTTGAAGTTTAGTTTCAAAAGTCTATGAAATCTACTACTGTAATATGCTTTCTAGCGGAGCTTCAGTCAGCATATCTTTCTTCCTTTTATCAGAAAATGGAAAGATGGCACTTCTTCTAGTTAGGTACTGCCACTAGATGCTGTGGAGATAAAATCCATTATTTAGAGTGCAGCTAAAACCCCGCGTGTTTTATAGTCTGATGATGATGGTCGACAGGTTGTGCTTGAAGCTCTCAACAGAGGTGGCACTCACAGCTGATGGTGGCAGGGCATTCCAAATCCTGATGGTGTCCGGGGAAAAACGACTTTTGGTATGCTAATGTTCTTGCATACGGCACTAGGAATGTGATGTTATTACCTCTGGGAGAGATTGTAGGTATAAAGAAATTGGATGATGGGATGTCGATGAGGTTGTAGACTATCCTAAACATCATCAATGCTGTGTTCTTGTAATGACATCAATTTCAGCTTTTCCAGCATTTTTGTGACACTACTTGTTCGTCTGTGGTCTGATGTTACCAGTCTGGCTGCTCGACGCTGAACCATTTCTAACTTCTTGACACACTCTGAGGTGTGGGGTTCCCAGATGGTGCTGGTATACTTCGTCGAGGGTCTGACTAGAGTGTTATAGCAAATCTCCTTTGTTGGTTGAGGGCACTGGTGGATATTACTCTGGAGGAACGCTAGAGTTGAATTTACCTTTGTGGTAATGACAGCTATACCTCTTGTTTGTCACATTTAGCAATTGGTAATTCTTCGGGGAAACATTCTTCAGCCAGTCAACCTCCCATTGTTGTAGGGCGTTCAGGTCCTTCTGCAGTTTTTCGGCTCCTTCAAGGTTGATGATGTTGCGGTATAGTGCACAGTCGTTGACAAAGAGTCGCATCATGGAGTCTTCTGAGATGCGTTTGGGTAGGTCATTTATGTATATATTGAAGAGGAGTAGTCCCAGACACTTCCTTGGGGCACACCCGATTCCACGGGGGTGCATGATGAAGATGTTCCTTCAATTTGTACCTTCTGCGTACGTCCACTGAGGCTGTTCTCAGTCCATTTGCAGGTGTTGTGCCTTATGCCATATTTGAGGTTGTACGCCAGTCTCTTGTGGGCAGGGCAGGGGCCTAGCTCAGAGGTAGCACTCTGAGCTTCCAACCGCTGGGTCCCGGGTTCGATTCCCGGTTGAGCCTAAGTTGGATGGCTGTTTCATCCTTCATCTCATTGCCATGGTCTCTGCCTGTCCTAATTAGCCCAACTGGTGCAGAAATACAGATCGTAAAGCCCTAATCACACACACACACTCTTGTGGGCAACTTTTCAAAGGCTTTGGAAAAATTCAAAAGTATTGGGTCAGCTTGTCCCTTGTAGTCTATATTCTTAGCCAGATCATTGATGGTCAGGAGTTGACTCTCGTATGACCTTCTTTTCAAGAAGCCATGCTGTGCCAGTTGTAGTATCTGGTACTTGTCCAAGTGTCTCAGGCAGATGATATGTTCGAGTAACTTTCAGGTGACTGATGTCAGACTCACTGCTCGATAGCTTTCTGCCTTGTGGTTTTCTCCTTTTTTGAAGATAGATACTACGTTTGCTGACTTCCATTCCCTTGGTAGTTTGCCTTAGCCTAAAGATGCTTGGAATAGGGTCAGGAACATTGGTGTTACCTCAGCCTCCAGCTCCTTCAGGAGTCGACAGGATACGTTGTCTGGTCCAGTTGCTTTGTAGACCTTCAGGTTCTCGATGAGTTTGCTCACTCCCGCTGTGTCAACTACAATGTGTGGCATGTCTCTGTGTGGGCTAGGTCACTTGTCCGGCATGTTGTCTGACTGATCTTTCTCCTTTATTGAAGACAGAGGAAAACTTGCTTTTTAGCAACTCTGCCTTTTTTTAGCGCACCCTGAGAGTGTGTTGCCTGTGTTGTACTTCAATGCCGCTCTCCCGGAGGGGTCTGTATGCATGCTTTTAACAAAGCTCCAAAATCTCTTAGAATTATCTCTGGAGTCTGGGCTTACTATGTCACGGATGTAGTTGTTGTACACATCCTTGCAGATCTTTTTTGAAATTTTATTTATGTTGTGATATCTTTAGATGTCCCCCTCGTTCTGTGTTTTCCTGGCTTTCCAGAAACATTTCTTTTTTTTTCCTGGACATCCTCTTGACATCTCGATTTGCCCATCGTTGTGTGTATCTCAATGATTTAGTTTGATGATGCTTCCTCTTCTGAAACTGCCTGTCCTAATTAGCCCATCGGTGCAGAAATACAGGACGTAAAGCCGTAATCCACCACCACCAATTCCTCTTCTGAAGAGCCATATGTCTTCGACTGGGCTGGATGTGTTAAATTGCAGCTTCAGACATTTACGCTGTTAGGTTGGCCTTATTCCACAGAACAGAAGTATCTGGTGCTGCATCTTAGGAACCAGGCATATTACAGCGTTAAAAAGAGTCAAAAATTGTTCACCTGTATAGATTACTTTACCCCATGCTCTGTCAGGAAAAAAGCCTTAACAATGGTAGTGAGAGAGACGGCCTAATATAAGATTGGTGTGCCTGGCTTCAGCAATGACTGTGAGATGCTGCTGGGATAATATTGAATATTCCTGCTTCCTTTATAAACCAAATCTACACATTTCTGACTCACGGCATGAAATATACTGCATCATGACCCTCCTGCAGATGCATTTTGAACTTATAGTGACTCACTGTGGTCGTTATCCTAACTTTGTTGCATCTAGTCATAATAAGACGATAACAGGTTTAAAACACCGCAACCCAGTCACAGTGAAGAAATTTAGTTTTTCCAACTTTCCGCTGTGATACAAACAATGTAATCAATTTTGGTTAGGAATTATAAATTTTATTCATCAAATCTATTGGCATAATGACATATATACGAATATCTATTACTACACATTTATTTGAAAATAAAATCTATAATTATCACAGATCTTCGAAAATATAATGGATTATACTCCAATATCACAGATTCAAATGCAGCTTTGTTCTAAAAAGGTGTTAGATCTCGTGCTGTGCGCAATCTAGCAAGTTGGCTTCTATAAGCTGCGAATTCTTTAAAATTCGTGGATATTCCATAAAATTGGTTGCTGAGGTGTCCATGATGTTACGTGCTCATTATAATTATACAATGTTTGTTAATAATAGCCCCAAGCTGTGTGTGGTCGATTGTTGGATCTATATGCTCCCAAGCTTCCATGAGAAGGCTGTCAAGAAATTTATATAATTCTATGTTAGTATAAGAAATTCAGCATAAATATAATTTCTACGTTATAATTATATCATAAACACGAACAGTTAAAGATTACGTAATAATGGTCCCAGTATTGCCAGTGCAATCTATGTTCTTGTCTTATTTTAAACCATATTTCATTGATTTGGAATCTCCAAAGGAAGTCACGTGACTCACGTGACGTCCTCTAGAGTTTCCAAGCCTACAGCTGTGTTTTATGTTTCATGGTTCGGATGGGCAATTGCTTGACACAATTTTGTACGAGGACCATTATTACATTAACTACTCAAGCATTAACTATGAGATAATCTACATTCTATATTAAGCGGTGGGCTGCAGTTAAACAATTTGTGAGTAGGATATACCGCAACAAAGTTATACTGATAACTGGTTACCAAGAATCTACAGTTAGTTATTTAATTGTGAAACTCCCCGAGGGTAAGATTATTGTTAGAATTCTCTTTATACTTTGGTTTGACAGAACATGTATGGAAGAGCAGCGGGTCTGGGTACCTTATTAGTGTAACTCGGTCCGAAAGAACTTCTCATATTTGAGCCTCCAATATTAGGGAATGATCCACCTGTGTAGGCTGAAGTGGAGTGAAATCACGAATTATTTTAAATGGTAGTTTGGCATTCTTTGCACTGGAATTTAATCCAAAGTTGAACAATACAGAGGAACACATTAAAAAGAAAGTGAATTTGTTTTATTTTATCTTTTTGCACAATTAATTTTGTAAACTGTGATCACTTGCAAGGATGACTCCAACATTAAATGACAAACATAGTATTACAAACATAAATATTGGTTAATTTGCATGTTTTCAATAAATACCTTTTTAGATTATAAGCTCAATCATTTTCTCAGCTATAAGATCTTGTAAATAAAAATAACTTATTCTGACGTTGTGGCATAAAACGCCCTGTATTATAGTTGATGTTTTTTTTTTAATTATAAAAATGTGCAGAAGTAGTCAAATATTCAGGTAAATGGATCAACCTACTTGTTGGGTTGTACTCAAAAGTGACCCTCTTGTCCCTAGTGGTCAGTCCTCCACCGTGAGGTCCAGTGGATGGTGCATTGTGGTTGCTGTAACTGGCTGTGTAGGTTGTCTTGGTGTTGGATGGTTGAAAGGCAGACATGGTTGGTGGCATTGGTTTGAATGATGACACATGGCTGCTCGATGTGCTGTATGATGTGTGCAGGTTGTTGCCGTTCGGCCCGTTCCTCAGCCTTATGTAATGATTGAAATTATAACTTATTATTTAATGTTTTAGTTCCTTGATAGCCAGCCAAACCAGTGCATTCCTGACAAGAGAACTGACTCTGTGTAAGGAGAACTGCCCCCGTTTCGCAATGCCAGACATTCATTATATTTCTACCTGCTGACATTCTAATTTGAATTCATTTATCAATTTGTTACAATTTCTTTATTTAAATCTATCTATAACCCGTAATGAATACTATATTTATTGGGCGGTTAGTGCCAATGCTGGACCAGCTTTCAGCCAACAATGTGTATGTATGTAAGGTTTATTTAAAGTCGTTGTTTAAAAGCGTAAACACTTCTGTACGACTCTTTAAGTTTACAAAGAAAAAATCGGAAATAACAAAATCGAAAATATCCAAATATGAAAAGTTTAAGTGTCTTTTAGTTCGTTGCTCTTTTGATCCAGCCCAGATCATATTTAAGGTGGCTGGACATGGGCTCTACATCAGCCGACGCTGACCAATGTTGGAACGACGTTGACATGATCTGGCATGCTATCTCGGAGATAATGAGCCAACATTGGGCCGATTTGGCATGTTATCTGAGTTGTGTTGTGCGTAATGTAATATTATGAATTATGTAAAATTGTGCAATGTGGGCCTTAAAATAACTCAAATTGAGATACCAGCAAAGGTAGGTTTGGTAGGACACTGATGATTTCTTTACCTAGAGTCCTCCGCATCTAGAAGTGTCTTGTAAGCATCAATCTCCGTATTGAGAGACACCTGCATGTCCCTGGCCACATTGCATTCCTTCATCCTGGCCATCATGGAGTCTTGCATTCCTCTTAAACGCTGATCCAGGTCCTTAATCTGAGCCTGGGCTCTGGAGCGTTCTGAGTTCAAAGCTTGTTCCATGCTGGCCTTGTGCTGGTTAGCAGCTGCCAACTAATGTAAATTTACATATTAGTAATATGTTAGACATTCGGCTATGTATGAAAGTAGGATATACGCAGCACTATGTATTTCCATCTTTTTGTGCTTTTGTATGGCCTAGATTCCAAATGCAACGTAAATTGGGATATATATATATAATAATATATGAGAGTTTTATCAGCTTAAGCAGTCAGAAAAAAAAATCTGTTTTGTGCTATTCAGGACTAGAAAGTTATGACTAGGTATACAAGTGGACCATCTCTGAAAAATAGGAAGCAATAACTTCATAGGTTGGAAACCAGACATTTGACCTGGACCTACCTGTCCTTCAAGGTCACTGACCCTGGCCCTCAGGCCTTGTAGCTCAGCCAGGAGGCTGTCTTTCTCTCTTCCCAGGGTATCCCTCATCCTTGCATCCTCATCCATCTGTGATTTTAAGGTTCCCAGGGATTGATTCAGGGCGCTTTCCGTCTCCTGTTGGTATCTTCGCAGTTCTGTTGCAGTTCCATCACGCAATTTCTAAAATATTTGTAAATGATAAGAATCATGGTGAGGGAAAGAAGTGTACTAAGGACGTTCTTCCTAGATTATTTGTATTTCGTTTTTTTTTTTTTCATTTTTTTTTTTTCAGGGACATCTGTTATTTTTACCCTTTTTGAAAATTCGTTAACCCAGGGCACTTGATATGAAGTACATTGACAATTTTACAGTAAATGTATAGATATTTGTGCAATATATTAAGAGGAATCTGTTGAATAGATTTAATCATGTATGGCACTGGTTGATGTTTAGATAATTAAGAGAAAACAATGAACAAAAATAATGATGTACCTGGAGCAAAGCACTGACATTTGTCCCATCACCTTGACTTAACTGTCGAATCTTGTTCTCCAAGGTGATAATGATGTCTTGAGAGGCTTTCAATCTGTCTCTTAGGTCACGTAATTCCTGTTTGTTGAAAAATAATGCTATTTGAAATAACCATGATTAATTGAGTGCTCTCGAAAAAATTTTTTAATTAGTAACAATTTGTTAGCATAACAATTTTAGTAACATTCTGTAGAATTACATTACCTGATCTCTTGCATTGCTGTCAAAGCTGGACTTATCATACAAGGACTTGGATTGCGATTCTGCTTGGAGTCTTCTTTCCATTTCTTCTTTTAATCTGTTGTACAAAGTGTGATGGCACAATTAAATATTACAATAACCCTTGAATATTTTTTTTATTATAAATCTATATTCATTTAAGCTTTCATAATATAAGTTGAAGTAACCTAGAAAGCCTCTACATAGCCCATTTAGGTGCTTATGAGGCGTTAAACAGAAGAAAAAAGTGCGTAAACGTCTGTAAAACGGAGTCACGCGATCATATGTGAGCAAAACACGTTCTAGATAGTTTCAACCTAAAAAGCTATCCAAAATAGAAGAAAATGCTTCTGAATTCAACAACTAAAATTGTCTAGATTGACTGAATATAGGACCTATTACAGGAATATACTCGATCGGCTTTGTTTACATTTTAGCTAATTATGCATAGGAATTAGTTAACGTACTGGAGAGGGTCGCCGATTCGCGACTTCAGAGTCATTGTATAAAAAATTAAGATTGGAGTTGTTTCAATTCACACTATACGCGAACTACAAAGACATTTTTGTACATACGGAACTTGGAATTTTGAAAATCGGACGAAAATTGAAGGAGACTTCGGCATTAAGTTTTTCATGCCATCAAAAATTGCCGGTTTGTTGTGTCAAGGGGCAAATTCAATTTGTATTTGACTGGGAAATCTACGTAGAGCACGGAACGGCCACTGCGCAAGTGGGCGTGGCCTACATTTACTTCACGGAAAACTCCCAGTTGAATGTCACCAGTAACACACACACACACACACACATATAAGTTGAAGCACACAAGCCAACAAAATGAGCCACGTTACAGGTAAAAAAATGATGTAGCCAAAATAGTTACATTCTTAATTAAATTACATGCCGTACCTTCTGTTAAGGTCATCTAACTCTTTTGCCATTTTAGCATTGTCTGGTCTAAGTCTGCCCACTTCCCCTTGCAAGGTGGCCAAAAGGGCCTGTAACTGCCAAAGTTCAGCCAGCCTGGAGTATGGTAAGGACCCTGTGATCATTACATTCTGCAACTGAGTTCACTGACTTCAAGCAATCATCAACGTAGAAGTTGTCATGAATTGTAGCAATCACAGGGTCCTTACCATACTCCAGGCTGGCCCTCCTCAGAGCAAAGTTAGAGATGCTGGGCGAAGAACTTGCACCGAACAGGTGTACTGTCATTTGGTATTCCTGTATATCTTTATCCAAGTCACCATCAGGCCACCAGAAAAACCTCAGAAAACTTCTTTGATGAGCAGGAACATGAACTTGGTAAAACATACTTTCTATGTCGGCTATAAATGCGACTGATTCCAACCTAAAGCGAGTTAGTACGCCAATTAAGTTATTTGTTAAATCAGGGCCTTGAAGCAAACAATCATTTAGTGATTTACCCAAGTAACTTGCACTACAGTCAAATACTACACGGATCTTTCCAGGCTTGTTGACGTTATAAACCCCGTGATGCGGTAAGTACCAAGTCTTACCAATACCAGGAATGGGCATTCCATTGGTTACCCTTTCGGCGTAACCCCTTTCCAGAATTTGATCCATGAAAGTCTTGTAGTCCTTGAAATATTGTTCATTCTTCAGCATCTTTTTCTTCTGATAAAGTGCTCTTCTCATGGCAAATTGTCTGTTGTCTGGCATCTGTATATCAGCATCACGAAAAGGCAGAGGAAGCTCATAGTGTCCTTTACGCTGAGAAATTCCTTCATTGGCAATTTTCATGAAAAGTAGGTCTTCTTGTGACATACCCAGTTCGCCAGGATATCTTTCCTTCATATGGTCATTGAAATCCATCTCCAGAATTTGAAGGATCACCGATGGGGAAAGAATTTCCTGATGAGTCTCAGTTGACTGAATCATAATTCTGTTGACTGTCACCATATTGGAACTCTCATAATACTTCAAGAGGGGGCCATGGAAAGTCCAACCATGCCGGAGATGAACTGCATATGGACCACCATCAACAGATGAAATGACCTCAATTGGTTCAAGAGCAAGAGGACAATTGCTCCCAATCAACAATCCTATCTTGAGATCATTCCTAAGATTTGGAATCTTATCTGCAACTTTCTCCAGGTGGCGCCATCTTCTGATTACATCAGGTGTAGGTATCTGCTCAATGTCAACAGGAATTTCTTCTCTTGTGAACACCCGTGGTAAACCTACAGCATTTTGGCCCTCAATATCTGTCACAACTAAATCACTAACCACCTGACTACTAGAGCGATTGCATCCATGCATAGTCCTGAGTTGAAGTGTGGTTCTTGTACCAGATGCTTCAAGCTCATCCATCAAATCTTCAGAAATAAAACAACCACTACTCCCATCATCATAAAAGGCATATGTTTCAACTACTTTATCCTTTCCGTGTTGATGAATCTTCACAGGAAGTATGGCATGCATTATGGTTGAATCACGTATGGCCGTTGCTGTGCATGAGCTAGTATCAAGCTTCCCATCTTGGCCTTGACTAGTTGTGGCTCTATTCTGACCTCTGTCTCGGCTTTGAACTAACTGGTCAGGTGAAAAGTTGTCAATATGCAAGGAAGTGGGATGACCTTTGCCACAAGACTTGCATCTCCTACGATGACGACAATGTTTTGAAATATGATTCCCATGAAGACAAGCAAAACAAAGTCCCTTTTCCCTGATGAATTGTCTCTTTTCTTCAATACTTTTCTTTTTATATTGAAAACACTCTTCAATGTCATGTTTTTGTTTACACATTACACACTGTAGGCCTATACTGGCATCTTTGTCTAAGACAGCTGAGGTTGAAAAGCTTGAAGAACCTTTTACCTTAGACTTCGAAGGAGAGGCAGACACTGGTTTTGCACTGTAGGTTGATCTCCCAAACACCGGATCATTGGCAGCCTCTGCAGCAATGGAAACAAATGTCACCAAATCATCAAACGTCAAGATTTTGTTTTGCTCTAACCTTGTTCTGCTGGCTCGTTCTCGCCACTTGTTCTGCAAATAGACTGGCAATTTACGTACAACACTCAGCATGTTTGGAGGATGATTCAACACATTCAGGTAAGTGACACACTTCATAGCAGATTGACATTTGATAAGAAACAATGAAAATTTCTTAAGACCTTTACAATCATCTGATCTAATAACAGACCATTCTTCAATTTTTTTCAAGAAAACCATGCATAATTTGTATGGGTCACCATACTCTCTTTCCAACAATTCTCTAGCTGTAATGTAACCTTCTTCAGCGTTCATATTAAAACAACCAGATATGAGATCTTTTGGATCATTAGTCAATGAATCACTCAGAAAAAACAACCGATCTCTTGGTGACCTAACCTTGGAAGAAACCTTGGCATCAAAGGCCATAATAAAGGAACGAAAGTTTATTATTTCACCATCAAATTTTTCTAATTTAGGGAGAGTCAGCGCAGCCAACAAATTGTCATAGTCACCGTCCGCCCTTGGACCGAAAGATGAGGCTTCTTCAGGATAGAAGGATGGAGCACCAACATTCAATCGACTGGCAATGTTGGGTGGCGACTTGAGCTTCTCACGAACTTCATCAGCATTGTCAATGATTTTGGGATTATTGCCATCAACCTTGGGATAAGCACCCTTGGGATTATTGTCTCGCGACTCCGTCAAACCATCCACCTTTCCTGATTCACGAGCTAGATAATCATTCATGCCATCCTCAGGACCCAACGCTTCTTCACGTGCCTTCGCCTTGGCCAACTCCATACTCAACATCAGGGACTGCTTCTGGTTTTCCAATGCTTGCTTTTCTCTCAACATGGACTTCTCTGCAAGCAACTCAGCCACTTTGGCCTTGGCCATCAACCTTGCTGATTTGATAGAAGTATTGGAATCGGCTTTTGAATGTCTTGAAGTTCGAGATTCCCTGGATGCCGAATCGAGTTCATCCGCCAACTCCATCTCGGCCTTGCGGACCCATATTTGGACTTGTTTACGGAATTCAATTATCGATGTCTGCTTCGAGGTGAATCGTGATTCTTCAGTTTCCTGTTGTTCGTCCTCAAGACATTCTACAAATGTGGTGTGAGCATCATCATACAGTAAATATTTTCTATTGAATTCACGAAGTTCTATTTTCACCTCATGCAAATTTTCGAATTCAGACATCAAATTAACCAAATTGTTTTTTTTCCTAGTAACGTTAGCAAGTGCAGAAGTTCTTTTATTTTTTAAAGTTCGAAGTTTCTCATCAATGCCTACATCAGAAGAATTTTCAGATTTTTCCACCTTCTCACCATTATTTCCATCTTGTTTTGGATCATTGTTTGTATCTTCCCCTGGGTCGGGATTGTTCTCTTTATTTTCATCTGGGTTGGACTGTCTCATATCAGACACCTCTTCTGACTCACTATTGTTTCCACTCATGATGATAGATAATTAAAACTATGACACATGACATCATGGAATACAAATGCAAACGACATGCGTCTTTAATTTCTTTGTGGGACATTATTAATAATACATCATTCCTGTAACTGATCGTTACATTAGTTTTAATTATCTATCATCATGAGTGGAACCACCTAGTTTGTATAGTGGTGAGTATCCCCGCCTGTCACGCGGGAGACCGGGGTTCAATTCCCCGACTGGGAGCCAGGATATGGAGCGGTTGCCTACTTGCGAACTCTTGACATACAGGATCAATACCACAATGCCTTTTTGATTGGGAAAGCAAGGGTTGCTCCACTAAAGGCCACAACGATACCACGATTGGAATTGACTGCGGCGGTCACAGCAGTACGTTTGGGTCAAATGATGAAATTCGAGTTGAAGGAAGACATTGGCATTACTTATCACACCGATTCAACCACTGTGCTCAATTACATAAACAATGCCAAACAGCGCTGGCCAATCTACGTTGCCAATAGGGTTCAGATTATTCGGAACTTTTCAAACCCAAGCCAATGGAAATATGTGTCAAGCGATTGTAATCCTGCAGACAAAGCTTCACGTGGAGTCAAGGCTACAGAACTCCTGGGAGATTCCTTGTGGCTCAAAGGTCCCGGCTCCTTATGGACAGCTGATCTTGATGATATTGAAAACAAACCAGAGACATCAGAATACTTACCTGTTCATTTGGCGCAGTCTTCACTTGTTGACCCTGTTGACCCTTGCACATACTTGATGAATTACTTCTCGGATTGGCGTCGTTTGAAGACTTCTGTTGCAGTGTATCTGAAGGTCATGAAAATTTTGAAAGACAGGTGCACTGCAGTCCCATCCACAAGTTACAGGCTCTCTGCATCTGACATGGAAAATGCGGAAAGTAAGATTGTTTGCTGGCTACAAAAGAAAACTTTTCCCAGTGAAATGAATCAACTCTCTGAGAATCAGGATCCAAAGAATTTTGTGTCCTCTGTTGCTAAATCAAGTCCTCTCTCTGCTTTGGACCCATTTTTGGATCAAGGTATCTTACGAGTTGGCGGACGTCTACGTCGTGCAAATATTCCGGAATCAGTGAGATATCCAATTATCATACCAAGGAAAGGACATATCACTGATTTAATCATTCAACATGAGCATAAGCAATTAGGTCATGTCGGAGCAAATCATGTGCTTGCAAGTCTTCGTCAAAGGTACTGGATAATTGGTGGAATGACGAACGTTCGCAATGTCATTCACCGTTGTGTAACATGTCGCAGATACCAAGGCCCACTTCAACAACAGAAAATGGCAGACTTACCTGGTTGTAGAGTCGATGATACGTTGCCTCCTTTCAGCTACACTGGTGTAGATTATTTTGGTCCCTTTGTAATTCGAGATGGCAGGAAATATCCAAAGTTTTATGGAGTGTTGTTCACCTGTATGGTCAGTAGGTGTGTGCATTTGGAAATTGCCAGCAGCTTAGACGCAGATTCCTTTCTTCATGCTTTGAGAAGATTTGTAGCCCGGCGAGGAAAGCCAAAGGAACTTCATAGTGATAACGGCACAAATTTTGTGGGCTCAGATCGAGAACTTAAGGAAGCCATCAAGGAAATGGATCATGATAAGTTGCAAGCCAAGCTTTCCCATCTTCACATAGAATGGTGTTTCAACCCTCCGACAGCTAGCCACATGGGAGGCAGTTGGGAACGATTGATAAGGTCTGTTCGGAAAATCCTCAATGGTCTTATCAGTGAACACGGATCTCGTTTAGATATTGAGTCATTTCACACCTTGTTGTGTGAGGTCGAAGCTATCATGAATTCAAGACCTCTCACTTGTATCAATGATGAATTGGAGCCACTTGCACCAAGCAACATCTTAACTGGCAGAACTAAAGTTGCAGTACCTCCTCCTGGAAATTTCGTAAAGGATGATTTATATCTCAAACGCCGATGGAGAAGAGTTCAGTATCTCACAAATGTTTTCTGGTCACGCTGGAGAAATGAATATTTGTTACTGCAGCAAAAGAGACAAAAATGGACTATGCCTTCACGGAATTTGCAAATCAATGACATTGTTTTGTTGAAAGATGAGTCCATGGAACGGAACCACTGGCCTCTTGGACGCGTCATTGAGCTTGAAAAGGATAGCCAGGAATTTGTGCGAGCTGTGAAAGTTAAAACTCAACAGTCAGTTCTCAGGAGACCTGTTAGTAAGCTTGTCTTGTTGTTAGCTAATGATTAGGATATAAATTGTATTAGTATAGTTTCCACTATTGTATTGTATTGTTGCATCAAATAGTTGTATGGTTATATATGCAGTTTATTGTAAATTTGTATTACTTTGTCAGTTGTTAAATTGTGATAAAGGACAAGTGTATGGTCCTTTATGGAGCCGGGTGTGTAACTGCCAAAGTTCAGTGTGTCCTCTGTGGCCAAGTTGGTATGTCACAGGACTGTTGTGCAGAAGATTGGCGGTTCAAGTCCCACTGGAGCCAGTCAAGTTTTTGCTATTTATAGTCAAGTTTTTGCTATTTATAGTCAAGTTCTTGCTATTTATAGTTACATTAGTCTCACAGGATGCAGATGGCGCTCTATGCTTCCTGGTGATTTGTTTTTGAAGAAGGAATAGCCATTTTATTTTTTGTTTCACCATGTAACAGTACTGACTCCACTAATTGCAACTAGTATTGTTTCTAAGGCAATTTTGTTCCCACACAGATGTGAGTATTTCTTTATGATGTTTCAATCCTTCTTTTGTTCACTTTTAGTTATATTTTGGTAATTATAAATGGTATTTTTGGCATAAAGAAGTTAAATCAGCTGATTGCTGGAGAGTGAGATTGCAATCATGTGGTAGCCATGTTGGCCAAATTTCAATTATGTAATGAGGCATGTAAGCCTAGTGTATATCAAAGGTAGCCAATATTGATGTATTTTGGTTATAATTTAATTGTATGTAATGGATTAATCAAGATTATCTATTTAATTTTGCATTATTTATGAATTATTGAATTATTATTTATACTTGTTTTATTTCTATTTTTTGTAGAATTAAAACCATGACACATGACATCATGGAATACAAATGCAAACGACATGCGTCTTTAATTTCTTTGTGGGACATTATTAATAATACATCATTCCTGTAACTGATCGTTACAGGGCCCTTAGGTCAGCAAGGTCCTTGTCCCGCTGTGCCAGCGCCCTCTGTAGGCTAGAAACTTCCTCTGTTGCCCTCTGGCCATTGCCTGCCTCTGATGACAGTCTTAAAGGGAGAGATTGAAAAACATTTAAAGTTGTAAATCCAGTTCTTCAGCTAGTTGAACAGACATGTAGCACAAGCAATATCAGACACTGAGCATAGCCAAATAAGGATCTTTGTACAAAGTTTAGTTTATAGAAAAATATAACTCATGAAAATAACAGCAAATATTTGTAAGACACTGACTCACCTGGAGTGCATGTCAGCAGCCATTTTTCTGTTGGCCTCGATGTCAGCCAACAAAGCGCCCTTCTGTCTTTGACAGTCATCCAGCAGACGCCTGGAATGCAATCCATTTTTAATGAAATTAATCTAGACAAGTTGTTTCATTCCAGGAGGTGTTGTGACATTGCATTGTGTTTAATGTTTTGGAAAAGCAGTTATTCATTTCCTTTGCTGGCGTATGAAACATTTTAGGGACAGACACACTTAGTGGAAGAGAAAGACTGGTGAAAAGAACAGGAGACGTGGGCACACATCAACAAGAAAAGACAGTGAAGTCTGATAAAAGGATATAAATCATTTGAAGAGATAGACAAGGACATAATCTTGAGAAAGGTAGATATGTTGGTAATTACTGTAGGTGAAACTGATATGTAAACTTTCATTTGTAAAGTGAATGGGTAATCCTGTATTCAATGAACCTTGTCACTAAAAACAAGGATTAGCTACGGTGCCCTCTATAGTGATAGAATATTCAGGTTACAGTGATGGACCTTTCAATGAGTCATAACTACCTTATGAGCCATCATGGGATAGAAAAAATAGAGGAGAACAAATAGGAGTGTGAGTCATCAATGCAGTTTTGAGTATGTATAAGAAAACAAGAAAAGTTTACATATCAATTCTACCAACATTTTCATGATGCACCCATGGCGATCTTTTACAAAACGAAATCTAGAAAATAATGGCCTGGTTGTTACATTAATTAGACAAAATCATTCTTTTATTTGTTACCTAAGTCTGTCGAGTTCAGAGTCGTATGTGTTCTTCATCTTGGCAATTTCACCCTCCATGACTCTGATGGACTCATGGTAAGCTGCTGGATCAATGTTCCCACCACTCTTAGCAGCTAAATCGCGCATCCGCTGTATATAACCCGCTAGTTTGTCATTTAAGGTCTGCATGTGGCGCTTCTCTTCGGCTGCAGTTTGTTGCATGGCCAGGCAGGGGGTACCACTTGCCCCTCCACAGCCACAGCTGCAGGATGCTCTGTACACTGACATCTGAAAGAATAAGACAAACTATGCGGTTAATTAAAGCAAATATGATTACTGTGTACAAGCTTTTTGCCAGTATCTTTGTTAGAATCGAACCCATAACTGTCCACCTATGCTGAAGTTTCTAGGTTCCATCCCCGGCCCGGGCACTCTTCATGAGCTAAATCCCAGCTGGATGTCGATCGCATGGGACGTTAAATTGAAGGTGTTTTGTGCTAGGTGTATGCTGAGGCAAGTAAAAGACCACCAATGGGGTAAATGTGTCACATGGTGTGAACTAAAGCATCATCATCTCATTACGTCTTCCTCGGCAGTTGGTCATATAAGTTGGCCAAGCAATTTCTTAACCTACTAGGCCAGCTATATACTCCCGGGGAGTTGAGAAAGTCTCATGCTTGAACAAGCTTGCCAAGGGTGCAACTGTAAAGTCGGTTGAGACTGCCTGAGTTGTAACAGACCATATAAAATACATTTACTTTTTTTTTTTTTTTACATTTTACACTACAGCGTTGGAGTTATTGACTGTCTATACAAATTTGGGCACTGTCAGAATGTCTATACACAAAAAGCCATGAATACTTTACAGACACACAATTTAATTTTTATAGTCTTATACTAATTTGGTTACATGTTACTGAGCCATACATTCCGAGAGTACATCTGTTTGTAAAAAAATAAACCTTTAGTTGTAAGAATAAAGTAAGAAAAACCAACTTGCCTTTACAAATAGCAAAGAAACAGCAATGTCAACAGTAACTGTTCGACTGTCCGAGTGACAAGCAACAGTGGCACAAATGTTTATCGCAATGCTGGTGTTGCAATGTTATGTATCCAAGTGAAGACATTTCCTTTCGTTATTAATACAGCAATGAAAGTGACAGCACTTGATGCTAATCATTTGATAATTGAAGGCCATGGATACCTTTGAAAATGGTTTGTTTGCACAAGAAGTAAGCAAACAGCTATCTGGCATCTACTATTGTATGTATTCCGTTTAGGCAATATATGATATTGAGTATTTATTTAAATCGATAATTCCATAGCTCATGCATACTGGAAAGATATGCCATTAGAATAATGTTTTGGTGACACAGATCAACGCTTTAATGGCATAGATATGGAAATGTGATGTGGAAGATCGTGAAATGCCAAGTAATGCCCGTCCTGATGAGCTCTATCTGGTGCACAGCCTACCCACCCTGATATAACAATTACACATAGGCTTGTTATGTGAATTAAAGAACGAAAATATTTTAATTTAAGAAGCTAAATCTGTCATATTATAGTACTGAAATTATACACATTAACTGCCTGTGACAAATGTATACATTAATTGACATAGGCATGCTGTTTGCTTGCGACATGAGGTTTGTAAGGGGAGACTTCTCAATCATTCTATTAGAATAATTTCCACAAAAAGCAGATCAACAGTTTATCACTGCCGGTGTTGCAATGCTGACTGAATTCATTCCATGTTCTCATGCAAGAAATCATATTTATAACATATGCTGTGTAGAACGTTTAAGTACAGTAGATTTATTGAAAACAACTAACTAATCATATCACTGATTTAAGAAGGTTTTAGTTTCAATCTTGGCTATAGGGGTATGTTGCCTAAAATACAAGAAGCCATTTGGGAAATACATGGGATTGGCGAGCACTCGTAACATTGGAATAGACTCAGACTCTGTTTACTGTGATATGATCGATCCAAGCGTTTCTATGGCAAATCCCAGCACCCAATAAATCAATGGTTGAAAACTTAATTCATCAGTCAAGATGCACAACTATAGATGATGACAGTATGATAATAAACTGATTATGTCAAAATTTATTAAACTAATAGGCCTAATTAACTAATAATCGTAATAGGGTGTAGTTGTTATCTACAGATACAATGAAGAATAAATGAAAGCACAGGTAGCAAGATAACTTGGTGAAAATCATTTGTAAACATTTTAAGGAATGTCAATATTTGTTGTTTCTCAAAGGTTCATGTACATTAGCTTATATATATAAATCGTAAATTATTATTTTCCTGATAGTGCCAATATTGGCACTGCCCATGTGTTTTTCAATAATTTTAAATGATGTGCTGCTCAAGGTATAATGGAATACCAGATCTCTGTAAAATCTGTAATGATAGAGCCCATCAGATTTACTTATGTAACCATTAGAAAGCTAATAGAAATAAAGTCTTACCTTTGTATAAGGATTAGTGAATTACCACTTGACACTGGCAACTGGAATTCATAACATTTAGCAACATACGCCGCTGCCCGCCCGCGCCTCTCGCAGGTTGTTTACCTCTGGGGTTGCTAAGCAGACTAACAACTCAGTAGATTCTTTTTATCGTGGGAGAAAAAATTCCTCTATCACATTGCATCTTTAATCAGCAATGGAATGGTCACTTAAGATTCAATGACTAGCACTTGATGATGTTTTCGTTATTAATATGGTCATAAGGATTTGATTAGATTGGACTAGATAGATGGATAGACTTTGGATGAACTAGTTCATCAAAGGATAGACAGATAGGGCTAGATAGATAGATAGGCCTAGATAGATAGATAGATAGATAGATGGATAGATAGATAGATCAAATGTGCCTAAGATCACCAGCAAAAAGCATACATTTGTAGTGCATTAAAAGAGGTGGTTATTGCATAACAAAATATTGATCCTGAAGTGCCAGGGAATGCATAAAACAAGGGCAAAAAACATCCTTGTTTATCACATAGATATAATATAGCTAAGACCTAACCGTGACAAAGTCAGTTCAGGAAAGTTGTTATTTATCTTTTATTTTTCCATAATTAAAACCATCATTCTTGATCATTTGCATATTCAAAGTGCTTTTTCATCCAGTGGCCAAACATAATTACTTCTTGAGTTTTTCACGGTTAGGCGACAGCTTAGGCCTTGGCTAACCATAGAGTAACGATATACTCTATGGTAAGCCTGTTTTTACATGACAAAGATTTAGAGATGTCAGGACAAGCAGCCAAACAGGGTGACGAACTGGATACTGCTCATACATTTAATTTCAGACACGCTGAAACACAGGCTAACAAAGGTATGCGTAAAGTTCTTCAAAGATAATGCTCGGACAACTAGGCGAATTTGAGAAGTGTGCAAAGCGAGTAGACAGTTGCTTAGTAAACTGGGCTATCAAGAACTCTAAGAACTGGTGGATTTTCACTTAAATTTACATACTTTTTACCTACAGTATTTGTAATCCAATTGTATAGTTGCAACGAGTAATACATAACTTACTTATTATAAATGGTTTGCTGTACAAAACATTGCACGGGGTGCCTTTTGTTTAGGTTGACTGTTCAATATTTGGTTTTAATTACAGGGCCCTGGTCGGTTTTTTTCTCACAATCTGCCAAGACCTAAGAAAGATTAAAGTTGGGGTGTGCATTTTGGACATGCCACCTCCTCATTATTAGACCTTTGAGGTTTGTTATCGACTAACCTTCACGGTATACCCTATATTTCTCTTTCTTCTTCTTCTTCTTCTTCTTCTCCTTCTTCTTCATGCAAGACAGACAGCTAGACATATAGATATTTAATTAATATTTCAATAACCACATGGTTCAGGTGACTTACATTTTGATTATTGCGTACTACAGAGATACAACACAATGCTGTTTATCCTTATTTCACAGCCTCAGTATGCTTGACATCTTTGGAACAAAATCAATCCTCTAAGCAAACTTGAGAAGAACTTCTATAAATGTAAAGTGGAAAATCTCAAATCATCTAATAGCAGGGACTGGTGAAAGCATATGAAAGAACTAATTGGTATGAAATTGTCTTCAGCCCAGCCTTTGAAGTCTCTTGCTATGTCTGTGTCCGATGGAGATATGGACAATTTCGTTACTGCTTGTTCAATAAAACTGACAACACTGAGTCCAAGCAACCCACCACAACAACCATATGACGTATGCAAGTGAGAGCTTAAAACAAGCAGTGAAGTAGGTGGAGAGGGGGCAATTAAATAGACATGAACAAAAGTTGCTACAAAAGTTTCTGGTCCACATTTAATTTTAACCCTTCCTGGAATCAACAATTATTTGGGCAAGCAACAAACTTAGGGATTGGCCCGAGCTCAGCATGACATCACATCAACCTTCTATAAATCTCAAGTGAAATGTAGTCAGTTTGATTGAATGCTCTATAACAAGGTGAACAGCTTCTTTCAGTCAGTCAGTAGCCACCTAAACCCGCTGTCGTCGGATAACCACTACCTGAACTTGCAATGCACTGTCCTATCCCTGATGAATATTGTGTGAGCACTGCTGACATGGACAAAAATCTGCTGGTCCTGACAGTTTTCCTGTGTGGATCTATCATGACTTTGTCTTAGCTGGTCCCCTGGCTTCCATGGTCAATGCCACCCTAGGTCTAGGTCATTGCCCTTGCCCAAAGTTACACCAGCCAGATCAATTGCTAAAGTAGTGGTATATTTGCCAGCTAAGTTCATGCACAACTCTGATGAATTCTTTGGATTCCAACCAGTTCTGAAGTGTGCAGGGTTCTTGGCCCTGCTAAAAGTCATTGACTATATTGCCAGATCAACGGATAATTCTTCCACCTCAGTAAGAATGCTGCTTTGTGACTTTTCAAGCATTCTATCTTGATCAACAAGCTTGATATAGTCTGGGTGTTTGTGAATCTCTTACCAGGTGGGCAGCAAACTTCTTACGAAATAGGAGTGTCAAAATTGGGTCATACAAATCAGATATACTTACAATGAATGCTGGTTGCCCTCAAGGTACAATGTTAGGCCTTTTACTTGCACTCGTCTGAGTCCTCTGTGTCCATAAAATATGTCAATGACACGACTATACTACATTCTATTAACTTTGAAGATTATGGTAGGGGAAAAAAAAAGGATGTTGTTGAATATTTTAATGATTGGGTCAGCTCCAACAAAACGTGTTTCAACGTTGGGAAAACAAAGGAGAGTGTTCTCAAATTTCCCTCCAAAATGCAACATCTCCTCCTAAACTAGTGCTTGATGTTGAGATCGAACCAGTGTCAGAGGCTAAAATTCTAGGGGTGATTGTGAGGTCTTATCTCAAAAGGAATCCCAAATTTTGATAATCATCAAGAAAGCAAGTGATTGTTATGCAAAAAAGCTGGTGTTAAGACAGCTAATCTAATCACAATTTACAGCAGTCAGATGGCTTTAGCTTTAATTTTAGTCTAGACTGAACAGAGTATACGTGTAGCAAAACTGACTCCCATTTCGACAATTGAGAAAGCCAAAATACTTTTTTCAGCCATGGCAAAGGACACTCATAAGTTACGCTACCTCTAACTTGCGCCAGTATATGTGCCATTAATTAAACTCATGTCAGAGCAAGGACTCAAATATACCACAATAGTTTTGGGCCATACTGTATAAGAAAATGTCAGTAATTTTTATTTATTATGACTAATTAATTTCATTTCCAGCTGTTCTATAGCTTATCCTTTTAACTGGTTGCTTTTAATTATTTATTTTAACATTTTTATTTATTATTTTCACTATTTATGCTTTTTTTACTTTAAATATACTGTACTTCAACAATATAATGATTCAAATTTAATGAATTGTTGCAAATAAATATACTTACTTACTATGTCTGAATTCTGCCACTTACTTTGTCTGAATTCTACCACTGTTCTTTTTGCAGGATTCGGCTCGGTGTAATGTCCTCATTACTATGGCAGGAGATATTTTCAAGATTTATGTACAATAATTGATCACTTTTATTGCCGCGTTCTTTACATTATGACATAATGAAAATGCACCTTGATGATATATATATAGGGAAATAATAGGCCATTTTTGTTTTTAATCCATATAATGTAGGCTACCCCTTGCTGCTCTGGTGTCAATTTATATTGGCCACCCCAAAAGGTGTTGTGTAACATATATAATGGTTAGGTAAAATATATCGTTTTTCTATCAAAGAAACTATGAGACATAATGGATGAGGAATCGATGTAGAGGAAGGCCCAAGAGCCTCAGGAGATAGAGAATAATACTGAAATACAATTGGATGGGAGCATTCAATGGAATTTTCTAACCACGAAGAATGTTTTTTATTTTTTTATCTAAATTTAAGAATAATCCTAAAAATAGATAATCTCATTCATCAGACACTCATCAAATTTGATTATATTTGTCGAAATAACAAATGCATCTTATAAGAACAGATTGCGCTTTTCCTGTATCTCCGCACAAGTTCCGGAATGGGGAGCTTTGCCTTTTATATTTGATATATACAGGCAAAACACTCCACCTCTAATCGCTCTACAGTCAAAACGGCCTATAACCAGAACGGCCCCTAGCCTAAATTTAACGGACCCTTACCAAAACGGCCCCCTATATAGACTATATATGTATGTATAGTTAATAGTAATATCTAGATCCAGTATTATTAGTAGGTATTGTGCATTGAATGAGCTGACAATTTCAAATCAAGGTGTATGGTTTTTATTTGTAAATCAATATACGAAAAATAAATACACATTTAGAAGAACATAAAAAAAACGGTGACGTGTTAATGGCGGACTGCTTGCCCTTCTTGTAGCCCCGGCGAAAAATCATAACCTTATCAACGTAACGAAGACACCGTCACCAATGCAAATACTTTTGGTGGAAAAGAAGTCTCATGTGGGATTTGGAAGCTGAAAAACGAACTTTAAAAAACGGGGGAGGCCGTTTAGGTAACCTAGCTTGGGCCGTTTTGGTGGGGACCATTGGTAATAGGCCGTTTTGATAGTAACATATGAATATATAATACCATATTTAGTATTGAAGAATCAGGAGGCACTATATAAATCTTCCTTGATCTTAAATGACTTAATGGTGCGAATTATTAGTATTTCCCAATTTTATTCACAGATGGCGCATGCAGCTTATGATTGGTGCTGCCATCTGTATGGTAAAATTTGTCTGAAGGTAGGCAATTTAGTCCGTGATCCGTTTTGTTGTGGCGCCGTTTAGTCCAGCCAAAAGGTCGACGTAACGCGAGATTTACATGTGATGGGAGACATGGCGGTATATTGCTAATGTTGATGTCTTCTTCACGTTCGTTCTTGGCTATTTTCTAAGAGTCATTGCGTCGGCAGCGCATTTGACGGATATACAGAGAGTGGCAGTTGGTTCTCCTTCGGCTTCTGTGTAGTAAACAATCTGGTGAGTAAACGGGCAGATAAACTGCTTGAAAATGCCGAAACAACCTTGGTTTCCTTGATTCTATTTTGGTTACGGTTTGAAAATTGGAGTTCCGAGAAATACATCTGGGAATGTGTTAAGTAATTTAGTATACATGTGAGGTGGTCCCAGAGGTTCGGTGGTTTACTACGGTAGTTCAGTGTAGACGCCGAGATTAGTTCCCAGGTGTCCCAGTTGCATTCCCAGACTGTACATAAGATAAGGGACAGTGTTGACTCTGGACAGTCTGGTGAGTTGCCATTCATTCTGTGTGTTTAGCTTACTTCAAGCAGTTGTCAGTTTGCTGACAGTGACACCTACTGTCACTAATATGAGCCTTTCAAATCACTGCATGAGGCAGATTACAGTTGTACAAATGCCACTATTTTTATGCTTGTTTGTAGGATTTGTTTTATGTTAACTTTCTGTTGTATTCGCTGAATCTTGCCACAACTGCTAAATTTGTTGTACTTAGTGAAATCAAAATTGTCTATGTTTTAGATTGTCTTGGTATGATTCAATTATTTCATGGACTGCTACATAATATTTTGCATTTTTAATTTGAATGTGAGTTGTTATCAGCCTGGTATAGCTAAAAAAAAAAAGCTTACAATGCTGGTGTTATTTCACTGATAAAAACTGTCAAACTGATTTGCATAGACTGCTTACACCAAACCCTAAAACATGATCGAAATAAGGGCAAGAGAAGATGGCTTAGTTGTAATTAAACTTTAATGTTTAAAGGCTGTCAACCCGACCAAGAGATAGCTTTTCAGTCAGGACAACTTTCCACTTTGCTTTGACAATTCTGATAAATTAAGTGGTCCTAAATTGATTAATTGAAATTACTGGTAAATTGATTAATTGAAATTACTGGTAAATTGATTAATTGAAATTACTGGTAGGTAGGTTGTACAATCAAAACTGAGGCATATTAATGGTCTTAATGACAACTGGTAGCAGTATTGCGTCTGGGCATGGAGCCACCAGTACATGGTGAGGATTAGATACAGATCCGATGTATGACATTAACTCAGATTCAAAAGTTTGATTGACATTTTTTAAAGTTTTATGAATGAAAACTTTTGCTTCTCCTCATTTTGGTTTGTGAAGACAAAAAGATCTATGTATGAATTTAGATAAGTCCTTAGGTCTATTATCAGGGAATTCACAATGTAGGCCTAATATATATATATATATTTTTTAACTTTTGTGACCTTCTATCAGTTATATCTTTAAGAAATGATATCTTATTGGTTTTCAGGTGTATTGAAATATAAAGAAGAATACAGTTACTGCGCCTTGATCTGGTAAGTTATTAAACAATTGAAGTGTTGCAAAAAAAAAAATTTCACAACTCTGTGTTATCATGAATGTGGCTGTTGCCAAAATTGTGATGATTTCATTTACCTGGTAAGTAACACATTGTTTTATAATGAAGAAGTCATCATGTCATATGAAAATGACAGCGATTGAATAATTTTGTATGAATGGCTGATATGTTGGCCAGCTTTGCCTAGTGATAAACAAATGACTTATGAAGTGTTACCAAGCCAAACTGATATATATATTTGAACAGCTGGCCTATGAATGCATGATAGATTTTTATGTATTCCGGACATGTGTCATAATGTTTTTTTTCCTTATCATTCATAATTTATTGTGTCAATTGTCAGTATTGATTAGATAGTAAATCTGTTAAAACTCGATTTCTTATTGTTGACAAACTTTCCCATTTTCTTTACGACTGGATCCTTCAAGGCTTGTGAAAGGGAAACTAAATTCCTTTTTTAACAACACTCTTTAGAGGTGAAGCTCTCAAACAAAATTAGTCACAGTTAGGCCAGTGGGTAACAAATGTCAAATCCAGTAGGGCCTGCATGAAGTATAGAAACAAACATCGAAACAGAAAAACTTTTTTTGTGTGGTAAAAATGAGGCATTATTAACACAATGATGTGAACTTAGAAGCTGTAGCAACTACTAGCAAGTGACGTCAATCAATGTTCTTGTCTGAAGTAAGGAAGTGATCCAGGGCCACTGGCAGCACTAAACCAGTTCCCAGCTTCAGACAATAAGATGTAGGTAATGGGATGTGGCGGTCACTGTATTGTTCACTTATAATCGTGGCACCATGATGGCATCATGGTGCCACGATCAAGTGAACAATATGGTGACCGATCAGCCTGAGCTGAATTATTGTACTGATCCACAGGCCGACCTGTTCAAGCATGGTCCTTTCTCAACTCCTGGTGAGTTACACCTAGCTGGAGTCACTGGAGTGGAGCAAGAATACCATTGTAAGTCTAGGATCTGCTCATTATCCCATGCTATGGTGAGGGCTCAAACCCACAACTTCATGGTTTTCAGGCAAGAACCTGGACTACTTTTCTCAGTTGAAAACATGTACCATGTACTGAAGGTTTGGTTATTATATTAGTTTGAAATGGAAGATTGATACAACATGTGTGCTTAAAGAAGAATACAAAGAATGGAATTTCTCTCTCTGAATTTTTAATTTTTTGGTAAAAAAAAAAGGAATACAAAGAATGGAATTTCTCTCTCTGCATTTCAAATTTTTGGTTGAGTGTTCTACATCTGATATTCGAAGTGTTGCGTTTTCTTTTGATTTCTATTGTGTTACATAACACTTGCTAAAGAAATGATAATGATATTGTTCTTTTTGTCTTGGTTTTAATATTTTGAGTTTTATGTTATGTGATAAAGCATCCGTTATTGTTGGCTGTGAAGTACATTTTGAGCTTGGCATTGATGATTTGCTCTTGGCTTAGAACCAGTACACGTCTTTTCCACAGTCCATGATAGACCGTTGCTAAGGAAAAAGAATGGGGACCTGTTTTAAGAATATAACCTGATTTAAGGATATATTTTGTACTTATTTTACGTGTTGTCTTCACTGTAACTTAATCATTGTCATGGCAACAGTACAGGTGCAAATTGCTGCAGGGCGTACAGGTGGCCATCAATGTATCCAGTAATTTGAATAACTAATAATTGCCTTGGGAAAAATGGGAAAAATATGTGTAACTGAAGAGGTAATAAAAGCAATAAAAATCTAATAAGAGCCAAGATGTCTCAACTTGTCTGTTGTGGCAGTGTTTTATTGGAGTGATTAACAGCGTTGAGTAGAGGATGTAGATTTTTCTTGGAGCAGCTTAATGGTTATAATTTTGCAGGTGCAACTTTACTTGATTACAATGGTCATCCCAGGGTCAATTTTAGTATGTTAGATGTGTATGAAAAGCATCTCTTGGTATTAAATAAAAATTAAATTTAAGATAAATAAATTTAATATAAAGTTCAGAGGTTAAGTTTCCTCTTTTGAGTGTCTGCATTGTTGGGAGGAATTGCAAAGATATTCACCAAACTCCCAAAGCAAACAGATATACATATACCCCGGTACATAATGTAACTGATTTGTCAACTGACCTACAATTCCATGCCATGATGAGAAATTAATATTCACATTAGACGCTTAAATTAAATTTCTGCCCTCAGAGTGACCGCAAGAGAGACCCACATTTTTTATATCTGGCGTCTAGACCTCTGAGAAAGAGATTAGGTCAAATGCGAGACTGATAGGAGATTGGGATCTGTAAAATACATAAATTTTTTAACAGTTTGCTTTGGTGAAAAAAAGAAGAAAAAAAAAGAATCTCTTTAAAAGATATATATGACATCTTAAGACAGTATATATTATGTAATTATTTTGTAAATAATTAATCAGATGAAGAAAATATATTTTGTCCAAATTTCTACTATCCTGACGATAACAAAAACATAATAATTTTCACAAATGAACTCGACATGAATCTTAGCTTCCAATTTTGGATAAAAACCTTAGTTAACATATTCAAAATGCATAAATGAATGTTTTAGACATAACTGAATCAGTAACCATGGAATTGTAATGCAGTAGAACAAGCTAAACAACATCCTTTTTTCAGTTGACCACATGGTCTATAAATAGAACTTTCAGGCATGATGTCCAAAAAAAGGCCTTTCAAGCCAGTAGCAGTGGCTGAATGAGGTGTTGGACTGTTTTAAAAACTTTGACATTGGATGGAAGGGCAGCAGTTCATATTTTTATTTTATTTTCAATGTTATTAGTATGTTTACATATAATTAATATCTACTGTCAACTTTCTTGATATGGAACCTTTTTTCATAAATTATGTTATTGTATTTGCATTCATTCCACATCACACTGGAAAATTAAACTCTCACATTGCTAGATATCAATATATATTTTTTTTTTCAAAAGAATTTTCTTGTTATGTATTTGAAGTATGAATGAAGTCCTCATTTGATCAACATGGTATGGACTTTATATTGAAATTAAACAGTAAACAGACACTATGTGGCTTGGTGCTGTCCGATGTAACTCAGATGTTGTGCACTACTCTACTTAATCTGAATGATCCATTTGCCTCTAGGGTTAATGAACAATTCCGTGTTAAGAAGTATTTAACCGAGTGTTACAGCATGATTCGGCCATCCCTGAAGTAACCTACAGACACCTGATCCCGAACTTGATGGGGATTTAGCATGCCTCTCCAAATAATGGGAAAATTGCGTCAAAACTTTCCCATAAATATGTAAAGTTATCACTAACCACTAGCAATGATATATTTATCTTTTGATATGGGATACCAGCGAATATGATTAGATATCATGACTGAGTTATTGATATCAGTCAGTCAACGGTTATATATGTGGTAGATAATCCTGCATTGAGTTTTAAATGTAAATGTGTGTGGGTTTTCTGTCTGCCATTTCAATGTATATTGAGCTCTGCCGACATCACAATTTACACCCTTGCATGAGTCTTTCTCAACTCCCCAGGGAGTATATGCCCAACCTGCAGCCATCGAAGCGCACTTAGGACCAATGCACTCTACATTTACCATCACTGCCTATAGCCAAGTAGCCATTCACACCTAGGTAGAGTGAAGCAGTGGTTCAAGGAGGATCTCCTCAATGACTTGGCTGGGATGGAACCCACGACCTTGCGCATACGAGTCCAATGCCTCAACCACTAGGCCACTGCAGCCATAAATATACAATTTAATTCAAGTGATATTTAGCATTATGACTTGAATTTGTAGTTAACTGTAAAATTTTAAAGTTACAGAAGTATATTTCAGTGACATTGTTTTGCATTGTTCAATTTTTGCACACTTTATTCGAAAGCTCACATAACAGTGGAATTAGTATTACCAAGTGTTGTATTACTGTGTAATGAAAATTGAGGTGAGGTATGACATAGTAACTCGATTCAAACTCTGACTTTGAAACCCATTAATTTTATACAACTTTGTAAACTGATTCAAGTAACAGCAGTGACTGAGTTCATGAAATCAAGTACTGTTTTGAAAGTCAGATTGATTGCATGTGTTTGATAAATTTAAAAGCTGTCACTTTTCATGTTTTATGATGCATTACTAGTGCAGAAAGACCGTTGCATTCTGCAAACCTTGGTCCAGTTCATGATCAACAAACTACCAAGGATGGGAAAGGGTGTTTTAAAATGCCATGTTTTTCATGGAAAGTTCACCTATTAATGGTCCAGTAATTTCCTAGATTTGCTAGGTACACCCACTTTAGAATATTTCAGGTTAGCATGCTAATAATTGTTACTATGAAACAGAAAAACACTCCGGTAAATCGCGGTTACCTCAATGGGTGGCCCGGCAGTTTCAGATCTATCAAATTGATTTTAATGGAGCTATATTTAATACAAATTGACTATACTGTAGTTTTGTTTGAATTATTGAACCTAAGTGACTTCTACTTCATTGGTGTTCAGCCAAATTCAAATATTTTAAATAGAAATTTGTTGCCAAACAAGTGTTTCAATGCTCTATTTAAAGGGGTACTAACACCTTCAGCACTTTATCTCTCAGATATTAGCTTGGGTCCATTAAAACACATCCACGCTATTCATAACTTGTATATATGCACTGCTAATGAAATATCCTGCATTTATTAGCTCTGTGTTGTGAACCACGGAGGCCGCCATTTTGGACTATCCCGGGTGTTTTGCACCAGCCGGAAATACGTCACTGTTGTACTGGTGAGAACTGCGAGTTTCAGAAACAGGTGTTAATTGCACTTGAGCTCTTAATTTGTTGAGAACATGTCACTGGTTATCACCAAGTGTCAAGTAAATTGCCATTGAACAATTTGAGACAATGTACATAAGTAACTCAATTAAGCATGGACAATTAATTTAAAAAAATTACGGCCCTTTCACCTTGATCTCATGCTGAGAAATATTGATTGAAGTCAATTGACTTTGTAATACAATTATTGAATGCTTGGATAACTGAGTACTATGAATATATAAAGCATATAGATAGGGGGCCTATATTTATATATAAACTCAAATGGAAAAAATAGAAAAAATCATAAAACAGTTTATATAAAATCATAAAAGCAAATAACTGTGTGTAAGTAATTTTGTATAAAATACTCATCAGTCCATAGCTTTACATAATTATCATGTTAAATATTATAGATTTTAGGCCATTAAAAATTGAAGTGAATCATACCTGCTATTTTTCAGTAATGGAGTAATGTATGACTATTTATCTATCTAACCATCCAGGAAAATTTTTTTTTAAAGTAGACAATACAATTTAACTACATTTGTTTAAAATCAAAATATTGTGTGAATAGTTTATAATACCTCATGGTATTGTACTGCATTACTTTAATACCCTACACAGCTTTTTATTTTTAAGCATCCGTTATTGGGAAAAAAATATTGTGTTTATATTATTCTTTAGGCATTCAGACAATGGAAACATAATATTTGCCCAGGACTTCACTGCAATCAGTAATTAATCCCAGTAATTAATTGGCATTAAAGAAGTATAATTAACACCTGGTGTGCAATCTATTCTGTTTTTTCTTTAATTGCAATGAAATTAAGAAACCGATTGCAATCTATTAGTTAATATGTAGGTAGCCTAGCTGTATTCATACATTCAGTAGGACATAAGTGACGTCACTAGCCTTGGTGCCGTGTGCAATAATGGCGGCCCCCTACATGTTGGCGGTTGGTGTAAATTGCACTTTTAACTGGCCTAAAACCACACTAAACTTGACTTCTAGACATACTTTTTCACTGCAATATATTCTTTTACATCTAATTGATCATTTAAGCTTAACATGCAAACTTCCTTTAGTTCTCCTTTAACTTTATTTTGTATATTTTTGTTTTCTCATACACACGATACAACAGAATACATGCAAAAGTTAGGAAATGTAGTTACCAAATGTAGTCAATCCAAATATGAAGAAGATGCTAATGGTCAATTGGTCATCAACAGAAACTTGACCCCGATATCCAGCAGCAATGACCAACACGTACTGGTCAATCACAGAAAGTCTGGCATGAGCCAATAGGATTGTAATATCAGCTGAATTCAAAACTGTGGAAATGTTGCATGTTTTATAATCTTTGTTTTATCAAGGTTGATTAATGAAATATCTTTCCCAGATCACATTAATTGTGTCTAAATGTTTATTTCTGATATCCAGGTATAAACAGCCCCCTCACTAAGGTGTCTATTTTGTGGGTGTTTTTCAAACTTTTTGACATCACTTCAGTGTATTTTCAACCAATTGATGGAGTTATTTTTACATATTTCATTGTGGCGAAAGAATACACTTTGCCATTTTGCGATCCATTAAGGCCTAGCTGATCTCTTCCAAAATGTTTTTCAAATAATGGAAATAGAAGAGTTAAGAGCTTTGTCAACAAAACATATGTGAAGCTCTAGACAGAACTGCTCATATATCTGTGGACATGGAAATACTGTTTACAGCTGAATATTTGTTTGGGCAACATGGCTTAAATGGATGGCCGTTTGACAAACATGAAAAAGTAAAGTTCATAAAGTTGTGTTATTCTCGGCAGTTGCCTTCTACTGACTTTGAATTGATATATGGAAAATGGTAGTTTATTTATATCACTACCATATAAAAGGAACTGAAAAAATATAGAATATATAGAAATATATATCAAATGACAGGCTTTAATAATATGGAAAGACCATATTGTATACAAATTGTATTTTTGTTGAATCGTGTTGCACATGGCTGATTATTGTGCTTGAAAACAAGTAAGCGCTTTCGTGGAATTTAACAGCTTAAAAATGCATTGACATCTGTTGGAAATAAAAGATGCGTACATGTAACACTTCGCGTCTCATTGCATTGGTAATTCGGTGATTTATATTAATGAACAACGAGAGCTGCATATTCCGATTGTGGAACACCTCATGTATATTTAGAATTGTATGAGTGTGCAATGGGATATAGGATCTAGATGTTCTGTATTGTAAAATGTACACTTGTTGTAAGCAATTTATAGCCTTATCATTAGGCGATATAAATGTTCAGGTGGCTGCCTTGAGGTGTGCTCATGAAATTGACAGTTAAAGCATAAGTTTATGAATGGCTAAATGGTGTGGGTCTATGTTGGGAATGGCAGATTGATGAGAGAGGAAGCTGCTCTGATAGGAAGGAAACAGGAATCTATGAGGAGGATGTGCAGTTCATGTATAAGTAGGCAGGAGAGGTGATCGGTCATGTGGACGGGCCATTTAGGCATGGGGACCTGCCCATCACTCATACACAAGGCTTGGGGCCCAGGCACATCACGTTTGGGTCCCTCAGCCTGGCTAATGACCTGTACTACACAGCTCCATCATCACGATTGTCCCTCTACAAAACTCAATGTGATGCTCCGACACTCTCCCAATGCAACTGGACATGACTCAACAGGGTCCATCTCAGTGGGCTGAGAGAGACCTACAGGGCTGACAGGACTCTGATGGTCATGTCTGAATTGGTGTGCCACTTCATTCGACAGGTTGGCCATGTCTGTATTGGTGTACCCTCTCATTCAGCAGAGTGTCTTGTCACACAGAGCGTCGTTTAAAGTGCCCTTCAGCAGATTGATTTAAACGTCATAGACATGGACTAAAATGGCAGCAAATGTTGGTGTATATGGTAGAATAACGAACATGTTAGTGCCATTTGGTAATTGCAGTACAAGTTCGGTGTTTTATTTTGATACTGTCAGCGGCACAAATAATGATGAGAATAACATTTAGCTAACGGTCTACACAGATTGCACTGTCTTGCTGTGTTAGTTATTGTGTTTGCCTCACTTGATGCCACTCCAGTTGCATTTTTAGTTTCGGTAAAGTTAGAGGTGGGTCCACTAGTCACTAGCATTTAATCTTATCCGCTGCATTTGGCAGCTGTGATAATATCTCTCTCTTGCGTAGCTGTTGGTCCTGTAGTGTATAAGATGTCAGATCCTCGGGCAAGATTTACACCAAGGATGTGCTTGTTAGGACGTCTTGGGAGTTGCATTGTTGGTGCTTCGAATGCAGCTGGATAGGCTGGTTATCATCACTGCCCAGTGAACAGCGAGCCACGTACAATGTTATCTGCTGTTGGCACATTGTTCCTTTAATGATGCATCAAATGACTGCCAGAGTTTGGTGACCTTGTGGAGTTGCTTGGAATTGGAGATGCTTATCAGATCTGGAAGGACATTACAGATTGTTCTGGCCCAAGGCAGTGTTGTGACCTTTGCTACCAAAGTATCGTCTTTTTAAAGCCATTGGGACCTCACCAAGAACAGGGTATTATGGTGATACTGTGTATTAAAGAAAGTGTTAATATCCTTGCCCATTGCTGCTGCTAAATTCAGATGGGTGTATACCAGGGATCCCCAGTGGCTCCCATAATTTCAGGGTCAGACTCCGATCAAGGTCGGATTACTCTGGCGAGATTTATCCGAAAGCCCTTGAAATAGCTGGCAGACAGATTCGGAATGGCGACTCTATCATTGCCTTTATGGAGACTTGGATGAAGTTTTTGACACTGCGGTGAGAATTGTTAATGACATCATTCGCTGTGATTGCCTTCCTAATGTAGCTGTCATCAATATTTGATAGTTTATGATGGGATCGATGGTGGTCTATCTTGATGCCACATCTAAGTCATCTGCAATGTGACAACTTATGTAAATGATAATCAATAATCATTTGGCGGAGGAAGATACTGTGGCTTATGTAATGGTATTGTTGCTCTGTGATGATAAGGGAAATTGATCTTCTAAAGTAAGTGAACTTGGGACTTGGTATAACCATCATGTACGTTCAGCTGTCATGAGCAATGTCTTCATCATATATATAAAAGCATACAGTTTGTAGTTAAGATTAGAAATTTGCTATGCCCTTCCGTAAAACCAAATTATTTGCCTAATGTCGCCTTATGTGATTTGTTTTTGAAGCACAACGGTACAATAGAACATCCAGCAAGGGACATGATGGATTCACATCTATTTGATGGATGTTCTGCAGTCAATTTATTTTGGACAAAACTGTCTCTGGGTTATTTTGGTCACGTATACTGTTAATATCGAACTGTTTGATATTTACTGAGAATAAATTAGGTTTTTAACTCTGAAGCAATGTGCAAGGAATGACATGCATGGATTTATTATCTGCAAAAACTTATTGGTTGTTCGTGAAGCCTCTAAACAACGGATGTACGTTTATTGTGATAGATCTCCCTTAGCCTCTTCATCAATTATAAATTAAGGTTATCTCTGGATGACACCCTGCAAGCCAAATCGACGGATTTGAATTTGGATATTGTGTACACATATGTGGGGAAATTCCGTAGCAAATCCTGCAGCACCAGTTAGCTGCAATAGTTTGAGGTCAAGTCACCGAGGAGCCAGTCTAATCATGGCGATATTCAATGCAGTACCTGAGTGATACAGCTGGTGCTTTGAGGTGGTCCCTGATTCTGCTGGGATTCTCTCTTGTAATTAATGATGTGACTTGAGGAGCAGACAGGCCAGTAGTCTGCTGACAGCTGCGATTTATGACATAAGAAACTGCAGTCCTTCTGAGGTCCCCCAGGACCCAAGTTCTGGCCCTGTTAGGACACTGCACAAAGATGGAGGACCTTCAAGGGTGATTGATTTGAGGGAGGGCCACGACCTCTCAGTCATGTCCCCCTCATCTTCAACATAACTGCCTCAGCAGTAGTCCCATCACTGGGGGACGGGTAACCAGACCCTCCCATAAGAGTCACATTACTATCGATCAAAAGGCTACATCGTTCTGCTAATTAGAACGCATCTTATACTTTTGTTTGTTAGAACGAACGGACTGTAGAAAAGGATGTAAAACTACCAAAACCTTGCATGTCGTAAATGTGTGTTGCGTTGTGGATTTGAAATTTGAATACTTGCTGTGGGATGTGGCAATTCAACTGGGACCTCCAGGCTCTATTAAGCAAAAAAAAACAAGAAAAAAAAAAAAAAACTCACCCACTTTTCCCTACCCAACCGCGATTGGTAATAATTAGCGAGGGTATATTAGATATATGCTGTGCCTGTGACCCTGTAAGGCAACATGTATATAATATATATACTTGCTGCTCTTCTTTGTCCTTATTAGAAGAGATAACGTTAAAGTAGAAGTATCTAGAAATTCTAAAGCCTTTGGTCTCAATGCTTTGGTTGAAGAATTACTAATAAGTGGGACTTAGTTATTTATTAATATTTATTGATTAAATCCGGGTTCTAGATTTGTTTAGAGGTTGACCTTCCACATCAAAATGAGAGCAGCGTTTTAATTTAAAAAATGTTTATTTGCTTTTTTGGTGGAGAAAATGTTTGTTTTCAGGTTACTTATTTTGTTGCTAGAAGTGGCAGTAAAGTAAGTAAATATGTTAATTGCGACCAAAACTTGGAAGTTTAACATATAGAAAGTGTAAATACAATGAGATCCAAAATGCTGTTACAATATTAGATCCAGCTCGTAATCAAAAAAAGGGATGGTGTATCACAAGTGATGTGTGGATAGGAATGGCAAGAGGATGGTACAAGATTTAACTGAAGACGTGGAGATGTTGTGTTTAGCCATCAAAAGAAGTGTGTGGTTGAGTTTGGTGAGAAGGGCAAAGAAACTTCTAAGCAGTTGATTAGACGGCGATGGGTGGCTGCTTGTTGGAAGGGAGTCTTTCATTAAGGCAGGAGTGTGGTGATCGTGGCTGCATTGTCGTCTTTAAGGAGCCCAGGCTGCCATTGACTGGTTGGAGAATGGTCCGAATTAGCCTTGCCTCTCGTCTTTCATGTTGCCCAGTATCCCTGGCACTTTTCATGGCTGATTTCTTAAGAGTGAAGCCTAGGGGAAACTGAAAGATGAGCGCCAATCACTCTCAAAACACCCCAGGCACCCCAGGAAACCTTTCCCCCTGCTCCTCCTTCCCCTGGCAGTAATGTCTGTCCCCCTCTCAGTCTATCTCACTACAAACCTCTCTCACTGTGATGAATAATTTTTCACTCAACCTAGTGTGAAATAAGAGATCGATATCTGCCTAAATGCTGATGATTTTATTAGGTAGCCAGCTGCAGTTGGACCTTCCTGCTCCATTCTCAGTCTCTCCACTTTGTCCACTGTCTTGCTCCTCAGGCCTCTTCATCAATTTCACGCTCAACTCACCACAGTTTAATCAATACTCATAAAGCCATACATCAAAGGCTTGTAAATGATCACAAGCCCTGTGCAGATATGTGTATGAACAAAGTAAATGATGTTGTCAAAAGTATCAGAGATCGATGACACGAGCCCAAATTGCTTGCCCCCTCCCTTGAATTCATTATACCAAACAGGGAGCTCAATTCACACATAGGCTGCACTGGGGATTCCTGCTATACCCCAAGGAAATACATACCTCCAAGATAGACTGTCAGTTGTATTCCAAAGTAGACTGGCAGTTCATCCAGAGACCCTCCCTAAGCTGCCAAACAGAGTGGGGCTGCACTGCATAGCCATAAAACGTTGATAATGTGTGTCTTGGAGTGTAATCTCATGAACAATGAAAGCCATTGTTCCCCTGTGTTCTCATTATTCTCTGCTGTAATAACCAGAGGTTTATGAGAGATCTGGAGATAGCGCGAATTGCCTGAATAGATGATGTTTTTCGTATTTTATTTTTGATTAAAATTTCATTGAACAATAGATGTCAAAAGCAGTTGATGAGAATTGAAATTTGTTTTAATCCCGTAATCCGAATGAATCAGAAGGCATTTCGGTGCTGTTGTTGGTGGTGTTACCGGCATTAGGCGGAGAAGCGATGATTCGTGGCAGCGCTTTCGGTTTTACTTTTGTGTTCATCACTTTGACAGGAGGCAGATGGGGGGATGAATGGTTTTTAACTCATCCCCATTGTCTCCAGAATTCGCAAGACAATTGGAATAAATTTTCAATTACTTCTTATCAGTTATTTTCAGCTGCTGTCGCTGCTACCGCTGCTGTCGCTGCTGTCTTCAAGGTTGCGGGCTGATGAGATAACTTGTGGCAGCACAATCCCAACATTGTTTGCACAGATGCGGCGGCGTCTATCACTCATTTTGTATGGAGTGTCAGAGTTGCGGCTTGCAAGGTCATGAAGAGTGTTTATGTTGACCATTCATGGCTAGGGTCAAGCAGTGCATTTGTTACAATCACAAGCAGCTAAAGCTCACCAAGGGACAACACAGGCCGTGTTAACAAGTCACTGAGAGACCTTTAAGTTGCTTATGACTCATAAGATGCCTCTCAGTGCAATGATTGCAACATGAGTTCCTCTCGTGCACCTCTGAGGTCGTTGGGTACACAGAGCTGATTACACTGTCTGCTCTGGTCCCGATAAACGCCTTGCCTGACCACGAGTTTAAACAAAAGATTAGCCAAGGGTCTTAGCCGTGTTAGCTAAAGTAACTTATGGCTTAAAGGGCTTGTCCCTCTAGTTTCCTCTTTTGGTTAATGCTCTTAGTATTTCGATCATCCTGGAGAACCTCATTGCCTCTTTTCAAATGTTTCTACACGATTTAGTAAGTGGCAATAAAAAAGCCCATAATGACTGGGCATGGCATTGTGTAGACATGACCTGCCAAGCTAATGGTCAATTTCCACAAAGGATGCGGTGTCTAGCAGTTGACCAGAGGGAATACTGGTCAAGAGAGGAATGGAGTAGGATGGCACCCAGTTGACCGGTCTATTTATCAGCAAGCAAAACACAAGGGAAGACAAAGGAAAATCTGACATGGACATCCTAAGGGCAACACTTATAATGGGTGAGCACTGGCCCTTGCTGATCTATGGGAATGGCCCTTGGCCGCACATTGCTGCTACAGACGGTAGCGCTTGCTGCACTTGATTGGTGGCCCCCATCCACAAAGCCCAGCGATTGGTCATGAATATGCTGGACACTGAGCCATGAAGCCAGGTTAACTGTCCTCCATGAGGCTCAGTCCCTTCAAGGAACAACCAAGTGTTTCATAAAAACCACCCTGCCCTTGCAGATACTTGAGCAAAGAGGGTGGTTGACTGAGTGGCCGGCTTTATCTGGCACAGCCTCTGGTCACATATTCTCTAGTGAAGCTAGGAGGGTGACATTAGACGGCCTTTTGCAGCCATAAAACCATGACAGCACAGCAGAGGCGGCTAGGTCCGACCATGTGCCCAGTCCCCTGGGCCGTCAAGCTGCGGAGAGCCTAGACCCATCAGCGTCCAGTTGGGGCAACCCCCGTCGGAACTCCAGGAGCATCCTTCATGGAACATTTGTCTTCATTTGCTGGTTGCAGTCGACATTTTGCCTTTATATGAGGGTTAAATAATGGATGTGGGAGCGGCGGCCCAGCGGCATAAATGGTGGTCTCGTGGTCGTCAGGGTGTGCCATGGAGGCTGACAGATCAGTCAACGGGATGAGCACAATGGGCTTGTTCAGTGATGCCGTCAAATTCAACTCCACTGGTCATCCATTCATTACCTCAAGCTGCTGGTGATGCTGATGCTAGTGGTGCTGTTGATGGGGCTAGTCGCCAAGCAACGAGTGTCACCCTTCTCATGCCTCTCATTACCCCATCCCTGTGCCAGCCCTGGCTGTGCAATTTGCGGACAGGAATTCTTTATGTGGTGTCTGATACATTAAATCAAAGCCTGGACTGCTCTTTTTGGTTGCTGTTTTATTCAGAGCAGCGGAGCTGCCCTGATGCATTTACTTTGCTGTTGCAAAGGGTGATGAGCGTCGGAAGTGTGCCCTTCCAAGCCAGTGTGGAGGCACCTGGAGAGATGAAGTCCTGACAGAGCACAGCTGAGGCCCTCCCGCCTCCAGTGAATGCCTCAGCATGTCTTGTCCTCAAAGGGGACACCCGCTGTGACCTCCTCGGGGCTTGCTTTGCTCAGGACCTGCTCTTCAAGTATGGTTCTTCTCACTGTGTCACACTGTGTCACCTAATCACAAAGCCAATATGAATGGCAGCAAATTAGAGGAGCAGATATATGAATCAGTCGACCCCCGAGCAGCAGCTGACAATGCAGCTGATGCCTTTTCTGTCCTGCCAAGCTTTGCCTTGTGCTGTGGGATTGTCGGGTCTTCTTTCGAACTGACAGTGATGTGATGGGCCATTGGCTGGACCCTCTGGGACCACTTGGACTACTTGACCTGACATGGGCTGGTCTAGCTGCTGCATTGCCACAGCCTGTGTGTAGTTGCAGCCTCTAGACACTATGTCAGCTCCTAACCTGATTGTTTCTCGTCTTTGTCTGTACGGCTAATGTCATTGGCCACCAAGTCCTATCTGCTGCCCTAGCCCTTCTCCTCTTCCATCCAGCCCCCTGCCTCCCCCTCTAGCAGGGAGCACGCCTGGTTGCCTAATCGCCCAAACTGCATTATTGGTGGCCCCTTGCCAGTTGTCGTTTGTCTAATTGTTCTGCAGATGCCTGCAGACTAATACTACCACTTCTACCTGCTGTGTAAATCTCAAGTGCTGTATAATATACCCACGAGCTGTCCAATATGTCATTTTGAGCAGTGTTGTGTCCTTTCAGCACAAGCTGTAAAAATGATAACAATGAGTTTAGATTGAGAATGGGTCTCAATTTCCTATACGTCACCACCATTTTGGGATGCATTTCTTGAGAAATAAAGGGAGGACGGAGATGGAAATTTGCAAAGCTGGCTGCCTTGGCAAGTGGAGCTCTTAATTTCAAGGCAATTCAAGCCGGGGCTCACAGCTTGGTCTCGCTGAAGGGAAACCTTCAGTCGCTTAAAGCAGGACCATTTGGTGATTGCAGTGTGCATTTGAAGAAAGAGGAAAAGTTTTGCTCCTAACAGATTCGGCAATTTACAAAAGTTGGACAGCGGTGATTTTCTGGCTGATTTGGTCTTTCAGTGATTGTGATTTGCTCACTCATTGATTTGCCTCTGCTCTGCTGCTATGTTGATTTGATAGACTGTGGGTTCCAGTTCATCTACTGGCTGCATTACATAGGCGCCTGTGTAAGCAAAGAAAGTTTGCTGTCTCTGGCTGTTCTGCCTGGCCCCTTGCTCAAACAACTAGCCGGTTTAGCTGGGCCTGTTTTCAGGGCAACTTGGAACAGCTCTTATTATTCTCACACAACACCAATCACTGTTACTAGGGATTATACGAAGTCTCAAATTTCAGTTACATGCAGCTTGCTACTGTAATATTAATGAAATGCTGATCAATTCAATCCTTTGTTTTAATACATGCTTAAGTGATTCTGTAGTCTAGTCGTGGAGTTTCAAAACTATTCTTGGCCAACATTGTGTTGTAAACCGATCCCTGACATATTGTCGAAAAAGTTTGGAGAGCAAGAGTTGAGCAAACAATGGAATGTTGACGTAAAAAGCTGGCCAGACATTGGTAAACCATAAGGCATGTTCTTGTTTGCTTGATTCATGGTGTACAGCCATATATTACTGTACTTCCTATATTGTGTAGAATGTCGTTTATCTTATGCAGTTAATGTCATCTGGCTACTTGATGTCAGCTTGATGCTTATGCTTCAGGGCATAACAACAATGAGACCAAGGGCTGTAGCAATGTGGCGTAAATAATATGAGAAAGGCAATAAATTAATTGCCAATTACATTAATTGCCCAATAAATATCTTTAGGGCTTCAGTGTTTGTAATGAGGTGCTTCCACCATACCCCCACCGTTACTGTATTAGTGTGGTTTCTCTCTGATTTAGTGTGCAGAAGAAATTGCTAAAATTTCACTCAGGAATTAAATGGTACCATCTTTATTATCTCAATAGCGACAGCCATAATTTAATATATTTGTTACTGGTATTGGCTGTTGTGTCTTATTGAAATGGCAGATTAAAATTTGAGAAGTGCTTCTGAGTTCATTCATATAACAATTAAGTTGACTGATATTTTGTAAAGGACTAATCATCCAGACGTCGTGACTTCTATTTAGTATTAAGATTCGCTACTCTGGTAGGTCACAATATAATATGGGATCATTTCACAAATTGGCATGGTATTATCACAATATCTTCTTCCATTGAATTGCCTACCATCACGACCACGATGAACGTAGGAATGGTTAGTGCGCATCGTCAGTGCCAACTTATGTTGCCTGGCTCTATGCAATCATTCCAATTCGGCATATCATTACCGAGGAATGATTAAATTAGATAAAATGCTTTTTGTTATCTTTATTAATGCCTGTAACACAATTCATCATTCTTGTAACATTTCTGTCAGTTTGCAATGTGTCATTTAAGCCATCCAAATATTCTGCATGCATGATTAGTCCAATGCATTTTTGGAATTTGGGGCAGCAAAAGGATGTGTTTATGTTGTGTTCGATCGATGAGGCAAATATTTGTTTAAAGTGAAATCACCTGTAAATTTGGAATTTATCAAAACTTGCTGATTTAACGTCTTTATGCTTTTCTCGGTACGTAACTATTATGTTATGTTCATTGTGTTTATCCGATTTGATAACATTCTAGTTTCTTAAGTTGCATTATCTTGTAAAATACCTAAGTGTAGATTTTCTGATAAACTCAAACATTGGTGAAATTAGTTCTGATTTCACCAAGCTCATTCTTAGATAACTGTCAGATGTATCTAAACCAGAAATATTGTTTAATAAATATACTGATTATATTAGTGAGTATTTTATTGTAAATTTTCCATTTTGTCCATTATGATGTGGTGGAAAGTTTCAGTTTTAAAAAGCAAGTTATATGGTACCTACACTTGGATGGAAAGTAGTCACCAGGCTCCCCGTGCAATTCTTACATGTGGGCATGCATAATTGAACAGTCGACTTTCTTTTTCTTTTTTTTAAGAAATAGCATTGGCCTTAGGCTAGGCACCATATATGTATCATTTGTATATATGCTGCAGGTGGTTATGCTATTAAAGTGATCCTGATCGCTGGATTGTCGTATTAGTCTTGAAAGACATCATAATAGATAGATATGGAAAGTGCAGCCCTCTAAGGCAAGTTCTTGCCACTATTGAGGGTTTATTGATGAGGTGAGAGAGAGGAGGAGTCTTACACATTTACCCAATGGGTAGGATCTTATACTTGCCTCAGCATAGACACTGAGTACAAGAGACTGCCAATTCAACATCTCATCCGAATGACATCCAGCTTGGATGTTGCTCATGAAGGGTGCCCAGACCTGGGATTGAACACGGGTCCTTCAGAGGAGCAGGCGAGTGTCTTACTACTAGACCACCCAGCTGCATTATAAATGGAAATTCTTTGGAACCTAATGCAAAAATGTATATAGTCTGAGTTAGTAGTTAGTACAGAGATGGTTCTTGTAGTGGGGTATTCTTAATGTTTTACATTTATTTATGTAATTTAGCTCCTTGCAGTTATAATGCTGTTAATTTCAAGAAGAAGCAGATTGAACAGATGGTGTATGTTTATCACACATCTTTCGTTTTACTTGGTAGAGAATATTTCACGTGTCATCTTTGAGTTTAAGAGTTCTTAGAAACTCCTGCTCTTGATGGAAAAGATAATGTGCTCACAATTGTTACTATATAGTTCACAAATATGACATATCTGTAATATAATTGCAGCTGTCAAGTAGAGATTTCTGTCTTGGACTTTTTGTCAAATCAGACATGTGTTCTGATCAAATTTTAAATATACGGTATATGGTATATATTTGAAATTTAGAAGTTTCTTTGGTTATGACATTTTATTTCTCATATTCCTATGCAGGAAGTAAAAGATCTTTTCTAATTTTGATTATTGTTGCCATGTGGATCATTACATTAAAATTTGAAAGGAAATGTTTTCATGCATCCCATTTTTACTGATGGGTTTCCTCATAATGTAATGCATTCAACAATATCCATTCCGGTAATTTACATGAGGCAATTACTGATTGGAAGAGACATCTTCCCAGGAACCACTAGCTCAAGGCGCTTTTGGCAAATAACTATAAAATTCTAATGCCTCATTTAATTACTGCCATGAAGGCAAATTAGTTTAATGACTTATTGTGTATTAACTTAATAAGGCATTACTGATTCAAGCGAATTTGTCTTGTGGTAAAAATTTACTGCCGTTGATGGTGTGACAATTTTTGGTTAGTTCATTGTTAATGCCAGTAGAATGACGTATGTCAATATAAATAGCGAAGTAGTAGACATAAATGCACTTGGGTGTGGGTTTGTTCTGTTAGTATAAATCACAGCAACAATACTGACACTCACGTATTTAAAGGGGGGGGGGGGGCGCGGAGCTGTTCAAGCCTTAGATTTTCTCAACTCCTGAGGAAAGTAAAACACTACACAACATGCATTTCAGTTTTCAAGCACTCCTAGATTTGCTGTCATTGTGTCTGACTTAGTGTACACACGAAGTTGGGGAAAACAGAATCATCGACATGTTGGTGTGAGATCTTTGACATCTTATTTGGTTGTGTGTCATGTCAACTTTCACATATCTTGATATCTTTTATAGTTTGACATCCTTAGCTGTCCGGAAAACATGTTGTGTGATTATCTGTCAGAGGGCTCTGCTATTTTTTGCACCCTGTTCTACCAGCAGGAGGCGTAACGTTAGTGGCGCGAATTTGCCACATTTCCCAGCTTTGTTGGAGCGACTCATTAGGTGATAAATGCGCTTGGAATAAAACCTTGTTTGCTGGCAGAATGTGGGCAAATGAAATGTTTGATGTTGGAAATGCATTTTTCCCTTGTCCTGAATTTTTCTGGTGAGGCTGCTGTCGCGAAAGGGATGAGTGGACCTTTTTGAAGCCTGCATTACAAGATGAGAGTGAAAAAAATATTACTGGAAATCCAATTTATCCATGAATTCATATGCATCCCAAATACCAGAATCTTTAATATCAAAAATGAAAATGGTCTCGTTATTATAAATCATGGAATTCATTCTGATGTGTTTTAGAAAAAATAACTAGCCGAACTGGCTGGATTTAATCGTTGAGCTCTCTCTCCTAGGATCTGCTTTCTTTTGCTTTTCCTTGCAGAAGAAAGAAATAAGAACCATGTCGAAAAGCATAAAAAAAAAAGTAATTTGAAAGCTGGAAACTCGCCTAAGGGTTTATTCCGAACTTAATCCCAGAGAATGATTTGGTAATTACTTGAGTGTGGCTAACTCCATGGAACTACGAGATGGCGTGGGACTGCTGACAACTCGTCAATGTTATCTGATACCTTCATGATCCATTTTATGTAATCGTTCTCAAACATGGTTAAATCATTTCAAGCGAATGATAAAAGTTCCGATGGATTTCTTCTGTGCGACTGATCGTCAGCTTAACCGGAGGCAGCGTTGAAAAAAAAGGAAGAAATGTGTTAGCATACACAATGAACGATAAGTGGGACAAAAACCACCAGGGGTCCTTTGTCTTGAAGACGTAGCCCCTGGCGTCTTTTTCAATTTCAATTCCAAACCATCTGCAGATCGTCGTCTGCTGTTAACTGATGAGCGCCGAAATGTTTACCAAAGGCAAACGATTTGGAACCAGAAAATATTTGAAACCTGATGTTGAATCATTCATTTGTCTTTAAAATGCCTCTGGTCTGGGTTTATTTGACTGACGTGATGTGGAAGTAATATGTAAATGTTTGTTGGGTTCGTTCGAATTCCTCGGAGATTTGGTAGTAATTGGGAGATAGAAGGAAGTTCAGAGAGACTGACGTTTGATGGATGAGATATTTCGAGACTGCAAGGAATTAATCAAGTTAGATCAAGCGAGGCAATAAGATGGCAGCTGTGAGGTGGAGAAGATTACTTTGGGGCTGGCCTTGAAGAAGCCTTCAATGATAAAAGTATGTTGAGTTTCACAAGGAGTAATGGTACATGTCGACAAGTGACTGTAATTAATTGATGTAATGGCGGCATTATCAGGGGCTGTGGCCTTGAGTCTGTGAAAGTAGCAAGGCAAGTCAGAGCAGTTTGTCTGCAGATTTTTGAAGGGTGAATTAGGTGCATTCAGGTATTTTCAAGATAATGTGCAGTGGCCGACGTCGAAGTTGTGGCCGACACCGGATTTGTGGACTTCAATAGTGACGTCCTGGGGCCGATCCAAACATTCTGAATGAACAGGGTGATAGATATCGCTATTATTCTAAATCTTTCTCTGTCAAATGTTCTGAATCCGCCCCTGGACGTCACTATTGAAGTCCACAAATCCGGTATCGGCCACAACTTCGACGTCGGCCACTGTAATACTAAGTAGGCTTATTTATGACAAAGAAAGTTCCGAGAACTTATGTTTTGTTCATCTATAAGTTAGGTACCTAGGTGATGCCCACTTATTATGGGCGTTTGAGATTTGATCTTAAAAAACAATTGTTTGGTCTTATATAAATGACAACTGATCCATTATAATATTTGGTTGCGCCTAGACCTACTCTTGTATAATTCTGTCCTGTCCATGAAATTGAATGATGGGGTTCACACTCAAACTGGCTCAAACTGTGCGCGCTAGGGAACAAATGGGCAAGAGTTTATGGCGCAAACTTCGGCCATGGCTCTAGATTGCCTAGGAGCTCCAGCAATGATGTGGGAGGTGGCCGTCTGCCTCGTCTGCTAAAAAATGATCATCGATGGCACAAAGCGTGGGGAGGAACTTTACTCATAAATCTACAGTGGGAGAAGGCTGTAAAGAAAAATGCCTGAAGCTCCCCTTTGGTTTTCTGACCTATAGAGTTTTAAGCATAAAATACGCGTGATTAAACAACGATTCTTTAGAATGGTGTGACAAACGGGTCATTTACACTTGAAGCAATGTTGCGACAGGACCCGGATGTCGACAGGAAGCCACCTTGTGGATTGTGCACGCAATAGTCATTGCCCATACGTTTTATTCATGCCTTGCTATGTGCATGCTATGTGCCACAGTATACCAGGTGCAGCCTGGGATTGCATGTGGCTTCTGTGACTCCTATAACTGCAGCTGGGATCCATCCAAATGTGCAGAATCATGGTTGCCTGAGATTATGTGAGCAAGCTGGAGCAGCACAGGGCCTCTCTTCCTAATTCCTCTGTTGCATGATCACCCAAACCACATGAATTATTCCAAGGGCTGACACGACACGGCCAATCTCGTCATGATAACAAGGCCCTGCGGCCACCTTTATGTCTGGCTTGTAAACGACCTCTTCGAGCATTTACATTAGTGCATCTGGTATGCCATGCTGAGGGTATGGTTCTACACCTTACGCATCAGCATTTTGCTGTTATGCAATTTGAAGTGTCCCCGAAGTGACTAAATGAATACTTGCTATTAAGAAAAGCGCCTCATATTGACAACTTCACTCCTTCTGGCAACCTTTAGTGTTGAGTGCGCTCTTGTGTATATATATATAATTTTATTGACCGCAGAGCATCAAAAAGATACATGTGTCATAAAAAAATAAAATACAAGGTAAAAAATAAGAATATACATATATATAATGATAAAGTAAAATAAAATAACAATCTACATGAACATAATTTAGTTACGTATTAAAAACATCTATATGATAATTATGTACAACTATAAGCATATGAATAAAACAAGGCACCTTCAGGGCAATTAGCAGGAATCAATGCACCATAGAAGATTAATACTGAGTACAAATATGCAGCAGGAGTGGGTATTTACATATGTACAGATTGTATATCCAGTTATATATTGTCTATTTTAGGAACTATATATAATTATAATAATAGTAAAAAATTACATAAGCATACCAGTATGTGTACAAATCCTTTGGAGCAACAATAAATGAAATAGAAAAGCATATCAACAACCAAATATATGTACAAACAAACAATCAAGCATGCACCAGGCAACCACAAATGAAACCATGCGAGTCCGCATGTCCAGTGCCTATAGCTACCCATAACCATGTGGTGAACTTTATGAATGAAATGTATATTAAACGATATTATCAGTTTTTAGGACTATGTTTAGGAATTTACCTAACGCATAAATCATTTCTGAGTTTTTATAAATCATTATATATTGGTAGGGTCATTTTAGAAGATTCTTTGGTTCTTGACTTTTCAGACTGAAATTAAAACAGAAAAATTATCTAGGCTAGTGCGCGATACATACCATTCATATTATATGTTTTATTTTTATCATTATTATTTTTTCAACCTAAACTTCCTTATCTTGTACATTAACAGGCCAAATATGTGCTATCAACTCAGAATATCTCTTATTACTGCACATATGTTCATGTCGGCTAACCTCTCCCAAATATGTGGCTATTTTGCTCACTCACTGTAGTGAGGTCATTAACGATAGACAATAATTTTCTGAGCTTTTAAGATAATAGTATTTTCCTGGAGAAGAAGAAAAAAATAATAATACAATTTTTATTTCATCCTGTGTAGATTCCGCAAAAGGCGTTGCTATGGTTGAATATTTTCTGCAGAATCATTGGTTTCTGAATGTTTAACTACCAGGCATAATATTATTGAATTAGAATTGATGATGAATTTCTTTCTTTTGCAGAGGTTGATCCGCTGAATACGAAATGGTGAGTAAATTGTTTTATTTCAAACCGAAGGTGGTTTTCATTCGAAAGAACAGTTTACAAGGGGACGCCAAGAAATGTAATTAGAATATTTTAAGAGGTTTTGGCTGTGTGAGGTAATCTCAAATTCAACAGAGGCATTATGGAAGTGTGTAAGAGGATTTTTCCTGCTGTTGGAGCAATTAGCAGTGAGCTGTGACTTGTTTGCAGCATCAATATTGACAACGTCAGGGCCTGTTTGTCTTGTCCTGTCACTGCATTCCTAACCTGTTTAATAATGGAAGCCCTGCTCAACTCCACACATAACATATTTATAATGACAGTCATCTAGTTTGCATGGAAACCGAAGCTCACGAAGCTCACTTTAGTGTAAGTTTTTTGCTTATTTGTAACACAGCTTGAATAACTACATTTTTGAATGGATACGCAAATATATCGCTTTAAGGAAAGTTATTTTTGAAAGCTTCGGTAATCAAAGTGTATGGGATGAAAGCCCGTGTATTTTTATGGACCTGAACGTTGTGGGGCCTACTGCGATAGAACATCCTCATCTTCGGTTGACGTTTCACCAATAAGGACACTTTTAAAGTTGTTTTACTGGTTTGTCTTATGGAGGTTTCGTATCTTTTGTTGAAAAATCATTGATGAGGAAAGGTTAGGACATGGCAGTCTGACAGTCATACTTTTTAAAATTTCTTCCATCTATGTTTACTGACGTCATGAGCATCTGGTGAACTTGTTAAAAAACAAAAGAACCGTTTACTTTTTAAATAAACCAGACTCAACTGCACGTTGTTTTATTTATTTGAGTTACATATAGCTGGAACATGTGGTGTGCAATCGTCTGGAGTGTGGGATATTCTGTTGAGTTAAGCTGAGAGAGAGAGAATTTATTTATATGACCAAAAAAAAAAAAAAAAAAAAAGCAAATTACAAGGAACAACTAAAGAAATGTACGTTATTACACATAATATGAGCAGTAAATAAATAAAATTAAAAGTCAAAATACATATATTCTCTTTAACTTTGGTCAGGAGACATCAACTAAGTTCTTTTACAAAAAAAATAAAAAAAATAACAAGATCTAAATATAATATATAATGATGGGATGAAAATGAAAATATGATAAAGTGTATACAAGTGTGTGTCACAGTATGTATGAATATAGAGCGAACATCTGTGATGGGAGTTTTGTTAAAATTTAAAAATACCATGAAATACAAATTGGACACGTGGAAGTCTCTCAAGGTGACAGATGTCACAATTTTGCATAATATGTAAAATCATTTGATTGTATTTTTGATATGTTAGTAACTATTGCGCTTGTGTGTGGTTCGTGACTTCAGTATCATTAAAATATTTGTGTGGCATTTCTAAAAATGAGGGTAATTTTGGAGAGAACTTCGTGTACAGCAAAGTACATGGTTTAATCCAATAACCTTTCAAATGGCAATATTATCTTCACTTCTAGTTCTACTAGGCCATAATCTCCCTTTTCCTTTCTTTTTTTGCCTCAATATCATATTTGCATATTTTCTCAAAACTAAAAGCGAATATGTCACTAGCTGTTTAAGGTATTATCTGTGGATTTTGATTTGTTTAAATGAGTTGTCACTTGTTGGTTATTACTGTTTTAGTTTAACTTGCAGTCATATTACAATGTATTGTTTCCTTTTAGCTACAATGTATATGCGTTGCTATAGTGTTACTATCAGCGGGTCATGTTAATGGGAAATCATGAAATTTTCCGTAATTGCCTGTATCATAACGAGGTATCTGTGGCTGGTGTTAAGAGATTATATATTGATTAATGTATTCATTAAAATGACCTAGTTATACAATGTGGAATATTTCAGTATAAAACTAATGTCATTGTCATCAGCTGGTTTGGTTTTACACTGCAACTAGACTTGACTGTTGGAGACTAATAAGCTATTTCATGGACTCGACAAGTTGAAGTGGCATCCATTTGACAGTCAGAAGGGAAAAGCAGAGTGATAACAATCCTCACTTTCCTGCACTTTTGGATCTAGTATTCAGTGTGAATGGGGGGCAGATCCCCCCGATCAGTTGAATGTCTGCTAATGAAGTCGTCTCCTGCTTGGGACTAATATCTGGGGGTCAATGAATGTGGGGTCTGGATCGAACGGGGTGTCGGGAATACCCCACAAATCTGGGCTTTATGACAGGGCGCTCGGGGGCCACAAACATAAAAGGGGGATTCTGTAATCATCCCAGATTCTCACTGCTGGACCCAAGCTGACCGTTATGGCCCAGGATTGGAAACAATGGCAGCTCGAGGTCATTAAGGCCCTTATGGAGCTGTAGGACAGTTCCCGAAGAAGGTCAAGGCCACTGGAAGAAAGGACCAGCACTAAACTTTAGTGTGTATGCTGAGAAAAAAATAAAGAAATAAAAAATGGAATGGAGAAGAGATGCATCGGAGATAAGAGCTAATCTTTACTGCAAGGCTATGTTAGGCGTATCTAGTGTCAGCCTTTATAACCATGAGCAGTGTGTGATACTAGAGTGGGTCCACTGATAACAGCATAGCATCTTCTGCATGCCCACTCCCCCTTTCATGCATGGCAGCATCAGAAGATGGAGTGACTGTGTCTAACCACCAGCAGCAGCAGCAATAGCTGCACAACCTATCCGCCTTTCTCCTATGAATCTCTGATTCTCGAATTATGTGCTGTGTTATCTCTTCTGCTAGATGCAATTAATCCCACTGGGTTCCTTCTGATTGCTACATGAATCATTCATGCATTGATATGCTCCAAATTGCTCATGCCACAGACAGATCGTGTCTTTGATCCATATATGTCTATCCCTGGATAGATAGTGGCTTTGTGATATCTCTGTTGAAGTATGTCCTCTTTGTACTTTTTGTCATCCATTTCTCATACAACTGCACAATTTAGATTAGTGAAGAGCTTTTAATTTAATACAATTGTTTCAAGTGTTCTTGATATGCCATTTTACCAAAACCGTGGTAATGCATGGTAACTGTAATATGGGAGATAATGATTATGATAGACTTAAAATGTTAAAATCAAAAGCATTCTTTAAGAAAAAGCCACTGCTTAGCATTGCTTTACTTGAGATGCTAGTATGAGAAGACCCGTGCGACACGATGTGATTTTGAAATTGAATATTTTACTGGTTGCTTTTAGCTCAATGTTACACGCCTCCTCTTTATTTGATATTCTGTAGAAAGGTAACAAAAATATTGATATGAATTGGTATATAGGCTTCAAGACCATGGTACACTTTTGTATATATAGGGGAGCTTTGGGCACCATGAGCCGTTTTTTTAATTTTTCCATCTTGGAGCATGAAGTGACAATTGTAGTCCTACTGTAAACATTGTACAAAGTTTAACATCCTGAGTATCCTATGTAAAATGTTGAAGTGTACATATCATTTGTAAGAGGGAGAAATACTGTCTTTAAAAAATTTGGTCAAGTGGCTCATGGTGCCTCGACCAGGGCACCTTGAGCCAACCTAACAAACACTTGGAATTGGCTAAAAGAGGCTTTAGTTTGCTTCAATAGTGGCACAAACACGAATTGTCATGGACTTAGAGCAATCAGCAATTAACTATGAACGTTAGCCCATTCAGGAAATAATATGTTAGAAATAATATAATTTATCTCAAGGTGCATGTTTCTTTACAGTTATATTAGGAAATGCTGATAAAGTCCATACAAAAAACAACATGATTGTAGGGCCCAACCTCAATTATTGTTTGACTGTCCAAGACGAGTGAATTATGCCTCAAGTAAAATTACATGTAAAATACACTAGTTTTTTTGCCTGAATATTACCAAGCCAAAATGAAAAAATGTCAAGTCCTGAAATGTACTAACCTGCCTACATTGCTCTGTTAAATGTATTTATATTAAGGCTTATTTTGTAATTAGTTTAAAATGGTTTGAATGTCCAAGGCAAGCAAAGTGTGTCTTGGGTAAGTGATAATTCAAGCAATATTAAATATTTATAAAATACACTATATGGCCTGTTAAATTAGGGTTTATGATGCAATTAAAGGTTTATAACATGTAATAGTATGCTTTTACCAAGTTATTGTTGTTTCATGGCCAGGCTCAAGGTACCCCGCATAGGCTGGCTCAAGGTGCCCCACTTGCAAATTTCACATTAATACACATGTACGATGGAGGTAAATCTCAACTCATCTACAATGAGGTCAATCTGTGGCATATATTGCCTTGTTCACACTGATAAATTGGTTACTGGATTCCATAAGTTATGAAGATATTAGAAAATTAACAATCTTGTCTGGTTTTATTACTCTGTAGTGAAAAGTGTAAATTCTGAATTGACACATTGTCCTGATAGGAAACTCAAAAATAATTAGTGACCTATTTCTTTATCACTCAGGGGACAAAATCATTGTCATTTACAAGGTTACTGACAAACCAACTGGCCCACAGAACCAATGGATCAAGGTGCCCCATGGCTCAAGGTGCCCTACTGTACCCTACAATTATTACAATGTTGGATATTTAGATTCTGTTCATGACCTGAACTAAGAGAAAACCTGTACAGGTGTGTTGTAGAATTGTATCTGTATGGTAAAAACAAAGCATACATTTATATCATATTAACTGTTATACTAAACTGATATACTGATAATGTCAGCTTCGTTGTGTGGCCAATATTGACCCATGATGTTAAGGCAGCAGCTCATTTCTTTATGGAATAAGTGACCAAAGAGGTCTTGGGGGCTATAAGGAGGCTCTTCACATGATAGATAAGCAAGCAATGGTTGCTATGGAGAACAAGATATGATGGGCTTGGGAGATGGATGTGAAAAATATCGACAGGGGAAGATTTGACTTGATATATGAAGGAAAAAGAGATAGATGGGGATTAGCACTAATGGATAGGTAGGTGTGCCGAAATGGCCTGGTCCTGGGATCAGCTTTCTTTCACAGCATGTGAAGTATGATGCAATGTGATGTTGCAGCTCGAAGTTATGGACAGGGCACAAAACATGAGAAAGGAGCAGGAGACTCAGGGCAATGCAGGCCACCAATAGGTCAAGGGGTATGCGACAGTGCCCCTTGTGACAAGGACAATAAGCTTGCCTGCCTCCCAGATGGATGGCCCCAAGGTCAAGGTCAGGTGTAACTGAAAGGCTTGGCAGTCGGGCCATGACCTTGCCCTTGTCAGGTGTGGGGCTGAGGGGATTTAAAACTTTCCCATAAAGCCCCCCGGCGTGGTATTGGCCTCTTATCAGCCTTGTTGCACAACTAGTGTGTTGGTGTAGTCACTGTTCTGTACTGTGTACAGTTCTCAATATATGAAAAAGTAGGACAACATCGACGTTGCAAGTGTGGGACCAATCCAGGTGTGATAAGTGAACCCCTAACACTATTTTGAGTTGCTTGCCAAAAAGGGTAGGGGTTGTGTCTGGTGAAATCGGTTGAATAATAGGGGTCTTCCACGAGACCACTGTTGACGTAAATAAAATATTCCATATAAATCGGTATGTCAGTCACTATGTCTTGACAGTCATCTTATCTGAGTCCGAATTTTAAAGTATAATCAAGACATGCAAGGCATTGGCAGAATATTGAAATATTGGCGGGATTTTATGTTTAAGAACTTAAATGTTTCCATAGACATTAGTAGACAGCAGCCACGTGCCCGGTCAACCTTGGGTTGTCAAGACAGCCTTGTAACTGAGGAAGGCTTTCAAAGTTGCTGCTAGCTTTTGTGGATTTTGGTGCAGCCTTTGTCAAGAAAATCATGTGCTTAGATTTCAAACACGATGATTATTTAACTGGAAATCTCCTGTGAGGTTTTCACGGCATGTTCATTGGACTTCAAGTCTCGTGTTTTATATCAGAGCAGCATAGGCTGTTGGGTGTCGCTTCCTGTTCTGCTGTGAAATGATCGCAGGGAATAAATTATTCATTTCTGAACAATACTCCCATGTCTTAAGACAAGCCTTTATTCCATCTCCTGTCAAAGCCTGTTGTGTTCTTACCTAAAGTGACTTCCATTGGGAAATATTGTGGATTCTAGAAAAAGAAAGGGGTTTTTTTTTTCTTTAAATTTTTTCCTGCCACAATGTGAGCTCGATTATTCCGAAGTTAATCACTACAGTGAAAAACCTCATAGCATGCTCTGCTAGAACATGTCAATAATTTCTGTCTAATTCAATAACATAGTAACTTGTTTACTGAGTTGAGGATCTTCATTAGTTACCCAGTCATAATGGTGTTCTGTGAATTTTGCATGTCCCACATTCATAATGGCATGTTTGATTTCTTTGTCAAACCTGGTGGGACATCAGCAGTGACTTGCAAGTTTACATACACAATATATGTAACCGTTGCTTGGTAACGCTTTTCAATTTGATCTCCATCCCCCATTCAATGTTACATGCCATCAAATGTTCCATGTATGGCGGAACTTCAGTATTCATCTTGGTGTCCTTTCTGGCTTGAGTAACTGCACTCCATTTGTGTTCAAGCAATGTATTATGGCATCATACCACGCCTGTTTCCAGGCTTTACATAGTGAAATTCTGATTACCCGAAGTATATATACTTCCATGTAACTGAAGCAATGGATTTACGTCTTTCCATGAAATGGTGTTTAAATCAATGAGGTCAACTTTTCGTGTTGTTTTTGGTATAGGAAAGAGGACGTAATTGATTTCATAACATCTGGTAATTCAAATGAAATATTTTGCAATATTATATTTCTTGAACGCAAAGTTTAAAGTATTTATTTTTTGCATAGAAGATGTCAGGTCTGCGCCAACTGGCTGTGTCAAAGCCATATTTGCCTTTTGTCTTTTGTTTAACTTTTCACAAGAGGTTGACACCACAAGAAGTGTTAGATTCATACCAACACTTTTGAGGGAAGCACAATATCTTGCAACACCCTTCTGTCTGCCTGGTGTTTCCATCACAAACCAAGGAGGCCACTCAAATGACCCCCCCCCCCCCCCTGCCTCCCAACCAAAGAAAAAAGAAGTGGGGAGGGGAGAGAAAAAAGAGAAGGTAGCACCAAGAGTGATTGTGCTTTGGCGACTGCTACTCTGCAGATAGAGGTTCAATTGGGTGGTCTGATCGAACGACGTTCTCTGATCCACAGAAAAAGTGCCCATAGCCACACCAGGCCATTAACAGTGGACACGATTTAATTTCCAACTACAAGGTTTCATGGAGACTGATAGTTGCTCCAGCCCACTATATCACCAGTCACCCAGCTTAAGGGAATGTCTCTGGAAAGTCAAACCCCACTCTCCCATTACACCTGCAATTTACAGCGTTTTCGGTAACATTAAATGGCCGTCCAGTTGCCTTCTTGCCCTTTTTTGGTTGGAGTGATCTTAAATTTGGCTTGTTATTGGTCAGTGGTTCTATTTTGTACCTGTTAATGATGTTAAATTGAAGTTGCCTAATTCTAAAAAATAAAAAAAACAATGACATTGTAAATGCTAAGTTAGAGGACAGGGTTATCTTTTCTGAATAGCATTCACTGTAAATAAAGAGTTGCCGAAGTAACTGAAGTAGTCTTATATGCACTCCTTTGCTTGTTGGTCTGATTGTCAAACGTGACTAACTTAGGCCATTCTGACGACCTTTGGCTCCAGTGTACTATGTGTAGGATGACAATGTTGTTGGTGGCCCCTTGATGGTTTGCCAGACTGCTTCACTTTGTCCACCTGCCTTTTTCTATTCTTGGCTGTCTTGGTTATTCTCCAATTGACCATGTTCCAATGCACTAGTTTTTTTTTTTTTTTTTTAAGGTATTTTACTTTCGTGATTTTATGACTTTGTTTTGATCTCAATTACCTTTGCATTTTTCCGAGTTCTACTTTCCCCTTGTACAAGCAGTGTAGTGCCTTTTCTGTTGAAGTCCTAAAGATCAGGAACCACATGGATTTAGGCAGATCAATACTGAATGGATGTTGAGCCTTTAAATTTAATCGTTGTGGCCAAATTTGTGGCCGAATGGCACTGCCACACCGAAATTGATAGATTGAATGTTTAATTCCTGGGATCGAATCCTTTTTACCTGGTGCATTTTATCGATCAGGACTTTGGATGGTGAGGGCTTGGAGGACTCCATGTTCCCTGAAGCGTGGATTGGAATAGCAATTATACACGCCACCATTTTAGCGTTTGGCAAAGGCTGGCATGAAAGTCAGATCAAATGGCTGTACAGGTACATGAATATAGGGGAAAAATGTAAAGCATACTGCCAAAGTCTGTCTGCCAACGTCTGTCATTATACTTCAATTATGCATAATGTCTGCATGATTCAATATGGTGGTCTCTTTTCAATTCTTCAGCCAATGGCTTCTTCTGTTTCCTGTATGATTGAAATTGTGTGGTGCATTTAGTATGATTAAAGATGTACGAAAATACTAATAATATGATTCGGCAACTGAAAGTGCTAAGTAATTATGAATGGTCGTCGTCAAGATCGTTCGGCTTTCCTACTTTTTCAAAGTTAAGTAAATTTTCCTGTTTCGGAAGGAAGTTGTCTCGTGTGTTGGGAGTTAACTGTTTTAGAGGAAGTCTTATGTTCTTTAAGCATGCAATATTTTAGTCACTAGCTGCATTAAACAGTGTGAGTAAAGAAGGGGCGTCATGGTGTGTCTTAGATCTTAAAAAATGCACTGAAATGAAAAAAATTACTGTAGGTCGAGTCAGTCACACAACTCTGATGTTAATAGTTGGAAGCTGAGAAAAAGCTGACAGTTTAGCTGAGATCTGTGCGTGAGTCAATCGCTTAGCAGCCGCAGAATGTGATGTTGGAAACACCTGAAACGTCTTGCCATTTCTCGTGATATTTTTTTTATGATATTTCACAATAGTTGGGTCTTTTTTCACAACTGTGAAGAATCTAGCTGTGGCCTTATCATTTGTGCCATACACGTGAATATGCAATTGCTTTTGATGCACCAGCAGCGTCAGCAGCAGCATCAGCAGCATCAGCCAGCAATATTCTGCATGAGATAGATATCATCTTCCGGGGGACTCCATCAATTTGTAGATTGCAGTGCTTAGCACAGCTTAGATAAGGCAAGAGCCCGGTGTGATAAAGATGGGGATAGGAAAAAGTATTGTGCACAAGAAGACCCTGGAGGATGAAGTGAATGAGAAAAAAGTAAAAAAAGCACATGGTTGAGTAGCATGGCCTCTTCAATAATGCCTTGGGGGATTCCAGTTGTAAGGTACCCCGTACTCTCTGTTGTAACCCGAACTGAATACACGTATTTGGGAAGATAGAGTCATGGCTGTGAATATAAACGCTGGCTTTGAGGCATGTGACTGGCAGACAGAGATAGGCCCAGATGCCACTGGTGAATGGATGGCGGGGATTAGAGGATAGCTGCAGAGGTTGAGGCCAGGTGATGTATAAAATGCTGGACTTGTAGTGGACAGCAGAGTGTTATGGTTCATGTCAGAGGTCATGGGCTACTTAACTGGACAGCCTTTAACCCCTTAGATGTGGGTTGCCTGCCTTTACTTGGATTCTGTCTGTCTGGTCTATTTTGGACACTTGAGTGCAGCAGGACATACGTCGAAGATGCGTGTATTCTGCCTGGATTGTTGATTCCAGATGAACCCATGCATATTCGACTTCGCTGACTGCACTGGTTGTGGGATTATATGGGATTCAATGCTGGCAATTCCTTTACCATACTTACTCTTCATCGCAGAGTATATTCTATAGGGCAGCTCTATAAGATCTAATCTCACCCTAGAAGCCAGGATCACAATATATTGCCTAATCCCTTTGCTGCTGGGTAGAATACTAGAATGTGAGCAGAGCTGCCTCAGACTTCTATGAATGAATTATAATGCCTTGAGCTGTGCATTCTCAAATATTTTCTTGTTTTGTTTCGAGATGCTGACATTCATAAGATTCTACTTGTTCAGATGTCTTAGATGCCATGGTCTTTTATATAATGCTAGGATCGCCTACTGATTTGCCTGAGCTATTTCTTGTGTTCATTGACTGTAAGATGGAGTGAGCCACCTGTTCCAGTCTATGGTTTGTGATGTTTTCTTTGCTGTCTATAATAAGTCCACATCTGTCTAAACACATTTTTCACATCCGCCACGTTCTTCTAGGCAAACAACAGCAAATTAAGCAAACTATGCACACTGTGCAAGTAAGGTTTCTTAAGAATTTTAGAGGTGAACCTATGAGATATAGATTCAAGATATTTCGTGTAGGTATGGATCTCTGCAGCTAGTTTCGGTAACACTTTTTCATGTTGAATGTCAGTTTCATAATAGAAATGTTGCACTCTTTGTTTCTGATAAAACAATCAAGGTGGCGTGTGAATATTTTATTGTCTCCTTTTGTGGCAAAAAGGCCAGCAAAGCTTCTTGCTTTTTGAGACTCTTGCTCCTCTTTGTTTGAGATTCTGTTCAAGTAGCAAGGTAACAGGAAAATATGAGAGGCTGAAGCCATTTTCACAAAAAGAAATAAGGACGTCAATGTGATTAGGTGGATTCAATTGAGGCTGGGCGGCAAGACTGAAAGCCTTTGAGTGCTTCCTCACAATTTATCGTTACATGGCTAACGCAGGCAGATTAACACAGGAAGTATATCATGGCAAATGTTTTGCCCCATAAAAATGTCTTGGGGCTTGTGGGACAGTGGCATTGGAGCCTAATGTGGAACTAAGATGCATATGGCCATTAATATTCTTCTGCACTCCTGAGTAAGATGGTCTGTGCAGCCTTGGTGGCTGTGTGTCTATATCCAGGATGTTATTGTGGCCCTAGGCATATCTTACAGCCCTGGAAATGGAATCTAATGAGGAAATGGAAGGGGAAATTGGACTTACAGTTCCACGTGTGATGTAAAGCCGTGAGTGGCCTTTGTGTGGGGGATGGGTGAGACAGGCTTATTGCGGATGGCACGCTCTCTGACCCCACTGCATGTTAGTAATGCTTTACGCATAGGAGTGTAATGCAGGGACAGAGCAGTTACCTCATACTATGTGTTCCATAACACTCCTCTCACAACCACTGACTGTTGCTCAGTCCTTGTTCAGGCTTTGGCTGTGGCATTGGCTCTCAGTGCACAGTGGCTATCTGTGGTTGTCTATCTTGACTCCGCCTGTCTTTATCAGTCCCAATAGTTGAAGGCTGTTAACTCTTGTCTGCATATATATAATGCCGTCTACATATGACTATTAAATCTGACAACATTTTTGCAATCAGGCCATAAATCTGACAATTCTTTTCAGTTATATTCACTGTGTGGCTCTCTGACTATCTCTCCAGTTTTACTTCTGGCAGTGGTCTTCCTGTGTCTTGAACTTTTACTCCGGCTATATCTCTCCTTGTAACTCCTTGTGTCTTTAACTGTAGCTCTGACATGTCTCTTTTTATGCGACCATTCTGCCAGTGTCCCCTGTTAGGCGCAGTATATTGCACAGCCATCTCCGGGACTGATTGCAAATCTTGTTAGATGAACACGGACCATTTGCAAAGGACATTAAGAGGTGCTCCATCTCGTGACTGCTGTAAATCATTATGTTGGCTGTAAAGCAAGGATGGTGGTCCTCATCCTAGGTAAGAACATGGCTCGAGATACCTAATAAACATCAAGGAAGACATCATCAGTCACGAGTTGTTGGTATTCCCTACAACAGGCACCACGTCGTACTGCGGATGCTGGACTCTTATATATTAAGCAGTTGAAGGTTGTTGGCGAATTGGCAATTGAATTCGGTGTCCTGTACTGGTCGATCAGTATATTGGATCAAGTGTTATGGATCGCCAGAAATGAAACCTATTTGAAGCTTCAATTATGAGCCGTATATATCACGAGTCAAGGACTCAGAATGTGCTCCGAAACCATACACTACATTCAGTATGTACCAGCGGTAAGTTATGGATAGTCACAACTGAAAGGAGAAGGATTCTGACCCTCGTGTGCCAGGATATGTTGTGTATATTGAGCCCAAGCCGTATATCTGATGTATTTATGGTGATGCATGGCTCCGTATGAGCTTGTTTGTTTCAAGCCAGACCAGAACAAATCCCCAATTGCCAAAGTCGAGCAGCTTAAGCCATGATTTGCAACAGCCATGACTCCGTGTGTGTTTCTTCTGGGGAAGCCGTATGAGTGACGGCCAGGGATTGCAGGCCTAAGTATGGCTGGAGGCAGATCCCTGCAGGATTAAGGCCAGGTGCAGGCAGGTGCAGATTCAGCACAAGGTGATAGGAGTAGCAGAGGAGCAGCTCAGATGCTGGAATGAGACAAGGGTCACCTGTGGCACCAGACTACAAACAGGTCTGAGACCGCTTCGGGATATTCTCTGATCCTATCCTTGCTCCCAGCTATTTGCAAAGCAACAAGGAGGCAGCCCAGACGAGAAGGTTTTTGAGAGTAAAGGATGGTCATTCGGTTCTTGGAATCCGGCTCTCTTGAGTTGAATGCCTTGACAACCGGTGTCCCTTGAGTTGTCTTTTTTGGCTCGGACTTTTTTGTCCTCGTGTGTCTACTGTGCACCCTACGCTTGCATTAAGGCTGTGACCCTGGGCAATACTCATCTGGAAATGTCTGTGTGTACCTCAAGCGGGATTAGGAGATCAATAGACAGAGGATTCGCAGACCTCCTCTCTTGGTGCTTTGGTAAAACCTGCTAATGAGGTCCTCCTGGTTCCAATGGACCCAAAGTGAATTCTCTGTTTTCAGCATCAACTACAGCAGCAGCCCAAATGTAGATGCTCGTGCAATACAATTATACTGGGCTTGCAGTTTGCTAATGAAGTCACTTTGTGTGGCTTGCAAGTTATGGCAAACTGCATGATATGTCATCTGGCCATCAACATTTCTGCATAAGCTTAAGCAACTACAACTAAACAAGATACAAAAGGCTCAGACGCAATGAAACTGTGAAGCAATGCAGTTCTTTCACAGAGCGTAAGTGCTGGGTCTTGGGAGACTTTGAGACCAAGGGAGATAAGTAAGAGACATTGGGACAGACCAGGGCTAGTGCTTGCTATTGCTCCTAGACGGTTTCCTTCGCTAGCTCCCAGGCTCCCACTACAATCTGATCAGCCGAATCTGCAATGTAGATGCGTTCTTTGTGCCGCTAATAAGGATTTGCAAGCAATGCTTGAGATGCAGCTTGGCGCTCCATCAAATAAATGTATATCCAATTGGGCAGTTGTGGCCACCTCTGGGCTCCCTGCTGGGATTGATGCGGCTGGGGAAGCTGCGGGGATTAGCCACTTCTTCCTGCCGTCAGCTGATGTATGGTAATTAGGAGAAGATCTTCTCTTGCCTTCTCCCCCTTCTCCCCCTTCTCCCTCTTCTCTACTGTTGCTGCTGCTGCTGCTGCTATGATGCTCCTGGTGATGGTCATGGTGATGCAACTTTTATAATACGACTGCAAGGTGCTCATGGCCTTCAGATGCATTTTCTTCACTTGCTGGTATTCTAAGAAATTAATATCCCCAATTTCAAAGATCGTTATTACTTATGTTTTATTCTCACCCAAGTTCAGTCACTACACTGATTCATTCTTCTGGCAGATAGAATTACAAGAACTTAAAATGGAACATTAAAAAATCTGTTTACCGATAATGTTTTAAACCATAAGCTTTTCAAATCTTTCAAAGATTCGTGGATAACACTTTCGGGAGCTTAAATCCTTATTGCATAAGTGAGTTGAAAACTTAATGTGTGGCTGTGGTCCTATTGGATAATGCATTTAGAGAGGCCTCATGTAATATAGCAGTAGGCCTGGTTTGTTGTGAAAATATTGCCATAGCAATTGTCTATCCATTGTTGTATTGCAGGTCATGATGAGTGGTGACTGGCGATGATGCAAATATGATATTGCTTGTATTTCCGCTGCTCATTGTGTGGTCTGTAGATTGCTGGCGTTTCAAACAATTCCATACACACTCATCAATCCTGAGATATGCATATTGTGGATTTGCCAGGCGCTGTCCATGCATATATGGCACATAGCCATAACTCATTTGACCAATGGGCAGTGTGCCTCTGGTCATTCCCCCAGGACCCATGCACCTGCAGATCGACAAGTGGCCCTTTCAGCAGCATCAGCAGCCAAACTTTGATGGAGCGCCTCACCTGGGACCTGTCACGCTGTTTGTACTCATCACTATGATTGCATTGGTTTGCTCAGCCCAGGGCAGATGTGCCTGGAATAATAGCATTCAGCCTGGGGTCTCTTTCGGCAATTTGTAGTTGCTGCAACAAGTGATTGTTTTGACATCTTTGCTCCTCCACCAACTCGCCATGGCAGCAGCAGTATCAGCAGCAGCAGCAACAGCAGCAGCAGCAGCAGTAGCAGCAGCAGCAGCAGCAGCAGCAGCAGCAGCATTGCTGGGCAACCTTTGCTTTTGGGTTGAATTGTTGTGCACACCAGCCAATGGTTCATTCTCTTGCATTCTTTGCCCGTCAATAATGCTTTTCATTCCGGTTTGCAAAGCAGAAAAATGGAAAGAAAAGGAACCTCCATTATGAAGCCAATGAAGTGAAAAACTATATATTTCCCATTGATAAAAACCGTGCTTCCTTCCTGTGGTGGCCATGCTTTTCTACCTACATAATAGAAGGCTATGACAGTCGCTAGAAGACTTGGAACCTCCTGTATCTGGGAGGCGTGGAGATCGATTTACAAATAGAACGTGAAACTATGGATGACAACCTTACATAAAACTAGATGGGAGCAGGAAAAACTAGATGTAGAGGTAGATGTCCTTGATCTAGGAGGATAAATGGAGTGAAAGGGCAGCCTGACATTTCTCCAAAATGTCTCTCATTAATTCCATCTTTTCTATGGCCTCATTCAGACTCATTGCCTCCCAGATAGCTGTCAAAGAACCTTCGTGTTAGTCAACTGCGATATTCGACAACGTGAAATTTTGTTAATTTCTCATATTATATGGAAATTACCATGAATCTGAAAAAAAATCTTTACAGCTGCTGGAGATAAAAATGTCCTCTGGCTTATTGTGCATTGACGTCTGTCTGTGACATTTTGCAAATGAGTATGGAAGATTGCTGGAATGGTTTTTGAGGTTGTCATTTTAATTATTAGGTTAAAATGGAACCATTCTCATACAGCAGATGTCAAGAAACAACAGGGAACAAAGGGTATATGTCGTAGATGGAAATGATTGCTTTCACAGTATAATGTGGTGTCATATTAAGTAAAATGAAGAAATTTAAGCAGCCCAAAACATATGAAATCTTGCATATCAGATTCAAATAGTCTAAATGAATACTGTCGAACTTGTGTAATACTGTGTGTATTTGGCATTACACCCAATTTAGTTTTGCAACGCCACATCTCCACTAGTTCTTTACCTTCTTTTCTCCTTAGAAGGACAGACTTGACACTGGTCAGTCTGAAAGGCAGGGGGAAGCCATGGTGTGGTCAGTTTACTTGCGTGATGTCTGGACTAGGCTGGACAAAATGGGGTTGGAAAGAGACGTTTCTTTGGCCTCCTGCTGACCTCTTTGCCTGCACGCAACGCCCTCAGAAACTGTACCTTTGTCCAACCACTTTCATCTTTCGACTAATGATTGTCCAATTTTAACAACACATTAGTCTGTAGCTTCTATGTATTTTCTAAGCACAGCTAAGTGTGAACTGTTTGGCAAGATAAAGTTTTCATTTCTGCAATATATTATTAACTGGTGAGGAAGCTAGCTAATTGCCTGTAGCATCTTGTTAGCTGGAATTTGTGTCTTTTTCTTACCTCTCCGACTCATTAGAACCGCATGTAGTGCCATCATTCTGTCAAGTCTCAGCCATTACTTCAAAAGCAACAATTATGGAAGAGAAAGTCCTTTTAAGACATCCTCTTATCAGATGCTTCTTAGAACCTTAAAACTATTCAGAACACAACGTTATGACTCTCCATTTGCTTTTAAACCACAATAGACTCAGGCTAAAGTCATGGGTATACCCAATAGATCCTTCACAACAGGCCCTTACAGTCTCATAGAGGGAGAGCTTTGAAGAATCAATGCTGCAGGCAGTGGACATGTCTTCCTAGTCTGACTGATGGGTCAGTGCAGAGCCATTGTCCTGCAGATGTATGCAGCAGTTGATGCCACTGCAGGGAGGACACTGCAGCTATCAACTTGATGACCTGTTTGTTGAGCTTAACCACAACATGTATCTGGAGACCTATAAACTCTTTGCTGCCTGGACGCACACACTGCCGCACAGCCCCAATATGTAGCAATATGTTGACCGCTACTAAGGTTTCTTTGAGACTGCTTTTTGCCTTCCTACCCTAAAAAAACTTTTCTGTTTTCTTTTTGTGTACTCTGTATCCGCATTGTTAGTGCTCGCCTTGTACACCAGGTACTTCTGCCAAGTTTGTGTAATATTCCTGGAGCAAAATACCAATAAGTTGTTAAGTTTAAAGATGATCTGATATTTACAGCTGATATCGTTGACATTGAAACAAAACACCAGATGATGTCATGTGAATCCAGGAATACCACAGGCTGAGGGACTGTCTTAGCCTATTGAAGTCCTTCATTCACATGATGTCATCTGGAGTTTCTTTTCCAAGTCAAGGAAATCAGCTGTAAAATGCTGCTAAAAACATACGTAAGACATTGTCTGTGCTGAATGAAGACAGTGCTTTCAACGAGTGGGCAGTGAGAAGAGAACATAGTGGTTGTTCTGCCCGTAAATTGACCAATGATTTGTTCATAACATGCAAACAAGCAATTGCATTAAGCGCAACAAGTATCAGTATCTGTTACCATTGGTCACATGCAATACACATGCAATACACATACAATATACATACAATATTGAGGGTCATCGTGATCACTTGGTCCTGCCTCTGATTCTGTTTGCTTTGTAATTGAGACAACAATCATGGTGCACAGCATCAGAACCATCAACAGCAGCAGTAACAACAACAGCAACAGCGGCAGCAACAGCAAATAAAGAGGGTGATTGGAGCGACAACACTGCTGATTACATGTGATCACCACGATACAATAAGACCATGTCCGGGGCAAAGCTGAGCTAAGCAGGGCAAAGACATTTTCGTGGAGAAATTAATGAGAGCTGGCCCATGGCGTTTCCTGCTGACCTTCCCACACAAACATTGTGAAGCTCGAGAAATAATGAAATTATGGCTGGCTTGTGTGTCTTCTCAATGAACCTGCAGCAGTGAGTCTTGGAGCAAGCAGCACCATGCTTGATCTGCCCAGATGTGCCTAAATGAGCCGACTCCTCCCACTTTCAATTGAATTTCCTCTTCCCCCACCTACATTGTTCTGTAGCTCCTGATTGATTCCTGATTCCTGGAATTAAGGAGAATGAGAATTCGTTATGCTTTGTCTTTGTGAAATATTTAAAGTTTTTGTTGTGTTTCCAAAGCCAGTATATACTGGTCTGGTCATACTGGTCGCCATGCAGTCAGAGGCAGACGTAAAGATGAAACGATAAGGAACTGACCAACTCCTTAACCACCAGGCTGACGTCCGCCTTCTAATTCACATGGATGTTCAAGTACATCTAAGAATTGAATTGGTGTACTGCTTTGCGTGAAAGAAGATAGTAAATAATAAATTTAAGCACTTTGCATCATTTACAGGGTGCAGGTTCAGGAGCTTGATGTGAAGTGAAATGTCATACAGTCTGCATCCTGCATGCGCCTCAAGAATACTTCAGAGGACATTTTCTTGGTTTAATGTGGATACGACGCGTTTCTTGTGATATTTGAACATGGAGATTTGAGAAGGTGAAAGCTTCCATCTTAGGCATGGCTCCCAAACTGAATATAAAACTCTCTGAGCGCTTCTGTGTGCCTTGAAAAGATGATGGGAGGCGGCGGGAGAAATTATGCGTGTGGGTCGTGTGCAAGACATGGGAGTCTGCAGAAGCAATGATGCGGTTAGTTGGGGCCAGGGATGGTGTAGTAGCCATTACTTGGCAGTTAAATGATGAACGGCAGAGTCTAAGGTCTGGAGTCCATCCAAGCAAGACTGCCTAAGTCACGCTGGGCCCTGCTTCCTTTACAAATTGGCTCTGCATCCGTCAATGGGACCATGGTGGGACTGCTGGCCCAGCCGTGTGAACCTATAATCAGGTCTGAGGCGGTCTGCCTGGGCCCTGTCTATATTCAAACAGAAATTAGCGTCAGGAGTGGAAGTCCATCTTAATCTGGGCTATGTGAGTCTGGGGTTTATCTGCATCATCAATCAGTAGATGAGCAGTGAAGGGGACCGGGTTGGAGGTGCAATTAGAGAGCCAGCCCACTCATGCCGCTGCTGCTGATGCTGCTGATGGTGCTGCTGCTGGTGGAACGGTGCAGGATGTCCTGCCAAATGTTTTATTCAGCAGCAGAGATGGCACTCGCTCTACCTGGTCATCACTCAGCCCCCTGACTAATGAATTGACCGCTGCTGGACGTAATTGAAATCACCAGTGTATTCCCAGTCCGATGCAGTCTGCTGTCCGCAGCACAATTGATCAGAAATTGCCTGCATCTCAGCCTGGCCGTGGACGCCTCCCAACCAACTGTCCCCCTCAATTTAGCCACAAGACTTAAGCTCCGCCAAGATGGAGGGGCTCGACAATTTACGACTTCCAAGATTTCCTGGACACACGAGTTTGTTCTAGACTTCTCCCAATTACTGGAACTAATGCAGGAACCTGATGTCTCCCAGCAAGCTTCGTGAATAATGAATTGATGTTGCTTATTTTTACAGGCAGTAAAATTGGGCCTGATAAGGCGGTTCATGGCCAGGGAATTAGCCCTACATTAGTCAATTCCAGTGGTAAATGTTTCTTGCTGCATCTGTGCACAGGGTTGTTGTGCTATTATGAAATTTCATCCATATATACGTTATTTTATTGTCGTACAATGTTAGGGAGCATTGCTGACAGAATTGACAAAGAATGCATTTGTTCGCAAATTTTCGAGCATCTTGTATTATCAGATGAATACCCATTGTGTTGTGCTGTTGGAGAAAACGATTAAAACTGGCTGGAATGCATATTAAACATTGCGTTGGAGTATATGATTACAAGACTTGGTGGGGGCCTAGCTCAGTGGTAGCACTGGGCTTCCAACCACTGGGTCCCGGGTTCAATTCCTGGTAGATGAGCCCATGTTGGATGGCTGTTTCATCCTTTGTCTCATTGCCATGGTCCCTACCTGTCCTAATTAGCCCATCAGGTGAAGAAATGCAGGACGTAAAGCCCTAATCCACCACCACCACAAGACTTGGTGGCTGTCGTGGTAGTTAATGTCTTCATGTTGTGGAAAAGACAGGGACCTTGGGTAATCTGTTTAAGGCAGCCATATGTGCTATGTTTTGTCTGAAATGATGTTTGCACGCAATGTCTTGAGTTGTTGATGAGATAATTTGAGAGACATGATCAGCCTTGGTTGATGGTGATAGGATTACCAGCAGCCAATCTTGTTTGCTCTGCCTTTATGCTGAGCTATGCAGGATTGACAGCCATAACTGCATCCAGCCTGCCTTAAGCTCCTTGTGTACAAATTATTCAGATATCATTTACTTATTCCGAGTGTGATGTCAGGCTGTTAAATTTACATGGATATTCTTGCAAGGGAATAGGAGATGGGAAGTGACTTCTTCATACTTGGGTATCCTGTGATAAATCTCCCTATGATGTCCCAAATGTGCACAAGAAGCACCCCAGTTCAGAGGGCACAAATTGGCAAGGCATTATTAAAGATGTAGGGCTGTTTGAGAATAAGGTAGGGACACTGGGGCCCTCCTCAGGCAGTCTTGGGTGATTGGCTTTATGGCTTGACATGGTTGTTATTTCCTGATTTGTGGTCAGTCTGTGGGGCCACATTGATTTCCATGCAAGAGGTGTCAAGTAGAGCTAGCACCTTGGGTGTCACTCCACTAATCTGTTTGACGATATTCTCCCAGCCTTGTGTAACCCCACACAGCCCCAGCACAATGTACGATCAATAAGCCACCATTTGTCTGCTCGCTGCTGGACTGGCTGATCTACTAATCCCAGTCTCTGGAGCCCCATCACAGCTAATGCAAGGAGCTGCAGCAGGGAGACTGGCTCTCCCTCTTACAAACTTGCCCTCTTCTGGGACCTGGGATTCTGCCATTCTTTGCACCGAGTTCGTTTATGCATGAGCCCAAAGTTGCATCACTGTCTGGGACTCTTGTGCTGTTAGTTGCTGTGCATGCAGGGTTTTTTGGAGGCTATGACTATTTGGTAAGGAGTGGGACATGTCGGTGAGATTGGCCTTTTTCTTGGGGGGGGGGGGGGGGGGTAGGTCTCCAGAAAGCCTTGACATATAATTCATAGACTTGGAAACTCCACAGCACTGCTCTAGAGGACGTCACGTAAATGCAGGATCCCCATTGGCTGACGGTCTGCTTAACCAATGGGAGTTCTGGATTCAGATGACGTCCTCTGGGGCTTAGCTTCCAAGCTGTGAGATTGGTTTCCAAGTCTCTGATTTTGTTTTGGCTGTAATATGAGATAATGTATTATTTATTGACTGTCTGATGACAGGAATTTTTAGTAGCAGTACAGATCAAAATACATATTATGCTGAAGCATTAAACCGTCTTACATATGTTTCTTTTCCTTTGTATATTACACGAATTTAAGTATTTGTCTATTTTTTCTCCTTTTTGATGTGCTTTTGCCTGATATTATTATTGCTGCACTTGTTGCATTATATCTCGTGGGATATCTGGCCCGATCTTCCCATTGCCTGATATCTTGAAGTTGCGGCTGGAAAACATAGAAGTGCACCTTGCCTTATGCAGTAGTCATGATGGCCAATCATAACTTGCATTGGACCACAGATCACAGCTGCATTGCTGGCTGAGTGCAAGGTCACAACATGCTCCTTGTAAGTATGTGGTGTCACATATAGTGGTCTTATGTGTGATGCACTTTCCCTGGATTGCATTTGGCAAGTCATGCATCATCATGCTCATTCTGTGTCACCATATCGCCATGATTGTTTACATTAGAATGGACACGAGTATTGTGGCTCTATATCATGTTTCATACGGAATCATTACTGTGTGATATCAGCTGTAATATGACCTTATTTGCAAAGAAAATTATTATTTTTTGTACACAGATTGTAAAAGGTTTTTGTTTTCAAAGGCATGCAATTGCTCCTCAACGAAACCATATGCTTATATCGCCCTCACAGAAAGGTGAAATCATGATCGTCAAACATATTGTATTACATGATGGAATCATACACATATACATGAGCAACCTATACCAATGGCATTTGTGTATTAAATTCGCATATGTATTGATGTGTCTGCAAGGTTGGCCGTTTTTCTTGTTGGGCTGAAGAAAGTTTTAATGCAGTTGTAATGGTAGCAGGCTGAATAAAAAAGGATACTTAAGAAAGTTAGAAGTTGATTCATGTGTGTCCCAACAGTAATGCCAAATGTCAGCTCTTCCTCTTGAGGGCTTAGTGAATGAAAGGGAAGGAAAGGTAAAGAGGGTGATAGTAAAAAATGAGAGTGTCTTGCTGGTAGCCAGGTCCTTTGAAATGCTGGCTTCTTTGGACACTGATCCTGTTGACAAGAGAGGACCAGTGGCGATCTTGGCCCGGGGTCATCCCAGAGCCATTCTTAGGCACGACTATGTGTGTACATTGGGCCCTCCTGCTGTTCTCTGTCAACATTGATGACTGGTAGTGGTGGTGTTCAATGTCAGGAATGAGAGGCCATTTGATGTAATGAGCTGGCTCTGACAAAACAGCCTGTTGGATTTATCCCTTTCCCCTTTTCTATTTGATTTATTTGTCCTGGATTTGTGAGGAATCGTGCAGTATTTATGTGTATTATCTTAATGGATTAAGACGTTGTCTTGCCGGAATTAATAATGCATAAATACTGCATAATACACCTGGTGCAAATAATGAAGAAAGGATTTGTAATGTTGATTTATTCTGATGAGTGAGAAAAAAGTGATCATACTTTTCTTACGCTTCTGTTAGTCATGGTCTTCAATAACCTCCTTGGCGTTGCAGACTTCTTTCTATCTCCATTTGTCAAGAGTTGAAGTAAATCGCTGAAGATTAAGGACAACAGCCTTACCGGGGAACATGGATGTGGTGATGAGGGAAGCAGGGCTGCTGTGATGACCGTCTGTCATGCAATGGCTCTCCCCATTGACCATTTAAATGGCCCTCATAGCCTCATGTCCCTTCTGAAGGCATCCAATGTCAAGGTCCTTGGCCTGCTTCCAACTTCCCTCGTTTGTAATCGATATATCGGAATTATGGGAACAATGAGCCAAGAATTCACATGTCCTGACCCAAAAATGTGGCCCAAGGTGGCCAGAGTCCTTGTCCTCAAATGTCCCTAGTCCATGGTGCTTCACTCTATCTGCTGCCAGACTTTCGATTTCTTGATTTTTCCTTTCTGCAGTAGCTGTATGGAGAAAATAACTCGTAAAGCAAGAGCAATATTTCATTGGCTTCTCTTTCGGGCATTGCTTCCATGCCGATCACAGATATCAATTAATTAAGAATCTTACAACTCGCTTGCTGGTCGTAATGATATCTCCTCTCAACAGCCATGTTTTTGCCACTTGCCGGTTGCAGTTTTCTGGATGTTAACACCCACTGGGTTTTATTGTATGTTTGTTAATATTCTCTGTCAGACACAGACTTTTTTCCTGGATGTGAACCAAAGCATTTGCTCTGCAGCTGAGCATGAGGTGCATAGGGCTTATATTGTTTACTGATGCAGTAGTTTTTGGTGCTTGTGAACCAGCAGCACTTGTGTGTTTGTTCTTGGCTACCCTGTTTATGTTTGTCATCTGCATGCCAAAAGATGCACGTCTGCGTTTTTCTGTCTCAGTGGCTGTGGGTTGCCACGTGTCTTGCAAGCATTTGGGGCATTTATGGACCCCAGGACGAATGCCATGCAGCTCTGCTCCTGCCGTCTCGCTCTTTTTAGCCCTCTTTAGGCGCATTAGGCTGCTTTAGCCTGCTCCAGCTATTGTTGCCTCAGTATCGGGTATCTCTTAACACAACAGCAACGAAATTCAAATCTCAAAAACATGGCACATAAACAGGTGCTGCAGCCATGCCTCTCTTTGTGGAAAGATAAACTACAGATGGCGCTGGTAGCTCTTCTCGCAAGATTACGATCGAGTCGAGCTCACAATGGTTGCGCATGCTCCGTTGGGCTCATGATCCTATAATCCCTGCGTCTGAGTCCCTGTCGGATGGCCCAGTTTAGATACCCATGTCTTCATTGTACATCAGTTTCAGAAGCTTGTTTTTTCTCCAACACGCTATTGTGGATGAATTGCACTTGTGTGTTTATCGAACGATGCGCATCACGCACAATGGAATGCTATCAATTTCACCTTTTCTCTCAAGAATCGCACTGAGACTTGTATCTCTTTGAATTTTCGTAGACAACTTTGCAATTTGCTACTTGCTTCTTCTTCTATGTTTCTTTGTCTGTGCTTTTTTTTTTTAATGACGTGAGGATGGTGCTGTGGGGATGAATAAGCTGTGGCTCCGCATCAGCTGCTCCTTGGCTTGAGTCATCTGTGCATTGTCTAAGTGCACCTTTTTGTCACGTTACACCTGTCTTCTCTCAGATTTATTTACATACTCGGTCCACTCCACTAAGTGCTGCAAAACCACTCAGGCCTGCTCAGATTTTGTATATGGTAATGTATTAATGACACGAAAAAATAACAAGAAAATCATGTAGATCTGACAACTTTGTGCTGCTTGGTATTGTGATCAATTTTCATAAACGTCATCCGCCAAATCTGCTTCGAGTTTGCCTTAAAACAAACAGACAGAGAGAGTAAAAAATGCTGGGTTGTTTTCTGCATCTCTCCAACTGTCAACAGCTGACACCTCACCATGCAGTCAGGCTGTAGATTTTTGTTGCGTTATATTGGAAATGAGAACTCATCGTTGAGGGAATATTGATTTTTAATTTTTCAAGTGCCTGAGCCTGATTTGATTCTGTGAGATCATGTTTCGTGTAAGCGTGTCTCCTATAGGATTAGCTGAGTGCTTTTTATAATGGTTTTCTGGCAGCTTGGCTGGACTGACAATCTGACATGCAGCGTGGAGCACTACACTGAACAGAGTAGAACATGGGACAGGTGGGAAGTGGTTGCTGGAACGAGCTTGCTGAGATGAACGTAGGATTTTACCAGCTGGCCAATGGTCAGTTTACGAGGCTAATGTGGGCGTGTGCCTGAACACAAGGTCTGGGGAGATTGAAGTCAATCTCTTGCGCCATTTCAGAAATGTTAAACTGGACTGTTGGGTAAAGGGGTTAGAGTTATGCAGGAGTTCACCTCTGGGTAACCCCAGGCCAATGTCTTCATGACCCTTTCCTCTGATGTATTCTCCCAGGCTGACCATGGGCTGGCTAACTTGTCCGGGGGCCACATGGCCCCAGCTCCCCCTAGAGCCTGATGTAGTGCGGCAGAGAGCAGACTAGTGCGGAGTTACGAGACTGCCTTCTCCTGCCCTGGCCCTTATGACACGGCCTATTGAACGTGCGTCTCAGGGAGGCTTTCAGTCTGAATACCAGAACCTTCACACGTGTCTCTAGTGTTGCCATTATGCGCATGTTGTGTGCATCATCCTGAGTGCAACACATCCCCACCTATCAACAACCTCTGTCAGCTTCTTTGGCACTTGTAAGTTATTGGCAACAAATGGCCTCCCTGTCGTCCTCCTTTCAACAGTGCAGACAGCAGAAAAAGACAGAAGAAAGCACAAGGGCGCCTGGCTGACAACGATAGGCCATGAAAGCGGAGCACTAACTGTCAGCCAGGGCAAAGCAGTAAGAAAGTTGGGCAGGCTGTGCTGTGGCTTCCCATTACTCAACTGGCGTCCTAGATGCTGCACCATAAGAGGCTGTTGGAGCTGCTGCCATTGCCAGCCAGTGTTTGTGGAATCACGAAATGACATCTGTTCATATGCCTCAAATGACTGCGGCAGTTCAGTTACCAAATTCCGCAGCATGACTGCAAACTTTGCTGAGTACATGGCAGGTCGACATCCGGTGATCCCGCAGCCACGTCAAAACTTGAGGTCTTGAAAGGCGCTAGTCAGTTGCGAGTCAGTTTGGGGTTATCACATCATCCAGGCCATTCCACGTCATGAGTCTAACCTACGAAATGTGATCGTGTAGCTAGACAGACCCATTGGCCCTGCTTGGCTGCTATTGAATTGGCAAAACGAATGGACTAGAGAATGTTTGCCCCCCAGGCAAAGCAGGGCAACCCGACCGCTTCTGTGAGTCTGTCCTAATCAGATTTGCCCGTACACAATTATTGGGCTTTGGGAAGAGGGCAGGTGTCACGGTGTACATTGCTCTGTTCACAGGATGTAATATGTGCACAGTTATAACTTGGAACTGAAGTGGACAAAAGATCACATCTTGGTGGATGACCTTAGCAGGTGGACCTCTGCAAAGGCATTGGTTTCAGTGGGTGTGTGTCAATGGGGCAGCCTAGTCGCAGCTGCCTTCTACCGCCTTATTCAGACCTTGCTTTGACCTTGAACATGGCTCCCCAATGACCTCTGCAGGTCTAACATGCGACACGCAGCCAGTGCAGCTGCAACATGACAGAGGGTCCCACCCATCTTCTTTATGGGCTCCTTAGTCGATCTGTGAGCTAGAGTTAAAGTGTTGGTCCTTAGTGCAAGACTGCCAGGCCCTCTAGCCTCTCTGACCTTGTAGCGTTTGTAGCTGAGGGCTGAGGCGCCTGCCAACGCTTCCTTCTAACAGCTTTTTGTTATTGTTGAGCGTGGCTTTGGTGACCTTGTGCGTAGGGCCTAGGGCTTCCCTTAAATAGAGCGCCAATATTTCCTGATGGGCAAAGAGGAAGCAAAGCAGTGTTACTGCTGGGAGACACCTTCGAAGGACAGCTTTGCTTTGTCCCTGTTATTCCTGTGTGGAGTGCGACAGGGCTGCGTGATGTGCCTGTGGCTAGGCAGCTTTCTAGCAATTAGTATTAGTGTCAGAGGATGGCTGCCTATGAAGGGGCTGATCACAACATACCTCCTGGCTATCTATCCAACAGCTCGAGTGTCCTCTGCAGGACCAGACACTTGCAAGGACCTGCACTACACCTGCAGGAAGTCTCTCTGTCAGTATCAGGTTCACTTTCAGAGAGCCTGATCGGCAGCACCTCAGATAGGAAATGGTGCTCATTCATATCTGGTTTCACTTTCAGATTTCATCGAGCAGCCAGGATGAATTCATTCTGCAACGAACAGAGAATCTAATCTGGTGATTAGTCTGAGAATTGTCGCGTAAATCAGGCAGTGTGAAGCGACAACAATTTGAGGAAATTTGGAGGGAATGAGGAAATGGGGATGGGCTAAAGGAGGCTGTAGGAGCATGGGGAGATGGATTGCTGGACAGCTAGTGGTGGCTGATAAACAGCAGCAGCAGCTCTGATGGATGCCTCCGGGCTAACTCTCACTCCTGTCTGTTTGCTTCTTTTGTTGGTAGCCACCAGTTGACAGTTGCAAATATCTCCATCCTCCTGCCACTTCTTTGCCTCTGCAAAACCAGCAGCAGCTGCAGCCCTCTGCAATTCTCTGTAGTTCTTTCCTGCAGACCCTGTCATGCTCTCATGTCAGCTGGATGTCCCTATGTCAATCTGCCTCTCAGTACTGGCCCCTCTGCCCACTTTGTGCTCTCTTTGTGGTCTTCTGTTGGACCTCGATGGAATGCCCCTGGCCATTTCCTGCTTCCGTCCTCCCAGCTTGCCTTCCTTCTTATGCTCTTTCTGTCCTCTTGTCATTATGAATTTAACAACCACTGCCATTTAGGTTTGTTCTTGACATCGATAACAACACCTAAAGAGACGTTGATGCCCTCAATTTCCTTGTACATAAAGGCGAGTGACAAGTTTCTTAACTTTGCCTCGTAAGCATGCAATTTGTCCTTGTCACTTTTTCTGGTCTTCCTACATGTATATTAGAGGAGGTCTATTTTTGCCTCCCTATTCTAGATTACCACGTTCATTGCCCTAGAACTGATCCTGCCTCATATTCATATAGAAGACCCTCTGCATATCTGAGATAATAGGATCTTCATCGTAATGACATCTTCCTAGACGTCCTTCTATAAAGTCTGTCGTTTATTGCAAAAATTCAGAATCAGCATCCGGTAATTACTGGAATTGCTGAGGAGAATTAATAGAATTACCAGACCAAGAAAGGGTGATATTTCAGCTGATAAAGAAATTTGACACAGGAAGTTGCATTATTAAAGAACTTGGCCATGATATCCTTCTCGCAAGTGTGGAGTAGAGACAATTGAGTTTTATTCTCACCTCACATCGTGGTGAATGATGATGACAGTGGAAATGGAAAATATGCAGAACTGAGATGTAAAATACATCAAGGGAATGCCAGTGAATGGGTTCCTGCTGCTGCTGCTGTGTGCTGTGGTGGTGATGCTGATGGGGCGGATGTTCTCTTACTCTTCATGTTTCTGGCTGACAATGCTGTCTCTCCACGATGTTCAAATAAATGGGCCTGTCTTGCTCCCTCGTGCCCTGCTTTTAGGCTGGTCCTGCAGGGCCCTCGGGTCACATGCAACCATAGCAGGGTCAGCAGGCCAAGTATAAATGTGTTAGATGTGCTGCAGGCTGCTATTTAGGTGCCTACGGACCCGCCAATTACTGCATGGTTGAAAGCGAGTTGAAAGCAGCCTCAAAGTTTGGAAAGCAAGCAAGAACTGAGGCAGTCCTAAGTCCACAAACTCTTTACTCTTGCATGATGAGAGCCACCCAAGGCATCAGTATGCAAACTGCGTTGTGGAAGGGCATTTAGCAAAATCTACGACTCCTGCAGTCCAGTGATGCGTTGCTGTCAGATAAGAAGGCCCTTCTCAACCACTTCCGGGTGCCCTTGTCAAGGCTTTTCCTGGGTCATGTACCTCCAATCACCCTTAAGGGCTGGCCTTGTTCTCTCGTGTTGCAGCAACTATAGGACCTTTCCTCAGCCTACTCAATTTACCCCGAGATGCAAGGGCCATTGCTACGCTTGGTTGCACACAACTACCCTGGCCACTCCTCTCCTGGGCACTCCTTGCCCCCACCAGGCCCCTAGGATGGTATTACCAACCCTGATGATGGTCTAATCTAATTTAGCTCATAGCGTACTTCTCATTTAGGAGGGCAGGAATCAGGGGAGCAGCAGAATTACCAAATATGCCTCCATATGAAATGTCAAGGGGAAAACTTGATGTAATTTACATCGATTTATGTACATGCTATATTCATATAATGGCCATCAAGTAAGCCAACAGGCTTGCCCTACCCTTCTACCCACATTTTTTTCCAACCATATTGAGCATAATTAATGTTCGTAGTGCTCAATTAGGAATATAAAATGTATTTTCTCAGTCTGTTTACATGTGTCCATACAGATGATGACGATGCCACCCTCCTAACAACTACAGAAAAAGCTATATTCGCAATAGATGATTTTAGATATGATGTGATATCGCTCATATGGATTGCTACTCCTCTGCCTATTGCATCCATCATTATGTGATGTGATATGAATCTCATCTTTGCCAATTATAAACACATTGGCATATGGGACAGATACATGACCTTTCATCTGAACGGAAATAGACACTGGATGAATAGTGGAACTGCTACTGCTTCTCATTCAAAACAAGAAGAGAAAAAGGCAATATCAGAACAATATAACATATCTCGCTCAACAGAATCAATTCGAAGTAATCTTGTAACATAGTTGTGTCTCCAGATTTTTGTGGAATTCTTGAGATGATGTTACTATGAGTTTTCAGATATTACTTATCAAAATTTAATCCCAGTAAGATGTCAAATTTGGTAGATTTTCTTGGAAGATCCTCTTCTGTAGATTTGATTGGTACCTGAGAACATTGTTATTAATACCCTATTAATTATAATATGATAACAAAGAAATACAATGTCATGTATGTTATGTTAAATTGCTGGATAGAGATTTCGAAAATACGAGTGTTCACTTTTGAAATAGTATAGCCTAAGCTACTGAATGCATTGTACCACTGATTACCATTTTTGAAACTAAATATTTCTCATATTCTGCTGAAATACAGCAATGCTTGTTGCCTTAGATTACATATATTGATATCACTTTTAATGCTTGCTATTTGAATGCCAAATATTCAGTAATCCACGTGGAAACGTACATGTGTAAAATATTGCTTTATAGCACAATAAGCCAGTTGATTGATGTTATGTAACAGCAGATGTCTGGAATTAATGAAGTCTGTTCTAGGAAATATGATGGAATTTTCCCCGGTTTTTTTTTGTCCGAAATTTCTATAGTTTACTTTAAAAATGCTGTAAATAATCGATGTGTGTGTAATGATGGGCGTAGCATTTATGTCTAATTCCTAACAGGTTCATTCAATTAGAAGGAATCTCTTGCAGTTCTTGCAGTTTAGAGCCATTAGGCTTATTCATAACAGAAATGCTAACTCAAAATGTCTTGTAGTTGTTCGATGATGAACACTCTTGGGAGTTATTTAGTGTTGTTAGTCTGCTAATAAGCACTTGGAGATCTCTTTGAATGTTACTGATGCAAATAAAGCATCATCAAAGTTTTAGACAAGGGGTAATTGCTATAGCATGTTCTAATCATTAAAGCAATGTTTAATAAAGCCACGGATGGTAGCAGTTCGTAGGAAAGCTACATGGGGTATTGCAAGGACCTCAATATGCCTAGCAGTTTTCATGTTGAGTGCAAGCTTGGTTGGGCACTGACTGCACGCTGGAGATTGGGAGTAAGATTTTATGTATTCCCTAGATGAGAAGGGAACTGCAAATCCTACATCACAGACTCAGATGCTGCTGCTGCTGAAGTTGTAAGGATAGACCATCTAAAGGTACCGTCCATGCATGATCATGAGGATGCTCCCTCTGTAGCATCAACATCATTGCCAGCATCAGTAGAAGCAGTGGCTCCAGTAGCTTCAAGCATATGACTTAAAATGGTCTGGTTGATGCGCTAGTCTCAAGCTGATGGTTCTGCAGTTGTCTTCACCTCGCAATAAAAGGCTGTCCTCACAAATATCTCATTCTCTGGTGTCATCCGCAGCGATCAAAAGCACGTGCTGTCTTATTTCTAAATTTATTGGCATCTTGCCTGTTGTGCTTACTTCGGTGTACTTTTCAGCCCACAGGGAATCTTGCTTTTGTTATGTTTCATTGTTGGCAGACGCTGATGGCTGCAGAGAAGTACTTCTTTAAAGCTGTACTTATTTAGATGTTATCTCTAGGGCTTGACAATTCGCTTTTAGTATTTTAGATGTATATATTTGCCCTCAAGTCTGTGTGGGCTTTGCTATTTTGTTTCAAAATTTTGATATATTCGGCTCTACTGTTTAAACTGTCTGTTGGCTTTTAATCCACTTTAACACGTCAACGCCATTTCGATTAATACACAATTGAGATCGCCTTTTTACAACAAATGTCACTACCTTGCCATCAGAAAACGTTAAACTGAAGTGATCTTAATTGAGAGGTTTCATTGTATGCCTTTTCCCAGTTTCACTATTGCTCTGGTATTGCTCTGGTAATGTTTGCTATTACTCAGCTATTACTCTGCTATTGCTCTGCTATTGCTCTGCTATTGCTCTGGTGTTGATTTAGGTTGATGTTAGTTGGCTTATGTATTGCAATGGCTTTTCAGAAACCTGAGCAGTAAGCTGATTCAATTTTCATGGGGCAGTTTTTTTTTTATTAATTTGAATACAGTCACACTAGATACCGAGCTTTTCGCCCACGCTATTACAGTTTGAATTTTTGGTTAGTTTGCTCAGTTTAAGAAGTGCATATTTACATTTGTGATGACCATACACCATCTGGCTGTTTGTAAACTGCAATATGTCATCACGTGTGAAAATTTCTTGACATCGATTAACTCCTGTGTCAACAATGTGGACCATTATTGACATCATTATTTTTCGTTTTATATCAATAACTTGCCTGGGGTAAAAAGCCCTGCTGTATACTAATCAATTTGTCTGCGTGGCAGTTGCCCATATATAAAATATAAGACCTTGCAGGGCACTGTGCATTGCGGTGATGTACTGGAGACCATTGAGAGTCACCTAAAGGCCAGACTGTCATCAGGGAGACATCAGTGGTGTGTCTTGTGTGCTACAACAAGGTCACCAAAGAACTATTTGTTGTAAGTATTGTTGATCTTGGAATATTTACAGCCAGGAGTTTCTGCAGCATTTTTTTGCAAAAACTTTAATGCAAATTGCAAGTGACGTTTGAAGGTGACTGGTTATTATAATTACTGCGTGTTGTTTGGTGACTGATGATTGCCTCTACTAGAAATTGTTTGTAGAATACATATTATTATTATTATTTTTTTTCTTTCAACAATTCCTCCAACCAGAGCTATAGTTATGATCATGGAGGTAATACCTCCATGTTTATGATTATTGGTGTCAAAACTAATTTGCATATGGTTGCCTCATCAGTAAAAGGCGGTTAGTAGTTGATGCTGCTGCTAGTAGATGTATTGGACAGACTATTCAAAGAAAAAAGACACGGGGGGGGGGGCATAGACTTCTATGTTAAAGAAATCAAAGACAACGTTGTTCACAACTCTCCGAAACGAAAAAGAAGCGTTATACCAAAAGTCTGTGACACAAGTTAAACATGAAGGTCTAGGAAAGGTGATGTCTACAGGTTATGCGGTTCAGTTGCTGCTTTCTGCACTCAATTCACTCCTGACAAAGACATGGGGAATGAACATGTGGCCCACAATGCACTGGGATTCCAAGGCATACAAATAAAGGAAGGGAAGCCATGAGCAAACGGGCAAGAGAATAAATACAAGCCTTCTGCATATGGAGAGATGGAGAAGAGAGCAAGGGAGTTCGTAGTGGCTGGGAGTCTTCTTTGTGCATCTTTAGCATAGGAAATGGAGTTGTGTGAGACGAGGTCGTATGCATGTGGTTATATGGTTCAGCTGGATGGGGCCCGGTCATCTTCGGTATACTGCCCTTGCCTATTGATCTAGCCTAGACGCTGTAAGACACAATGACCTGTTCACAGACTAGCTGCAAGGTATGTTGTCTGACATGCTGCTGATGCTGGATGGCCAGCCTGCTGCTGTTGCTGCTGATGCTGTGGCTGCTGCTGCAGCAGGCCTACTGATGAGGATGCTGGCTGAGCTGGCCTGATACAGCAGCTGAACGGCGCGTTCCCCCACCAGTCATTCAGCGGCTGTCTGCCTGTGAGCATCAGTGTGGCTGCTCCTCTCAGCTCTTGCTCTCTGCTGCAATATACTCGGATATTTAAACTTAAATGACTCGTACATGACATGGAATATACCTGCGTAGCTACATTCAAATGTGCTTGTAGGGTATGTATGCTTATCATTTATCATGACGTGTCATTCTGTCCCATTGCTGATGCAATTCACATAACACTTCAGCAGCACTCTGTAGCATCCCACTGTGTGTGTATGAATTTATTGACGCTCCGTGGCCAACCTGTTGCCGGGCCCACCGTTATATTATTCCCTGATTATTCCGGCGTCCATCTGTTGAATTGTGAATTGGCCTACTGTATATGATTATTCATTATTTTTGCTTCGTGTTGCCCTGCTGTTACCAAGGTTACGCCATAGCTACAACGTTTATTACTATTATTAGCCAATGCACATGTGCTTTCTGAAGTGCTATTTCCTTCCATAACTGTGATGAGGTGATGGAGGGCTGCTGAAAATGGCCCAAGTATTATCCAACATAATACAGCTCTTGTATGTATGTGAAAGAGAGGAAAGAACGAGTTGATATAAAAATCAGCTCATGTTACTATTACTACCAATGTGTGTCAACTTGTTAAGTGGCCCATTGTAATGTCACAGACATGTGTCTGCATCATGTATTGTGTGTTGTGTTTTGTAGTGATTGCTCCTGTGTTCCCCTCCCCATACAGTGAACGACTCTATATGTATGCTTGATGGTGTCACTTATCACTGTTCATTCAATTTGCCTAAATGAATGAATGTGACAAACAAGTTAATGGACTCCCAGGGCTGGGCGACAATAACACATTCAGCTAATGTAGTGATCGTAACAATGCAGTGTTAACTGAAATTTACAGCTTGTACTTAGCACTTTTGGTCTCCCGGGGACTGTCCGTATTGTGTTCTCAGTTGATTTGCAGATTTCCTAATCATTTGCATTGAGTTAATGGTGCATTGTGATAATCACTGATAAACTGTATTGTTATGTTGTTAGAGGAGTTGAGTCCTTGCATGACGTTGCCCGAGGTCCATTACACATTTAGTATATCAGTTGTCAGCTCTGAGGAATGTCAGACAGATCTGTCGTGACTTGGAATTGGTCATGTGCTGAGGTTACAAGGTCCATATGCAGTTGGTGTATGGCTGGCTGTATGGCTGGCTGTATGGCTGGTGTACTTCTCATGCTCAACATGGGCGGGAATCTGGCGGATGGGTCGTTACATAGAGCAAATAGCTGCTAAGTAAAATACTGCAGGAACTTTGCCTCCTCTCATCTGTTCTGTCAGTGTGTATGCAGACCAAACTGTTTGCTCAACTTGTGTGGTGAATAACTTGTCTGGAGGGTAAACAGGGGATACAAGGGGTAAAAGTAGTTGTTGGGGCAGTCTGAACTCCCCTGCCTCCATCCCCCAAGACGTGAAGGTCTGGGAAACATCAGTAGTATTCAGTACAAGACTACAAGTACTCCTCTTCTTCTTGCTGCTGCTGCTGTTGATGCTGTTGATGATGCTGCTGAGGAAGAGGAGAGTCTTCTACGTGCTGCACGATTCCTGTAAGATTCTCCTCATCAGTCTGTAGGTGTGCACCATGCCCACCAAGGTGTGATGTGGCAGCTTCAGGTGACTGTGGAGGTGGCCAATTCCATCTATGCCAGCTGAGCCCTGCCTTCCAATGTGGCCAGCTGATGGACTGGTCAGTTCGATGACCGTTGGTCAGGCAAGGGGTCAAGGAAAGACTGATTGTTTAATAAGGCTACAGTGCTACTGTGCCACTCACAGCAGTACACAACGTGTATGTTCAGTAGCAGGAGTAGTATCGTAATTAAATGTGCAACTGGAGCAAGGTCAACCATATGCTATCTTTATTAATAAGGTAATCGAATCTATATATAATTTACATATGTATGGTAATCATAGTCCTGTCGTGTTCTCTTGGGAAAAGTGGTGTTCCTAGAATGAATTATTCTTGTAAACTTTTGAACTACGTACCTTTGCCGCGTAGCCTTATCTGGTATACAATTAACGGGGTTTTCAGTTAATTCATGTATGGGAATTTCAACAATGTCAAAGGACACTCCGATCAGGATTGACTATCACATGAGGACCATTTCAGCATTTATAGTTAAACCATATTTTATACTCTTGATTTTTTAGCATATTGCCCATTTCTTGTGTCAATATCATCATATATCAATCTCCCACACACGTGGCACATTTATAGATGTGATCAATAACTGGTGATGTTTCAGGTGGAAATCTATAATTATACAAGATTGTGTTGTGTAAGGAACAAGATAATGATCCTTCAGATCCAAGTGGCTTATACAATATGGATCTTATTACCAGACCTACATGGCCTGTGTGAACAGCTCACAGAGGATTATGTGAAGTGCATTGTTCGTATGGTTAAAGCGGTAGAGTAGATTATATAGCCTGAATGGCGGTGGCCATGTCCTGATCGCAATGATAACATTAGATTAACTGTGATGTGTAGTGGTGAAAATGACCCAGATGTTTGGAGATCGTAGTACATGTATAAGTATACTGTCTGGTTAGGTCCAATGCAAGAATGTAAGTGTCCCACCACGCACAAGAATAACATTTACAGTATAAGAAACCTCGCTGTTGAGTCTGCCCCTCACTCTAAAATGTATAATAGTCTCAAGGAGTGGATCTTAGTCGTGAGATCCATAAATGAAAATGATGGTAAGAATTCACTCAGATAAATCATTTTATGATCCAAACTATTTTTTAGACTTTTTCTTGCCTGAAGGTTGGGTTCTACTGTACAAATTACACTTGACTACTGGCATGTAAACATGCAGTTTCGTAACCACTTTCTGTGTTTGTGGTTGATAATGGACTGGAAAAAACTCCTAGTGCTAAGTTGAGTATGAGTGTAAGTGGTTCAGGAAATCCTCTGACTGGCTGTTTGAATGTTCAGTGCAATTTTTGTGGATGTTGGATGCAATTTTCGTGGACTATGGTGTCTGAATCAGCATCACCCAGAGTGGGAGGAGACTCTAGAGGGCGAGGGGTGATGTGACCCAAGATAGAGCTGGTGTTAAGTCTAGACAAGCATCAGCTGGGGTGGTGACCCTGCTGAACGTGATGTCATCACTTGTGATGATGCTGTCATGATGTACTCTAAAGTATGGCGTCCCAGCCCCCTTCACCACAGCATCTCTTTACTCTGGTCTCCTTGTAATGGAGCATCCTAGATTCATCTTGATTAATAACCACTTTAGTAAAGCGATAAGGTGTCAAGAGACGGTAATATACTTACTGCAACCTCATTGATCATGTTGATATAGCAGAAATAAACCAATTTTCCATGATATAATGCTGCTGTAGAGTACAAGTATAAAGCCCCCATCTTCCTGATTCTTGGCATCTTTTTTTCTTTCTTTTTTTAAAATTGTCTGTGGTGTCTACCATATTTCACCATTTGGTAAAATTCATTTATTTTGTAGGCCAATTTCATAGACTTGGAAACTAAACAGATTATATCATGTGAATCCAGTACTCCCATTGGTTAAGGCAGTCTCTTAGCCAATGGGAATCATGAATTCACATGATATAATCTGTTTAGTTTCCAAGTCTATGAAATTGGCCTACAAAATAAATGAATTTTACCAAATGGTGAAATATGGTGGAGTATAATTTCCAAGTCTATAGAATTGGCTGAAATGGTGTGCTATTATTTGTTTTTCGCTTAAACCTCTTACTGAATTGAGTAACACATGTCTTAAATTTGAGCAATTAGACTTAGTTAACACACCTTGAGAAATTTAGAAGCAGTCCTCATTAGTGTGGTTGTGGTGTCCATGACAGCTCCAGTCAATAAGCTAAAGGCGAAAATCATTAAATCGGCTAATGAGCCCAGGGGTGAAAATTGTTGGCATCACACCCTGATTGAAATATATGACTTCCTTCTCCTTTCTTTTATATATTGACTTTCCTGGTCCTGCATTTTATGTTGTAACAGGTATGGCCATTTTGTGGATACTGGCAATGATGCCATCTGTGGATCCGTATTATTTATGACCATTAGTATAAAAAGATGTATGTTACTAAGAAATGCATCAGGAACATTGACTGAATACAGTTTGTGACGTCCATCATGCTATTGGACTAACAGATCAACGAGACCCATGGTCTCTGTTTATTGAAATTTATGACCACCTGTGAGAATTTATGACACAACCAAGGTATAGCTTTTTCATATTAATGAATTATGGATATACAAATGTATTATGATCATTCATTGCAGGACTCTTTGCAGTTGTGGACGTCGATATTATCCCAGCTACTCCTGTCAGCTAATCAATTATAAATCCGTCAACATACAGGAGTATGTTACCTTAATTTACGAAGTAGGTTGATAGATGTGTGCCTACACATGCCTTGTTAAAGCAGTGGCGTCATATACCTGTGGTTCACTAATACAGACATTTCAAGTTTCAGCCCCACTATGTGGCACTATTCAGCTGGGGTCTTTACTTGCCTCAGCATATTCAGCAAAAGGATACTTAGTTAGTGTCGATCGTTTTGCTTTTGACAGGAAAGTTGAAAATATGTAATTTATTTTAGCAATGAAGTCACTATTACGGTTTTCAGTATTTTCCCAGTGAGAATGACCCAGTTCTTTATCAGATATCAACTATGGCTATGTGAGTCAGTCAGTAATTACAGACCGCATCAAAACGATATCGCTGAAATATATTTACATTGTGCCAATAGGTCATTTATGCAGCTATAATATGTAGTCGATATGTAGCTATAATATGTAGTCGATATGTTTACTTCGCAGCCTTCGTGTATTTTCCCTATCTTAATGTTATTGTGTCTGTGTTATTCTTGGCATGGCTATGTGACAATGTGATAAACTACGGCTTGGTGCTGTAACAAACAACAAACGAGTGTGATAAATGTCCATGTGAGTGAGATAAACAGTTTCCAGAGTACGAAAGTGACAATGATAGTTCAATAAACTGTGGATCGTTGTTGTTTCAGATTATTAAGTGTCTCTGTTTGTGGCGGGTAAATTAATGGAATCAGGCGTAAATGTGTCGGCTGGTAAGTTGATTTAGGGCGTAAGCAGACATTTTAGGCCTAAGTTACTGGGTGGATTTGTCATATCACCTTCGAATTTGATGAAGGCATGCCACCTACATTGTAATGGACAAAATGCTGAACTTTCATGCTGCATTGTTTTAAACTTGTAAAGTGCAGCATTTGCTCTATTCTGCAAATGCATGAATTTACCGATTGAGCTGGCTAATATTTTACACAGCTGTACATCAAATGTAGAAGCGTGACTTCCTGGTATGAGCAAAAACAAATAACTTGTGCTTTCATGCATGTTTCCTGTTGTATGTCATGCTGTAAAGCTTATTTTTGTTCCACTGCCCTATCTCAGTTTGGTCTTCTGATATGTGCATTATTATCTTTTGTGATGGTATATATTTGAACATATTTTTTGATATATTTTTGTGCACATACATCGAGTGATGTACTTATTTGTGCTTATTGGTAGTATGAGTGAGACAGAAGTTCAAAGGCTTTTGCCTGGTTTCTGTCATCTGGAACATTAAAGCCAATTGCACGAAGCCAAAGAACTGATTCGCAATGAAGTGATGCATGATGATATCAATAGAGGAATAAGAAGAGCTCCCTGTCGCACACCCACTGCATCAAAGTTGCATTGATGGCGATCGTTTAAAGGCACCCAGTGCATCAGATCCAGTTGTAGATGTCTATGATTACGGAAAACAGTTTTAGCAGCATGAAGACAAATCATGAAGACAAATTACTGGGCTAAGCAGTTCTGACAGCGACTGAAAACTTCTTATGAAACACGCGATACCTTCTAGAGTGGCGAAATCGACAAGCCGGACTCCTCTCGCTTGAAGTTGCTTCCGTTTGAAACTTCAATTACAAGCAAGAAAGTGTAAAACAGTCATAGCTCCCAGAACCATTTATTTACTTACTTTTCAACTGAGGTTCTCTAATTTACAGTTGTCTGGTAATGGTATCTGTATTGACTTTTAGTGTTGACTTGAATCTGTGATCTTACAAAATCGAAGTTCGTAGGTCTACTATTTATGGGCCTCCAAAGTATTGACTTTAGTCTGTGATCAGACAATATCCAAGTTTGTTAGTCTATTACTTATTGGTCTCACAAGTATTGACTCCAATCTGTGATCTAGCAATATGATGATCTATGAGTCCACTGGTTATACTAGGCCAATGAGGAGCTCTGAAAACATTTTCCCATTGCTCACTACTCAGTGCTACTAGCAGGCAATCTTTCCAGGCCACTTCTTCATAAGGGATTGACCGTGCAACCCAAGTGGCCATTCTCAGGCCCATCATTGATTTGCAGTTACAAGTAGCAGAGATGCAGATACAGATGTATGGGAGGAGACACACCCTGCTGCTGACGCTGCTGCAGCCTACTTGACGGTCATTTCTGTCGCTTCATCTGCTATGCATTAGATTTGATGAATCCGATAGAAGTCATCAGAACCTGATGGGTCCCTGTCGATAGAGTCTCATGCTGCACTGCTAATGCACTGAGCAACTGACCTGGAGAAGCGCTGCAGCAAGACTTTTGATTTTATCTCACCCCCTGAAGAATGGCCTGAATGGCTGCTTTGGAAATTTGCCAGTTCCTTTGCTCTCTAGCCCTTTTTATATTCATGGTTTTTGTGGGCTCTTGTAGTCTTTGTTGCTCATGCCCATGAACAATAGGATTTCTCCCTGGCATCTTGTTATTCTGTGTGATGTCTTGGGTCTTTCTCAAGTCTGCTGATTTTTAATGTCCCCACTCATAGTGCATATTGTCCCACTGCAGTGTAGAAGCCTTGCTCATTTGCAAGATTGAGACACACAAATGCGAAGTTCCCATAAAATGCTGCGAAGATGTAACAACCACGCTATGAATATGTTGTATGATAATGCTGTTTTACTATAGTTTACAATGTAGTTTTTATGGGCAAAAGATCGATTTGGAATAGATGAGATCTTGGAAACTGTCATCTGTGTGAAATATTGTTTTAGAAACTTGAATGACTTCATTTAATAGTTGTATGCATTGCATGGGCCATGTAGTAAGACCATGTAGTAAGACCATGTAGTAAGACCATGTAGTAAGACCATGTAGTAAGCAGTCTCAGAATGTAGGGCAGCGAGAGTGCCGAACTAACAGTTGTGACCCTGCAGCTAATTGGAGGCCTCTCGGCTGAGGTCCCTTGCATGAACGATATGATTATTTATGAGCAGAGATGCTGGCGACATGGTCTGGGCAATCTGCGTGGTTGGATGGAAGATGACAAGTGACAGCAGCTGGGAGACTGTCTTATGTAAGACGGCGCCAAGGGACTGGTTAGGACTAGAGCAGATCTGATGTGGGGCCAAAGCAATCCTCCACAGACTCCATTGCTTGCAGATAACGCCACTGCTTTCCTGCATCACACTTGCTAAGCGCTGAGCTGAATAGACCTTCTATCGCTGTAGACCTTTCATATGCAGTTGCTTCAGCTGCTTAGCAGTTGCTGCTGCTGCTGCTGGTACTCTGCTTAGGAGATGCTTGCATGGATGACGGGATAATTGGCTACAACATTAAGGACAAGCTGAGCCTGGCAGGTTTTTAGCATCCACCCTGTTCATATTAGCCACCCTGTTCATATTTGCGGGCTCATCATGCCACACAAAGAACGCCATGCCCATGTGACACAGGATCGACGCCTCTCCATTATGTGAGCTATTAATGGGAAGCAGCAGCTGACAAGTATTTGATGTGCACTGGTCACCTACTGCTGCTAACAGCTGCAGAATGCCATTCCTCAACTGCTCGTGTCCGCGGTCCCATCTAATGAAAATTGCAATGACAATCTCTAGGCTTCCTGCTGGTCCACTCTCTCCAATGGCTCCGTGCTGGAAGAGCAGGAAAGGTATGACAAATAGCCAATCTGGCAAGCTGCGGCAGTAAGTTAACTGCAGATCCTGCAGGACCTTAAGTAGTGGGAACACCCGGGGGCTATCCCATGGAGCGCTTCTTTACTTCTCTTTACATCCTGGCTGGAGTGACGTTGTCCACTGTTTTGATGATTTAGGAACACGACAGACAAACAAAAGACGCCCATGTATGACGCCTTATGTCACACTTCACAGCAGTAGACATGACAACATCGCTGAATCATCCCATCATATAACACCCCCAAGTGTGACACGACATGATATGATGTGACACGTTTCAGCTATCGCCTGCATTACGCTTAGCATGGTCGGCAAATTACTGGGAGATATCAGCAGCTTGAAATAACTGATATTGCATCTGGCTGTCTAGACATGGAAGAGATGGTGGGTTTAGATGGCCATGTGTGCTGTATAGATGCAGAAGACTGCTACATCCATTATAAGATGAGGTGTACTTCTGCGTTATCAGGCTTATTAAGAGATGAGACGGTGGAGTACTTTGTGTCTAAAGGAGGATGTAAAATTACTTTCATATCAACTAATTGCCTCATACTTTACACCACAGTCTCGCAAAGAGTGAAGATTTAACCTTAGCGGTGGACCCTTTCAAGGTAATTGAAAGTGCATGATAATTGATTCTTAGGTCTGCCCTTTAGTTTAGAAGGTGTTCTGCTAAAAGGACTGGAAGGTGATTGCAGTGAATTTAACCTGCTTGTGTCTGCTTCTCGTGGAGGTGTGGCACTGCGTTCAGCTGGGCAGACGGGATGAGTCGTGTCGCCCTGAATGGAATGACAAGGCAGCAGGAGGCTTGCGGAACGGTGGACCAGGCCATTTGTTCAATTCGCAACCTAATGCCAACGCCAATCCCACCAAAGTCTTTGCCAGACACAGCCAATCCCCCATTGCCGTGTGCAACATACGAGTCTAACCAGCTTCATTGCGGATGACTCCTGTGCTCCTGGTGCCAGTCCACCTTGTAATGTGCCACAAATGCCCTTCTTTTCTGCATCAGATTACCTCTAAATGGAACTGTGTTTTGTGTTTTGCTAGAAAAATAGATCTTTTTGACTTCTAACAGAGATATATTTGTTGTTTGCCTGGTTTGCGTCCTTTTCATGCCAAATAACAAAAAAACAAAAAAAAACCGACACCCGTCGCTAACATATTTGACATGACAAGAAGTTTAATTATGCGGCTAATTATGATTCCACCATCTTAGCTATTTTTGTCCCACATTTTTCTTCTAACAATTTTAATGGAAAAGTGATGATCTCTGAGCAACAATTACATCCATCTTGAAAGAACACGATCCCCAAGTTACCATGCAGTAATGAGTTTGTCAGATCCTAATAACTATCAGGTGGTTACATGAGCCGAGCCGGCTCATTTAATCATGACATGGCATGTGGGGAGCCTCCAGACATTACCAAGTCAAACGTGAAGCCGTTTCTTGGTTTGAAAACATGCAGAGAGACGTTTCTTCAAGTTACTCGAGGAGGAAAATGAGTTGGGAAGTTTGTCAATTAGAATTTTTTTTCTTCCTGCAGGGGGAGGATCTTGACTCGTGAGTGGGATTAGTGGTATTGGCGTCTCGGTGTTCTGGGTTTATTTCCAGTGTTTTTCCTTGTGTTCTGTGCAAGTGGGTGGGCCCGTTTGTATCGTAAAATCAGGGGGATGATGAGGGATTTTTGGTGTTGGACCCAAAAGACCATGCATGAGCTAGGTCTTGGCTTGCAAGGGCCATCAGTCTGTGTCATTGCTGACATGCAAGTGGGTCTATGCACAAAGCTCATTTAATCTGGTCAGGGGAAGGACCTCAGGAGAGCCTGCTGACGACCTGGAAGAAACTGCTCCTTTCTGGCTGTGCAGCATTAGGGACCAGGGCGCTTGATGAGGGTCAGTCTGCTTGTCAGGATAATCAAGGCAGCCCGATGTCCAGTTAGTGATATTGATCCCGGCCCACAAGTGACTTTCTACAGAAAGAAATAGGGCACGGTGGCTAGCCTTGTTTGATCCCTGCCAAACTGCTCCAGATCGACTGCTACATGCCACGAATCACAAGATGGGCCCTTGTTTGTTGCATCGCGTGATTCCAAGGCACTTCAAGGCACCCAGAGACTGAAGGAGATCAAGCAAAGGCTTTGCAGGTCAGGGTCATTCTTAGGACACGCGCGCCTGTTAGAGTTCTGAAATATTGGCAGATCATGGCTTTAACCTCTCCCTTATTCGGTACAAGAACTAACTGATCTTTGTTTTAGTGTACCTAATGTTCATAGGCAGCTGGGGCCTCTGTTTTATGGTGGGTTTAGTGTCGTAAAGAGAACAAAACAGGGTTGATTAACGGTCTGGCCATCAGGTGCTCAACTCAAGTGAGTGCGAATAAGTGTCTGCTAACCAAATACAAACTGCAGTTCTTTAAAATTCCCATAATCTAAAGTTGCATAGTTTTAACTGTATTTATTTGCCTGGCGTGCCTGACCATGTAGTCACTGGAGACTCAAATGGAGTCAATGGTCTGATGTTCAGACTTGTTAATCGATTCAGATCAAGTCTCCATGTGTTCGCTTATGCCATTATCACTTGGTTTTATTCGTTGTAAATCAAATATAGCTTTTTCTTGTTAGAAGAAATTTCTATTTACTCGTGTGTTTTACATGATATGTGATGCTAAACAGTATGGGACATCACCATGGCTACGTAAAACTATTTGCAGCTTCTGCATCAGCAGCTTTTTGCTTGGCATCTCAAAATGTGCCTTGTAGCTGAGATGTGAGATGCAGTTAATTGCTGAACACACAAGAGTTCATGCACCTGTATGCCATGACATGGCCAGGCATGGACTTTTATGCATTTACAGCATTTGTGTTATGTTGGCTGCACATTGTTTTTGTCATGTTGCCTTTTATGCCATGTGCAACTGTCGTCCTAAAGCACATTTCCACTGCTCAGTAAAAGCATAATATGTATGCAGAAGTCGTCCCATGGCTTTTGCATGGCTATGAATGGCGTCTCTACCCAAGCTTAATGCATGAGTAACTGCCTCAGGTGCCACAGGTTTCAATTGACAACAACTCATTCATAATTCACACCTTGTTGGTTATGTGCACCATAAGCATTTGGCCATATTATAGCGCATTAATTATCTATAAAGGTCAATATTCTGGGTACTAAAGTCTTGTGAAATGTGATTAGCATCTTTATTGGTCATATTACATGTAATACAGGTCTACGTGTAAGCCTGGGGTTGTAAGATAGAGTTGCTGAACCTGCTGGTTTCATATTCGTCTCAATAATTAGTGCTTATTTTTACACCAGCGCTTTTCAATTGGGAGACCAATTTTCCATTAGATCATCAGAATAGGAAGCAATTAATTACGAGGGATTGCAAACAGAGACTTGCAATTTAGATTGTTATTAATCGAGGGTAGTTCTTGCATTTGGTTCAGCAACTCTCCTTTCTCACTGTGCGGAGTCATTTGATTAGTGCAGGAAATGGATTCTCGTGCAGGATGCTGTTGGATTTAGGAGGCTGGCCGTGTAATTAAAAGCAGACCAGACTCTGCTGCTTCTGCAAATGTGCTCTTTTCCCCGAATAGAAAGAGTGATGAATGCAGTGTAGTTTGCACCAGTATCCTCTGACCAAGTTACCTGGGATGGCTTATGAGATGCAACTGCCCGGTCATATATTAAATTGCTAAAGTATTGTGACTTGAATAATATACATGATTAATTTGATAATAAAGCACACTGAAATAAGCGGGCATAGTGCACCCCTTACAGCCAAATTCATGGGGTGGGAAACAAATCTCATACACTTGGAAGCTAAACCCCAGATGACGTCATGTGATTCCAGGACTCCCATTGGTTAAGGGAGTCACTCAGCCAATGGGAGTCCTGGATTCACATGACGTCATCTGGAGTTTGGCTTCCAAGTATATGAGATTTGTTTGTAAGTCCATGGATTTCGCTGTACAAGAAAGTCTCTGCATTGTAAGTGCAGCTACAGTAATTAAAATACACCGTGTGTGAAAGGTTTGGTTTGTGACATGGTGGTATCAGTCATAAAATAACGTGAAATTCATTCTAGTTTTGAAGTTTTGCAATTTGCATTCATAACTTGCTCGGTCGTAGCTGAGATGCAGCCATTGTACCACTGTGCTCCGTTGTGCATTGTGCCAAAGGATGAAAAGTGTGAAATAACCAATTAGTAGCAGAGCTGAGATTGTGTCATAGAATTGAGCTGCTGCTGGGAGGAGCATTTGTTGCTTGTTCTGTGACCATTGCTTCGATGCTATTTGATGTTGTAGCTTTCGTATGAGGCCTTTGAGACTGTTCTCTGCAACTGTCAATGGATTATTTGCCTTTCTCAGATAAAAGGCATGTGGGCTGTGTCCCCTGCTATTCAATTCTCTGTAAATTTGCTGTTCGGAAACACAAGCCTATAGAGGGAAATTGGCACGTGCCTTCCTGTTCGCAACAAGTTTTAGGAAATGTAGCACAGAGCTGTTGCAATCTTATACCGGCAAATGGCTACTGTAAGTGTGCTGTGTGTGAGCACATATATAGCTCTAGTGAGCACACAGCAGCGCTATGCACATTGCTTTGTAGCTGAAGCAATGCCTCTCTGCCTCTCAGCTGACATGTAGCCATTTAATGGAAAACGTGATCTGCTGTTCAGCTAATTTGCCTCCCAATACCACGGGATGGAAGTTTGTGTTTAATCTTGCGTGCTATTATGTCCGCTGTACCTGTGTGCACCTTTGTCTCATTGTCTTGAATGTCTTCCCGGCCTTTGCCTCTTTTTGTCTGTGATTCATTGAGATACTATTACTGAAGTTAGTGGGCTGTGGCTAAATTGCATCCAGTGATTGTGCTTGTCTAGGTTAGAAGGCAGTTCCAGTTATTGTCTAGGTTAGAAGTCAATAATGAGTTTTAACGGAAAGGTTACTTCTTTCTGTCTGTTTTTTTTTTTGTTTTTTTTTTTGAGAATAGAAAGAATGGAATGTAATAAAATAGAAGAGAATAGAACTTCAGTACTTTCCCCCACGACAGATCCTCATTTCCTTTCACCATGATAAAGTCGACACATCAACAATTGATACTACGTGACGACATGAGAATATTATGAGAGCTTTTGTTGAAGACTCTATACATTGGAACATATATTTAGTGCATTAGTAAAGCTACATTTTTTTTCCCCATGTAATGTTTTCTTTTTTATGAGATAGAGATTAAATATTCAGTGGGTCAGGTAGCTCTGTGTGGCATGGGTGATCCTGTACTGATCATGGGAATGGCTTAATTTGATCAACTCCGGTAGTCCATACGTCTAGTCTTTGCCTATGGACATGGAAGTCACATAGACTGGGTGTCACTGTATGTAGATTACGTAATGCCCTCCTTTAAAGATTTACCATTGCTTTTAACCTGTGCTAAGGTTTGCTGCTACTGTCTGGCCAGCAGTGAGATCACTCCTGCAATTCTAATGACTTGATGCAAAATTCCTGAGAGAGCAATCTCTGTGCTGCATACAGTGAGCAGCAGTTTCTTTATTCAATGGAACTTTGTCGCCTTGCTGTATCTGATTTATTAGTATACAATGGAATGGGTGGATTTAGCAGGAGTTAATGATAAATGGAGATCTGATAGCTAGGCTTTCGAGTCAGACAATAATGAGTAGTGAAGGGCACATACTGTGATGCATATGGTGACTTTGTGACTCTGTGAGTAATGTCTTGAATACTAGTGATGCTGCTTGCTAGGGCAATGTATATTTCATGGGCCAGCTTATCTGACAGTGGTAGTGTTTTGCCTTGACTTGTGGGGTTGGCAACCTCTGCCAAACAGCCATAACAGCAGTCGCACACCACCCCCTGCATAGTTGATGAAAATTGGAGCCATCGATCAAGGCACCTTAGCAAACAGCAGATACTGATGTTGTTTGTTTATTGATGATGCTATTCTATGAACAGAGCTGCTGGAATGTCACCTGGAGGTTCACATTTCCATCGTCATCAGCTGTAGCAGCAGCAATAGAAGCAGCAGCAGCATCCTCCAATTGACAACGTACAATTCAAACGCATCGATGCATTTGGCCAAACACAGTCTTGTGACACACAAGCCTTTGTCTCAATTGCTGTGTTTAGTGTTTTAAAGGATGTAAAAAAACTTTTAAAAAAACTGGTGCAGTTAGCCTTTACTCATGCTTTTATTTCAAATTCAGTGATGACAGGCGTCTGCTTTTTACATATATGAGATTAACATTATTCTTCTCGTGTAATTTGCAAAAAACTCGCTATGTAGTATGTACACACCCATCTGAATATGATTCTCTCCTTATCATGATTATATGTGAATGTAGCTGCTTTTGTGCTCACTGGCAGATTACAGTGCACCTTGTGGTTGTTATATCACCAACATAACAAGAGCATAGGATGCATCAGCACGGTAACAGCAACATCAGGAGCAGTAGCAGCAGCAGCATCACCATCAGCAACAGGAGCATTAGGGGTCGCGTGCACCTCCTAAAATACCTGATGCACGCGTCCAATTGTGCTCGAATTACCATGACGTGACAGAACAGAGTTACAACATCCTCATGACATGTCATGTAAGAATAAACCCGTCTCATGACGCCCTGCATTTCCCCATTCACTTTATATGCTTGTTTAATGATCCCTATAAACAGCATCTTCTATCTTGTCATGAAACTGCGCTGCGGAGATAATTTATATTGCAAAGTTACATGAAATTATATATGACAGTTTCAAGTGGATAAATATGCTATTACCATATCAGGATGTTAGTATTGTTATGACATGGTAAAGCTTTCTGAATTGAATAGATATCTATTCCCTGGTTCTCAAAAATTTTAATTTGAAAATCACTACTTCATATACACGTAGATCATTATTTTTGAATCAAGCCGTTCACTGTCAAATTATTTCTCATGATATATTAAATTGGTTGCCACTCAAGAACAATCAATTCCTTTCACATCGTGGATATAATTTGATGCTGCTAAAGGAAATATGAACACAGATGCCTCGAGAGGGCATTACAAACTATCAAATGTACAGATATTGTAGAGCTGTATCAGATTTTTTGGTAGCTAAATTGAAGTGTGGATGTTACTGGATCATATATTGTATTAGATGAAACATTATTATGAGGCATCTTGAAACCAATAAGCTCCAACTTAAGCTGCTGATGACCTCAAGTTCTGCCGAAGACCCAATAAGCCCAGTGAAATTGCCCTGACAATAGCTCAGCCTTTCTCTGCTGCAGTTGCCTGCAGGGTGCTAATTGGCCCAGCATTACCTGCATGTGTCACGATTTGTCTCATCTTACTGGCTGGAAATTCACCTAATGATCTCATTGCAGCTGTTTCCATGTTTAGTTTCTTCTATAAGGAGAGTTCTGCAGCTTTTGCGCTTGTCTTCTACTGTCTAGTGTGTGTCTTGTCGAAGAAAGTAGTGTGGTTTTGAATGTTTTTGTTTTTGGTCTTAAACAATGCTGAAGAAAATTTAAAATGAACCTTTAGGATACTATGTCTAGTAGAAATGTCTTTAAAAACGTTCAGTAGGAGCCGACCAACTTGTGAGATGTTATTGTGGCTTATATGCAGTTGTACATTCAGAATGGGCTTCTGGTAAACTTGGGTTTCTAGAGTTATAAAATCCACACGTTTGTTTAGAGACAAAATCTTACCAAATGGCTGATTTATCTTGGTGATGGCTGATTTGTTTTAGATTATACTGATGCAGTTGTTTCTCATGGCTTTGCAAGTGTTTTGTATCAAGTTGGGTTACACCCTAGGTAGTGGATACTTCTTGCACAGACACCTTCGATATACAATATAAGAAGCAGTCCATATGGCTGGCACATTATAGCTGGCAACTTGCAACATTCCAGGTGAACAGAAACCCAGTGTATCATCTGTAGTACTTAAACATGTGTCTAGTTGGTGAGTACTTTCTCAGATGAGTTGCAGATTGTAGCACTCCGGGTGTTTGCCATAAGTTTGGATGGGATCTTTGCCAGGGCATGTTGTAACAAAATTACTATCTAGTACCTACTAGTATCTAGTGTTTCAGTGTAAGATCCTTGCTATGTATTGTTAAAAACCAATAGTTTTTCCAAGCAATGGAACCTCATTATCAGACTACCTCACTATTACAATAGATTTCATAGATTTGGAGACTTGACTCTCATTGGCAGAGGGACTGCCTTAGCCAGTTGTGAGTCTTGGATTTACGTAACGTCCTCTTGAGTTCAGTTTCCAAGTCTATGAAATCTGCTGTAAGAACTGTAGACACGGTACATCCAACATCAAATATGAACCAAATCGACATGTTCCTCTGTCTGATGCTTATTCATTACTTATGAGAATGCTTGCAATGCTACATTTCACCCAATCAAACAAATGTCAGACAATTCTTTTATCCCAGCATGTTTATGCATTATTTGTACATGTTACAGCGCATTGGTGGTTGCTTGGTTGGCACTGGTTGCTGCTGCTGCAGCAGTTGCCCTGGTAATTTCGGCTGACAAGGGAATGGAAAGCCATCAACAAGTTGATTCTTCATTTCCTCCCCGCGTCTTCCTTACAACGATCAATGTACATTGGATTTGATGACCTGCCCTGGGATTTTATGTCTCAGGACGCCGCTCAACTTTTCAGCTTTCTCCAATCCCATTTCTGTGGGGAATTGCTGAGGGAAATTTATTGAAATTAAGGAGGTTACTAATATGTCTCAATTGTTCAATTTGCGCGCAATTCCCATGACTAATGTTCCTCAGAATGCGATTGGTCTTTAGAGACCTGTTTCTCTTGAATTATTCCCAACAAGGAAGGCATCTTTTTGAGATAATACGACATTATGTATTGTGTGTGTGCACAACGACCAAGTTTTATGCTTGCTAAGTTCATATTGCAGAAAGCCTTTTGTGTACATTGTATTTTAAAAGAGAGCCTTGTCTTCCATACATAATACTGTATAAAAATATGAGAATATTGTGGTGTATAGACGTACGAATTTTGTGGTGCTCTTTTGTCCTGTCTGATGTGTGTACAACAATGGAAAGTGGAGATACAAGTGCTGCCTTGTTCTGTATATAGTGCAGTTTTATATCTAACATGGCTTGTTGTAATGTAGATCGTGTATGTTAAATGTAGATCGTGTCAGTTGGCCTTTTCAGGGGGTGCACCCAATTACTAATATGACAAAGTCATCGATTGCCTCATGCATGGACAATAGCAGCCCTGACACTGTATGCATAATTTAATGGGTAGAAGCACCTTCTGTCGGTGGTGATTGGCATCAGTGTACACTGCAGATAAAATACACAAAGCTGCTATGGGGGTTGTAGGTGTGTTAACTGCAATGACGGATGAGCTACACTTTTTCTGCCTATGTCACAACACAACAAATAGTTTGGGAGCTGAAAAAGGCCTCCGTTATGAAATAGATTTATTACAGTTCAGTTACCCCAGAACAGTAGAAAATCGAAATGGCCATTATTCATCCTGAATATATATGCGTGGCGTTTTGTTATTTGCTTGGGAATTGCTTGTCAACCCAACGGATTTGATGTGTATGGTAGAATTAATTAAGGAATATATATTCAGCATGAAGTCTTCAATTATACTTTGGTTACCAGTCATTTAACTCGACTTGATTAATGTTTCATATAGATCAGCAGACATCTTGCTGTCCTTTAAGTAGTCAATGTTTTATGATAAAGTGCACCATTATGAAGCATGCTCTATTAATATGATGATGCTGTCCGCATCTTATTCAGCAATGATTGTGCCCCCAGCAGCTGTAGCATAGGACATTCTGCCCCCAACGCTTGCACTGGTTTGTATGCTGCTACAATTGCCTTTTAGAGAAGCAATTGGTGTTGCTGTGACAACTGGGTGCTCCGTCTGACACATACTTCATGCAGATAAGGGGTCTGTCACGGGCTCTTTTTGCAGAGGAGGAAACGTGTAATCCATAGCAACAGCGGCCGACGCAATTTGCAAATCACTAGAGATGCTCCCTCTTCTTCTTCTCATTCTTCTTCTGTAATCCTCTTCTTCAATTTGATGCTTTCTCTGTAATCCCATGGAATGGGAAGTCTTCTATCCACTGGAACGTCACAATTAAGACCACCCTTGTCAATCATTGGTGTGGTCTTAATAAAGAGGTGGTCTTAATATTGAGTGGTCTTGATGTGAGGTTTTGTTGTACTATAATGCGTCAGTTCAGTCATTATGGTAGATTAACTGGTCTGCTCTTTTTATGGCGTTTGTAAGGATGTCTTGTACATATTGTACGAATGTTTATTTGGTCTCCATGGGCACGAGTTTAGGGCTTCAATAGTCATAGCGTAGCTTTGTTTTATTGATGCGTCGTCTCTAAGTTGAAGTTATATTTGACATTTAGGAAAGGCATATCGCAATTATTGATCGACACTTTATAAAGATGTCACCACTGTTTATACTGTACAGTGTGTACTATACACTGAAGTACTTTTATGTTCTGTACTGATAACTAAATAGTGATATTTAACATATCGCAAATACCTTTTACCTGACAGCATTGATGTATTTCACGAAGTGTCGGGTAACATAGATTTCAAAAGATTCATCTCAGATGTCCATGCCTAATGTCAGATGGAATTTGATCGAAGCAAAGTGACAAAAATCACAACAAATTTTGCACAGATAGGCCTAAAGGTGACTGAACCGAATCTTCAATTCATATTTTGGCTTTTGCAATGTTTTCTATTGAACTTCTGTCTTCTGGTGTGCCTTGGTATGCATGGAAAATAATGTAGCTGATTGTAGCCGATTAGGAAAATTTAGGCTGTATATAGTTGTTGTATTTGGTCCGATTTTTGCTAGCTTTCACTCAAGTGTTATTCGAAAACGATATATTTGCTGTACTATTTTAATAAGTCGTTATGTCCAGATAAATAACTTATCCTAATTTCAGCTGGCCGGAGTTTACTCTAGAGTTAGCAAAAGACTATGGATAGAAGTGGCTAGACAAGTGTAATGGTCAGATGAGCAAATGGCCAGTGTGATGGGAGATTTTTCTTGGAGATTCGTTGTTATTCTGGGCAGGAAGAACAGATAGGAGGGAGGGAAGAGGGCAGGGCAGGTGTGCAGGACTTTGCCCTGACAGGAATACACAAACAGAAGAGCCCTGCCAATCAGCACAGTGACAGACTGATGAAGAGCCAAGCTGTTCCAATGCCACATTTCCTGTCCTCCCTTCCTCCTCCGTTCCTGCAAATTAACACCAGATTTGCGTGTGTGACACTCTGTGTCTCCATGGGACCATGGCGTGTCTTGTGCTTGGCAAGGGGACATCCTGAGGGCCGTTTGTGTGGCATTTCACTTGGCAGTGGCTTCCTTCCTCTTACTTTCTTGCCAATGCTATTGTTGTTGCTTGTCTCTTTATCAGCTCTTTCTGCTGTTGGCCTTCCTGCTTGCGCTAGCCGTCAATTAGTAACATTTTATTACCACCCTGGGGATTGGCAAGCACTGCCACAACTGCCATGAAGCAGTGCTCTGAACATACTCATCTTCTCAGAATTGCTGCTGCTGCTGCAGCAGCTGCAAGAGCCCATATCACCATCTGGAACTGCACTTCCATGGTCACAGTAGCCATGAATCAAATGCAAGCAACAGCCGTTGTCACGCTGCAGCAACAGCCGCATCAGCAGCAGCATCCATTTGTCGTCTTGATTGCCTACATGTGCTGTATTATCACTTATCTCTTGTAACACTAGAGGAAGGATGCAATGGCTACTCTTTATGCTCTTAGTTACAGGCTGTAATGACACTCCTCGCATCAATGCCAGGCCCTTGCTGACCTTTTTGCTGTTAATAATTCATCGGTTCTGTGCACAGATCAGTTATTCAGCACGGGAGAAGCAGAAGGCTGTGTCAAGTCACACATCTGATGTGTCCACAACAGCCTGGCTCTGCATATTACTGCAAGTCTAATGCATCCCACCGACTGGCTGCCACGCCCTTTGGCCCTATTCAGACAGGACTTGCCCCACAAAAAGGTCCTGTCTAGATATTGTGTCTTTCACAACGCTGGGTCATGACCTCACTGCATCCTGCTTTCAGGACTTCACAATCCCATCACTCAAGAAATGTCTTATAAAAAATCTCACGATAGCAAGGACACATCCCTTGCTGCTCCTGGTTCTGCTGCTGCTGCTGTGGATACAGTGTTCTTGTACTCGGCAGTTCAGATGAGTTATTGGCAGCCTTGATGGGAGGAACTTCCAAAGAAAACCTGACCTTGTTTGTCTCCCAGTGCTTCCTCTAAAGGAGACTGTTATGATTGTTCTTTGTTGTTGGGAGTATTGCCAATGTAGACTGTCAACCCACTTCAAAGCTATCACTTTCCCTTTTTGGCTGCTTGTGATTTTCCTTCAACTAAACAACAGAAAAGTCAGGAGAACCAAACTTTTTGTGGCTGTAATCTACAGAGAAAACTATAATGAAAAGCCTCTCATGAGCATCCATGGCATGTTCTCATGAGTAAAACGAACCACATAGATCCCCATAGTCAGCTCCAAATCGAGTCATTCCAGAATAATTAATAACTTCATTGAGTGCTCGTCTCTAACCAACGAAAGGGAACTTGTTTGAATTTGAATTTCCACAACCTGACCCTATCAGACTTTCTGGTGGAGCCAAGCGTCCTGTTTGCTCATTTTGGTGGAAATCCTTTTGATTTGGGAAGGGATGAGGATGGGGAAAAAGTTTGCAAGAGGCAGTTTGTTGACATTGTTCGTGATAGGAGTTCATCTATTTTGCGGGGATCCAAGGATCAAAGCCTCCTTGATACTGGCTTTGTAGCGCACTGGTGTTGTGGTTAATTTAATTGAAGGCAAGACAAGATCAAAGCAGCTCAAGCTAAGCGCTTAGTCTGCTGCTGCTGCTGCTGCTACTGCTGTTGATGGCTCTTTCAGTGCATCAATTACTGAAGAAAAATTCCAACATTTATGGGCGGGAAATGTGGCCTTAAGTTGGCTGAGACGTGTCGAACGCTCCCAAGAAAGTGGTTTAATAACGAGAGTAAAATATGCATAAACAACAGGTGCTAACGTCTCCTCCAGCTCAGTTTTATGTGTAACCAGTTGAATTTTTGATAGCATTGTTAAAAGTTGAAGCTGTCTGCTATTATTGGTTTGAGAGTCATTGCACTGTATACTTTCAAAGTACACGTATAGGTGTGCATTCTTGCCAATTTCTTGGGGCTTTTTATGTTACTTCACAGGATAGCTTGTTTTTTATGCTCAAGAAAATCTTGTCATAAATTAGGAGCCCTGATGTTGGGTAATGAAGAAACATGGGGTAAACGAAGTATTATGTTATCAGGAGGGAGTAATCAAGGTGCTTGCTTCCTATGAAATGACTTTCTTTGATAATTAAACAGAGATCTCATTATTCCCATCATTAGATTAAAAGGCTCGGGGAGTGAATTATACCGTGGAAGACCTTCATTTGACAAAGAAACATCGATCATTACCATGTGAGACCAGACAACCTTAGATTACACATCATGTTTTTATGGCTGCTGCTGCTGATGATGATGTGGGCCATTACATAACTGTCTATTGTGTGTTGGTCCCTTCTTAAAGATGCCTATGTTCTCCTGTAGTGGTCTTGACAAACAGCTCAGCATTGTCACGATTGCCTTTTCCATGTCAGGCAAAGGAAACTACATGTCAACACCAGGGTATGGCTATCAATTAAGGTATATTGCCAATGGAGTTGAAACACATGTGAACTGCAGATCAAATTGTAGAGAAGACTCCTACTCAGAATTTTCATATGATATCACTGAGTGACTGTCTACAAGTCGACTGCCCGCGCCATCTATAGTATTACTGGGCGAGCACTGCGGGCGTCTACAGATTCTCATTTGAGCAACTCGCCAATATTTTTGACCTGTGATCATCGATTCAAAGTTGCTCAATATTGTTCAAGAAATACAAAAAAAAGGCCGAAATTAGGATACTCTACGGTGTTTTAAACTAATGTTCACTTCAGTTTCCAGGTACTCTGAAGGCAGAGACAGACTGAGTGATAAATAAGGCTGGATTGTTCCTGGTGTCACTCCTTTAGCACAGATAGTTAGATATATCCAGTTTCCTTGTTGTTAGTTTTCTTGTACTTACTAGATAGATTTCAGATAAATTTTATGTCTAAATAGAAATCTACTTTTGTAATCTCAGCAGACAGCCAGCCTACTTGGGTAAAAGCTGTAGATTCTATTGTTGCTGGGAAGCCAATTAATGCTTCTTGCCTTCTTGAGGAAACTGTACATTTTCATTGTACAGAGCAGTTAATCAGAAGGGCATTTAGCCAAATGAGAGTGTTTACTACTCTGCCACTTGGTTGCACATGTCTTGTGGGCTTATTGGCTTGGAAAGTGTATACTGAATTGCCTATTTGTTCAGGCAACTTGACTTGATCAATTACTTCTTATTTGTGAGGCAGGGGGACTAATTGCCCGCACAAGCCGAGGACTTTGTCTTACTAGATTGCTGTGCTGAATGGTGCATCATTTAGCATCCTGAATTGGAAACAAGATGTTTCATCAGTTGTAGATGCTGAAGCTGAGGCATTTTACAGCAGTATTTATTCAGTTTTGGACTAATATGATCTGTGTGTGTACTGTGCTGGTTGAAAACTTTGTAAAAATATACTTCACAATGGTAACGAAAGAACGAATTGACTGTACTATGGAACCATGAGCAATATACTAGTTTCTGCTGTCAAGGCATCTTAAAAGGAACGTCAAAATTCGCAGATAATACGTTAGTGAAGACAACATGTGTACAGTTTTAAGTAGGCTTATACCAATTACTTATTATTCCCAGCTTTCAGTAAGCCTTAGGTGAAGGACGAAATGCCAGAGTTTAATTTAGGATGAGGACTTAGTCTCAAGTAAGCTGTTGACTAGGGATGGTGATTAACTGCATCTTTTCCCTAAGGGCTTTATTTGATGCCAGGGACATGTCTGGCTGGGTAGCATGTCCAATTACTACATGATGTATGATCATGTATTCCTCTAATAAAGGGATTTACATCATGCTACATCATGTCAGTGACATTAGTTAGGCAAGACATTGTCATAACATGGTGATAAAATGATAAGTTATACACATTACATTTTCATTAGGGCTAGGTAAGCCCTCTTTAAGTGCAGCCTTGTTAGTCCGGATTTTGCTGGTTCATGAGGTTTGACTTATGATATCTTTTTTTTTTAAGTCTACTTCATTCACAAAAGCATCACACCAGTAATTAATGATGTATTTTACTAAGTAAATAAAAAATTAAAATTAAAAAAGAGTAGATAGATACATGACACAGTTGTGACCAGTTCAAAATGATCAAGAGTTATCTCAGGATATCTCTAATTTATGGGGGCCATTTTTGGCATAGAAGTTAATAGTAAATTATAGAGTTTTGAAGCACATTTCTGTTGGATTGTTATGATGAGGACCACATTACTGCTTCTTTTTTTATTAAAGCTATGACGGGTTGTGCTCATTAAATGCAATCGCCTAATGCACAATTTCTGGGTGGCAAGGTGTAATGATGCAAGATTGATGCCAATGAAGAAAAATCCATGCATTGGGTGTTATTAACTGATTTTTGCTCTGAATTCCTTAGACTGAAATATTGATAGGAGCATAGCGCCTTATTAAATTGATCTGCGGCCTGGCAACGACTCCCTTAGGGTGTGTAGATGCAAATTGAGACCATTTATAGCTTATCAATAATGTTGATGTTAATTAGGAAAGCGGATAATAAGCATACATATTATATAGGTCAAGTAGAAAATGGCCAAATGATTGTTATATTCATAAGAGACCTTGGATGGATGCCATATACAGCGATAGCGTGAGTAGATTGCATGACATATTGATCAAAGATGTACAGACATAGCCTTGTGCTGATATTTGTGATTACTGTCTGTGTGATCAGTGATCACTAAGCTTATATGTATATGTCTGCCCTGGTATGAGAACACTCACAATTACCCATAATGAGACTTATTAGCAACAAATAGGATGAAATGTTAGCCCAGGACAGTGTGTGGTCGACCTAGTGGATATTCGGGGCCTGATCTTATATCTAAATATATATCATAGGAACTATTTTTTTAATGTTTAATGTTCACACATCTGTGGGATGTAGATTGAGTTCTCAGTTACTTTGAAATTGCTTTAAAAAAAGTGTTATTACAACCATAATACTAAAAATATGTCCACATGCAGCACATCATTCCGTGAGATTTCCTGTCAATAATGCGGCAGATTGCTGAAAACTGTAAAGAGCCGGGATGATAACCGAATATACATCGTTTAGCTGAACATTGCTATTCTTTCAGAAAATGTGTAGGAAACCGTATATCATATTGAAAAGCAGAGAAGTGCAATTTTCTGACCCCATATTGACTTACTTCTGCACATTTACTAGAAGCCATGCTAATTTTAAAGGAGGATGTATAAATAATGTATGGATGTTTTTTGCTTGCAGGTATTATGACAGTGAGGAACCGCGGGAGGAGGAAGGGCAGGCACTGTGGTTGCCATGAAGAGACGCTCTCTGACGTTCGGCATCTTGCTCGTCTTCCTCACCTGGAATGTCATGACATATTTCTTCGTGGCCAGGGCGCCACAAGGAAAGGTCAGTGTCAAGAACAGGAATTTTCTCTAAGAAATAAGGCGAATTGTAATGCTCTCCCATTATCATTTTATGTCCCTTCAGTAAATCGCCTAAAAGGTGCCATTTAGTAAGGAAATTGTCTCTTTAGATCTGAAGCAATTTGACACGAAGCCAAAAGAAAGTCTCCAAATACCATGATATAGTGACATTGACAGTTAGAAAAAGTCCCAGGGCGATTGGGCTAACCCTTTGTGTGCTTTCTGATTGCTTGTGAAACCCTATACATCCGAGATTGGCAAACATTTGTCTGAGGCTGAACGCCATATCTAAGACGAGAACGGTGATCCCTCACCAAGCTGTATTGCGAATCAGCTTCCGATATTGGCCCACAGGCGCTTGGTCCCAGGGGTGCAGAATGGTTTGGAATGGTTCATGGGTATTGGGACATTTGCTTCTGCTTGTTGTGTGTTTGTCATTGCAATGTCACAAAACTATTCAATGCCATATCCTCTGTGGTCATTTGTGACTCTCGTTGGGGATAGGCCTCAATCAGCTCCTTGACCCAACGGATTTGAGTCATTTTGTCCTCCGCGATAGAAATGGGACATCGTTCGCTAGTTTGGATGCTGGAACTGGCTTTGGGTGTTTTTCAAGGGTATTGGCTTGTATATTGGGAGGTTGGGGTCACATCACCTGCATTCAATCACTGTCTGGTTGCTGGGCTACATAAGGCTAGAACGGCCATTGCTCATTGCTTCCTTGATAAGTGGCTGAGATGCAAGGCGCAGATGCATTCCTGCCTTCCTCTACTTCGACACAATTGGAAATTTGCTGCATAACCGAAAAAGCGGTTGACAACCATGAAAAAGTAGCAGCAAAAAAGTAATTTACTTGCGCTTGACACAGATTGGTAATTTTAAAATGACCACAAAAGGAATCCTTTGATGGATGGATATCCGGAGTAACTTTGGGCTTCCACAACATTCAATGCATCCTAACCACACATGCGTGTTGTTAATAATGGACAACATGACAACTTGGAAATAATTTGATTGAACGTTTGCAAACGAAAGGGATGTTATTCATGGTGGTGATGCTGTGCTCATAATTCAAACATTTAGTCTGCCATCTAACAAAATGCTTCATGTGATGGGAAGTTGTGTGAATGTCACGGAATGTGTGGAAAGCTTTTTAGCTAGATAGAAGGTGGGAGTTTCTGCATGACAACATTTTGTGGCATTAAAGGTTCATTTGAAACTCTCTGTACTGCTCTGTGAGGGCTACACGGTTGCATATAGCTGATGACTGACTGTCATATTTCATTTTAAAGTTGTGCTGGGAAATGTTTTTGAAATCAAGAGCAATTTGAGTGGAGAGATGGGGGCCATCAATGCAGGTAATTTAAGGTTGCATTTTATGAGAGGTTTTCTTTGGTGAGTTAGGCAGCAATTTGCACTGCAGGCTGAAGTGACATGGCTGTCATATTTGATCAGGAGTTTTTTTGCAGCATCAAGAGGCAAAGAGGGAATTAAGTGGAGGCTGAGGATTGCAATGGCAATGGGACGACTGGGTATTTCGCACACAGCAGATGTGCTGGAGCAGAGCGGCTTTTGCTTTTGCAAGACTCCAAGGAATTGAGCAGCGGCGAAGTGAAGATGAAATGCTACTTTGCCAGATGAGGGTTTAGCAGCCTCCGCAGCTGCAGCTGATGATGAGGAATAGCAAGACGAGCCGGGCAGGTGAGAAGAGCTCTTTAGATGCAGCTCTTGAGTCTGTCTTCACCCTCTATGCTCACTCCACTCTCTTACTTCTTTGGCTGTGTTGAGGTGATCAAGGCTTTGGCCAATATGTAAGGAGCTAATTGTTGTCTGTGTGTGTGGCCTGCCAGACGCCATTAGTCTCAAGCATCTGCCTGATAACTGTATTGAGCAATTTCCTGCCTTGTGCCTTGTATATGAGCAATATGGTTTGCAATTGACAGGCCCTAAGGACTGGCGCCTAAACGCCAGCCGTCTCAGAAGGAAGCCTCGCCGGAAGTGGGTCATGACGTCACTAAAAGCACGTGACGGAAGCGAGGCTGGGGTCAGCTAGGTCACACGTTCTCTAGTCGGCCAGATAGTTGCACGGAGTCACGCTCCCTCAACACCTCCCTTGCCTTCCTAAAATGAACAAAGGGTAAAAAGAAAACCAATCATGACCGAGCTGCTGCTGAAAGTTGTCCTCAAGTTTCACCTATTTTTGGCGATCCAAGTGCAGCTTGTTGTCTTGCGTTACATTCTCATTGTGACTCCTTGAAAATTCGTGATCTCCGAAATGATTTTGCCTTATGGTAATTATGCCTCCCACGGGCCATCATTGTTATTCTGGAGAAACCTTTGTGCACAGATTTTACTTTCATCGCATGCGCATTCATTGCAAATTTTGTGTGGACTTTTTTAATTAATCGGTATCATTGTTTTTGATTTAAATTGATAGTATGAGGTTGCATGATGTCCAAATATATTATAATTTATTAGACCTGTTTAAAACATGGGAATATTAAAGTATTAGTAACTACACAAATAATGAAAGGCTTTATATTGCGTCAACTCGTTTTACCTTAAATTAGATTTGAATGGCTACCGTATAACAAGGAGGTAGTTGATAATCAAATGGGGCCTGTGTTCTAATGAGATCCTTTAGCGAGATCCATTACCATTATCTGTTTCGTTAATGTCAAGAGGAGCTATCGATTGACTTCATGATCAAACCAAATTACCATTCTTCTTGTGATTGGCTGGTTATCTGTGACAAGCCCAAATAGAAAATAGTCCTCGTTATCGCTTTTCTTTGAGATAGTGGGAAATGAAGATGAAGCGATTTACCTGATGCTCACTTGCTACACAGGAAATGTACTTTTTTCGGGTCTCTCTTTGATTAATGAGGTTGTTATACCCTTGGTCTCAATTATGTTAAGGTTGGCCGATCACAGACCTTCCTGTCTCACCTTGACGCCCTCCGACAATGCACCGGTTTGATTTAGTACCGAGCTAGCAATAAGCATTTGGACTGCTACAGCATGCAAGAATCCGCCCCACGAACTGGGTGCTATTTGTCATCCGGTTGCAATACATTAATTGAGAGTCTGGCAGCAGCACAAAAGTGTTAAATGCTCACCTAGAACTTATTTTTAGGCCTGAGGATATGTTTGGTAAGGCGAAAAGCAGCGATTGAGGGAAAAGGAAGGTGGAGGTTGGTATCCGGTTGAATCGGGGCACTTCCAAAGAAACATGTGACAGGTCTTGACAAAAAGAGTGGACCTCACAGGAAAGGTGACTGATGTAGCTGCTGAAGATGGATGAATTGTAAGATTGAAGAAGATGCTAGCCCAGTCTCCTTGTGCAAATACAACCCCTGAAGCCCTCTTGTCATAACCTGATCAATTGCTACCTGGCCAATAATGACAGGGCCACTGTTGAGGTGGCTGTGGGCTGCTGCACTTCCCCTCCAACTCGCATCATCTGCTTTCATGATTAAGTGGCAAGCCCATCTGTATCTTTGCAAGAGACCCATCTGTCTCCACCTAAAACCACGACGAGCAACTCATTTGCCAGCATCTCTGTGACTGATTACAGCCGTCTCCCTGCTTGATGAATTGAATACATTCGTTCCTCCCAGCATTAATGTCAAGTATGTATCAGATTGCAGGCTTGGGCTCAGAGAGCCTCAGACTTACTGGCAAGAAGGAATAAGTGGAAATTCCTGAGCAGCTAGACAACGTTTGTAGCATTCATCATCATTCATCTGTCTGTATTTGTGATGCAGTCATCAGTCATTAGAAGACATATTTTTGCAAAGGCCTGTAGAGCTCAGGATCAAAGTGTTGCTCTTGTTCCAATCTGCTGAGGGGCTTAAAGTCGATCCATTGCCCTATACTTGCTTTAATTCCCAGATGATGTGGTGTTAAGAAGAGATTGATGGCCTTTGGATGACCTCAGTTAGATGAGAATAAAGGTCATCCTGAAATGACCTTCCTTTGATTAGGATCCTTAAAGCTTTGGCTTCCTGCAGTGAAATTAACCGCAGCTTAACCCTGGCCATTTGTATGTCGACCCTGTGTGGTTCTCGGGTCTTTACCTGCCTAGTATGTATGAGGCAACAGTAACCTAGGCCGCAGGCTTGTATGAGTTGGCCTACAGTATATCTAACGACCTATGGCGCTGTAGCAAGACCTTGTTGACCCAGCTTGTGTCTATGGAGGGTAAACATGTCTTCAAAAGGGTATTCTCTGCCCTTCTGTGTGTTCATTTATGTGTCCTTCTATGTGTTCCTCCCTGCGTTCTTTCATGTGCTGTGGGTGTCCGTGTTCTGCCAGTCTTTCATTCTCCTATATGCTTTGTATGTGGCCGCCATTGTGCAGCTGTCTCTATGTTATGTCCCCTGCCTTTTGGCTTTCTCTGCTGATCAAATCACCATTCACTCATTATTCGTGGTGTTTTGAAGATTTGGGAATTCGGTGCTGAGGTATGTCGGACGTTTGATGTGCTGGCTCCCCCAGGCCCTACTGGGTGACAGCCTTGATAAATCCCTTGGTGCCAGGGAACCACAACACACAAGAGAGGCTATTGAATGTGAATCTTCTCTCGGGTTGTTTGCCTATAGTTCAACAGAAATCTGCTTGCTCCAAAGCAATTAATTAATTTGGAACTTCTTTCTTGTATGCAGGATATTAGGGATAAATACATGTCGCAGTGGGATTTTGCAAGCGTAGAACTTGTGAATAGCTGTCAAGTCTGAGATATTGGAAAGCAGGGGGGTCTTTACCAAGGGGTTCGATTCGCTTTATTGTAGTGCATCTGTGGAGACAGTTCTGCTGGAAAATTAGTTCACTCTCTTTGCTTTTGTCCTTTTCTGGATTATTTACGAATGAACCGATGGGTGATCGTTATGCGTCAGACTTTTCTTTTGAAGAGGCTTTGTCCGCTCTTACCGAGGAGATCCCAAAGAACAGTGAAGAGAAAAGGCATTGATGTGGGAGTATTTGGTGGCTGGGAGCAAGGCCTTTGTTGGGGGCTAGAAAGGCAGATCATGAGATGGCCAACCGAGCATCCTCAGGGATCTTGCACATTGGGCCTCTCCTCTCTTATAATTCAAGCTGTGGTCTGTGGCCTCCTTAAACTACTAAAGAGACACATTGAAGTGGCGTGGAGCAATTCAGATGACCTCATAGCACATTACGCGAGTGACTTAATGAAAACCAGACGAGAGGCCGGGTGTTTTGTGTTTGCAAATAGGTGCTCGCAGGCCACTGGTCAACCATGGAGAAGCAGCAGCCTTTCCTATTTGCATCCCCTCAACCAGGCGCCCAGAATTCTCTCAAGATGCGCCTCTGCTGATCAGCTATTCATGAACTTGGAGAATCATTGAATTGCCTTGACTTTTTCTTGACCGCTGGCCGCCGCCTTCTCAAGAACCGCTCTTGTGTGAATATAGGCGGGTCACATTGAATTTATCTGGAGATCTTCTCAGTGCAGCTGAAAAGTAATTCGAAAACCCTCTGGTGCATTGAAACAGCTAAGTAAGTTATTGGGTGGGGTTATCTCATGACTATCTATTCTTAGTCTCTTATACTGGAATTTATCCAATTCTGAAATAAAAGGAAATAAAAATATTCTTTTTTTGCTTTCCCAGTCAGGCAAAATGTCCTTATTTTACCAAAATAAAAACCTTCATCCTCCTATATCATTCTATATGTTGGTTGGGTGTGGCCTTAATAAATGAGGTTCGTGCAAGTTAGTGAAGCATGCTGACAGATGACTATGGCTTAGGCCGGGTCTGATGGCATTAACCTTTGATGTAGGATAGAGCATTAGAAAGTTTTCATCCTTAAGATGCTATTGGTTCTCTCTTGAACTGCTGATTCTTGCAGCCTAAGTGGTAAGGCTCTTTGAAGTGCTGGGTTGATGCTTATCACTTGTGGCAGCAACGCAGATAAGGTGGACTGCCATAGCAAGCACAGTCTTGAGCCGTGTAGTTCACCCCTCTAGGGCCACACGACTTAATATGGTGAACTGTCGCCAGTCAGGCTCTTTTAGTGATGTTACATAGACACTTTTCTGCAGAATACCAAAATAAAAGAAAAGAATAACACAGCAGGCTTGATTTGCTATACGAAATAATCACCCAGTAATGACTTATAGAAATTATAGAATATTAGGTAATGGACAATAGCACAGTAAACGTGATTATAGATATTAGATAATTGAATACGTCAGTAATAGAAGACCTTACATGATAACGTAATAGACTTGAAGGCTTATTACCCAGTGATAAGCATATTTTCCTGGAAATCATCATTTCCTGACTGTCACATTCTATTCAATCTTGCCTGTAAGATGTGGATAGCTATTCAGGTAACTATTACAGAAAAAAACAACAACATTCTACTGAACTTAATAAACGACAAATATTCAGTATTTGTTTCTATGCCATTTTCTAAAGGTGATGTGGCTGGGTTTATAAAATATTAAACGGGGGGACTCGCGTTTCTCATTTTAATTATGGATGCTTTTGAGGCTTTGTGCTTTTTGGTAGCATTTAATAATAGATGTATCCAGTATTGGGCAGGTCTTTCTTTCTGTTGGTCACTTGTTACTAAGTTGTTAGCTTATTTATTGGTTCAGGCATAGGCCTCTACAGACATAGATGTTTCTTTAATTATTTCCATTTATTTGCCTATGTAAAGTGCTTTGTTACTTGCAATAGGATGAGTGTGCGGATGTTGCTCTGTCCCACCTTTGGTGATGTACTCGTAGTGGCTGACAAGAACCAAAGGGAAATGTGTGACTAGTATGTGTTAGGGCTTTATTAGGGTGGGCAGTGCTTAGACACGGCTTAATATGGCCGTGTTGACGTGTTGGCGTGTCATTTGGCTCTGTCATATCTGTCATGAAAATCGCTATGCCGCTGAGGCAGAACATGATGCAATGCCTTTGGGGTGACATGTGTGCCATGTAGTGTCACATGACGTGTCATATGACCTGTCACATGATATGTCACATGACAGTGACATGCGCTAGCGATGGAGTGTGTGGAGGCATCCTGGGAGCATTATGTTCACATTCTGGCCTCAGAGGGTCTGAGTGGGCCACCAGCTCCATCCATCATACAGGCCTTGCACGTCTCTCTCAACATCACTGCAGTCATGGCAGCATTGGTGTATGAGCCCATGGCACGTGGTGGCCTAATCTCATCCCATCATATGCAGTAATTGGGCCTGTCAAATAGCTCAAGTGCTGCTCGGGATAATGAATGCTTTGCAGCTCCTGCAGTTTGCAATCTACCACTCCCGATTTCTCCAATGCATCGCAGCTGCAGGACAGCAACCGCAGGACCTACACTAGGTGCTGCTGCAGGACTAAGCTGTTGCTGCAGGGCCCGTGACTCTGATCAATTTATGACACAGCAAACTGTGTGATGGACACAGTGTCTGGGCCCCGGCTGCCCCATGTATTATGCACAGGACATCATCAGTATGCCTTGGCTGCTTGTTTTATGCTCTGGCCTGAACATCAAGTCTCGTTACTCTCCTAGGTCAGGGGGAGGACCTCTACTAAAAATGAATGAATTCCTCCTCACGTCTTGCCTCAGGGTGCAACAATATGACCACTACGGTGCTTAACTTACAATTACCAAACTGTGCCTAATATGGGATTTATATTTTATTATCTATTCCTTCTCGGGTTACTGAGTACATGATGCAGATAACAATTTTGTCGTGTGCATGGGAAGATAGGTGGAATCATTTCTCCACACAGAAATATTCCAATGTTACATTAGTCTCACTGATCCTAGCCAGAGCACCAAATGACCCATCATTAGCAGCATTGTTATTTCAGTCCGGCACAATGTGAATTGTTAACAATAGTTGCCCAAGAGGAAAGTCTCATGGGGGCCATTGTGAAGCAGTCAGTCGGTCCTGCTTGGCCATCTAATTGCTCGATCTAATCAAGTTTACCCATTAGGGGCTATTGCTGCCATTGTATTGTATTGAGGGTCTGCGAGGCATGGTCAATGGCTAAAGGCTTGATTACAATATATTGTGGAGCTGTAGTGCTAAAACCGCTCTCTTGCTTTTTGGCTTGTGCATTGTGCAGTGCATTCCCATTCCTGTTTCGTGATACCATTTGAGAAACATTGTCATGAGATGCAACAAGTGCAGAGAACTGTTTTCCTTGGCAAAGGTGTATAGACTTAATCGTGTCCTCAGAAGTCCAAAGGTTGCTCATTGATGAAGGGAGCTTTCGTGCATCTTTCAGGCTTCGTATTCTGGCTGATGCTGCTGCTGCTGCTGCTGCTGCTGTAGAAGATGCTGGTGGAGTTCTTCTTAATATGTGATTTGGCGACAAGAAATCCTTGGTCGATGATACTGTTACATATGGATGCTTTGATAGATGGGACTTGGCGAAAGACTCCGTGTGGAAAGACAGAGGAAGGAACTGCATTTTGTAGGTCTTTTGTCTTGCGGCTCATAAACAGAAAACAAAGCGAACACACCTCTCGACAGTGCGCTTTGTTCTGGCTAACGAGAAAATATTTCCTGCTCTTTATAAGCGATTTATTTGCCCTTACAACCTTGTAGTTGTTTGCCAAGCTGTTTTTTCTGTTGCCAATCTGTTTGCAGGTCTGTTTGCCCATATTTTTGCGAAGAGTGGGTCTTGAAGAGGGTTGGACTTCTCCTTTTATTTTGTTTGAATGGTGTAATAACTGCTGTGAATGCATGTGCTGTGCATGTCACGGTGCCATGGGACTTTCTCTCGACTGAGTTATTGCCTCATCTTTGCAAGATGTTAATCAGTTATGTGTGCAGGGGTGGTGATAGAATCCCCCTTGGATATTTGCCATTCTATTTAGGTCGAAGGTCAATGTATCAGACTGTCCCTCATGAATATCTTGACCTATTTATGGGCATTTTCCCATCCTAGCACCAGACTAGGTCATGCTTTCATACAAATCTGTTATTGTCTTGTTGTGCCCCCGGTTGTCTAAATTTCTGTACTGCTTTTATTGCAGCACATAAAGTAGACTTTACTGCCAACACAGATGAGTGGCAGTCAGCTGTGCATAAATGTTGCATGAACCGCAGCTTGTTGATATGTTTCGAACAAATCTTTATTCTGCTAAATTGTCGCTGCATGTGATTTAGTATTTTTAAGCAACTGCGCTAAAAAAGGACAAGATAAAGAAAAACATGATTGCCTGTCTACAAAACCGAAGTTATCTGATCTTTGTAATCTGAGACAACTCTTCCAGAAGAAATCTGAGACTTCCATCAGAAGAACTGTGTGTTTGATCTTAAGACCTTTCTGCATTTTTTCATCGTTCAGTTGCATTCACATCAAATGGCAGCTGCTATCTTCAATGTGCCAAAACCTTTTTTTATTCCCATTTTCAATCTGTTCAGTGTCATAAAGATCATTTTGTTTTCTGTATGAAAGAAAAGAATTAAAAAACCATAGCCTCACGCGTTCGAGCTGATTTGAAATTGCCTTGATGGTGAATACTTTGGCTTGGGCACAGAGCATCAATTGAATACCAGCCAGCTAACGTTTAGCTATGTGTGCAGCCCAAACCTGGCTGCTTTTAAATCAAGGTTGAATCTCTGCAGGAGCTTAATCTTTCTGGCTGTTTGATGTGGAAGGTAGCATCTTGGGAATTTGTGGTTTCTCAAGACACCTTGCTGGGTATGGCATTGAAAAGCCATTACCAGGGATTTAAAATCAAAGGGAAAAATAACGCGATCACACATTTCTAGCTGTGAAGGAAGTTTGGGTATCTGTGTATATTCTGAACAAGGATTGGTCTTGCCTTCATCGGTTGTGGCTTATAACAAAGGCTGAGGATGTTGGCCTTGACCTTTACTCTGTCTTGCCTGCAATGTAGGGCACTTGCACCTATCAGGTGGCTGACTAACCATTGACTGTAATGTTGCTGTACGACAGTATATTAAATATATTGCTCATATACGGAGTGATGTTGAAGTACCTAAGGCCAGTTAAGTCAAATGGTTTCCATAATTTAAACTTGACTTTTATTTGATCCAGTCACTTCTGTCGGTAACACTCACAGCCCTTGAATTCCCATAAAGGTCTAATCCAGGTAACATCCTGCAATATTCACATTTTAGAAAGAGCATTTCAATTGCAACGATTCAGGCAGCAATAGCCTTTATGATGCGGTTCAGTGACCTAGTGTAGAGCAGCTGCAGGCGATTGGCCTTCAGCAAGGGAATCTTCGTCTCCCTGGCTAATACCCACCTAGCAGATGAGTGGCTACATGGCTTTGATTGTACACTGCTGAATATGGAAGATAGGAGCACCTCATTTACGGCTTTCCTTGATGTCAAGGCAAAGTGGCTTTGCCCCCGGGAGACGGTTGCATCTGCATCATAATCAGTCCAGAATACAGAGACTTTCAAAATCGTGACGGATACAATGAAAAAATAGTTTCATGTCTAAAATCATAATGAGTCTTTGTTAATTAGCCTTGTTTGGCAGCTGCATTCACGATTGATGTGATATGCTGACTTCAATGCAGTCAGTTTCTCACAGTCTAATTGTTAGCTCTGCACAGAGGTCTCTTCTGTAGTTTAGCATAATTATTTTCTTTATAAATCCAGATTTAAGGAGGTAAATGATCTGCCGCTCATTATAGCAATCTGTCAGGGATATACCTTTCTAAAGAATCGAGATGTATTCTGACCGCATCAAGATATGTTTAGCTCCAGTTTCTCAAATTTTAAGCCACTGTAGCTTTGTGCAATAAAGTATGTGGTAAGTAACTGCGAAACACATTGTAGCTGAGAAGAAAACCACATGTGCTTCAAAATCTTAGTTTTGTTCTTGTACACATCCAGCACTCTTTAGTAAAATGGAGTGCCTGAAGCTTAGTTTGGTGACAGTAAAGAAGTCTGACTCCAGATTACAAATATATGTGAGACACGGAAAGAGTTTTAAGCTTGATGGATGCAGGGCTTGTGTGCTGCTGAGGAAGGCCATCTCGGTGATTGGGAAGATGCCATAGCGGATGAGAATGCAGGTAGATGACAGTACGTGCTTTGGAGAAAAGGGCCATCGAAACCAAGTCGTTGCAATAAGTCAGTAATTAATGAGGAAACAGTGTGTGGTGCTTGTTAGCAGCCGGTGACATGTAAGGTGCTCTCGTTAGACTGACGTCTTATGGCCTCAACGGACGTGATTAAAACTTGTGACAGTTCGGAGGACCGCTGCTCATTTACTGGCTGCCCAGCCTCCTATCCAAGGTCTTTTGTCCTTTTTTCCTTTAGTATCCCACCACAACGCCTCTTCTGTGTTGAACTTCCTTGGGAATTCATGCTGCTGAAGACCTGAGTTTGCCACGCCTTCATTCTCATCAGGTCTTCACCGTCATGAAGGACCGGTCCACCCCTAGCGGGTCCTTCTAGGCCTTCTTTTAGAATTGCTTTATGTTATGTTACACTGAAGAACTCCCTTGAAAGGTCTGTCCTTTTTAACACACGCGAAGCGCAGGTTGCGAAGAGTTACAACTCACTGTGACACCTTGAAAGGTCATGCTGTGATTGATATGATGGGTTCATATTCCAAGCTGTGTCTCACTTCCTGTGAACAACACAGCATGATCCATAATTAACAGACTGCAGTACCTGAGGCGAGGCGAAACTGCTTTGCAGTGTCAGCCCAGCAATGCGCAATTAAGGCTGCTTCACTTGTTGGTCTTTGCTTCTCATTAATTGTTACACCATTAGGCTGGTATTTGCAACGTAGTAGAGCATCCCAAGGCAAGTCTTTAGTCTTGTAAATTGCGTTATTACGTGATGAACACTGCAACGTGGGTGGCTCATCAGGAAAGCTATCTTGATGAAAATATCATGGAAGAGCACAAAAAGTAGTGGCAAAGTAGTTCATGAAGTGTGGTTGCTCATGATATGACCACAATGGCTCATTATGTTTTTTAATCCATGGAACCTACATATGAAATGAAATTCTTCCATTTGGTTGATTTTAGTTCGCGTTTTCTGTACAGTAATCTGAAACAGTCACCTGAAGCGTTAAAGTGTCACTGTGGCAAAATATCATTTTGTTACGGCCTGCTTTTCATTTGCCGAAGTAGCACAGAATGACTTATACTTATGTATTGAAATTAGTTTTACAATATCAGCGACTTGTCAAATAGTTTTGCAGGCCTGACAGGTTCCATATTTTATGCATCACTGATGTATCGTTGTACTTCCCTTCCTAATGAGACTGCGCATAAATATATGTCTGACTTAGAAAGTTCCTCACATGAAGCTGGAGTGATGGAGTACAGGGACCAAGCTGTTCTCTTAATCATGGACATATTGTTTTTGTAGGAAGCGTGCTTTTATGGGGTAGTGGATTTTGAAGAATGGGGCTTTGTAGGAGGAAAAAATGTGTTTCCAATGCCGAACATGTATCTTCCATTTTCTCCCTAAACAGCTATGTCAATTTGGAGGCGCTACAGTTTTTCCATGGCTTCTAAGAGCTTTCCTGCCGAAGCCGACATTGCCACTTCAAAACCGACAGAACACGTTTAGTCTACAAACATTTGTCCTCTCGAAAGTGTGCTCGAGATACTCTGTCACAGACGGGTGTCGCATCCGCAAGCAAGTTCCACTCCCTTCCAAGATTATTCCACATTTATTTTTTCGCCCTGATGGAAAATCCATGTTTGTTATTACCAAATGCTGCTGGGTGGGCAATATTGGCCACTGAATGGCAAATGATCAAGTTTTATTTGCCTTAAACTCTGCATTAAAATTGCTGTGTTGACTGTGATATTCATCACAATCTTCATTTTACAGCAATTGATTTGGATCAGTTAATATTACATTTTGATTGGAGGCATGGTATTAACATTGCACTTAAACGAGCCAAATGGTAGGCTCCAGGATTATCTTGATAGACTTTAGATTTGGCAACAAATTGATGGGTGTCCTCCATGGTTTGTGCATCTAATACTGCTCTGCCTCAGCAGCAGTCATTGTGCAACAAAATAGGCAACACCAGAGCAGATGCCTGTCTCCCAGCCTTTTTCATTGCTATGTGGGAAACCTGCCATACTGCTGAAACCCTGCACGCTCCCCTGACCTAAGTTCTGCCAGTGCCAAGAAAAATGATCCGCCCCTCCACGATTGTAGCATGCCATTCCAATTAATACACGCCAATGTCAGGCAGGCTTGACTGGCATTTCATCCATAAGCTACTTGCCTGCTAAATTTCCTGCATTTCCATAAGGTGTCTGTGGTCTCAGATAGCTGAGCCCAAGCTACAATATGTTGGAAGTCTGGTGAATTTTATACTCCAACCTTACAAAAAGAACTGCCTACCATAAAAAGAGTGAGAATTCATCTGGGTTCTATAGAGCTCTGCAGCTTCGTTTACTAAAAGCCTCCTATATTTAGCTCTAAAATTCAGCTTTATCCATTGCTTTTGATATAATTAATTCCATGCTATGTATGGAGGCTTTTTAAAGCTAAACCCACAGGTTTTTCTTCCACCCTTTTATGCTCCCACTCATGCTTTCCCAGCACCTGACAGATGGCAAAATTAAATTCATGTCTTGTTTCACCAGTGACAGTTGCCATAAAACTGAAGTGACTGAAGTCTCAGATGAGTAATTGGTCTGGGAGAGACAGAACCTTAACTTGGCTTGTTAGAATTAGACAAATAGACACAGTCTGTTAAAACGACTCACATAACTTTGCCCTATATATTATTTTGTGTGGGAATGGGAATATCGGAATCATATTGCTTACCACATTCTAGGCAACCCACTCACTGTAATTAATTTTGCTCAACCCAGCTTATGATATCACCATTGTTAAGGTGACCAAAAAGCTTATTGTGAGATTATAATGGAATATGCAAGGAGTTATTTCAAGTTTCATGTAGGTTTACATAAGAAAACTTATTATTAATGTGTTTACCTCTACTGGGGTTGGCCACAAGGCAGTGCACTGTATTCAGTACACTTTACTCCTGAAAGGTCCCACAACTCAGCTGCTTATCTCCAAGCCCTTACAGGAGATCTTGTGTTGATATCATACATTCATAAGAAGACAAATGCAATTATGATGCAGTTTTATCTAATTATGGCAGGTAAGTCGAGCGCTCTGGTCCCATCTATCATTGGGGTATCTGCATTGTCATTCGCTAATCCTGTTTTAGAGGCAGCCACTGGGTGATTGGGGGCATGTGTGTGCTGCTAATCTCATAATCTTGCAGTTGTGATGACTGTATGTGGCCATGTTGGGCTCTTTTTACCATGTTCCTTTGTCTACGAGCCAAGTAATAAGACGATATTATGTGCTGTCAGTGGATCCCGATTGCTCCTTCTAATGAAGACCATGTAATGGACATGCTGCTGAATAGGAAATGTGGGTCATGTGTAGTGCAAGTAATCTCGATGCAGTGTTATTTTACAACACATAAGTACATTGTATTGCAGTTCTTACTTGCATATCAAATGCAGCAGGAATTAGTTTCTGTCTGGGGTCATGCTCTCCCCAGGCAATCCTATCCGATATTCGTGCAATTCTTGTTTGGTAAAGGATATTATTTTGGTCTAACAGTAATTGTATCAACCAGTATTAGTTTTTGCTGACTTCAATTCTGTGTGCAAACGTTATGTTGTTTATCTGCACATATCAACCACACCAAGTATATACAGTAGCCTATCTCTCTTTATACTATCACAATGTGTAGCATATCTGAGGGGATATTACGCAGTGTTGTAAGCTTGTGCTCATTCCACTTGCATCAGACATAACTCCGGGAGTGGACAAGAAAGAAACAGTGATGCAATAAAGATGACACGTGTTAGGCAGGCTGGCACGCTTTTAGCTGCTCTGAGAGGAGAGAACATTACACTGAGGAGTAGTATCTCATATTCTAACCACTCCCCCCGGGCAAAGGAATATAGGGGAGGAGTGGGTCAGACAGGACAAAGGCAGGGTGAAGGGAAACCCAGGAGCATACGGGTTCTGCTACGTCTTGCTGCCAGATTAAATCATGCAGCCTGCTACTGCTGTCCTAATTGAAAAACGACCCCCATCTATTTTGCCTGCGTCCCACTACTTTTTGCTACAAGATTATCAAAGCTCTTAGAGCAAACCAAATTGACCAGTCGTAAAGACTGACTGCTCAGCGAGGTTTATCACATTAGCAAAGAGTGTTATGCTCTAGGTAAAAAGGCTGGTGATTTGGAGAATAGGCCAGTTGTGCTAGTTGTAGTGATCTGTAGAGCAGTTGGGCTGGCCGGCCCTGCTGCCCAGTTCTTTGCTCAGTTCAGCTGCCTCGCTCTGCTAATTGTGTTTGCTGACTGCCACGTGAGTGCACCTCGTGATTGGCATTATAACTGACACTGGATCAGTCTGATCTTCTCTCTTCCAATGTCTTCCAATGTCTTCCAGTGTCCTCTTGACTCTCAGTTCTTGTATCTTGTGTCATCCTGTCGGTAATTAAGTTGATAAGTCTCCACAAAGGTGTTTTTTCCTTGGCTATGGCTCGTGTTTCTGTCTTGGAACAAAATGGCCACTTATCCTGTAGCATATCTATTGAACTATCCATTTTTAAAGGAACGTGCCTGGATGGAATGTATTCAAAGCAAATCGTGAATCTCGAGTTAGATGTGAACATTACCTAACGACAAGTAAGCTATTCAATTTTAAGTGCAAATCATTATGATGCGCAGTGCTCCGAGACACTCGTGTTTTTCATTAGCATGCACTTCAGAATAACAGCATGATATTTTTCCCGGCGTGTACCTGCCTGCCTTTGTAAAACCATAAAATTAAATGTTAATTTTGTGGCAGTTGCAAACTCAGAAAAAATGAAGAAGAAAAAATATACCAACGTTTCAGTAAATACTGTCAACTTTGTCATCAATGATTCATTTGTAACATGCGGTTGTTGCGGTGTCAGGAAACAACGATTCCTCGTTCGCACATGTCATTATTTGGGTGGAGCTGCACGACAGGTCATGTTAGAAGAGAATGTGCAATTGTGCATTATGTCTCATTGCCAACATTCCAAATCAATACCTTCACACCCACAAGCTGTCATTAAGTATTTATACTATTCTGAGAATCTTGCACTTTTATCAAAGACTTCTTCTTTTATTTATTTTTTTAACTCGATACAAAGCTCTGCCTGCTGAGCTCTTCTGTTGACTGTGTACATCCACCAGGAGAAATCGTAGAAACGTCCATGTTTGACTAAGTCCACTGAACAAACATGACAGAGTGCTCTATGTTATAGAGACACTGGGGAGTCAGTGAGATGTTCTTTAAGCCTCTGCCTACCAAGGAGAGTATGAAGTGCTACTGCCCAAGTGAGGAGTGATAATGGGTTTTTAAGGGTTGTTTCTTGGTGGGGAACTACAGTTATTTGGAAGTGGATATCGCATTGTTGTGAATGGATGTAATTGAGGTCTTGGAACTGCTTGTAGAGTCCTGTTATTCCGTTATTACAACGTGTCTGATGAGATAATGTGTTACAAATGTGTTGTTATACCGTCGCGCTTTGTGTGTTAACAGCTAAGTGAGAGATGGCACACTGGAGCCTTGTTTATGCAGTTATGTCAAAAGCCCTATCCTCAAGGGGTGTCTCTTGTTAAGGCTCGGTGTTTGAGGCACTTTGTGAGATGATAGTGTGCATTTAGGGTTTGCTGCTGCTGCTGCTGCTGCTGCTGCTGCTGCTGGTGATGTCTAGTGCATCTGAGTGATGCTTTTGCTGATATTGCTTTAAAGGGAGTGGTGTAGAGTGCCGTGACAGTTTGAGTGCACTTGTGAGTGCAGTTAGGCTAGTGCAAGTTGATGGTTCTGTATAAGCAGTCACAGTGGGACAGTGAGAACCTCGCAGTGGGGTACATGTTAGGACAGAGCTGCTGCTGCTGGTGGTGATGCAGATGTGATTTAGTGCACGCTGTGATGGAGCAGGATGGGGCATGACGTTGTCACTTCCACACATCTCCTGGGGTAGAGTAAGATTAATCTGTTGTGCTGTGTCCCCCTATTTTGCCAGATTCACTGCCTCAGCTCAGCCTGGTCTTTGTAGTGACCTCACTGCTTCTGATGTTGTCACTCCATCCTGATGTTTACAGCTCTTAACCATGGCTCAGAATGTCCCTGGGTGTCATGAATGGCCATAGATACATCTGATGTGCTGAAGCTTTAGGGCAAGCTGCTGTTTATTTGCCAGAAAAGGTAGCCTTATAGAGCTAGTGAATGGTGTAATAGGAATGTGTAATCCTTTGTTCAATCTCAAAGTGTGTCGCTCTGAATGGTCTCGCTACCAAGATAGAACATTAATTTTCTGTATGTTTACAGAAATATTAGCACAGCTGCAGAATATTGTTGTTTTGCAGCTTTGTCAGAAAGAGTGACGTAGTGATCAACTGTCATTTAAAGTAAATATAGTCAATGTTTGCATCAATAGACCCACCATGAAATTGTATAGTGATCTAGGCAATGTCTATAGCTATTGTCTAGAGCTGTGCCTCATACCAATCTCCTGACTCTGTGCCATGTTTTAACTCTTTGTCTTGTTTCTGGGTCATGATGTTGCTGTTGCAAGGAATGCATCTTGAACCTGCAGCTCACGTTTTCCTGGTTCTTTGGTAATCAAGCCAGTTAAGAGAACTCAACACTCGTCTAGCTACTGGCCATGCCCTGCGCCCAGGTTCTCTCTCTAAACTGGTAGGCCACGCACGTTCCCAATAAACCTATCCTTCGGGCAATGCCATTCCCAAACCAAGTGTCCCACCAGGTTGATGAACTCCTTGACTTAGAAGTTGATGACCTTTGGATGTCAGAATCCATCACTTACGTGTGATCAATATGTCCTTTCTGTGATATAGAGTATGATTCAAGTGATGGAAGACATTGCATGAATGTTGCCTGGAGTGTTGCATGCACAAAAATCCCATATGGATGAGATGCAAAAATGGGGTGTGGCAGTATCTTTCGGTCTGTCTCTTATACTTTTTGCCTCTTCCAAATGTGTTTGATGTACTGGGGACTTGTGCTCAAGGCTGTGGTATTAAAGACAGCCATGAATAATGAGTGTTGCATCGTGTGCTGCAGGGTTGGGCCTGCTCCTGCAGCTTTAGACTGATGTGCCTTGCAAAGAGAACTCATCATTGTAAATGAAGTGCTTGGATTAGTGCTGAGAGCCTTTGCCTTGGGAGCTGGACACTTCGCCACCCCCAGGGACGACTCTTTGACACCCGCTTGTCTCGCCCCGTGAAATCATTGCAGCATCCGCGTCTGCCTCTTAAATCAATCTGCCTGTTATAGCTGTTCTGTGTGATGTGTACACAGTGTGCAGATCAGTCTGATGGGATGCGTTATGGTCATACTTTTATGTACTTCAGTCTTATACGAGTGGGTGGGAAGAAGTGCTTGTATTTTTGATCTTCCGACAGCTGTAGTCTGCCTTTAGATTTCACTAAAACGAAATCGGTATTATTAAATCTATATTGCTATGGTAACGTACTATTTACGTGACCTAGGAGGGGCTACGTTTTGTGGCATATCTATGTAGTGTGCTCCTCCTTCTCCTCCTCTTCCTCCTCTTATATACTCTACTCTCTGCTGCCTACTATTCTCACTCTGGCTCCCTGTTTTTCTGGCTTTTCTCGTCCATCAACTCCACTTACACTGGCCTTCTCATACTCCTAGGTGTCATTACCTTCATATTTTCTTCTTCTGCTTCTTTGCCTTCATTATCCTCTGGCGAGACTGACAATCAGGAAGTCGTTCATCATGCTAAGCTCATCTCGTGGACCTTCGTGCTCTTTATTTTCCCTCTCGGCAGAAATGACAGCCTAGTATGTCCAGTTTAGTTCTGTTCGGCGGTCTATTCAGCCCTGGAAATACACCATGATATTTCTAAATATGTGGGCTTGTCCTACCATAAACTATTTCTACTCAGTCATATTCATATTAAGCAGCTGCAGTAACTGAACTCGAGAACATTCTTGTGATGAGAGAGAAAGCACAAAGAGAGAAATCCTACACTCCCTTCCTTTTGTGAAATTATATGAGAGGAAACCTTTGAGCAAATATTGTGGTAATGAAGATTCTTCAGTGTATGCCTGGGTGATGATTGAAGTGTGCGTCTTCATTTCGATGGCACTTCTGCTCAGATAGGCAGTGGCTGTAGATAATTTAAAACTTGATTGGAGTGTGCTTGGCTCAAAATGCCTGCTAAAAGTTGGGGAAGACACCGCTTTTGGGTTGGGTTGGGACTGCATAGGGGTTTGTTGCTTCTTGTTTTTAACAGAGAAAAAAAAAGGAGGAAAACGGGGAAGACCGAAAGCTTTCGGATTGCCAGTGAGGAGCAATAGGCCATCACACAATGCTATATTGAAATTCGGAGATAAATGAGGATGTTTAATTGAAAGTCATCCAATAACCCCAGTGGATTCAGAGCGTTTTATTTCATCTCCACAGACATATTCACTGGTAACGTCTCTGCCCTGGTGCCATGGTTACCCTGTTGCCATAGCAACCACACACGCCTTCTTCCCTTGGTCATTGTGCCGACAGGAAGTGCTATGAGTGCAATGAATTATGGGATGCAGATGAATGGGGAATCTTCATAAAAAGATGCCTACATTTACTCCATCATTTTCTGTCTCTGCGTCGTCTTCACTTGGATTTACTCAAAATCCATTAAGGTGTTCCGTGGTATAATTTAGTTTCTCTGCAGTACTTGAAAACCATATATCTGAAATTCCATTACAAAAATTTAATGATTCATATATACAAACTGTAACAGTCCATCACTATTCTGTTCACCAACAACTCTTAATGCAGTTTTGATGGCTTTTGCCATGCTTGGGCTGGCCAAATATGTTAAGGCAATATAATGTCATTTTTGTCAAATTCTTGTTTACCGTCAAAGATGTATGGGTGATCACTTCTACTTGTGTCTGTTACTGGTGTAACACAAGGATCCATGTGTTCCCAATTGAGATGTTGCATGTCTTCTCTCTGAAGCATCTTCTCTCAACCAGACATGACCTTTGTGTGGTGAATTACAAGTTGTCTTTGCCAAGAATGCACAATGGCAATGCAGAATTTATGAAATCACCCACACTGCAGCATTTGTACATGAGTGTGGAGAACCTTTCCGCACTTCCTAGCATGAGATGCTGGTTGGTGCAATATTGTATGGTGTATCATGTACATTGTGCAGAATTTAGCATGAATAGTGTAGAGATCATTGTCTCTGGAGATAATAGAATATTCAAAAGAGGAGTTGATGATGAACTGAGTGTCCCTGAAGGATATTAGTATACAACGTTTTATTAAGATAAGAAGTGTCTTTTCATGTTTATGGATAAGATGAATTTCTCTGTGACAAACTTTTGTTATACTAACATGTTGTGGCACTAGATGTGTCTCAAATGGGGGGACACACTGTCCTGAAAAGGTCATGCCAAGCACTGTGGAATTTATTACACTTCTGAATGTCACTGTGAATGTCACTGTATCATAGTATGAGAAGAGACTGAGATAGCATAGTGCTGCACCGCACAATACTGTGAGAGTTTTTAGCCTTATGAGTTGCTATTGATTCCCTGTGAAACCATTTAATTCCCCCGGCTGATGGAAAAATACCCATCCTGGGGTGAAATTCATACTTTTATGATTCGTCTTGCATTCTAATGTAATGCCTTTGCAGGGTTCAATCTCATTTTATTGCATTGATGTAGAATACAATTTCAATTTGCGATTCATCTCGTTAAGATGAAGAATTGAATTCGTGTTGTGAATGCCCAAGCAAACCTCTGTCCACAATGACCTCATTCACTACTGAACTATGGATAGTTCCAAAGCGCTCTTGAGGAGTTTCGAAGACCTTCGGTGCGCATTGTCAGTAATGGTCACTCGCTGTAGATTACTTTAGTCTTGACACTGCATGACCTAGCCTTTATGTGTTCCTTCCCTTTTAATTAATATCTTGTGGTCTGTTACTGTATCCTTCTGTTATTCTGTCAGCATGTCCCACAGTTAAATGCTAGGTATCCTGATTCCCTTGTGTGATGTGCTTTTCAACTATATACTTTAGTCAAACTTGGAATTTTGGAATAATGTTTTTGCTGTGTTGGTGCTTTGACTTCTCTTGGATATTGTAGACTAGCAATGCTTTGAGGTATATGACTGTTAGGTTGTTGTGTAGAGTCACAAACATACCACACTGTATACACTAACTGAGAGACTTCAGGGAATATCACTCCACTATAAAGCCTTATGCATTGCACTCAGCAGACACATAAAATGACAAACCAATCCACATTGTCAGTTGCTTACTGTCAAAGCGCTTTGACTCCATATAGTCAGCAAAAAAAGTAGACAGAGAAGTTTGTTTTGAAATAAGAATACTGACTTTGTGAACTTTAAATTGTAAGAAACTAATTTGGTCTTGGCAGGGATGGAAAAGAAATAGTTGTTTGTAGCACAAGCAGAGTTGATACAATGCCTATTGTTAGAGCCAGACAGTTGTATGTGGAAGTAAATGTTTGTGATGTGAGCTGTCAGGTTTTTGACAGATCCTTTTTATCTGCATATATCTATGTAATGCGAGACCTAAGCACCAATGATTTTATGTTGGTTGTCACCTCCAAATTTGCCTTCGGGGATTTTAGGGAGCCCTACTGTCATATTTCAAAGGCAAACTTTACAATAGATGGATTACACTGGGTTTTTGATTTAATACTGACTCTACCCCAATCTCGGAAAATGTAGTGTATACAACATGCAATCAGAAGCCCGTAGCCATTTTTCATGCCTTTATTTTAACAAAATTGCTCAAGGGAGGTTCCTGCGAGCTAACAAAATTTGATGTACGTATCAAATTAATGCCTGTAGGAAGGAATAAAATATCACATCCACTGGCAATTTCACACCAACATAATACCTTATGATATTCCATACATTCTTAAAATATCAATGTAACCTCTTACATACTTTCAAAATAGTACATTCATAAATTACTATTTGTTTGCTTTATGTTTTTTTAAGATTCTTTGTATTGGTATATTTTGTTTCTTGCTGTTATTTAATGCATGTGGTGCCAGTGAAGCATGTGTAGTGACTGATAGTGTTTGTCTACAGAGTGATGATATCTCGTACAACGTGCAACATCGGTTGGTCGAGCTCGAGAGCAGACTTCAGCAACAAGTAGCCATCCATGAGAACCTGCTTTCTCAGCTCCAAAGTGTTCGCCAAGACCTGCAGAATGACCTGGCCAAGAGTAAGTGCTGAAATGGGTGGAAAATAATTCTGAGGTGGTTTGGGTGCCCTGAAGGTCAGAGTTGTGGGAGAGAGTTGCTTGGGTGTTGCATTGAACAGTAGTCCTCAATCCACTCGTCATGCACTGAAGTTTGAACTTTTATGTTTGGTATATAATGAAAGAATCAAAAACTTGTCGAAAGAATGTTAAAAGTATCATTCGGACCGATTCACTGTTGTGTGTCTGACCTGTGCGATGAGGACTGCTGTTTCGAAAGCAATACTGACCATGCAATGACATTTGGTTTGTTAACTTGGACAGACCAGAGAGACGGGTGACCTGGAAACTCAACTCGATTACTTAGAATACAACATTCGAGAGCAGATCCAGGCAAATGAGAAGTTGCTTCATGAGTTGCAACAGTACAGGCGCTTCCTGCTTCGTAAGTATGAAACATTGCAAACGGGTGCTCCCAGGCAGTTTGAAACGTTTAAATTGTTACATAGTCCCAAGGCGGTGTTTATTAAGTAAATATTTATTGCAATTTGCGGCCAGTGTTAAAAGGATTTCTGATAGTTTTAATGCAGTGTATACTATGATAAATATTGGAGAAATTTAAGTTTAATGGACTCATTCTCATTATGCACCGTTTGCAATTTGAATTGACACAACAGTTTGTCAACACAGTCTGGCTTGTCATTGCTTGACACCACAGATTGTAAATTACCTAAAAGCACTGTGTGCTATTAATCTAGGTAGTTTCTCTCACGATAAACAATCCCCAATTGTGCCATGACGCGAGGTAATCATGAGCGCTACTTAGCTTCACACAATAAAGCAGCCATAAAGCATCGTAGAGCATTTCCAGCTTGTCTGGTGATGTAGTCCATCAGCTTTGTTTTGATGCTGTAATCTACCTCATGGTGCTGTGTTTCACGGTGTATGTTATCTGTCTAATGTTCATTCCATTATATTAGAATGGCATTTTGACTATTTTCAATCATGCAAAAGAGAAAAAAACACTCTCAAATTCATAATTACCATGAATTAGAATTAAGGATGAGTCTGATGACATTTTGTGATAGATATGCCTCTACCTTTCTGTATTGATTGATCTCATGTTTATGATTTACTTGGTGCAGCCACTGCATTGATTAACTTTGGTGTGTTTCCTTGACTGTGCACTAAAGTTGTGTATAATTTGTATGTGAACTGAGATTTTCTATGTTCACTTTTATAATCTCAACATGACAATTTCATTGTAGAATTGCAGCAGGATTCATAACTGAATTGCAGTAGGATTCATAACTGTTGTTTTTTTTGGGTCATATACTTCCATAAATTACATGGAATACCACAAAATGCACAGAAATGTTACCATAACTTACCCCAACTTTCTTTGCTGATTTACACATTAATTTACACGTTGAATAAGGTGTAGCTAATGTGGCAATATTGTTGTATTTCAGAGTTTGGACAAGAAGGAGGTGGGTCAAAATCGGCCGAAGAGGTCATAGCACAGGTCCCTCCTCAGGATCCTGTTGATCCCAACACAGTGCCCATCGCAGTTCTTGTCATCGCCTGTAATAGACCTACAGTAAAACGCAACCTTGACCAACTGCTCAAGTGAGTCACATGATACTTAAGTGTAGAATTATACATATGATTAAAATTATGATCATAATGATGGCGTAGAAATTTGTCTGACATTTTTTTTTTTACATCATTTCAGATACCGTCCCTCTGCTGAAAGATTTCCAATTATAGTTTCACAAGATTGTGGGCATGGGCCTACTGCTGATGCCATCCGCTCATATGGTTCACAACTCACCCTCATACAGGTATTTATTGTTATATACAGTTAGTTTCATAAAAAACTGTTGACTCTAGACGGCTGTAGCGACCTATATCCCACAAAAACCAGTATACCACATAGAAAAGCCATGTGGTATAGCCTATGTGAAATACATATCTATACTACATGGTTACCTTACAAGGATGGGAAATGTATACCACATACTTCTATGTATGGGAGGCCAATGAAAGAACATCACTATTTACAGATAAGCGCTTCGCCGCTTGAACTAGCACCGTCGCTTCAAAACAATTGTCGGAATCAAACAATGAAAACCATTACGGAGATAACTTGTTGAGGTTTCTATAAAAGTTAGAATCTTTAAAATCAGACCAGAATTAACAATTCTGGAGGAGAAAACGTAATATAAAGTCAATGCATCTGTTCAGTCCACAGATACTAGCTATTGTGTATCTGTTGCCAAGGGCAACGTCATAGTAGTGTCATGAAAAAGTCATGAAAATTAATCATTGCTTTCAACCAATCAGATCACTGCATGACGTTACAAAACTGCAATACAACGTCATCACTTCAAAACTTCTCCAGTAATTTAAAGATTAACAAAGCAATTTATGTTTACTAACCAGTTGTTGAATATTTCCCCCTTAGAATTAGTTTTTTTATGGTAGATTAGGTAAGAAAATGACTTATTGTGCAGTTTAGTCCATTTGTTTTATCGAAGCGATGACGCTACTATGACGTTGCCCTTGGCAACAGATACACAATAGCTAGTGTCTGTGGACTGAACAGATGCATTGACTTTATATCACGGTTTGCCCTCCAGAATCGTTATTTCTGGTCAATTTTAAAAATTCAAACTTTTATAGAAACCTCAACAAGTTATCTCTGTAATGGTTTTCATGATTTGATTCTGACAATTGTTTTGAAGCGACGGTGCTAGTTCAAGCGGCGAAGCGCTTATCTGTAAATAGTGATGTTCTTTCATCGGCCTGCCATACATAGAAGTGTGTAGTGTACATTTCCCATCCTTGTAAGGTAAACCATGTAGTATAGATATGTATACCACATAGGCTATACCACACGGCTTTTCTACGTGGTATACAGATTATTGTAGGATATTATTATAATACCTGACTGTGATCTAAACATGCTAAAGCCAGCGCTGCTTCTGTCTACTTCTATAGCTAGTAGTCAGCTTACATTTATCACCAGAAAAGTGTAAAAGTTGGTAAAATGTAAGAAATTAATATAATATATCATAAATATGTACTTTTAGATCCGGTTTTGAGTAACCAGCAATGACAGCTTTGGCTAGGCACAATTTGTCGGGCCGTTTTTAATGAAACTAACCGTAGCATACTTCCATGTATTTGTAAAAAGATATATATGCTTTACATGCTGCATAATGCAGAACCTGATTAAGGATACCACGATTGAAAGTATTTATAAAATCTGTCTTCTATTACAGCAACCTGATCTCTCCGATATTCAACTGCCATGGCCACAGCGTAAATTCCAGGGTTACTATAAAATTGCCCGTCATTATAAGTGGGCATTACAGCAAGTTTTCCACAAGTTTGATCACCAGGCTGTTATTATAGTAGAAGGTGAGTGAGAAGTTCTTCCAATTTTAATGTGTTTTTTACAAAGTTAATGATTGTTTCATTCGTATTTAGAGATTAATTTCATATATTTCTCATTTATTTTTGCAGATGATCTGGATATTTCCCCAGATTTCTTTGAGTATTTTGCCGCAACATATCCAATATTACACCAAGATCCATCACTATGGTGCGTTTCGGCTTGGAATGACAATGGTAAAGAGGCCATGGTTGCATCTGAGCCAGGTTTGTTTCATACAACGTGCTTTTTATATTTTTGGAGCAGTGTGCTTACTCAGTATTCAGTGCTACTGAACCAAATGAAAAACAGAATGGCATAATTATTATCTCCGTCTAAGAAATACCTTTCCAGTAAATTTTGGGATGAAATACCCTTCATTTATAATATTATCAACCAAGTAACCATTTTTATGTGTTGGAAATAGCTTTGATTGTATGATTCATTTTGAAAATAAGTTATTCTATTCACACGGAGCGTGTATTCCATAATCCAAGAAGGCTTCACTGCGCATATTGAATCAAATTATATTGCCAATTTATTACTATTGCAGTGCTGGCAAGTTTCAAACTTTTAATGTGAATTATGCAGTGTTTACGCATTTCTGTTACCTGCTTCCAAACTCTCATAAATGCTGGTTATTGTTATGCGTTTCTGTGGAAAGAAATAGAAAAAAATGTTGTCTTGTTACAGCGCCAAGTTCATGTTGCATGACAGTTTTGCCAATGCTCTTAGCAAGATTAATGAAGCAGCTTCGTTAATGTCATATCAAATATAATTAAATACAGCAATGGAAGCCTCCAAGAGTTTGCTATGTGAATCTCCCAACAGATCTAATTACTGGCCTTTGAATGATTGATTAGTTGACATTGCCTTCCCAGTGTGACAAGTGAGCAAGATGGATTTACATGCTTCAAACATGATGTAACAAGATTTTACCCAATTGTTTTATCGTCAATCTTTTTTTTATTGCAGAATTGTTATATAGAACAGATTTCTTCCCTGGTTTGGGTTGGATGCTTGAGAAGAAAGTGTGGTTCGAAATTGAGGACAAGTGGCCTAAAACGTAAGCTATGATAAGATTAATGATAATATGAGCTTAAGTATGATTCAATCATATATTAAGATTAAAAATATAGAAGAAACTTTTAAGTATCATGTATGATGGTGATAAAGAATTCTTTGTTATAAACATTACAAGAAGAAAAAAAGCTACGACAAAACAAGACTTAAATCTACATTAACATTAGGGGGGAAAAAAACTACTTATGTTCTTTAGGTATGACGGTTCAAAAATTGCAGTTAAAACATGTTACTGTTGTTTGCCTATTACCGAGTACTCATTACACCTGGGTGGGGTGAGGCAGTGGTTGCAGGATCTACTCTACTCCTACATATATGGTGGGGGTTTGAATCTACTACCTCAGGGTTGGCTGGCAAACACCTTAACCTCTGATTGTATCATGGACATTCATGGTATTTAATATTTGCAGATTTTGGGATGACTGGATGAGACATCCTGACCAGCGGAAGGACCGGGCATGTATACGTCCAGAGATCTCCAGAACTACTACTTTTGGAAAAATAGGTGTTAGCAGGTATGCATGAATGCTGCTGACTATCAGTAAAGCTTACTTATATAAAAAATATAATTCCCATACAACCAGCCATAGGCTTCATTTGTTTATTGAAAAAAGGTATACATTTTTGCCTTTGTTTTACAGTGGTCTTAATTGCTTCTATTATGCTCATGAACAAACTCTGTAGTAGTGATTTGCAGAAATATAGTTTGTGCAAAGTGATTCACATGTAATTCCTAAGCTAGAGGAAGAAATGTAATCTAATGTAATAGATTAACATGCAGACCCCCAAGATTTATTGGGTGTACCAACCACATTAAGTACCACTCACAATTTTTTATTTGCTTCCAGAGGTCAGTATTATGAGAAACATTTAAAATTCATTAAGTTGAATACAGAGATGGTGCCTTTTACTCAGAAGAATCTTTCATATCTTGCAAAGGTAAGTGCCAAAATGATATTTCATGAAACTTTAATGTCTGCGAATATATTTTCTGTGTATTCTTCAAATGAAATTGCATGTAGTCAATGACCATCAATTTAGTTTATAATGTCACATATGTTATGTTTCAGGAAATTTATGACGAGCAGTTTGTGAAAACAGTTTATAGTGCACCATTGCTAACCATAGGCCAAGCAGTGTCAGGTGCACTGTCGGAATACCGGGCAGTGCGTGTGCAATATAGCGACAAGCAGAGCTTCAAAACTCAAGCCAAACATCTTGGCATCATGGATGATTTTAAGGTACTGAGGAATGTTTTTTATTTGTACAAATTTGGGAAATACCTGAAGTGAAATGTTAGTAGATACTGATTATAATTTTGCATTCTTTTTTTGCAGTCCGGTGTGCCACGTGCTGGTTATCGAGGTGTTGTTTGTGTGATGTTAAAGGGACGGCGAATATTCTTTGCCCCACCTCCCAATTGGCAGGGATATGATACTACATGGAACTGACGTCTGAACTTGCTGCAGTGATCAACGGCCATAATCTTTCAAAGCACCCTGGAGCAACGCTCATGACTGCCACTAGGTGGAGACAGTGAGAGACTCTTATTTGGAGAACTGTGCCACCTAGTGTTAGTGACAAATTCCCTACTATGGAACTGCTTATTGCTCAGGGCTGGACTTGTGTTGTGTCACTGACAGTTTTGCCATGTTTGTTGGCATGTTATTGAAATTTAAGACTGTCAACAGTTGACAGATGCTCACTTGAAATGGATTCAGTGCAACTCGCCTCACCTCCCTTCTCCATCATCATCCATGTTTATAGTTGTATAGTGGCCTGATCTTCTGTTGCTGGGAGATGTTTCATGTTATCATGAATGCGCTTTTATCATTTTTGGCACGATAATACATTGGTAACTGAATTTATTGTCTTCAGGAAATGTGATGGCTATTTATTCCATGAAAGGCATGAAACTTATATTCAGAATAATTGCATGGTGTAAATGCATATAGTCAATAAAAATGTGATCTGAATGGTAGCTCATGAGTGATGTGACATCTTGACATTGTGCTGTTTGTAAATCAATCTTGGCAATGATGGGAGGTGGGGAAACTAAGTGACTGTGATTTATAGACAATTTGTGTAGTGTACTTGTTCACTGTGACTGCATTATGCCTAAACCAGACTCACGCCACAATTAATTAATTACATTGAGAAGCTGCATATGATTGAAACAGCCTTATTGTATTGAACAACTAAGATCCTTAAATCAGCTGATAGAATGTCTCATGATGGAATTTAACTTTTGATTTCTTTTTTGCTGAATCATTACAATTGCACGTTCACATACATTGTATCATATGTCTGAAAAATTCCCTTTCATCTAACAACACCTATGAGAATGATATTTGTTATGACTGGAATGTGGCCTGTATTTTGTTATATACCAAAGTATTTTTTGTAAAGCCAAAGTTACTTAATTTTCTTGGTAGGCCTGTAACATTTCTGATCAACTAAAGCATACTCATAATTTCTTGACATGCCTGTAATAATGTAATCATCCTGCATAAAATCATAAGGTATGTAAGAATTGTTATCTTATATTTATGAAATTATGTTATGTTTTAGAATGTTTTAGCCTCTTGCTTAGTGATTCTACTTTCTTGGAATGGTAGTGTGCATCAGTTTAGATTGTTTGTAACTTGCTGGAAAGTTTGTTCTCAGCTTTTTAATGACACATTCCCTTTGATTTGCTTTGTACATTTGTTGATTTCATATAAGTTGCCATGAAGAAGTACTAAAACATGATATTTTCAATAAAGTGAAAGAATGGTTTCTCAAAAATATGGTGTTGACTCTTTTAATTGATCTGTTAAAAAATTAATGTTAATCTGCAGATGATTGCTCATTAGCCAAAATACTTAAAAGAGATATACTGCAGCATTTATTAGACATACAGTCTTAATTTATATATCATTCCTGTCATACTGAAACCTGATGTCTCAATTTTGGTCATATGAATAGACACCGAAAAAAATAAAAATTTCACTGGTATGAACAATAATGTTAAAGGTTTAGTGTGACTAGGTTTTAACCTAAAATGAGGTAAAGGTTTGGTTTGACATGGAATGATCATGCATATATTATAGCCGGCTACTAACTAGTTATTATATTCTTTGTGTTGGGGGCAAGTAAAAGACCGCATCCATTCATTGTGATAAAATTAACTTATGACCTGGCGCATACAACAACAGCACTTAGTTGTCGATCAAAAAAAAAAGATCAATAATATATATATAAAATAAAGCAAATCTTATATATATATATATATATATATATATATATATATATATATATATATATATATATATATATGTATATATATACACATATATGGTGTCACTTATTATCGTATACTTGTATTATTCTATATCAATTTGGCAGCTCATAAAGTGGTTATTCTTCTCCAGTCACCTATTCTTCTTAAGGACCATTTGACAGCAGGATGGACAGAATGCAGCACCCAAATAATAAAAGAAAGGAACTATCTTTGTGTCGGGGTTATTCATTGGTCAATCGATAAAGATCCCGGATCAAAAGGATCGGGCAGCATAAGACACAAAATCTGATTGGGCAATTTTTAACGCGCATGCGCATCACGATGTTATTTTTATGGTCGCGGCAGGCTTGGATAAAATAGCTGTAAGTTTACAAATATTTCTCTTCAAATCTTGCAGCCCTATAAACGGGAGTAAGTGCGAAGGAAAGCTAAGATTCTTGGGTATCTTTGTATGTACAGACATCGGACAAAAGGGACATGATTGGTGCTGAAATTCCGCGACAACAACACGGGCTAAGCACCGGCACCCTTCGCAGTTTCCAAAAACATGCTAAAATAGCAGCGCTTATGGTGTCATCTGATCCAGGTGTGATTTTAAACGGTGGTCTTACCAAAATGTTGGACGGATCGAGTTTTTGATAATTGTTGATGAGTAGGAACGTATATTACCAGCCTGGAATCCAAGGGTATTAGTCACCTATGTTGCCTATAAGTTGCCAGTTCCCAGGAAATTCTGATCATTGACATTGGTGATGAGGGGTACTGTACTAACTAGGGGTGCAGTAGATCGGCCTGGACTGGAATTCACAACAATGTCAGTGTGACACCTATTTTACTAACAAATAAATTTTCCGTGACTCGTATTATACATATATGTATATATATGTTTTATTGACATTTAAAATATCATCTTTGATACATATGTCACAATGTTATGCAGAGTAATTATACAATTTTGAAGGGTACATACCATAACGGAGGGTATTATCGACAGGGCGGGTATTTTCGACACTTAAATTAGTTTTAAGAAAATTTTTTTAACATTTTAATGTGAGTGTTGAAAATACCCGCCCTGTCGGTAATACCCTCCGTTACGGTATTTACAATCTAAAAGCTAAAAATGTTCCGGCACCAAAGGTGTTACTAACTGTAGCACCAATCAGTCTTTGCCTAGTTGCTATAGCACATTTGTACATATATCAGTGTATATATTATGATTTCAAACAACAGTTGGCCAACGACTATTTATGGCCTTATGTATAGGTATAGGTTTTGGAAATTGTGTTTGAATTACAAGGTTACCAGGATCAGATCGATCGTGCTACAAGTTCTGTCATATTAAGATTGTGGTGTTGTTAAACTGCATACCACTAAGAAAACTTTACCTGAAATCAATCTGTGCTTCGACCATTTCCACGCTATTTTCAAAAATGTTCTTTTTGTATAATGACATGTACAGTTAGGTTCAGTACTGGACGCAGGAACTGTGGTTCCTCTATATCCAGATCTTCATATATATGTGCTCCGGTCTTGGACGAAGTGCATATAAGTGCATGTTGTCTACAAAACTATGTACAAGAAAAACTTGATGAAATACTATATCTTCAGGTGGCTGGCCTACATACTGCCTGCAACAATGCAACTAAAAATTACTTATCAGCTGCTGGCCGGCTTGCTGCCTGCAGTGGATTTACAGTACCATTAATTATAGTCCTTTACCTAATGTTGTTTATGTTGCTTATACTCAACTCAGTTTTTGCTGGCTGTTTTACTGCCTTCAAGATATTAACCGTACCCATTGGTACAGCAGCAGTATGAAAGTCGTTGAAGCACGGAATCTAAAAACAATCAATTTCACAGCCATTAAGCCAATCAGACATGGCGATTCGTCAAAATATGCGCCCACTGAACAGTGCGAAGCCGTTGCAACCCCGGTTTTTTCAGACCGCAAGTTTTCTTATTGCATACTATACATTTGCCGTCATTCACTTTGTGTCTGTTTTATTTTCAGTTTCTTTCCAAATGCACGAACTACATGCATGAGTTAGACTGCATCATGAAGTCACGGATGCGGTGACAGCATTGAAAGATTCTTTCTGATAATCAACCAACCTGCACATAATTCAAAATGACTACTCAGGCACCGACCTCGGCAGATGCCTGCCTCAGCATCGTGCATAGCTTAATGTGCCATCGTCAAGGTGGTGAGAGTGAATCATTCTCAAAGAGAGCCATAGAAAGCTTGGTTAAGAAACTGAAAGAAAAGAGAGATGAGTTGGATAGTTTAATTACGGCCATTACTACAAATGGTGCGCATCCGACGAAGTGTGTGACAATTCAAAGAACTCTCGATGGAAGGCTACAAGTATGCTTTTACTCGTTCTGAAGCCACATTTTACATAGGATGCTTTTCTGTGATAAATTTGAGGCTTTATAATTGTACAAATTGCTGTGTTTCAGGTAGCTGGAAGAAAGGGGTTCCCACATGTCATCTACGCAAGGATATGGAGATGGCCAGATCTTCACAAGAATGAACTGAAGCATGCAAAGTTTTGTCAGTTTGCCTTTGATCTGAAGCAGGACAGTGTTTGTGTGAACCCTTATCATTATGAGAGAGTAGTTTCGCCCGGCATAGGTAGGTGTTTGGTCCAGTTTGGATGATAACCTGATTACTCAAACAAGTCAAATTGTGTAATGTAATTATTACTTACAGTTGCAAAGTTATCGGGTGACCACCTAGGTAATGTTTATTCCACTTTCAGATTTGTCTGGATTGACTTTGCAACAAACAGGTAAATTGATATAAGGCTTTGTTTTTTTCTTTGATTGCCACATTTTATTTTGTGATTACTCCCAATATAATGTCTTCTTCCAGGTCCACCTAGTCGCCTTATCAAGGATGAATATGGAGGAGAGTCAGTGTCAATGGAAGGAAATTCCATGTCAGACAGAGACTTCAGAAGTCCCATGCATGTCTCAAGTATGACTATTCGTGATATTCATCTGTTTTTCTTCTTTAATAGTGTCCTATGCATGAGCTCTTTGCCATATTCTTATGTGATGTTGGCTTTAAGAATCACAGACTTACTGTTTCAACATCGCATTCATTCTGAGAAATATACGTTTTGTCTATTGTGTCGTTGCGACTAGTGTTGATATGATGGAGTCACTTTTTCTCACAGATTTAGTTAACTTCGCCACACTTTTTTGTAATATGTTAGCACACTTAAGAAATTTGTGAATTAAGATTCATGGTTTTTCTTATGATTGGCCGTAAAACAAAGTTCTGTTGTTCTGGGCCGCCATGCACTGTCAATTCTACTTCTGTTTGTATTGTTGCTTAGTGGTTGTCTGTTGCTTTGTGCTGCAGATCAAGGTTCGCCTCTTCCACAGGGCACTGTGACACATGCTCAGGGGCTGAGCAGTCAACCAGCTACTCCTCTCAGCATAGGCCAGCACCCAATGATGTCGCCCAATCCACTCTCACCCAATCAGCCCATGTCGCCAAACAATATGGGTATGCACTCTACACACTGCTAATACACAGTTATTTTTGCATCTCTCTTGTCACTGTAACTATTGTCGTTGTAATGTTACAAATTCAATTTTTAAATGAAATATCTTTATTTTGTGATGTATCATCAGTTCAGTAGAAAACTTGCATGATGTAGTTGTGTGTGTAAAAAGTGTGGCATCTAGTTGCTGTGTAAAATTTTGGTCAATATAAAAAGTATTTTTTGGTGTTGGATGCAAAAGAAGTAATGAAAATTTCGGGAGTTATCAGGACTCAACATAAGATATTACGATACTGTGAAAGTTCAGGACATGTATCTCTAAAGACTTAATATTATCGGAAGTCATTTACACGATCTTGCTGTTTTCAGATCATAATACATGTGACTTTTCCATGTAATGTTCTGTTGAAACTGTTCAAGGAAAGAAAAATCTTACTGTCTCCTAACATTTTCCGGGACGAAATATTAGGTCAGACAAGCAATCAATTAGTCTTGTAATGTCTGGCACAGTGGGGAACCTTTATGTTGAGTCTTGATTTTTTATGTAGACTGCACGGATTTCACATTGTGAGGTGCTGGGATGTTGTCCTTGATGTTGTTTAGTGCTAGTTCATTTGTCTGCAGCAGCTTCCACTGGTTTGACCAATCACCCAGTTCAAGCCCATGCTATGCCAGAAAGTTTTCGACAACTACCTCATTCTCAAGCCAATCTCAACCAGTTCTCTGCTAGAAGTAAGTTTTGCATCTTACAGACCTGTGAATAAATCGTTGCGAGCATTAATCATTAGCCAAACTTCTAACTGGTGCTGTAGTAAATTTATGAAATTTAACTAAATGATGCAAATTACAGCATGACATTGATGGTACATTGTTGCACTTATTTGCCTGAATTAAATGACTTAAACAAATTTCTGTGTTTTAGAAATAGATAATTAATTTCTAAAATTCCAGGAAATTTGTAAAACTTTACAGGCATGATTAAAGTTAAAGCAACTAAATTGAATTTCAACGTATTTCTTGGTGCAGTCTTGTTTTCCATAACAATAACCTTGTTTTAACGGAGTGATCTTAATGTGTGTTTTGTATTTTTGAACAGTAATGAAGGGAATGTTTCATGGTAAGGCGCAGAGCCTATCATAACATAATCCTCCTTACCATGCCCTACCTATAAATTTTAATTCGGATTAATAAATTCTTAAAAGAGTTTGCTTTCTGCCTGTGTTCGGGCTTATTTGCATGTTTGTGAATTAATTTGAATATGTATGGTTTGGCGAAATGATTCATGTGTTTCATTGGTTTTGTTTTACTTTAATTTCAAAGTTTTGAGTGTTGTGTCATTAATTAATTTTATTCTGTATTTCGTGTCAGATTTGAAACTAAATTTTTATAAATGCAACTGTAAATATAAATGTTGACCTCTTAAATTTGCAAGACTGCAAATGTATTATTGGGTTTTAGTATGTACGTTTAACATTTCTTGTAGGCGGCACCACAACCTGGGCTGGCAATAACACCGCTACCTACACTCAGTCCATGCCTCCCGATCAGAATTACTGTAAGTAATACAACACATTGAACTTTGCTAACAATACTGTCTCCGTAATCACTTACTCGCAAGTTGGAGTCACAACTTATATGTAAAACATTTTCTTTCAGGGAATGCTAATAATCAGGTTCACCATGATATGAATTTGCCGCCTCTTACTAATCAACCACGTGAGTGCCAACTTTTAACTGTCTCATCGAGTTTATTTAAACTGACCTTTTAACAAATTTGAGATGGTGAATGTCACCTTCTGGAAAATATTTTGAATGTGCATTCTTCTTATAGCTCCAGAATTTTGGTGTTCGATAACATACTTTGAACTGGACCAACAAGTGGGAGAGACATTTAAAGTTCAGTCAAACTGCCCAACAGTTACAGTCGACGGATACACGGATCCCTCAAGTGTCGATCGGTTCTGTCTGGGTCAACTGTCCAATGTGCATCGCACTGAGGCCAGTGAGAGAGCAAGGTATGATCATAATGCCAGTTGAAGTACAAGATTGGTTGAGACATGATCACAGCACAAGGAGATTTATCTCTATTATCCGTATATTTTGCAGACTTCACATCGGCAAGGGAGTTCAGCTAGACTACAGAGGGGAAGGTGATGTGTGGATTCGCTGTCTCAGTAACCATTCAGTCTTTGTGCAGAGTTACTACCTGGACAGAGAAGCTGGACGTGCACCTGGGGATGCTGTCCACAAGATATATCCAAGAGCCTATATTAAGGTACATTTTGAAGACATTTGATACTTGCAATGGTAGTTTCATATGGACAGTGCATTAATTAAATCTTATTTCTTCAGGTGTTTGATCTGCGTCAGTGTCACCATCAGATGCAGCAACAAGCAGCTGCAGCACAGGCAGCAGCTGCAGCTCAGGCTGCGGCTGTTGCGGGTAATGTCCCCGGCCCGGCGTCTGTGGGAGGCATAGCGCCGGCCGTGGGTAAGTACCGAAGTAAGTACGTGGGTCATTGAGCCCCTTTCCCATTATATTACTTCAAGAGGTTGTGGGCATACAAACTACACAGAACGGGTAAGACTTTGCAAGCTTCCCCCCCTTTTCCCTTGTTTAAATATAAAACCATGACGGGCTCACCTCACGATTTGTCTGTTAAATGATACTTTTTGTTGAATCAACCTACTGAACTGGTGTCTTTGCTATATATATCTTTTTACACACCAACATTCAGTTCTACAAACAGCTCGCACAAAAGTTGATAAAATATCTTTGCTTTTGTTGGAGCCAATCTTTTTTGTGGCGTTGCAGAATTTCAGTGTTGCAGTTCTTTACAAATCCCAATCAACTCTGTGTTTCTGCTCTTTATTTGCACTTAGATGAGATCTGGGTCACGCTTGCAATGTCTTTCGTTTTCTCTTCATTATTTTGCATGTTTAATAACATGAAATTATTGCACATTAAGATCCTCCTGAGATACACGTCAGTGTGGAGTTACAACAGACACTGTAAAAGCAACCATATTATATATAACTTAAAATTGTGTCTGCCATACTCTTCACTCACAAAGCTCTCCATGCATCACACGGTGCATAAACGTTTGTTGACAAGCTATTGTTATGTTTTCATTCATTATGTTTTACACACAAATCTTATAATCTCTCTTTTACATGTGCGTAGATATAACTTTCTTTGATTTCGGCAATGTTAACCCTTTCCTAAGAGTACAAGTTAATATTGCAGGTCTGTCAGCTGCAGCTGGAATTGGAGTGGACGATCTGAGGCGACTGTGCATTCTACGACTCAGTTTTGTCAAAGGATGGGGCCCGGATTACCCCAGACAAAGTATAAAGGAAACCCCATGCTGGATCGAGGTGCAACTGCATCGCCCGCTACAGCTGCTGGATGAAGTGCTGCAGGCCATGCCCCTCAATGAAAACCGCATGGGTCGCTCGTTTTTGCTGAGGTAGCCTGCTATATACATGATCCTCATCAGTTTGTCTGTGTCTCACACTCCTAGGCTAGCCTCTCAGATGGCATTGTATCATACAAGGACTGTCAATTAGAATGAGGATTGCTCTGGTATGTTGGCATAAACCAAACAGTTTTATCGCCTTTAATTACTTCCCTGTCCATGAACAAATTTGTAAAGGGTGTCTTGAGATGAATGTCTGAAATCACTAGGAATTATTAGGCTTTCAAAAAGCACTGCAGTTTGTGTGGTTTTCATCATGGAGTAGTTGAGATATATTTGCTTTTTCCTTTTTTCATAAAACCTGCCTTTGATTTTGGTATTCGTTATCTTATTTGTTGTTAAAATTGAGGCTGGATCCTAAATTGACATCTTTGTTATCCCATTAGTGCATCAAAACTTATTGTTTATGCTTTATAAATATTTCTGAGATCCAAAAGAGTGCTTAAAATGTGATTAGTTTGCTTTTCATTAAATTTGATGTGTGTAAAATGTCAATAGTAGTTCTACTCTGCACACTGCAAAGATCTTTACAGGTGGTATGTACTAGTAGTTATTGTGTGCACCACAGTAGCATTGATCTAAAAACAGATCTGAACAAAGGCCTTGATTTTGAATGGCTGTTTGTGGAAGTCTGTTTTTTGGTTTTTTTCGTACGAACATTTAGCTGTGGATGTTACAAACTTCTGCTTTCATTGTATGACTCATTACCTCTCTGTGAGACACGTTTATTAGTTGAATGATTGTGTTACCAGGTTATGATTTTTTGCATTTACTCCACTGAAGTATTATTATTATTAGAAAACCAGCTTGATGTTATGATGTGCAAGTTTCCTGGCATTGTGTGCTAGTCAGACTATCATTGCAATTTTGGAAGTGAAAGAAGCTGTTATTCCTTGTAACATCATCAAGCAAGAGAATTGGAAGACCTCAAGCACACATTATTGTAGCACTTCCACAACTTGGTTTACTTGATTTTACTTAATTACATATGGTATGGAAACTTGTAAGTTTATTTACATTGTACACTTGAGCCGTATGGTAGGCCCTGTTCTTAATTTCTCCAGCCTCAAATTGTCATTGTTGCCGGGTGCCATATATTTTGAGTTGCAGTTCTCCACATTTTGCTGGTTTCCCTGATGCATGTTATCCAAATTATTTATGGAACATTATAAAGGGTAATAAAAGCTATGTCCATGTAGATAATGTTTGAGGTCATGGCCTGGCTCATGTAATTGCATCCATTTATAGATGAGTAATAATGTGAATGTACTTGATATTTTCATTGTCTTGGGTGTGCCTTGAAGCTAATTCAAACCCTATTTGTTTTTATGACATGAAAAGTAATCATCACAACAGCAGCTTTATGTTCAGATTTTTAAAAGTTTTGTATGATTCTTTCCAACCACAATACCTTGTACATACTTCCATTACAACAATAGTACATCAGGGAGAATATTGGCAGACAGAGTATTATAGATCATTTTGGTTACTTGAGAGAATCATCAAAATTTGTTAAATGATGTTTGAGACTCTATTTACACTCATCATTGTATTAAGAGATTTTATACAGGTTATCTAGAGCATGTCATGCACTGTAGTTTGTTTTGATGAGTCAGTGGCATTTTTTATGTCGGGGGGAGGGAATGGATTAAAAATTTGTTTAAGTGAAAATGTGAAACTGGTGAACTCTAAAAAGTCTGCTATGGTAAGTTCAGATGCTTGTATGAATTGCAATCCCTGTTCTAAAGTCTGATTGAAGTCCAATTTATGTTAGTTTTACTGAAGAATCAATTCTCTGATGTGGTTGAAAGGCAAAATGTTATCCATATGACACTAAAAAAAAATTATGTGACCTGAAATCACATTCAACTTACTACATCATACATTTTCCAGCTGAATATTTGCAATTAATAAAAAAAAACGAACTATACGTCTGTTTAAATTCGTTGATTTGTCAGTAAAGTATTGCCTTCAACTGTCTGAGAATTATGACTTCAAGATAAATATCAGCCTTCCCCTAAAAACTAAAATCTGCAATAAAAATTGAAATGCTGACAATTTGAAACTTTGAGTTTATCTTTACTTCTAAAAATCTTTTATTAATTAATAATGTAATAGTTTTCGGTGGAATGTTGTGAATTACAAGACATAACTTGAGAATCTTAACAATTGCATTTAAAATTGTACTTAAGTGATGTGACAATGACAGTTGTGTAGAATGCTTCTATACAAATGCTACATAAGAAATAGCCACATAACACTACAAAATCATTGGAATATCACAGTGTTGAACATCTAAGAAAGTGTTTCAAACAACAAACATCAAAGACAATCCATTGCTGCCTTTTGGTTGTTAGTCTATGTCATGAACTGTTCTAAGTTCAATGCATTGTAATGACTACTATATCACAAGTTGACTGCTAATTGAGCAAGTGAATGCCAGTGATTCCTGGCTCATGAATTGGTGACTCTAGTCTACAACACACACAAAAAGTCAAATGTTTGCGAATATAGACAATCTGGCAAAAACATAATTTCTAGCTCAAAGATATTTGCATAAGTTGACTAGAATACACAGAGTTCAGACACACTCATTATTATCTTCCATACTTATTGCTGTAGAATTTCTTAGAATTACTTTTAAAGGATTGTTGACATTTAACAACAACATGACTTCCAACTCTCCCCTCTGGAAAGTGAGTATGGAAAAATGTACCACATTCAGTGTAGTTATTCAAGCTGAAAAAGTCTACAAGTTGTGGTTCTAGCACATTGAAAAGAGCAATATGTGTTGGATGTGGATGAGGACTGTCATCATCTGAATATTGCTCTTGAAGCCAACCTCCAGGGTCAGAGTAGAAGATCTCTGCCTCTTCAGAATAATTCTGATGTAGCTCAAGGTTTGGTTCACAGGTCAGGAACTTCATCGAAACATTGTAATGGATGTAACTGTAGGAAAGAGGAAAACACATTAAATCTCAAGAATGATCCTTTAGCGTCTGATAGTTCTGCGTGATTTTAAAATGTGATATGTTAGAATAATACTGGGAATCTTATGTAAAGTGATCATTCATTTTAAGCCCTTATTAAATGTGAAAAAAAAAGTATTTACAAAAGCTTACCTGAAATATGGAGTTGAGTGACATGGCATTAAGAACAAAATATTGACTTTGTCTGAGCCATGATGACTAACTTCAGAATGGAAGAAGCGCATTACATCTAAAGTTCCTCTCTGATGTATGAGACCAGTGTATAGAGCAAGAGGGAGATTCGTGGCAATCAGAAATATTATCACAGCTGTACGTCGATTGAATGGTTTTGCTTTAGATTTCTTGTTGGCATCAGAAGCTTGTTTGTTTGTAACTTCATTCTTTTCCTCTGTGTCCACCATTTGATGAATGTAACAGGCACACACATGCATACACAGTGGCAGGACTGGCATGAGGAATCGAAACTCCTTGTGTGACAGCAGACTATAAAACAATGCATATATATGACATATTACTAATACAATAGAGTGACTGAGTCTGGACATCAAATTGTGCACATTTATGCACAATGTAGCTACTATTAAATTTTTAGGATTGTCTAAATTTACAGAATATCTGAAATGTTTATTGAAACATAAAGATTTAAAACTTGTGTATTTACCTATAAGCAAACACTGTCCAAAATATAATGGCTGAACAGGTCTTCTCAAGATTTTGTCTCACAGCAGCAATGAAAGGGAAGATGTGTGCTCCTAGCAGAATAGGAAATCCCTGAGTCAAATACCAATGCCAAGGATGTGTTCCATAGAAGGAACCTATGTTGGAGAACACATTTGTCTCCAGGAAATTGTAGTGGACATTAACCCATCTGCCATAGAAAACTCTGTCAACCAGGGATGACATGGAGAGAACAATAAACCTGGAAAACAAGGGAATAATACTATCAGTGATCAGTGAATGTGCTAAGAATGTATTCATGCTATACATAATCTGCTCATTTTATATACACACCCTCTTTCAGCAAACAGTTTTATCATTTTCCAGATCATGTTTTGATACAGGATCATGTGCCAGAGACATAATGGTATCCACATAATAGCAGCTGTAGGTCTGATCATCAAAGCAATTCCAATTAGGGTAACATACTTCCAATGAGCCTTCCTGGAAACAAGTTTGATATGATAATGACTATCAATATTTTTTATAAGAAATTATTGATTCCACCACTATTTGTATTTACAAATTCAATAGTCTTGTATCTGATACCTTGGTTTTCCAGGCCATGGAAAGTAATACAAGGCAATGATGCTCAGTGTAGTTTCCATGCTATTTGTCAGTGTTCTGGTTGCACAGTAGAATGTAAACCATGATGTCAGCTGACAGAACAATGCCCAGTTACCAACCGTCTGATTTTGCAGTTTGCATGAAAACTTGAAGAGATACAAATCAGATAAAGCAGCAAACACTGCTTGCAGTAACCTCGGTAATTTGATCTGGAAAGAAAGATTTGACAGATGTTGACTGCAGCAAATCCAGTCAAAACACAGCTGCACCACCAAAAAGTATAGTCAGCAATGTCATGGAAACCATCATATCGCCACTCACCAATACTATCCTTGTGTCAAGCTTCAGGAATGCCAAGATCTTAAAAAGGAATGCAAAGATACTGGGGTACAGGTAGCTCCTTATACCGGTCTTCCATTCCCAAGTCAAGTACCCATACCTGTAAACATTCGACATTTTTTACCACACAGTTAAAACTACCTACCAATCAGATAATTTGCGAAGTCACACTAAAAATCGACGTAAAAATGCTAAATTAGTCCAACTAATACCGTCTTACCCAAATGCCATTTTGTGAGCCACTTCAGTGGATTGCCAAAACTCATCTGGGACATATGATGTCTGAATAATAAGTGCATTGACCACACGGAATGCTAGGAGGCCTAGAAACAGCGTTTTCTCAGATGACATAATCAATCTGAGCACTGGCAACCAAAGATGAGGAGGTTTGTCCAGTGGAATATCAGGGTCTTCTTCAGTCAAGTCTGAATTCTCATTCACAGACGTTGATTTGTGACGTATACCAAATTCCGAATGTCCTGTGAATGTCCTCTGTCTCCTCCTTCGAATAGTGACAGCGCTTTTGCTCTCTTTCGTGAATGACAAGGGCATTTTTGTAAAATTACTGGTATCTAACGTTACTGTTTACAACTAGATTGTGACCTTACAAGCAGCCTACATTTAGCAAAACACGGGGTGACATAAAACTGGTGAAGCCACATCAACGTAAAAGCTGCAAATCCACCAGGTGTTCAACAAATTTCGGGAAAATGAAACAATACGACTTTTCCAAATGAAATTTAATCATTCATTGATACTCAAAGAATCATAAAATTGCCCAGATGTTTTATTTATTACAGAAATATATGTTTAGCACCATATTTATTGAATTTAGTTTCTACTGCAGACCCACCTAGCGATTATTGGTGAATTTTCTATGAAGTGCATGTCCTTTCGGCTGCTTGACATTTCAAGGTATATGGCCAGCGTTTGGACTGGAATGAATTACTAACTACTATGGACCTAGATTATACCTGCGTCCATTAACTAAACTTACTAGATAGCTCTAGATAATTTATAGCAATCTGGATTCCCTACAGTAGGCTACAGGTTGAAGCATAGAAGCTAGATACCGTATCTATATGTTAATGTTATGTCACTCATCACTGGCAATATGTTTGTTTTACTATCCCCTGTTTCATCTAACTATAATTTAAGCAGAACTGGTGCACTTTATATGATCACATGATCAGTGTATTACAGTTTGCGTAAAATATTACAAGTATGTTAAGTCAGTCAAGTGGCAGGTGATGTACTAATGACAGTGAGATGTAGATATTGGCAATTCCAAGAAAATGAGTATTTCACTGAAAATACTTATCAAGTTGCAATATAGCAGAGTCCTTGTACTGGATGATGTTCTGTTGAGTAAAGATTGTAAAGTGGGTTATTTACAGCAAACTAAAATTAATTTGGGTATTGGAACTTTTTTTGCAGATGTCTCACTGTGTCAGAAGCTTAGCATCAGCCCAGTCATTGCTGAATCTCAAGTCCATTTGTAAAGTCGAACAACAAATTCGGGTATGTATACTGTAGGGGGGGGGGGAGGGTTTTAGGTGTTTAAATCCCTCCCCACTTTGGCCTAGTACATTTTGATTAAAAACTTTAGTGGTCCTTGCAATATATTTTAATTTTTCACCCCTCCAACTGAAAATCTGGATCCGCCCTGGTGATATGCTTACTGATACTAAGAGTTGCAACAAAGTCCTAGTTGCAATATCATCATCTGTGCATAAAATAATCACCAAACTTTCCAACTCACATGATCCTGGCAGGGCCATTGGGGCCATATTCTGGAAAACTGCTTCTCCATCAATGGACCCCTAATCCCATTTTTAGATCTGATAGTCTTGATTCCATTAAACCTTTGAATCAGGCTTTGATACCTAGATTTAGAGATGAATTTTTGTTACTTAGTGAGCTGTCTATGATGCAGCAGTTTCTTTGCAGTCTAATACACAACTAAAGATGGATCTCAGTGTAGCATGTAGACTATTTCATGTGTCAGTCGGGGAAATGAACAATTTTAATAAATATTTGTGATGCTGTAGCATGTGTAGAGAACTCTCCAAAACATGGGGTGCATCAACTCCAATTGAAAATATTGACACATTTGCTTGACAGGCTCAAAGGTGGGAACCTAGTGTCTTCTGCCTTTAGTTTTCTCTTTTTGCAACAAATGATAAAATTGTCCAGAAAGAATTAAATGATTCTGCCAACCTCTTTTCAATGTTCCCGAAAAAAACCTAGGTGTTGCTCTTTCCCAGACAGTATGTGTGACAGTGTTTGTAGGATTGGGGAAGATGTGTTAAAGATTTAGCTTTTACTGAAAGTGAAATAATTTTTCTTATTTGTATGTGAATGTACAAGGAAAAAACATTTCTGTCAATTATCGGTGTTGACTAAGAAATGTTTCACTACTTCAACAGTTTAAAATGTGCTTTATCATCTTTTTTTTGTGATCATTCCAAGGGTAGAGTCCTATGTTATGAAATAATGATTGAATTAATTCTAACAGGTATGTTCAGAAAGCTCTTAGGGGCCCAATCAAACCCCAGTTCTACGGGCCCCATCAAACCCCAGTTGTACGGGCCCTATCAAACCCCAGTTCTACAGGCCCCATCAAACCCCAGTTCTACGGGCCCCAAGACGTCTAGTTGAGCCCCTGATCTCAGGCCTTTAAAAGGACTGACAGGGACCTCTAACAGCCCCCTGTAGAACATCAGCCCAGTCATTGCTGGATCTGCCAGTGCACATGAATATTGGGGTCTTGCCAATTTGTTTATATTTTTTATTTTTATTTGGAAATTTAAAAATTTTTAATTACTGTTTTATACTTTGGGGTAAATTTACACAAGTTGTGCTTTTACAATAGAGATGAGCATACTTTTTCTCAAGGTTGAAAAGTTTGATTTTTAATGAAGTTTTGTTGTTATTAGTGTCCTTGAATGTGTCTACCTGTGATGTGATAACTTTTTTGTATTCCAATTTTACTGGAGTTGGGTTATTAATGTTCAATTTGGAATTATATTTTGTTTCAGACAACATGTGTATTCAGAAGAATGTTCCCAGTTCACTTAAAAAAGCCTTCAAAGTTACTGAAGAAAAGGCATTATGTGTACATAATGCAGGAAGACACAAACCAAAAACCATTAGGAAATATGGATGTGTTGCTCACTACTGATGTTGCATGTACGCGTTTTTTCTTACATATTGATTTTTTAAATCATTAATTTCACACAAAATATTGTTTAAGTTTTTGTTGTATATACAATGCAATGTATATGAATGTTATTAAATCCAACTCTTACTTATTGTGACAAAAATTGGAGGGAAACAAAAACCACAACAATAAGAAAAATGCAGAAAAGATTAAGAAATTAATTTTTCATTGTGACTGTTTTGGATTGAAGGCTATTGAAATTTATTTACAATTTTCACACCATAGGGGTTGGTTTGAAAGGACATGTCGTAACAGTTCCAAAAAACATGGCAAGGCTTACTCTTTTACCTGAAGAAAAAGCTGTCTATGCCTCTCCGGAAAATATTGCAGAAATGGAAAAAAGTGTAAAAGTAAGGAAATGTTATGTCTTAATCATGTTCCGTTTAATTTTTCGAAAACTTGAAAGATAGCAGATTAAATGATTGAAAATTGAACTATTTCTCTTCATTTCGCTACAGGTGCAGTTCAATCCATCGAAGGAGGATCTGTACAGAGTTATGGTGAGTTCCTGAGTGATATTTATATATAAAGGGAAAATTAAAAATGTTAAGGCATTGTGTTATTTATCAAGATCATAGCAATGAATTTTTTGGTTGCTCATCCACATTACAAAGCAGCAACTTACTAAGGGTTGGTCCTTTTAAAAGTGGTGGGAAGGTGGACCTGAACATTTTTATTTTTGTTTATAAGACCCCAGGCTTTTTTTTTTTTTAAGACCCCAGACACTACCCCCTATTTTTTCTAAATAAATATGAAGAAAATACTGGTCAACCACCTCCTCCCTCTTTTGTCTTATGGAGAATCCCCCCCCCCCCCCTCCTTCCTCTCCCGCTTTCTCAAAAACCTTCCTGTCTGCCCCCACCCCGCACTTTTAAATGGAAACTTGGAGAGTGCCTAAAATAATGCTTATCATTCATTTCATTTTGCAGACCGTACAACAGCTGAAGGGAATGCATTTGAGGATACCAATGAATCCGAATTCTAGTTGGACACTGAATAAGACTCATGTTAAAGTTGCATTTAGGCATGCAGTAAGTATATATTTTAACTGATTTTATAATCATGTAGCAATATGATAAAATTGCATGAATATGGGGCCCTTTGTCCACAAGATGTAAGTATCAGCAAATGCATGAAAAAGTAATTAGATTGTTATATTGTAGAGGAATAGAGGTTATGATAGCAGTACCGTTACTCATTCCATTCCTTGCAAAGCCATGCCTCACAGCAGGTACTCAAAGGTTTATGACTCTTGAGGATGTAGATAGTTTCATGAAATATGGTCGACTCTAGACAGCTGTAGCAACCTGTTCCTGGCTGTAGCTATAACTGGCTAAAGCCAGCCACTTTTATCAACTCCTAGCTTATAGTCGGCTTACATCTACTACCACTGAAAAAAATATAAACCTTGATAAATGTAAGAAGTTTATCTGACATATCATTAATATGTATATGCTAGACATGCATCTTTTCAACAAAAGATGACAAATATGAATAACTCGCAACTTATGCACCAAATGGTTCTGCAATTACTTTTAGATCTGGCTTTGAGTAGCCAGCTATAGCCAGACAATTCCCTTTTTGTGGCAGGTAGCATCGTGTAGCAGAAGTTGTCTGGCTTGGTCTAGGTTCAATATGGGAGGCCGTTTTTAATGGAACTTACTGTATTTAAGAGAGAAGGTGACTTTGATTTACCACCAGGCCACCCCGCTATATTAAATGCATCATATTGCACTGGCATAAGATAAAAGTGATCACAAATCAGCTAAAGTGAGACGCCAGTTATCTGTTTTTGTTTTACTAAAAGTGCATATGTCTAAATTGCAGGGTGTAGAATTAACAGATGAAAATATAGAACTGCCCGAAGAACCCATTTCGGAACCTGCTGAATTAACAGTGAGAGTGACTGTAAGTACAAGTGGCCAGAAATCTAGCATGTATTATACTTGCAAAATATATATGAAAAGCTATTAATAGTATTATTGTTTAAACTTTTTGATGAGCTCTTGTTTTCATTGATAACTTAATAATATGATCGTACTTTCATTGTGTTTTAGGTCAACAAGAGCATACCTGTTGAGGTCAATGCGACATTGTTTCATTACAACTTCGACAACAGCCCATACCCATCAGATCTTCCACCATTGTGGTCAAACACAGACTCTTTGTGAATTTCTTGTTGTAGTTATTTGTAATAAATATATATCTCAGAAACGGTCACAAGTGAACTTTAAGTTTGGTGGTGAATGTATTGTGTGATATATTTCTCCTGGTCATGTTGATCATGACTTCAAACCTTGGACTTACCATCCTGGTCATGTTGATCATAACTTCAAACCTTGGACTAACCAGGCGAAGACTGACCAAGAAAAAAAATTCCAAGATTTCTGAACTCACTTGTACAGCACTGTTGAGGAAACAATAGAGGGGCACTTGGAGAGTGCAAACCTCAGACTGGAACCACTAGTAGAGTCAGCCCAATGTTAGCCCAAATTTTGCCAGTATTTTGTCAACCCAATGTTGGCCCAGTGTTGTGTTGGCCCACTGTATGGTAGTATAAGTCCACGTACTGTTGATAATTCCGACTGTCAGATAGGCCCACTGTTGGGTCAGCTCACTGTCAGGTCGTCCCACTGTTGGCTCAATGTCATTCTGACCCGCTGCAAGGCCTGCACACTATTTAGCCAAAGAGCCATTGTATACCAGTCAGGTTGGCCCGCTTATGGCCAATGTGTTGGCCAATTATCAGACAGTCCACTGTTGAATCGGCCCTATGTTGGTCCACTGTGTTACCAGTGCATGCTTGTGTGGTTGGCCCAATTGACAAAATGGTTTGGCAATGTCAGTTCAGCTCACTGTCAAGTCTCCAGTTGTTTTGGCCAGGGATAATATTATCCCTGTTGTTGGCCAACTGGTTAGCCTCCTAGTTGGGCCTATGTTGGTAAGGCCCATGGTAAGGGAGGCCAATGTTGACCTTTCTATGGTCTGTAGTTGAACCCAATGGTGGCCTCATATATAAGCTCTGTTGGCCCAAAGTAAACCAACAGCAGTTTGATCAGTGGCGTCAGCACAGGTCATATTTGGGGGGGGGGGGGGGGGGGGCTTAAGCCATTTTCATTACCATATTCTAGTTATTATCTACTTATGCCTACATAGCTTTTACCTGATTTTTAGCACCAATTGGGGGGGGGGGGGGCTGAGGTCTTGATTTGAGAGGGCTGAGCCCCCCTAACCCCTCCCTGGTGACGCCACTGAGATTGATGTCTCACACAATTTTGGCCAGTTCGTCTGTTAAGCTTTGGAACCAATCAAGTCCCAGCTAGGTGTGTTTTGGTCTGAAAAACAATGAAAGGCCAAAAATATACTGCTTTTTGGCCTTTCATTATACATGTACTAGAAAAGTCCTCCAAAAAGCAGCAAGGTATGTCGGACCAACATTGGCCGATGTTGAGTCATTTGTTGACCAACGTTGGGCTAATATGTTATTTCCATCCTTATGGCAATATCTTGTCTCCCTGGAAGACTGACCATGGGGAGGGTTGCGTTTATAAAGTGTGAAATTATGAAAATGTTACTAGGCATAAAGTTTTGTAATTGTTTAAGCTACAAGGTGTGGGGAGGGGGGGGGGGGGGGCAACTTGCCTTCTGCATGACTGGTTGGCCAAATACTTCCCATTGTCAGGTCGGCCATCCATAGCCAAATATATTGCCTGACCTATTTTGGTTCCCAAATCCATTAAAGAACTGGGCCGAAGTTGGGTAGGACATCCATTGAACTGCTGGCTTAATTTAGGTCAACAGTACTTATGAGGGCAACATTGGTTTCAAAACCTAAAAAGGCCAACATTTGCATGGGTCTTTCCAGCAATTAATGGACCAAGTAGGAGCGGACAATAGCCCAAAGTAATAGAGCTAACAGGACACTTGACGGACCAACATGGCAGACATAGGGCTAAATTGACAGTGAGTTTAACTGGCTAACACATTTTGTTGCGGGCCAACCAGACAATAACACAAGGGCCAACCTGATTGGTATCTAGACAGTTATGGGGTCTGGTATAGACAGTGCACGGATCGATCATTGGGCTGAAATAATGAGGTTACCTAGGACATATATATATATGGACGTTGGAAGTCCAGAAAGTAAAAAAAAAAAAATTTGCCAGCAAGGCCATAGTGAAATTTGGCGCGCCAATATTGCTTTGGATCCCTGGATCGATTAATCCTTACCACGCAGGCGCTTTTATCTCAACTGCACGTGCGCCCCCAAGCGACGATTCGTTGCATTCTAATATGGCCACTTCTGCTAGGGTGCTGCATCATAGAAGAGAGTGGAATTTTGCGCTTGTTTCTGACCTCCATTCAATTGTTTCGGGTTGCTAGCAGCCAGCATTGCATGTCTTATAACCGAAGTATTGTCAGCTTGAAAATCGCGAGGAAAGGAGGATGGCGGCCAACACAATTGCCATGTATTTCAAGGTCGATCCCGGCTGCTTGAAGTCTGCTGGTGAGAGTGTTCATTGATCGTCGTTTTAAACGTGCGAGAAAGAGTTACTCCTTGGTGTATATTTTTTGTTGTGACGATTATTAATTCCCCGGGTGTTTTTAAGCAAAAAGTTACAAATCTATGAGTGTATACTATAATAAGAATTATAAGTGCAATAGTCAGTAGTGCCAGTACAGTAATCTGAGAGACTACATGCTCCAGTGCTCATCAATCAATACCGATCTACTACTTCGGGTCAGAAATAAATGATCTTATTTAATTATTTGATGCCACAATTTTCCAGAATTCATCAAAATCACAAAAAAAGGCATTGACATATATATGTATATGCTTCAAGGTACATGATCATCATTTGATAAATATCTCAAAATAACTGAAATATATGTCATTTCCATTCTTTGTAATGAGTGTTAGACAAAATTATTGACCTGATAATGTGATATGCAGTGATATTTTGGAGTATAAGTATCTTTTAAGATCGAGTTTAGCCACGACATTTTGTCTTCCGGGAAAAAAAAAAAAAACTTTATTAATATATATTATATGTCTTTTAATTGTTAAAATTTGTTACAGTGTGAAATATTCATGTCATGAGCGATATCTTTACGCTGTGGTAGGCATCAAATCAGTGTTTATTGTTATTATTAAGGTGGCGAAAATCAATGTTGTGCTATTGACTGATTTTACATGCAGCTTTACTGCTTTAATATTATCTGTAATGGCTTAGCAAGTTAGCATAGCCTTTGCCACTGTGCTATATTGTACCCATTTATAAAAGAATTAAGCCCTTGATGAAATGCAATTGTTTGATAAAGCTACTTTAGACCAGAGACAGTGTAAGTTTAGATGTTATTTTAGTACTACTACAGGAAAAATAATTGTGGCTTATCAAGCTGATCTCGTCACATTTGGTGACTTGGTGGTGCTGGCTGAAAGTACTAGGTTTGAATCCAGGCCTGGGAACTCAATCAATGTTTATGAGCTGGATCTGAGCTGCATCTGAGCTGGAAGTCACTCAGAAGAGATGTTCAATTACTTTGCATGTACTCAGTGCCGATGCTGAACAATATGAAAGAAGTCTTATAATTAATTTGGCAGCTGGTCGTATAACTTAAGTTTAGACAAATAGCATTTATGATAAGACTTATAGAAATGGACACATTCAAATTTGCAGACTTCTGGAAACAGCTGGAGAAGGTTGGTGTCATCAGTCTGGGAGAGATGGCTGGAGAACCTGTCATGTTGGACCTGAACAGCACAACAGACAAACTGGTGGTATTCCAAGGAAATAATAACAGGTACTTATATGTACTAGTAGTACTACTGCTTCTATAAATGCTGAATGAAGTAGAAGTTCTGAATGGTATTCACTTTTTGCATGTTGTTCAAAAGAAGAAAGTTCTTATGAATAAATATTTGTATTTCAGTCATGCAACAGCTCGAGTATACAGTGATGGGCTAATCACACTTGACATTCAGCATTTTATCGAAGACGGAGGAAAAGGAGAGTTTACTTTACATGTAAGTTTATTCTCCAGTGAAGCGAATATTAAAAAATTCAGTATTTAGAAATGCCGGCAAATGTTTCTTCATTCACTCATTCATGATACATTGTGGCTTATTCGTCTAGGTGTAAATTGTTTCAGGTCAACTTAAAGAGACCCCTGTTTTGCTTTTGCTTTGTCCAGTTGTGTGTGTTTTGACTTGTTTTTGTTATGCTGGTTTAGTTAAGTCATTCAAGTCTTGCATGTATTTAGTAGTATAAGAGGATAATAAACTCTATGATTTGTTGTGTACTTGATTATTATTTAAATCAGAGATTAATGTGACTACCCTAGAGCTTATAGTATATTCGCTATTCTTGGCCGCAATATACTGTGGTATTCACATTAAGATCAAGTTGAAATGTAACATTACAATAATCAATATTGAGAGAAGACCAGGCCTGTGCTAATGTGCAGGTGCTTGAAGCAATTCTGAGCTCTTTAAGAAATATTGGTTTAAGAGATTTTATCCAACTTGAATTGTGTCGAATCTTGTCAAGTACTTTTTTGCATTTGTATGGTGGTCCAGGACTTGCAAGTGAAATCCATTCTTGCAATGGGAGGTCAAAAATCTCAACTGTCGGAGGAGGTAACACAGCGATACTACTTTGACTAAATTTATATGTGTAACCTAGAAACACCTGATATTTTTTTTCTCCTCAAGTTTGCTTTCATAATAATTATATGTATGTATATTCTACATTTTCACTCACTGATTGATTTTTGTACTAAAACTTGAGCATTGTTGTGATCTACATTTTCAAATACTGTATGATCCCAGTCTAGTAACTACTTTAAATTTTTTAATTATCATGATTTTGAGTCCCCTGTGTAGATTAGCCTTCAGCTATTAGTGTATTATTTTGCTTTCAGAGTTACTATTTAGTCGTTAGTATGTTTGAGTAAGTATGCTTAGAATTGGGCAAAATACATTTTTGAAAATACATAGCTTTATTTAGAAGTTGGTGTCGTTCTTTGAACTGACACAAACTTCAGAAGCCCAAAACAAAATACACAAAGTTGAAAATGCCACAGGCGGAACACTAAGCTTAACCTATTACCTTGGCTTATACTCATCCTTTAACATGCATAAGGTACCGTCATTGTCACATCTATTTTCTGAGCTGACACCATACAAATAGCTGGAATGGAAATAAATTATTTACTGCCGAATTACCGGCCAGTCTACTCAAATTTTAATTTATGTTGTTGTGTCAATCACCTAAATTTTTTTTATTCTCTGAATGACCTGGACTAGGTTGTATGGTGATAACTCAGATGGGATGATACAGTATGTTCAATACAATATTTAGGTGTTGTGATACATGTTCGGTCATTTTAAAAACCTTGCTCATAATGCTGTCTAATTGTTAATTAACAACATGTCACTAATCATCGTATCAAATCTGTATTGGTCGTGTAATTTCAGAAAACAGACATTAATGTCTTTGAAGTATGGCATTGAGACAGTACAATACAAAACTATTTATTTATCCAATGTGAATATTGCAATACCTTTAACTAACAAACATGTAATAAAAGGCATCTACTGGTGTATTTTCCTCATTGAAATGTTAGAGTGACCTGCAAAATTTGTTTGGATCATATCAGTTCTATGAGTACTCAAACAATTTATGAGATAGAGTAAAAATTGATTTATATGAGTAATTTATATGGTCTGTTAATTTGCTGCAGATAACATGCACCTATTATGCAGTGTACTTGGTTTATAAAATGACTATAATTTGCCATAGTATTTTTGTGTGTTCGAAGCGGCGTTGTTTCGTTGCACTTGTTTTTTATACACTTATTTATTACATGCAAATGCTTTGTGGCTTTACAATTCTTTCCTCGGCTTATTTTGATTGCATAATTTATCCTATCATGTTGAACTTTGTTGCAATAATCAATCATCCATGATAGTTTCTACAATTTAATTTGTATTGAAAAATAATGATTTGTTGTGCTTGAGCTTTTTTCCAACTGAGTCATTTATGCAGTGACATAGATCTCCCTTGTTCATTCATTTCAGTATATCCGGACATTGGAAGATAAGTTACGAGCTTTGTTTGGTGAGAGATGCTATGAAGCAAACAGGTGAGTCTTCGCATAAAAAATTGTCTTTAATGGTGTTAAGTTGTTGACCTTTAGTTTGGTAGATCCAAAGGTAAAGTTTGCCTTTTTCAAAGAGAAGTTTTTTAAGCAGAGACCCATTCATTCATATGAGATAAAGATAACCGTGCGCAGTACATATGTCGTAATGTGTATCATTAAACGGTAAAATATTCTTCCAGCCTTTACACGCCCATTAGAAGAGGTATGAGAGTCTGGCCATATATGGTGACGGCTGACGAACGACTACAGGAGCTCGATTATGACAAGCTAGTATACCAGACTGACTCAAAATGGCAGAATATTCGTATATACCATTCTATAGAACATGGAAACATACTTTATCTGGATGGTGATATAAGTAAGTAACTTCTACAATTCATCTCTGTGTGGACTTACGTTTCTCTTTTATGCCAACTGACAAAAAATACATATTCTTTACTCCCGTTTTACTTTAAAGGCAATGCTGTTTTGATTTATTTCGGCTGATACCTTCAAATTATATATACATTGATGCTCAAAAAAATTAATTTCAGTGTTGGGTGAGAGTGATTTGATTTACACTCAGACGTTGTGCTGTATCGGCAAGGAGAACTACAAGGGCAAAAGCGTTTTAATACTCGGAGGAGGAGATGGAGGGATTCTTCATGAATTGCTCAAAGAGGGTCCTGATCTTGTTGTTATGGCTGAGGTATTTCAAATTCATACTGAATTGTGAGTGAAAATTACAGAGGTGTGAGTACAGTGTATGGTCTTAATGTTGAGGTGGTCTCAATAATTAGATGGTTGCAAAGGTTACAATATCTCCATTTGTATAAGTCTTATTATTAATGCTGTTGGTCTGGATTGCACTGTATTTGAACTTTTTGGTGCATCATCGCCAAGTCAAGTGATATTGTGCATTAAACCATTAATCTTCGATTGCTGCGGAGTTAGTTTAAATATTTTTATGATTCAGATTGATGAAGAAGTTATCAAAGCTTGCAGAACATATATGCGAGGTGTATGTGGAAGCAGTATGGACAAATACGAAGGTCCACATCATCAGGTGAGTTTTAAAGATCAACTGATGTAACATGCACTCCCTTGTGGTGTTCAACTGTTGTTAGATTGATGTAGAAATAGAATAGTCATGTATTCAACCTGTTTTTAGCTATTTATCAGCATCTTTTTAGCTATGATTTGTATTTCAAGGAGTTGAATTAGTAATAATAATGGAACAAGGTTGATTACTCTTAAAATTTATTTAGATTGGCATTAATCATCAATGATCTGATTTTAAGTTGGTTAAATGGAAATCAATTATTGATTAATTCAATGTATTAATAATTAGTGGTTAAATGTACCTGTTATCAGTTGTTAAGCGCTTTTAGTTCAAAAATATTTAATATTTGGTAAACTATTTGGCTGTGTTTTAACAATTTATACAAATTAGTGTAAATTAGTCCTTGGAAGTAAATCTGTGTTGCACTTCTGTAATAAATGATATATTTTATTTTCCACACAGATTCGTATTGAAGATTGTATAAAGGTGCTCCATGAATATATATCTTCTGGGAAGAGATTTGATTTTGTGATAAATGATCTCACTGAGTTTCCGGTGGACAAGGCCTTAAAAGGTAACCTGTTATGTCCTGGATTTTCATGTGAACAGCCTTCCAATTTACGAGCAATCATCAATCGAGCATTTTCTCCGAATCATGGCTTTAGCTGACATGAACAACTGACTGTAGTTGGCTTTGGCAATTAATTTTGCTTGGATTAGATAGTCAGATTTTCTCTTGACTGTTCTCAGAAGTTTATGACATGGTGTTATTCTTGTTTCAGGTTATGGCTATGACTTTGAGACTACAAGTCTGATTATGGAATTATCTCTTAAAGCGGTAAAACCTGAAGGAAAACTGCTTGCTCGAGTGAGTGAAAGGATTTGGGAAATATGCTTTGGCTTACAGCTCATGATCTGTAATGGAATGTGGCTTTGATTCTACCACAATATCAGCCAGCAATCATACTTTCCAGCTAAAATGTATTCATTTAGTTCATTTTACATATAGTGCATGTGTTTCTCTTCTTCTTTTTCAGGGCAATTGTTTAAGTGCTATTGAGTATCGAGAAATCTTTGAGAAAGACATCAAAACTGTTGGCTGTGAGTTCAAGAGAAAAGATGTCTATGTGCCATCTTTCCATGAAACGTATCCTTTTTACTAGAATTCATTGAGGGATTGATATCTGTCGTCATGGTTTTGATGCCTAATTAACTAGATATTTGATATAAAAGCAATTCAATCCGTAATAGACCATTAAATGCAATGTACTCAGAGCACATGTCAGGAGAAATTTGGTTCCACCAGTATGTAGTGTGGAATTTACACAAGGGGGAACCACTAGTTGTTAGGATGGCAATGAAATACAGCCAAGCAGAATGCCACAGTCAAGTTGGCAAAACAATGCACACTGAAATATCTCCAAATTAACTGGCCTAGTGTACAAGTATCCCAATTCTTAAACATTATATTCATAAAAAGAAACGTTGCGGTGGTTAATATATATGTGCAAGTTATATTCAGGCCAGATAATTAAAAAAAAAAGGAAAGTTTTAATGTTGACTTACTTTTTTGTCCTTTTGTCCATTTTTGACTTCCTTTTCTGATGCACATTTTTTTCACGTATAAAAAATTTCAATATATATGTTTGTAATGCATTTATGTTCCTTAATGGCCTGTAGATATTGCTTGTATGAAATTTGGCAGAGTTGCTGAAGATGGTGACTAGAAGAAGATGATGCCTGCGGAAAAAAAGAATCTCAAGACACCATGTTGTTCTCATGATTCATTAGCATCTATACTTGTTATGATATTACAATACTCCTTATACAAATTTTCATCTTTGTAATTTTTTCTATGTGATAGAGCTTTGATACCATTCTTTATTTGGAATGTTAGTATGGACATTGTTGTATTTACATAAATGACATAAATGTTTATCTTTATGCAACTATCTTGCTATATATTGCTACAGCACTATCACATCAACTTATTGATATGATTCAGTGAATATTATTTAATGTTTATGCTGATAATGCAGGTTCTGTTCCTATAATAATGCAGGTTTTTATTTCCCTGCTGTTATTAGCAATACATCTTGGATTTGTTAGTATCAGTTTGAGTTGTGTAAAGATAAGTTGATTTTTCGATTGTTAATTATTGTTACACTTTTCAGTGTTGTGAGTTGCTTAGCACTGAAGCTGAATCTCATTAAATCTTTGTCATTTTTCATGGCATGGTTATTCAGTATTACTTTTTTATTAGTTTTAACTATGTTACCTGTAAGGTATTTCAGCGTGTTGTGTATTTTATATATTTAGAAGCGTGACTTGTGTTTGAGGCAAAGCTAATCGTGGAATGCTGAGAAAACCACGGAAGCTGCAAAATGATAAAATGTATTCATCGGTATTCCAAAATCTGTGTATTAGCAACTATGCAATCTATGTCAGCATTCTCATTTCTTTAATGAACAGCTATTATATCCTGCTTACAAACCATATTTTTGTTTTTACATTGCTGAAATTATACTGTTGACCATATATATTGTTCTTTTAATTTATCATATTTTATTTTTACATCAAAATGTGGTTTGCTGAAAATTGTCATTTAATCAATTGTTATACCTCAGAAGTATTTCATTACAAAAGGTTGTCTGCTGAGTGGGTTACTCATGCAATGAATGAGTGTCTTTTTATGAATTTTACTCTTTGTTAAGCGTATGCCCTTGTCGATGGTAACGGAAAGGGGGCAATGTTGCTTTGTAGTCTTAAGATAATTGTGTTTGAACAGTTGTTGTTAATTTTTCTTATGAACTTTGTGGACATTGATTTCTTGTTGATGGATATTTATCATTGTCACCGGACTGACCTTTTTCCTGTTTTTCTGATAATTCCTCAACTATTGCACAAACTTAGGCAAATTTCCTCTCTAGGACTATTTATGTATTTCATACACACTATATAAGGTGTGGTTGTTAATTTAAACCGGTGTCATCTTGCCCATGGCTGGTATCTAATTTGAAGAATAGTTGAATGTAGGAGCTCAGGATATGTTTTATGCACAAAACATGGGCCAGTCTGATTTTATAGATTATCATGTAATGGTTAAACATTATCAAGAAATGAATATAAATTCTTGATGGCGATTGTTACCTTAATTATTGTTTGCTAATCCGGTAGTTGTTGCTGTATTGCCATTAAATTCCTGTCATAAACTTTAATACATTTTTACGCTATTGAATTTGAAATGTGTGTATTTTCTTGTTATCACAAACAGGTACACTTGCATATATACTCATTTATGATGTATGAGTTTTGTGATATCTCAATTTGACATCAATGTTAAAATGCTCAGCCCAACAGCATGTGAATTTCATCCAAGAACACTAGTGTTAGCAATTTTGCTGTCAAAAATTTCTCTCAACCATTTTGCATAATTGACTTCTTATAGGCTTATGAGCTAGGATTTACTCTAAATATTTTTAGGGCCTTTAGCTCATATCACCACAAGGTCGAAGACATAAATCTGAAAAAGTGACTTCCACAATCTTCTCTAGTATTTTATAGAATGCTATACTCTCCTAGCTGTAACTGCTGGGTGGCTAGCATTTGCTGGTATTTATATCTTGAAACTGTCAATTCACACCCGATCTGCTTGATTTGCTTCTCCGGCAAAGGATTAAACATCAGGATTTTTTCGATGATGATGCTTCAAAGCATTCTCTAGATCAGATCCACCATGGGTTTCTTTTATTTAGTATTACCTTTATAGATCGCATTTAAAGCTCTGTAGTAAATAGTATACGCTACTATGTCACAAAAAGTGGCTTGCTTGACAAGTCATAGGCACTGCACAATCTTGTACTTTTCGGAATCCTCAGAAGTAGCTCTATCAACTAGGGGTGATGCCATTTTTTCCCATGGCAACATAGCTTGAAATATGTTGCCATAGCAACGAACCCAGGTTTTCAGGAAATTTTAGTTTTCTTTAAATTGCTTTACCACTAGCACTGACAGACTCCATCAAAGTTACATAATCAAATATTTTAACTACATACTTTATGTTGGTTATGTGACCTTTAAGGTCAAAGGTCATTGTAATAGTGAGAATTGGGGTTAAATGTACAAATTTGTCCCTTTTTCCCAAAAAATATTATTTAGATTCATTATACATATCACTTAATACCTGTTTCCATGCAAACAGTTATTCATCAGTAACTTGACATAGTGTAAATTTGTTCTGGATATTTAGGTTGTAATGGTATCCATGGCAACCAGGTTCAAATGATCCTAAACGAATTGATGTCCTTCACAACATAGACAAATGGGAAATCCCAAAAAGCCAGATTTCTGTGATTTGTAATTTTTAATATGACCTACTTGCAGAAATTTTTTATTTGGGTGACCTTAAAGGTCAAAGGTCAAGATCATGATAAAAGTAAGGCTAAAGGCAAAAATCTGGTAAATTTTTGCAGTAAAAGAAGACACTAAATCCTACCTAATGCTACATTGATTGGCAGTTGTCAAATTGACATTGGTTCATGAGAAATGTAATGTAGTCCAAATATAGTTTGAATTGGTAACCATGGCAACCAGGCTAGAATCGTCACAAACAGAATTAAGATGAATGACAATGTTCTCAAATTGGAGAGATTTTGGTGGCTGATAAGTAGTTTTTACAGGGCCAGCATGGTCTTAAATTTTGTAATATATATATATTTTTTTATAGCGGGGAATATTTCAATCATGTGACCATCAAAGTCAATGGTCAAGGTCATGATGACAACTAAGGTCAATGACCCATGAGCCACCATTTTGTGCCCTACAGGAGTGAATATAATCTAATGCTGTCTGATCCTGTGTGCTAATTTTTCTGCAAGTGACATTTATATTAAGATCCCAACATGACCAATACTTGCTCCACATAATATTATATCATTTGATTCATCATAAACAAAACTAAAGAAAATGACGATGTTCTCACTATTGCAAGATTTTCCAGCCTGTTATGCAATTTCACAAGGCCAATATAGCTGTTAGCTTTCATATTTCTGTATTTGGTGTATACATGGGATTATTTTAGTCCTGTGACTGTGGGGTCGAAGGTCTAGGTCATGGTAAAAACTGAGGTCAATGACTTTAAATCAGACCATTTTCAATATGGAAGTGAATATAATCTCATTTTATTCTGGACTTGTAATTTATGTAGAGAAGTTAACATGAGCAATGCTCTCATAATATACCATGGGTATATAATGTCAAGTGGTATCCATGGCAACTAGGCTGGTTTTCTCATAAAGAAAACTAGGAAAACTACCTGCTTGTTGATAGTTATGCATATTTGCAGGGCCAGAATACTCATCACATTTTTTTTAAAGTGACAAGTGTGATGCAAATATAAAAAAAATTCGCTGCTATTGAGTTATATTACTTTAATTTTGCACACAAGCTGGCTTGTGAAAAGAAGTTTTTAATACTTTCATAGAAAAGTTTAAACTTTTTCTGCACAGTCAAATTTGTCTCACCTGAGAGCTTCCAGCCATAACCAAAGGCATTAATCATGCAACTGGATGGAGGTCTGGAAAATGTTGATTTCCTTAATGCTTGTACTACAGGATTATTTTGTTGAATAATTAGTCAATGAAGAATCAGAAGTGAAGGTTTCGAAAAACACACAAGTGATATTTTGCTGCCTGTTATGCATTTCTACAGGACCGGCATAAGTCTTAAGCTTTCACATTTCTGTATTAAGCATATACACACATGCACGGAAATATTTCAGTCATGTGATTAGGGGTTAATGGTAAAAACTAAGGTCAGTGACCATAATCAGTCAATTTTGCGCAATAAAACTGAACATTTCCATTATGTTCTATTCAGTAGGTTAATTCAAGCATGAGGTGCAGTAAAATACAAAATAATAATAATTCTAAAATGACTTATGTTTGCTTTCCAAAATAAGTAAGTTGATATGTATTACTGGAATTTTTGACCATTTTTCTACATTATTAGATGAAAAATGTATCTATAATATGCAAATTAGAGACGCCATTAATAGAAATACTTATTTTTTTCAAATCACGTAAACTAATAAAGATAATACCATGAATTTGGTGTCTACATGATGGTTTTCATGGTCAAGGAATACAAAAAAAGGCAGTGAAACCCTTCTATTTTGAGTATTTACCAACATAACTAAGATTAAAGACTCATTAAAGATGTTTCCAATATGTTTCTTGTAATCGCCACCAAAGGAGAAGTTTTTTTTACATATACTTGAAACAATAGAGGATAATCCAACAAATATGATGCCCAGACCTACACTTCCATAGTCAAAAAAATGAAATTAAGGTGGCAATGATGAAACTTGAAAAACAATTGACCGAAAACTTGCCATGTACAAAAAGTTGGCTTAGAGGTTGTATATTTACTGCTGTTGGGAAGAAAAATTGATTGAGGGTCATTGATCTGAGTTGTCATCATTCGTCTTTAAGATTATATGACTGAGTTATTCACATGTTGTAAAATGCAGAAAAAAAAACCCTGGAGGCTTCGCTGGCCTTGTTATATTACCTTGTTATACTGCTTAACAGCCATTCAAAATCCTGCCAATTTGCGAACATGGTCATTTTCCTCAGTTTGGTTTGTGGTGAATCCTGCCTGGTTGCCATGGATACTAGTTAAAATTATATATCACGTGCTATTTCCATCATACATTCAGGGAACATTGGTCATGTTGACATAAAAATAATAGTTTCTCAATTGCCAGTGATATATCTCTTGACTGTTTTGTAAAATACTTTGCAAGTGTGCAAGCCCCACCTAGTGATTATACTTCTACATTTGATATGCAATTCCTCAAATATGTAGAAGAGTTCATGGTAAACTTTAACAACAGCCCCACTAATCCTAGTACCTACATGACTGATCACAAGTGGTGGGGGCCTAGCTCAGAGGTAGCGCTCTTGGCTTCCAACCGCTGGGCCCCGGGTTCGATTCCTGGTTGAGCCTAAATTGGATGGCTGTTTCATCCTTCATCTCATTGCCATGGTCTCTGCCTGTCCTAATTAGCCCAGCAGGTGCAGAAATACAGGACGTAAAACCCTAATCACCCACCCACCCACCCATGACTGATCACCCTATAACAATGAGTGAGGTACAGACTGAACTGAAAAGCCTTAAGCTGGGCAAGGCCCCTGGAATAGATGGAATTAGTAATGATTTTTACAAATATTTGTCTGACTACTTACTTCAGCCTCTTACTGTATTGTTTAACTACATTTGGGAAAAGGGAGTTTACCCAAAAAAATGGTCTGAGGGAATAATTCAACCCCTGCATAAAAAAGGTAGTTATAGTGAACCTGATAACTATCGCAAACTGACTCTAATGCATGCCGCATGTATGGGTAAAATATTTGAAGCCATTTTAAATAAGAGATTAGTCTTCCAAAGTGAAGCTACAGACATTGTAGATCCCAATCAATTTGGTTTTAGTAAGGGTTGCAGAACTAGTGATAATGTATATCTTACCATAAATCAATTTGTAAAACCCTATTTATAACTTTTATAGACTTTTTGAAAGATTTTGACTTTGTCAACCGATCATTCCTGTATAATAAAATGATAAAAAAAAGGCTATGGCGGAAAGCTTGTAAAAATAATACAAAGTATGTTCGACATGTCTAGTGCTAAAGTTCGATGGCATGGTGAATTAGGGACAAACATTGATAGTACCCATGGCATTTTCCAAGGTGGGACAGTCCCAAGCTATTTAATCTGTATTTATCAGACATGTGTGAATACCTAGACCAGACCTGTGGAGTAACAATATATGGGACAACATACACTCATCTGCTACATGCTGATGATCTTGTCCTAATTTCAGACAGTGCTGATTGAATGCAGACTCTATTAAAAGATCTTGAAGCTTATTGTAGAAAGTGGCATCTAATAATTAACTCTCAGAAGAGCAAAGTTGTGATCTTTCGTAAATCTGGCTAATGTACAGCCCAAGATAATCATGATTTCATTATTGAAAATGAGAAATTAGATATAGTTAATTCATACAAATATTTGGGTCATGTAATTAGCAATTCTAGCAACATACACAAAGTAATGTATGAGCATTTGACAACCCAAGCACAAAAAGTGATGTATGCTCTTAAAGAAAAGACAAAGTCTACAGTTGGCTATCTACCAGCAAAATTGAGTATCAAAATGTTTGACACATATTTATTACCAATACTTGAATACAATAGTGAAATATGGTTCCAAGAGAAGCAAATTGATGCTCTCGAGAAAATACAAGTCCGTTTCCTTAAAAACCTGCTCAGTGTTAGGTGTCAAACTTCAACACTTGCCATTCTGGCTGATACAGGTAGATTTCACTGATAGTCAGACAACATGCTTCAGCAATCAAATTTCTAGGCAGGCTAAGGTCAAATACATGCCCCTTGCTCTTGCGTAGCTGTTATGACATTCAGACTAAGTTACATCAAAGAGGTGTTCCTTGCTGGCTTACAAGACATTATAAAGTCACGGAAACTCTAGATACAGATTCTGACAATTCCAGCATAAACAAGCACATTTTATCCTTGTTCGAAAAGGCTCATACTAAGATGCTCACTGAGATAAATGATAATATGCTAAACCCAAAACTCAGAACATACAAAACCTTCAAGAATGATATTCGAATAGAGCCCTATCTGAATTATACCCTACCCAAATCTGTCTATTGTAATATAGCACATTTTAGACTAAGCTCATACAACCTTAATATTGAATTAGGCAGACACAAAAATCCTTATGTTCCTGCAGATGAAAGAATTTGTGAAAAATGCAATCTGAACCAAGTAGAATATGAGTTTCATTGTTTAATGAGGTGTAAAAAATGGAATGATATCCGCTTAAACTTATTCCAAATTGCTTGTAAATACATTGAGGGCTTTACTATTTTCGATCCAGCTGAACAATTTTTACAAATATTAACAACTAAGAACACTAACCATAACTTTGTTCTTGGTAAATTTCTACAGGTAGCATTAAAATTAGACAGTTAAATATAAATGTTTTATATAACTAGTAATTTAATGTCTCCTAGAACTGAGTGGCTGGCGGCACATTGACGAAACTGCTTCCATGTGTGTATGAATTTGTACATTTGTATATTTGTAAATATCTACTATTGTATGTCACTTCATATTGTATGTCACTTCATATTGTATGTCAACGTTCCCATCTCATATTGCATATCACTTCATATTGTTTACCATGTTGATAACAGTCAAGAGTACATCATGTATATATATATATCTATATATCTTATGCTTAGTGTTAAGTATTGTTATTAAACCTGAATTGTTGTGCTAAAACTATTTGTTGGTGCTTTTTTAAACAGTATTATTACTATTATTTGTTTAATTCCGGGTGCTTTAGAATTTCTTAGACAGACTATGTAGTGTTGATTAGTATTAGTCATAGTATAGCTCTACTTATTTAATTATTTTTAACTATTTGATCCATGTATTTCTATTATCTTTTTATTTTTTGCCATTTATTATCTTGTCATACTGACACATGTATCAATTTGATATTTATCTGTCAATAAAAATCTATATATATATATAAATGTCACTTGCAGAAATTAGCACACAGTATCAGACAGCATTAGATTATATTCACTCCTGTAGGGCACAAAGAGGTGGCTCATGGGTCATTGACCTTAGTTGTCACCATGACCTTGACCTTTGACCTAGATGGTCACATGATTGAAATATTCCCTGATATAAAAAAACTAATATTCAAGACCATGCTGGCCCTGTAAAAACTACTTATCAGCCACCAAAATCTCTCCAATTTGAGAACATTGTCATTCATCTTAATTTTGTTTGTGACGATGTTAGGCTGGTTGCCATGGCTACCTATTCAAACTATATTTTAAAAACAAGCCTACATTACATTTCTCACGAACCAATGTAAATTTGAAAACTGCCAATCAATGTAGCACAGGTAGGATTTAATGTCTTCTTTTACTGCAAAAATTAACCAGATTTTTGTTTTTAGCCTTACTTTTATCATGACCTTGACCTTTGACCTTGAAGGTCACCTGTCTAAAATATTCTGCATTTAGGTTATATTAAAAACTACAAATCACAGAAAGCTGCAGGAACAGTGGAATCGCATATCTAGCTTTTTGGGATTTCGCATTTGTCCATGTTGTGAAGGACATCAATTTGTTTATGATCATTTAAATCTGGTTGCCATGGATACCAAGACACCCTATATATCCAGAACAAATTGGGGTGGGGGCCTCGCTCAGAGGTAGCGCTCTGGGCTTCCAACCGCTGGGTCCCGGGTTCGATTCCCGGACGAGCCTAAGTTGGATGGCTGTTTCCTCCTTCATCTCATTGCCATGGTCTCTGCCTGTCCTAATTAGCCCAACTGGTGCAGAAATACAGGACGTAAAGCCCTAATTACACACACACACATCCAGAACAAATTTAGACTATGTCAAGTTACTGATAAATAATTGTTTGCATGGAAACAGGTATTAAGTGATACGCATAATGAATCTAAAAATGTTTTTATGGTAAAAAGGGCCAAATTTGTACATTTAACCCCAATTCTCACAATGACAATGACCTTTGACCTTAAAGGTCACATAACCAACATAAAGTAGGTAGTTAAAAGATTTGATTAGGTAACTTGGATAGAGTCTGTCAGTGCCAGTGGTAAAGAAATATAAAGAAATATAACATTTCCTGAAAACCTGGGTTTGTTGCTATGGTAACAGTTTTCAAGCTATGTTGCCATGGGAAAAAATGGCATCCCCCGTAGTTTGATAAAGCTACTTCTAAGGATTCCGAAAAATACAAAATTGTGCTATATTTATGACTTCTCAAGCAAATGACATAGTAGCGTATACTAAAACTCCATATGGAGTCACTTCTGTAAAACTAGTGTTTAATTATGATGTCTGGAAGATTATAGTCCTCAATTGTATAGCCAGATGCTTGTGATCTCATTGGTTAAAAAATTTCTTTAAATTCTTACTTGCCTATCAAATATCACTGCTTCATTTTCATCCTTTTCCATATTCATTTGCAGCAAAATCTACAGCAACAGGAAAAGTTGTAAGGGCTAACTGCAGCTGCAGAGAATTTGCAGCTAATTTCCTGTTGTGCAGCTGCAAAGTCCGCAGTTGCAGCAAATGCTGCACAGCATCTGCAGCAAACTGCCACGAGAAGTCTGTATCTGCAGCAAATGCGGCAAGCTAAGAGACTGCATCTGCAGCAAATGCAAAGAGTCTGCATTTGCAGCAAGAGGTGAACACTCCACAGCAGCAGCACATTTTTAGTGCCAACAGCCAGTTACGAATTGAGACTCCTATCACCCACCCGTTTGAGGAGTCCTACTGGGTACCCACTTGGTTGACCCAGTCTGTACCCTCTAGGAACCAACTAGTTTTTTGAAAGCGAGGATGTGAGGAGACCTAGTGGCACCATGGGACCCACTGGGATGCCCAAAATGCAGGAAGGAGGTGAGACCCTGTGAGATACCCATAGATGCAGATGTCCTTAGATGGGATGCCCATAAGATACTGAGGAATAATCATGCTAGCAAATTGCTGCTGCTAGAGCCCTCAGCATCAATGTGATACATGTAGATAGACATATCATAGCTCATCTTTTTTGTCTTAAAAAACCCTGAGAAATGAGTCATCACTCATCTGTACAACAAAGGGTACAGGGATGGGGTTGAAGGGGGGGGGGGGCAACGTCTGGCAACATGTCATCAGAGTGTGAGAATAGCCTTCCTGTGACGGGGTCACGCTAAGGGAAAAAATTGGCAGCTTATTTAGCTGCAGCTGCAAAGATCCTGCAAAGATCTGCCAAAACTGGCTGCAACTGCAAAGATCTGCAGCTCCAGACTTCTTGCAGCATTTCCTGCAGCTGTGGATATATGGAGCTGTGGATATATGGATTTTGCAGCAATTACTACAGCTGTGGACTTTGCAGCTGTGCAGCAGGAAATTAGACACTACTGTGGTAGCTCCTCGCTTATTTGTGTTCGGATTGGTCAGGGACCACATCTGACTAAATCTGAAGGACCTTTTCCTTTTCATAATAAAAAGCACATTGCATCAGTGAGCATATGTCGTTGTTTCCCCTCAGCTCATTCTTAAATTTTTCCTTCACAAGGCACTATGGTAATTTGTCAGTTTGAATGTAATAGTCGGCAGTAGCTGGGTCTGAAACGGTTGACATGGAAGTTCCTAGCTCTGGAAAAGGAAGGGATGCTTGAAATCCAGGCCATGGCCTCATTTCTCTAGCCAAATTTCATATGGCATCTAATGGTATTGCATGAGTCTTGTTCAAGTATGTCTCAATTTAGATCTGTGTTGGCCCTGCAGAGTCCATTGGCATCCTTCCATGGGGGCACATATGACCCCTGAAGGAATGGTCAATCGTCATGGCAATGTGGTTATTTAAACTTCTGGGTGTTGGTTAATGTTTGACCACATGTAACAACAGGTGTTCTGTGAAGGGGGCGAGGATCCCAGGATATAGATAGACATGGAAAGTGCAGCCCTCTAAGGCTAATTCTTCCTGCCATCAAGGGTTGATTGACGAGGTGAGCAGGCAAGCGTCTTACCACTAGACCACCCAGCTGCAGGGGATGGTTCCTTGTCAATGGCATCTTGTAGAGTAGTCGGATCAAGTGCTCTATACCAGAACTTCATTCGCTGGCATTATGCACCTGTTAACTGACCGGTATTATGCACAACACCTCTTTTACTTTCAGGCACCATGCCATGCACTCAACACCGTGCAGCTTTGCCACAGTCCCGGCCATGGCAAGCAAGGACCCAACCAGCCAGGCTGCGTTCCAGAACACCATCACCCACACGAATCCCACGTAACAGCTCCCGTTCACCCATCTGCCACAAGTTACAGCACAGATCCGGCAGGTCAAACCAAATGCTCCCATGATGCCCATTGCCACCCGCTGCTGGCTTCAGGGATGCCAACACCCACCAACCAGCCTGATTCGGCCGCTTTTAGTGCAGTTGTCCAGTCACTAAACAGTATGCAAGAACTCTTCCTGCAACGACAACAGCTCTTCATGCAAACCATGCAAACATCCAGACTACTATTGCAGGACATTCAGCCACACAAAACCCTACCGGACACCCAGCCACTTTACCTCCAACACCATCCAGCCAGTGTAGTATAGTGTATAGTGTTGGTGCTTGCCACATGAATACATCTTCAACCCATCAGATGCCGATCACACCGGATGCCACGACTACCCCACTTCAAATTCTTTAACAACCAATTTCCAGCCCTTTGTGTTCCACCTCCGCACCCCTCGGCCAAAACCTGCCTCATTCAATCAAATCCAAGATTTGGCAGCATAAATACATCGAGTTGGGTGATCTTCTCTGCTCTACAAGAACGGCCTTGACACTGAGGACGGACAACCTCATTTCCAACTCGCTTCCAAAAGGAAAAAGGAATGCCATAAAGCTGAATGGAGCCAGGCAATGGACACATTCATTGCAATCTACGTGGAGCACTCGCTACCCACAACACATTGGTCAAATCCTCACATATGCCCAACACGTGAAGGACCTCATGGCAAACGGTACCAATTGGCACTGATACGACGCCTCATTCAGGATGGACCCTATGCAGCTGGGACAAAGTCAGACAAGACCTGGAATTGCGGGCATTTCGACAGCCCAGTAGCTACAACAAGTCTTCGTCAAGCCAACAAAACACACCACCGTCCAGTATCAAAATATACAAGATGCCATCTATCACATGAAGCAGCATGCCCCTGCCGCTTTCATGGCAAAATCGGACATCTCCGATGCATTCCGCATCATTCCCGTCCACCCTTCACAATACAACCTGCTTGGATTCCGCTTCGACAAGTATTTTTACGAAAAGATGTTGGGTATGGGAGCAGCTCATCATGCTGCATTTTTGAGGCATTCTCTGATTCGCTTTCATGGATTCTCCACACCAAATACAAGATTACCAGCATGGTTAAGATCCTTGATGACTTCTTGTTCATCCATCATAATCGACAACAGTTCCTCTCATACCTTAACACATTCATCTAAAAGTGCGCTTCAATTGGCGTCCTCATTGCCCTTCACAAACAGAGGGCCCCACCAACCTCATTACCTTCCTAGGAATCCAGCTGGACTCAATCTCAATGGAGGCGAAGCTCCCCCCTGACAAGCTCCACAAATACACCACCAATGTCCGACAAATTGCAAGACGGAACACCACCACCCTCCGGGACCTCAAATCTGATATCGGGCAGCTTACTTTCGCAACTTCGGTCATGCCATCAGGCCGGGCATTTCTCCGCAGGCTCCGCAACCTTACTATAGGGAAACTCAATCCAAATCAACACATCCAGATCAACAGTGCTGCCAAACTTGACCTCCAAATATGGGCTGATTTCTTGCCCCCTCTCTCGTAAAATCTACCCAAATTATGCTGTGTGCGGATGCTTCTAAAATCGGCTTTGCTGTAACATACGGCAAAGCCTGGATCCAAGGTTTCTGACCAGAATTTGGAAACAACTTCACATCACCGTACTGAAGCTCTACATCACTATTGCCATGTTTGCACATAAGCTCCGCAACTCAAAAATTACCTTCTACTCAAACAACATGGCCGTAGTCCAAATTCTTAACAAGCAGTCCTCAAAATTGACTCAGGTCAACCTTGGATGAACTAGAGAAGGATTGGACACTTCGATACTTCAAAGGTTCACACTGCGTTCTTCATCCATCCACAGGAACCTCAGGAAATCTCTATCCTTGGAAGGAATGCGTACTTGGTTGTACATCGCTTCTACATCTGCCATTACAGCAAACTGGTGTCGTTTAAATTGTAACAGAACATGTTGCAATTTGTTGTTAAGATCTGGACCTTGCATACATTTATCGTTAAGTGATTCACCCTTATATCTTGCAGAGCAATCAAGTACAACTAACTTTTCTTGGCTTTTTGTCGGTAACCACAGCCTGGTGTGGTAAGTACCATACATTGCTCAATTTTACAAGAGAAACACCAGGTACTATCTCTGCATAACCTTTAGACAATAATTTTGAGATTTCGTCATCAAAACGAAATTTAAACCCTTTTTTACAAGGCTGGTTCTCAAAGACTTGAGTCTTGACATTGCGACACACATGTTATTTGGTACAGTTACATCATTTTTCCAAGGAATAGGTAACACAAAATGTTTATCTTCTACTTTAACCTCATTGTTCCAAAATTTCAGAACTTTCTCGTCTTGTGGGGACAAACACTTAGTTTGACCTTCACCATCATTCTCAATTTGCCAAAGTTGTTCAACTTTTTGCTCAATGCTTGCAGAAATGTGGGGGCTTAGCTCAGTGGTAGCGCGCTGGGCTTCCAACCACTTGGTCCTGGGTTCAATTCCCGGTCGAGCCTACGTTGGATGGCTGTTTCATCCTTCGTCTCATTGCCATGGTCCCTACTACCTGTCCTAATTAGCCCATCAGGTGCAGAAATACAGGACATAAAGCCCTAATCCACCACCACCACCACCACCACCTGCAGAAATAAAATTGTTTATCACATTTCTACCAACTGGTCCAATCGTTGCTGCAGGACCATTCAAAGACCATCCCAGAAGTGTCTTTAAAGCGAATGGATCTCATTGTCCCCCTATCCGCGACTGCAGGGGAACCAGTGCGGCAGAATGATCCTGTCCGATCAGTATGTCGACTTGAGAACCAGTATGGCCGAGAGGTAATCCATGAAGGTGAGAGTACTGGTGGACATTAACATTGGGCATTTTTGCAGGAATGTCATTTACAACATACACATTATACAATCTCAAGGTATTTACACCATCAAGAGATTTTACATTCAAGTCTACCAAAGAAGTCTTCCTGCTCTCATTTCTAGATGTCAGTGTGCTCAATGTGTAGGTAATTTCTTTGCCATGAATATTCAAAATATCTACAAGCCTTTTGGTGCAAAAGGGGTTCGTTGACGCTGTATCCAGCAGAACGTTAACTTTCATCTTATCATTCACCTCCACGGGTATCACTGGGGCATGATATTCAACACTTGCTTCATTTGCAGCATTGGTGATCTCAATACGATTCGTCCGATTTCTCGTATTTCATTCCGCCTGAACGAACTGCTACTCTGACTACCTTCAGGCTACGAATCAACACAGACAAACTTCTGTGTGTTTTTTACCACAGCCAGGAACGCTGCACACTGATGGTTTCCTGCAGTCTGAAGTTTTATGATTAGCATACAGACAATTCTCACAAAGTTTATGTGTTCTCACAAATTTAAGTCTCTCATAAGTTTTCATACCTTTGAATGTTGGACAACCAAACAAATGATGATCTTGGTCACATGCTTTGCAAGCTAACTTTCTTGAAGTGTCTGTCTTTGCACTTGTGGAGAACAACGATGCAGCTTGTTTACCATCACGACTCGATTTAACTGGCGTTGCCATCTGGCCATAGATTGGGTCTGTTGCTTCATCTGCCTCTTTAATGATGAATTTTACGAAGTCACCAAATCCAGGATAGCTTCCTTTCTCCCGTTTCGCCTCTAATGCTCATCTCTTCCAACTATTTCGTATGTAGGGTTGCAAACTCTGAGTATCAATCTCACCCATCTTGTTCATGTTTTTCAATGTAGTGTGATAGTTGAGCAGCTCATCTGCTAGGCACTGCAAATCCTCAGCTGACCGCACAGGCTTCCCATGCTTGATTGATTTTACAATGATTTCAGAAACGAGGTGATCATCTCCAAACCTTCTTTCCAGTATCCCTCTGGCTTGATCATAACCCTTCCTGCCACCGACAATAGTACAGGACTTAATTGCATCTTTTGCTATCCCTCCAGTATATTGCAACAGTCTCGTGAGCTTAACACTGGGTTCCAAGTCAGTACGACCAACATGCTCTTCAAACACTGCCATGAAACTATGGTAACTCATGGGATCACCATAGAAAGTCTCTAATTCCACCTTAGGCAAGTTCAATAGAGTTAGAAGTTCAGAGCGTGTGACATCTTTAACTTCAGGTATGACTTCATCTTCAGTGAACCACTGAACACAACAGGGACCATGGTTAATGGGAGCGTGCCAAATAAAACTGAGAACCACTTCATTCTGTTTATGGCACGTTCTACATGAATTCTGACATTTGCAATTCTTTTGGTTTTGATTACGTTGGCAGCACACCTTCTTTCCAGTCAATGCCAGAGATGGAGGGTGGAATTTGAAGTAAACTTGTTGGAACAGCAAATCTTCCTGAAAAGGGAAGCCTCTATCGGCCATCACGACATCTTTAGGGTCTATCAAATCTAAGAACCCAGAATTCTGGACAATGTGACGGTCTGTAGTTCTGCCACCCCATGCTTTTGAAACAAATGAAAATGAGCCCATCTGGTGCAATAGCTACTAAATATTTCAATGTATTATGCTTTTTGTAATCAGACCAAGTACATGCTTACATTTTCAGATCCCTCAGTCGTTCAATGAAAGTTTCACTACAATCAATAATACAACGTAAACTTGGAAATTTGCTTTACAGAATTGCTGGTGTCATTTTCCTGATTAATTCTTTATCAGGCCAGAATACAAAGTTCTTCAGCAAAGTAAATAGTGCCCTGATCCAGGTAGAAATGATGCTGGAGCATGTAGCAGGACTAATGCCAAATATTGTGGCTAAGAAGTCTATGGTCAGTGCAAGCCTGAGCTTCAACAATGTCGGAAGAAGTTCTGATTTAATAGATAAACGGCTCTTCAGGCTAGATTTCTTGGGGGTGCAACGAAATTGTCTTCTCACTTCGTTGACTCTTTTTGGACCGGTCCAGTATCTCATTCTGGCCATCTGTTGTTTGGCTAGTGTTAGGAGACTTTCAAAGGCTGCTATGTTTGGCACCCCGGTGTTCAGACGTACTGACTTGTCAGTTTTCAAGAAGTCTTCTGTTATGTCTGTATTGTTCTTTTTGACGTTACTTTGGCTTGCACATTCTTTTTCATAAAGCTGCCGTTTCAGGTCTTTTATTTCCAAATGCAAGGCACAGTCTTCATTGCAATTGCATGGCAGCTGATACTGATGATCTGATACATGAGGCCACTGCTCAGCAATGTAAAGATCATCATTGATGTGGTCCTCTCCTGAGTCCTCAGGTTGGACTTGATCTGTAAAAACAGTCAAGTTATGAATGATCAGAATTGACATTACACATTTAATATAAGACTTATAGTTATTTTGGTGCAGATGCATACATAGGGGTATAACTAGTATGAACTAGCTAGCCTAATATGAAAATATTTATTAATTGTAACATGTATATAAGTCTTACCAGAGATACGTGGTATCTTTTGTAAGGTGTGCTTCAAGGTGCTCGCCTTTTTGGGGACTTTCTTTTGCTGAGTGTCTGCTTTGAAGTTATCTCATACCCTGTAAATATAATTTTATTGAACATTTACACAATATGTATTGACTTGTATGGCAATGTGTTGCATTCATATATTCTTATATTTTTGTGATTTGAAAACAAAGTGTCATTATAAAAAACACAATATTTTGATATGTGTTGTCATGTATAACATATAATAAATTATATAATAGATTAATCAATGTATAGATCCCTCAACTCACCTAGATGAAGTGTTGGGTCAGGATCTGAACTTGTTGAGAAATCAAAATGCTTGGAACAAATTCTACTATTTGCTGTTGGTTGCCAATTCTTGCCCGTGGTCTAATCTTTCCTGATCACCTGTAAATACAACTTCATTTTAGTACTTTGTGTTATTGAGCTTCACTACAATAAAGGTATTATAAAACACAAAATGGTAATTGTCGTTTATTATATTTTATTGCCCTAAAAAACTGAACTGTTCTCAGGCAGTGGGTTGTGGGGCTGGAACATGGGAAAGACCTGGAGAGTAGAGATGAGTGTGGGGCGGGCGGGTTCTGACCCGCGGGTTTTGGACTGCACTGCGGGGCAGGGCGGGTTTACTTTTTATGCGGGGCGGGCTTGACTGTCAGGCTTTGCGGGGCAGTGCGGGTACGGACAGGTTTGCTCTGATGCAGGGTGGTTGCGGGCACCAATTCACGGCCTGGGTTCATCTCTACTTGAGAGGTCCTTATTATGAGCAGTCTACCAGTCAGAAGAGGTGGCCACTTGGGGTTATGTGTAATATTTTTATTTTATTATTTAGTTTATCATGCTATAATGAGTAATAATATCATTGTTATGTTTTTCTGTCAAATATGCATAAAATAACCAAACAAAGGATGAATAATTGACCTAATCAAGCAATTATACATGTACAACTATTGTCAACATGATACATTGACAGCATTATACCTACTCAATTAGGAAACCTTGACTTAAGGCTTGTGTGTAATTCATGTACAGGATAAGTGTAATTGATTAATTGCAATTTCTTTTTTCAAATACTTACTATTTTGATCCATTTTATTCTTCTTTGTGAATCGTTCTTTTCTGTGGGAAATGTTCTCAAAACGTACTGAGGCTCACAAACGTATTTTTCAGTCCCTGTTTACACTGATGAATGCCACAATCTTCCTCTTTCCACTTATTCCATTTGAACAATCGATCACAACACAGTTTGATGATTTTCCTCTTGTTTGTAACTCTCAGTAACTGACATTTCTGGGGGTGAAATTCCATGTTCTAATCTCTTTCTCACTCTTGAAGCTTGTCGAGATCTTCTACAGAGCCTTTGTGTCGTCTTTGCTTTTTGAGTTGATGTATTCTGGGAGATCGCAGAGAGGACAGGAGCAGAGTTGGACACCTTCTACGAGGACCTTTTGCTGTCTGCTGCTGAGGAAATCGCAAAGCCAGGCCTGAGCACGAGGTCGAATGCTTTAGAGAAATCCAATAGTATTACGTCTGTTTGTCCGTTGTTATCAATGCCTTTCACCAGGTCATTTATTGTCAGGATCAGTTATGTTTCACATTATCTGTTCTTATGGAATCCATGCTGTGCGTCTGACAATATGTTGTGCCTCTCAATGTGCTTCATTATTGAACTGCAGAGAATATGTTAACTGAGGTGAGATACTGGCCTGTAGTTAGCAGCTTTGTTCCTATCCTTCTTGAATATGGGGACGATGTTTGCTCCTTTCCACTGCTGTGGTATTTTTCCTTGGTTTACAGATGCTTGGAAGAAGGTGGTGAGGGTTGAGTCAATCTGGGATGTTATGGATTTTAGTCATCAGGTTGTTATGTTGTCAGGTCCGGTAGCCTTGTGTATATTCAGTCAGCTGAGTAGTTTCATTACGCCTACATTGGTGATCTTAATTTCTGGCATTATTGTATTGTGGCAATGTTCTCATTTTGATTGAAGACTGAAGAGAATTGTTGTTCAGGATATTAGCCCTTGCATCACTGTTCGAGTATGTGAGACCATCGTTGTTCTTCATATTGTCGCATCTTTTTCCTTTAATGAAGCTCCAGAACCTTTTGGGGTTTGTGGTTCAATTTTGAATCACAATGTTATTGAGGTTTAGTCATCCTCCAAAAATAAGAACTCAGATATATGAGAAGGTTAAACAGGGGCCACTGTCATTTATTGGCTTCACACAAGACATAGCATAAGGGCATTCAGTTACACAAGCATTCATACGAGACAAACATCAATGACAAGACAAACATATACATTAACATGAGATGACATGATTAGACATGACAGAAGACTGCTATTCTGCCAAATGGACCGCCTCCATTCATGGATGCGCTCAAAGTTGAGTCTAAATATCATGTGAAGAATAAACAAATACAAGTGCATTGGAAGAGGTCAATTGTTGGAAGCCAGGTCCACTATCAGTGGTAGCTGAGTAATTGGTGCGGATGAAGATATGTTTTGTAGGCATCTGAGCGCCACCACCCAAGACGCTGTATCAAAGTGAGTGAGGTGAGTATCGGGCCGGATCAAGACCTGAGGGGCCACCAGAGACTTATTAATCCAGTGAAGAAGCTCATGATACAATAATGGTTAGATGTTGTTGGAGGCTAATAGATACTCCAAGACAGTAGAATGGGTCAGGTAAGAAGCCATTGAACAATACAGACATACAGAAGCATCTGTGCATGGTAGGTAGACTGTGAGGCCCTGGGGTGCTGTCTTGGAAGAGCAGACTTTGTAGGTGAAGTATCTTGGCTGCCCTGGGTGGAAATCCACTGAAGCAAGTGTGATAGCGGCTGCCAGAAAACGATGGGTAAATGGTGAATCAAGTCGAGATAACATTGCCTGTAGAAGGTGAATTTAAATAGGGGCCACTTGAGTGGGTAAAGACTGAGTCCTTGCCATGCCATCAAGGGCATACTATATTAAAGGTGAACTTGTTACTGGTTTGAGTCCAAATGACTATGTGCCATGCCCTAATGGCTGATATTTATACCTTGATACTACGTCCATTGAGGCTTTAAGTTTGTAGACATGCAGTGACGGGTATCATCGCCAATCCCTATTGGACACAAAAGGTCCTGATTCATTTGAGTGTATTGGAATAGGTCCTGCGGGTGCGGGGAGCCAGGCCTTCCTGCACCAATGTCTGGGCGTGGTTATCAAGCCCTGAAATAAAGAGAAAAAATCATGCTCGTAGAATCTTCGAGAAGTATATCATCATAAAGTATATAAGAAGGCCATGTCATAGTTGGTACTGCAGCGGGGTTGCTCTGACGGCTAAGGTCATCTGCATCAACATTCACATCAGTATTAATATAAACAAGGCAAAAATGCAAATCGAACATTTCCAAAAGTCTATGCGAATATATCTGCACCGATTATGAGGTGCCCAGTTTGCAGGTGCTTTAACTGCTATGTTCATTATTGATTGAATATTGGTTTGCTATTGTATATTTGGATTTGTATGTCAGGAGGAACCATTCAGGTGGCCCTTCACCAATTTCACTTGCATCAGAGTAAATATGCACTGCCTGTGCTTCAGTCCATTCAGGGGTGTAGCAGAGTATGCCATTGTGGCTTTCAATACAATCAATCCACCAATTAAGGTCAGCCAATGCTGAACCTGATATGTTGACTTTATAATGGAGAAATTGAGTTGTTTTAGAGAGGTCAACTAATCTTGCCATAAAGGCGCGTCCGTTTCTAATCACAGGTGATGCAAGTGCCAGTTTACCTATGATACGAAGAAGATGATGCTTGGATATTCTCTTTGCCCCTCTCCATTTACGCAACTCTGTCATTGCATGAATATCAACACATTACTGATGTCATGTTAAGTACTTGTAGCCAGGCAGGCTTTGCTGTCCACCCTTCAAAAATCACTGCACCCTCTCATGTTTTGAATATCATCATCGATACAGTTAGCATGAGGGGGCAATAGACAAGAGGTCGTCGTCATAACATACTGTAGGTTGTGCCACACCATTGTGAATCATAAATTGCTCGCGTGCAGCTGCATAAATATCAAATAAAGCAGGTGCAGATCGGAATCCAAAGTTTTGCTAAAATAGTAAAGCATCCTGTAAGTCAATTTTTGCTAAATACATGGGAGATGGGTAGTGCTCATTAATAAAAGCAACAATCAATATTCGAGGTTTATAGACGCGTTTACTGAACCGAGAGCAGGAAATGACAGGTCGTGTAATAGGCATACTTTTTGATGAGCCTTTCTTCAACATGGCTTCTAATGGAGAAACGATGCATTAGGAGTAAGGTGGGTTTTATAAATGGGCCATGTAATCGACCCTTATCTAGACCATTTTGAATAATTTGGCCCACTTGAGACTTGTGTTCAATGTCTGAGGGCCAATTATGAGGCAGAGGCCGCTGAGCGACCTATATCCACCACGCCATGTATCAGATCTTCAATGATTTTCAAATATTGAGAATATACCTTAGGGAGCAAATTTACCCAATATTTAATGGCAAGCACCGGAAGGAACTGGAGGCTGAGCCTGCCCTGCACCTAGGGCATTTCCCTCTGGGCTCGGGGCCCCCACAGCCCTGGCAGACGTGTTTTCGTCTACATCTATCTCCCCATTCACGAGTCCCTTCCTGTAATTTAATGCACACTGGGGCCTTGTGGTTGTGGATTTGTATGAATTGCCACCATTATTTCGTTGCCCTTTTCCTGGAAAAGAACATTCATTGTAGGAGTGCTCGACAGAAGAGCCTCTACTGCATTTTGATGTGTTATGAGTCGCGCTGGCGTCAAAGATTGTTACATACAATTCTTGATCTACCTTGGAGAATTTGAGTGATGTGCACACCTTCAGGGCATTTTCCCCTTGGCCTTTGTAATACAAGCATTAGATTATGTCACTTATCATACAGATGTGTTACAGACACCTTTCTTGACGTTTGCCGCCAAAAATAGGGCAAATAGATTCATTTTTGATAAGAAGGTAGACCATTGACACCTTTGAGGTGGAAAGTGCCATTTTGGATTCTGATAAATTTTCAGTATATTTTGTCTTATTAACTGGCCCATCCTCCTGAAAATCATGTAATTTTTACCAGATTAGTTGTAGATTCAAAATAACCCTCTGGAATGCCATTATATATTTCTGTTTTAATATTATGACCTTGCTGGATCAAAACTGGAGTCAACCTTCTTATCATCTAATACCATAATATATATATATGCATGTATAACACACATTAAAGCAGGATTCTCTGCAAATATTATATTTTCTGAGGCTTCAGAGGTTTATTAACTAGGAAATTTCTAATTTGTAAAATCTTCTGCCACTAGAGACACCATGCAAGCAGAAAGAAGTCTGACTTCTGTGATATGTGTCTCTCAGAACAAGCCCTGCAGCATGCATCCTCTCAATAATTCAGACACTGATATTGTCTGACATTACAAAATCAAAAAGATCACAATGACCAATTGCTTATACCCCTAACTAAATGTGGCAAAACTTTAAAAGACCTCATAAGCATTTGAGTAACCTAGAGCTATCCCAAAAGAGTAGATGCCCAGTGCAAGTTTTTAGGCCACACCCTGTATAATGGACGACATTGGACGTCGATGATCTAGCTGGTTGAGTCCTCTCTTCGACTTTCCTGCATCCTGCATATTGCTGGTGCATACTCCATCCGGTTGCCATATATAGTAAGGTGCATGCAGCTGTCATCACAGTGGACCACCCTGTGAAGCAAACTGCCCCCCCCCCCCCCCCGTTGTGCTAGGCTTTGCGAGCCCATCGGGATGTCCTTACAAGTGTGTAGGATTATGCACCAGAGGAGGGCCGTTAATCCATAGGTCCGTCTGGGATTGCTTCCGGACCTCCTACATTCCTGGTCAGGGGCCTGACTGGTGCTTGCTGATTGATGGTGTTATAATCAAAAGTAGTGAAGTTTTTATGTCTACAGGCTTGCCCCAGACCCCAAACCTTCTTTGCCGGTGGCATTAATATACTGAGAACCAGAGCATTTGGGAGTTATTTTCATCTGTTAACCCCATCCCTGCTGCAAGTTGCATAACCAGATGGGTTAGCCCGGGGAGTTGTATTGTATTACATGTTGGATGAGACTTCTTGGTGCCCCTTTTTCTGCCCCTGGATTTCCCACAACCCCCAGAGCTACTGCCACAGCCAGCTACAGACGGATCAGCATCAAGCCATTCACTATCGGCCATTCACTATCACCTGTCTTGCCAAGACTCGCACTAAAGGTATCTATGCAGCATGGCAATGGTTTATTTGAGGACGTCACTTAGTGATGCTATCCATCAATTAGGTATAAATTATTGCAATATAACTTCACTATGCCACTGAACATATAAGCATTTTATTTACTTGTGATTATCAATAAACCCAAACATACTACTTTATTCTGCATTTATACATAATGCAAATTTAACACAAAGAGAAATAAAGAACTGAACAATACACTACAATTTGTGTCTAGAATAACTGTTGATGTGAATGGTGTGAAGTCTTAAGCATGAATGATACTACAGCACAAGGAAATGGTAAAGGTGATAGAAGGTGTGAACAAAGAAAAGCAGTGATGTACAAAAGTTACTGCAAGCAGATAAATGAATACATGTAAATAATCCCAAAATTGCATTAAACAATACAGTCCAAGTCTGATACATCAACCATATTTTATGAAACTAACTGTAAGCCTGTCTGCATTTCTTCCTAGTCTCTTATGTTTCTGGTATCTGTGGAATACCTTGGGTCATGACTCAGTTTGGTTTTGATGAACGCCTTTTTCTTTCTTCTGGTAAGTCTCTTGAGATCTCCTGTTATCCATGGCTGACTGATGCATTCTGACTGATGTTCTTTTTGATGGTACAGTGTCATCCATCAATTTGATCACAGATGTGCTGATGTACGTCCACATATCTTCAGGGGCGGGGGCCTAGCTCAGAGGTAGCGCTCTGGGCTTCCAACCGCTGGGTCCTGGGTTCGATTCCCGGTCGAGCCTTAGTTGGATGGCTGTTCCATCCTTCGTCTCATTGCCATGGTCTCTGCCTGTCCTAATTAGCCAAACTGGTGCAGAAATACAGGACGTAAAGCCCTAATCACCCACCCACCACATATCTTCAATGCCGCTGTTTGTTGTAAATGTTTCATGGAATTCCGTATTAATTTCTTCGTCGCCTGATATTCTTGGTGTGTCGGATCTTTTCCAGATATAACTTTCTGCTTGGTGGTTTGTTTTGTCTAGGTTTTATGCGGGTATCGATGAGTGCAATATCATGGTAGCTTATGGCTGGTAATACTTGGCATCGGTTGACTAGAGGGGTTGATCCAAGGGTTTTCTTTAATAGAGACTATTCCACCTTCAGTCCATGTTGCATGTATTTCCTTGCCTCTTTTAAGGCTTAGCCTTGGAGTTTTCCAAGGCTATTATTCAGTCACGGTAAATTGCCTTAACGTCATGCACTAAGGTAAAAATTACCAGTACAGTTGGTTTCATTAAAAACGGCCTGTCAAATTAAACCTAGACAAAGTTAGATAACTTTTCCTATACAATGCTACCTGCCACTAAATGGAACTGTAAGCCGACTATAAGGATGGAGTAGACAGAAGCAGCTGGCTTTAGCCAGTTTTAGCTACAGCCAGGAATAGGCCGCTACAGCTGTCTAGTATCGACCTTATTTTATGAAACCAACTGTAGTTTGCTTGCTGAGGTTTTTTTTTCACAGAGTAAATGTAAAACTTTGTTATATGAAACTTGTTACGTTCTACGCTGCAACGTTTTCAATGTAAGATGCGAGGACATGTGCTTTCAATCCGTTTAGTCTAATTTGTGAGAGCTGTGCAGGTGACATGCAATCAGCATTGGTTGTTTTCTCTTCAACAAAGTGTTTCCATTTGTTGATGATGTTGCTATGCTTCCTTGTCTTCTTTTGTATAATTTTTGTTGGATGATACATTTGTTTGGATCTAGTTATTTTGCTTATTTTGTCCACTGCTCTGATGGTGGGTGCTTTCAGTTCAGCCTCAGGGACATCTGGCACATCTATACGTGAATGACCCCTTGGTGGTTAACATGCTGTTAGACTCAAACTACTACTACTCCGGCCAATCTGAGGCTGGAGCCGACATCCACTGGGAGTCGGAGTATCTATGGCTTTCTGTTCCTCTGGAACTATGGTCACCATATTGTCTTTGAACAGACCGACCCAATCGATATGCAGTTCCTCATCCTGCATTGTTTCTGTCACTGAACTGTTTGCTTCTCTCCTGCAGAAGCCAAAAGGAATGTCATGGTGGGCTACCTGACGATGTCCCCGAAACCCCATAATGGTATGATGGCTCCTTGGGATTCTAGTGACAACCAAAAAGGCCTGTTGTAGATGGGTTGGAGCCTATGGGATTGGCCTTTCTTTCTGGTGTATTTAGAACTTTCTGGTCATATAACTGTTTCCTCTTCGGAAGCCCATTACCTTGTCAGTGTCAAGTGTCCACCGGGACCTCCAGGAGTCTATCTCAGACGTTTGGCAGGTTGAAGTTTTGGCAAGTGGGTTGGTGAGACCGGCTTTATGTCACATATTTTTGCACCTCTGGACATCTTGGTGCCACATCTCAACGTATAGTATTTGCTCCTAATGAATGAAGACTAGTGTGACCTGCTGGGTAATTGTGTTCATTTGTAGAAAATTGAAAGTCATCACTAAGGACACCCTTAAATACGTCTGCTTCACAGGTACATTGCTTTTTTTAAATATGTATTCGGAATATTAAATTTAAATCTTGTCTTTGTAAGCTAGTTTTCACAGACTTTGGCTGTAAAGAAATCCTGTTTCTAATTCCTTTTGGTAATATTGGCATTTCCATGTTACACTCCTCTCTCTAATCATGGCACTGCCTTTTTCCATTGACAGTCTTCTTCACATGGTCTTCCAGCATTCTTTCTCTTCGCCACTGCCATCACTGGGGAATATGTAACTTGGTATTTAAACTTTTCAGTGAGTTGAACAAAAAATATTATCTCTATCCCTGAAATCATTTCATAATCAGCAACTTATTTATGACATTATTTTGAGGAATGATTTGCAGTAAAATCGAAGATAGAACTGCTATAAAATGCTGAGCCAAATTAAAAAAAAGAAAGTTCATGATTATATTCATGACTTGATCGTTTGAATAGGGTAATGATATTTGTTTGTCTGAAAGTTTTCTGCAACACCAGTGCACCCCATGTTACAATATTTTCAAAATTTCCACGTTATTCTGCTTTCAAAATATTTCCCATATCTGGGATCAGGTAACACAGCTGGTTGCTAAGAGCAACCTGTCCAGTTGTTTTATTTATGTTTATGAACTTTTAATATTCTGAGTAACAAGTAAATCATTGCTGGGTCCTGTAGCGGCATTGGCACTATCATACAACAAATGGATACACATTAACACCTCTAACACTAACACTTCCATCTTTCTTCCTCATCATCAGGCAGACGAAGAAGCTTCATGTTGCCTCTAGGAATAGCTTCTCTTTCCATGCATTTGTATTTTTCTTGTTCTTTCGTTTTCATTGCTGTCTTGTGTAGTACTTTATCTACTCCACTCATAGTAGCTTTCTATGACGCTGCATTCAATCTTGTTCCCATTCGAAATATATTTTTTCAATAACTTCATCAATTTTCTTTCGATTTTAAAAATTTAAAGTTCCAAATGGCTGTAATTTATTGGGGAATACAAGGAAAACCACACTTGTCTCAGATATATTTTGGATTGGGTCACCCAGGAAAAGTGCTGGACTCGAGTGGAGTGGATTGGTTGTGATTGTTGTATGTTCGTCGTGCACTAATCCACACAAACAGACTTATGTCACAAAGTCATTGACCGCATTGAATCTACACTGTGGGTACAGCTTTTTGTAAAATGACTTGTGACCAACACGTGAGAATGTGGATGGAGTGGTTTAGCAATGGAAAGTAGCATGATGGTAATTGATGTGCATATGTATCTCTTACATATTATGTACTTACATACGTTGCATATGTTGATTCATTCCCTGTGGCAGTAGATGTCCTAGATTATAATGTCTATGGCATCAGTCATTTGCATACGTGATTTGCATAAATAATACATTGTTCACTTTGCTGATTTAATTAGCGTCATTAAATGTTGCTTGTATGAGAAGACCTGGTCATTCTTGGATACTTCATGGCTTGTACTGCTGATTTTTACAACTACACACTGTATATAATACTCACGTGAATACTGGAATAAATAACTATGGATATGTTTAATACGTTTAATTAGATTACTGTCGTTCTAATTACTATGATAGTCAGACCGAGATTGTGCTTGGTGTACCCAACCTTCATTTGGATTGCCTTACTCGTCATTTTGAAAGACTTTTTCTACAATAACAATGAGGAAAAAAAGACAAAAGAAGTTAGACAGAAGTCAGAATTCAAGGATTTGTTCCTGAAGAATGTGAGAACATACCACTGGGTGTGCGTGGAAAATGTGCCATTTGACTTGAAGAAAACAAATGGATCAGAACTTTCGGGGTCGTGGAGAACAAAAACTAAGAGTTACCAACTTCCCCTAAGAGTGTGTCAACTTCCTCGGAAACGAATTACTGTTTACAACTACAGAGGAAATATTAGTTTTGGCAAAGGAAGTATTTTTGGTTTCAAAGCACGATTTACTCCTGTACCAATATCTTACGAAAAATATGATTTACAAGAAACCGCTTACTTCCACACATTTAAGGAGCCATTTGAACCAGAAAACTTCTTTCATCTAACGAAACAGTTTTTGTTCCCTCTTCATTATGTGATCAAGGCAACAGGCCAGCTTGGAGACAAGTTTCGAAATGTTGCATTTTTCCAAAAGTCTCTCAGTCGCTGCCCGGGTAGAGTCAAGCTTCCTTTTTCTGCAAAAACTGGTAGATACAAAATACTGTTTGAAATGCTTGGAATATATAACCACGATCAAGTAAGTTTGTATCCTGACAAAGTATATCCAGCTAGGACATGTTACAAAAATGCTGTCTTTTCGCGTGGGATGCATGGTGAACATGCCTTGGATGCCATCAAGTTCATCCAAGAAAAACTGGACATCAAGACAATTAATTGCCCAAAACGTGTCTTGACTATCATAACTCGTAAAAAATACAGGCGCATTCTCAATATAAATCAACTTACACAAATTGCGACTGATATGGGCTACAATGTACAGGCAGTTGCCTTGGAGAAGTTCACATTGGCTGAACAGGCTCAGATGATCTATTGCACAGAGATCTTGGTAGGGGTTACAGGTGCTGGATTACAGTGGGCCTACTTCATGCGAAATCATTCTGGAGTCGTTGAAATTGCTTGGCCAAAATGTGACTGGCTCTTCTTCTTCTCGGGAGATAAAAGTAAGTTATTTGTATACTGAAAATCTATTTTATCCTTTAAACAGTTGTCAGGAGTGACGACCTCCAATAGTTCTATTTTATTGACAAATTGTTGAACCTTTCTCAATGTCGAATTTACATATACATTGTATACATGAACAGCTACTTTTTGTAGAATTTGATCTCCCATGGACTGTAGTGATATTTTTATTGACAAGTTATTCACTCAAAGTTATGTATATCCTCATTCATAATGATTAATTTCTAATACGTTTGTTGTGTAGTGAAACCATGCTGCCTAAATAATTAATATAATATTAATATTAATGATACTCTCTGATGTAAGCCTTAATTTAAATTTAATGTATGAGACAAGCAATTATGGTCAACTGTAGTTTTTTTTTAATGATGTGTGTAAAAATGACAGGTTATACATTTACATATATGTTTTTTTTTTGTTGTTGTCTATTTGGCAAGTCTGGTGTTTTATATTTCAGATTACAACAGTGAAGAAAGTCACATTCGTCCACTGAAAATAGTCCAGCTTGGAAATGTAACTTGCAAAAGAAACCTGAAGGCATTTAAGATGTACTTGGAGGATGTGTTTTATGTGAAAAGAAACTTCACGATCCAGGAAACACTCGAAATGTACCAAGACAAGACTAATTATCATTTTCACGACTATATGGCGTCCACACTTGGGAAATTATTTGATGTCTTCGTTGATCCAACGTCATTTAGACAAGCCATAATGCAAGCTAAACCAGGGTATGCCTAGAAGAAGCATAGAAAGGAGGAAAGACAGCCTAATAAGTGAGAGACATTGAAATAAATGAGTACATGAAGCATTCCATATTAATGCAATGGAACCTGCCCACAGTGCACTTAATATTGAGTAAAATACAATGAAAAGATCATTACAGGTGGTCCTTACAGAGTTGTTCAGTTCAGTAAAGATTTTGTTCGAATATTGGTCTTAACTTTATATACATTCGTTTATATCTGCAGAGTTATCCTGTTTAAATTACTGTTGAGTAAGGTTTCTTACTAATGAGTGAATGAATTTGTAAATGACAGATTTCAGTGACATGAAAAGAACAACAAAAAACCAGATGATGTCATATGAATCCATGTATGTCATTGGCTGAGGAACTGCATTAGGCAGTGGAAGTCCTTCATTCACACGATGTCATATGTCCATAATATCAGCTGTAATAGTAAATGACAGGCAAAATTGGAATAAAAGCCTAAGGCGTGACTCTGATTAAAATGCATGTAATGCAGAGAGTATTATGCTAATAAGGACCTGGGTCGCCGTGTGGTCTATCAATGCTCAGTGACCTAATTATATAATATTTCTCATGTGTAGTTGTTTAACCAATTTGCCCGTTTGCTTATCTTGAGTTTAGTTTCCAAGTCTGTGAGATTAGTTTCCAAGTCTATGACAGTGGCTGCATAGAATGGTGAACTGGATTGCATGTGATATGTAAAGAGACCTACCTGGCGTTCTCAATGCTATCCATCAATGACACCATGTAGTTAATGAATATGCAAAGAAAATGCAGGGTTAATTCCACTGGAATAGATAAATGAACAATAAAGACTTATAATTGTGATGCAATGATAAATCAATTAAAAAATAACTACATTTTGTACAGTGTATACAAAATATGAAAACGTCCTATTGCGTAAAGATTGCAATTGAAGACACTATTTTATAGCATGTATGTGCCATATCTGTGCATGATGTATGATACTGTACTACAATTCATTGTCGTCATAACAGTATTATTGAGTTTAATGTAGGAATGGTCAGGTGTTTGTTGACTGAATCTACATATACTTTAAGTTACATCAGTCCATATCATTGTAAATCATGGATTTTGTTTTTACTCGTAGCTTATGATTTCTGATGGCACAATTTTTCCAACTACCATAACAAGCTATAATAACATGTTGGAAATGATTCAAGTTAGGTCTTTTAGAAATCTTGGAAACATACTGTATGTTTTCTCATACAATTAATAGCATCTGGGATAATGAATCAATATGTCATTATTAAACGTCCAATGTTATTTATCATCGTATTTTAATTAATCATCAGTTTTAGTTTTGTTTATCGGTTTTTACTTGATGAAACTGTATGCCATAGAAGAGTAAAATATAGTGTAGATAGACTAATGATTTTTTTTTCTAAGCCTAGCATGGGCCAGGAAGGCAAATTAAGTACATTATTATTCATTGTATAGGTTTGGATTTTGCCTGAGGGAAGTTATAACTTTTACCTAATTAAGTTGGATTTGAAGATGTTCATGTTTGCAGAAAAAACTACCTAAATTTATTACAGATTTACGGTAGTGTTGAATTAATTAAAGCGCATGCGATTAATCAAACTCTGCTTTGTACACTGACTCAAATTTGTCTTATGTTTAATTATAACTGATTTATGATCATAACTCCATCAAGTACTGATTTGGCAATTATCAATGTATAAATGGCGTGAGCATATAAGTTGCGTGGTTAAGACTTGGTCAGCTCTTCGAAGTGCCCGAGGCATTTCATGCAGATAAGCTATTATTAGTAGGCCTGGCAGCCGTGTATATTTTGAAGATTTCTAAAAGACCTAACTTGAATCATTTCCAACATGTTATTATAGCTTGTTATGGTAGTTGGAAAAATTGTGCCAATGTCAGGTTAAATTCAGTTTACGTTGTATTTTGGCAATATTTTAAGGGCATTTCTAAAAATATTGCTGCTAATTTTTGTGTGGGAGACCACTCTTTTACCATGTAACTAAATATTTTGCAATATTTTCTGTGGAAAAAGAATTTTTAATTTGTTTGTATATATTGCTACCTTAGCTTCTGGATCATGTTTTAGTGAATTGTGTTGATGATTCACGTAAGAGGCAAGACTGAGGGAATGCTGCCATCTGGTGTATATTTGCCTCTATCTGGTGTATGAAGAACTTGTAGTGCTTGGTGACTTAGAAGTTGCAATACCCCAATATCGATTGGTCTTGGAAGGACCTCAATTGCCCCAGTTCAGGGTAAACACCCTTTGAAGTAGGAGGGCAGACCCAGCTAAAGTCTGTGAGAACACTATATTTGACGGAGAGGCTTTCAAACCTTTGGTAGTCTGGAATCTTCCAGATGTAGAGGGAAATGTGCACCACACAAATGCAACTACTGTATATTTTTATTATAAAAAGTATAAATGAATGGCCTTCTTTTTAGTTTTGAACCTATACAGGTTGACCTTCTAGAATAATGATTCCCAAGGTTTGACCTTATTTTATTGTAATGTTCAAAAGTACTACTGGACTGACTAATTAGATTAGATTTACATCAATTTATTTTTATCATAAGCATACACATGGCATGACAATGTTTGAGTTGGATTTGCTGTTGTTATTTTATGAAAAACATGGACCTGGATCGTTAGGCAAACTGGCACTACAAGTTCCACTTTGCCAACAATGAATGATGGTTATTTTCCGGAAATCCCTGACATTGTTATTGGCAAACTAGCATAGAAAAACTAGGTTGCCTAGTGGCTTCGTGATAATGAGAATAGGAAGGAAAGTTTACTTGGTGGCAGGACGAAACACTGTCAGAAAAACAAAGCTCATTGTAGAGACTATGGTGACATAGTATTATATCAATAGAGAATAGTGAGAAGTTCAACATGCAGTTTTGTAGGATGAGGAAAGAGTTCGCCTTGTTCTCTCTCCGAATCCCACAAAACTGCTTGTTGAACCGTGGCCTAGAGAGACTTTGGTGACGTCAAAATTACAGATAAGGCCTGGTTTCCGAGTGGTTGTTAGCAGCTGATCAGAAAATATACGCTTTTGTTGAACACCAGTATGAATGATTCGTTTTATTCTATTTTACTTTTCACGTTTTCACATTCTAGAAGGGTCAGACCGGAAATGGGAAATGTAGTCTACTTCTGTGAAGTTATAGTTTGTAATTATGGAGATGGATATAATAATAATTATTATTTATTTTGTATAGCGTAAAATCTATAATGCTCTAAACGCTTCACAAAAGTAGTAAAAACAAAAAGTAAATGGTATAAGATATAAAATAGAGTCTTTGAAATATATATATTAAAGTAAAAAAATGTTGTTAAAAACAAGATATAGTATAAAAAAATAATGTCAATCATAATATTGTTTAAATAAAAAAACTTCATGCCCTGCTGGACTGGTAGCCAGTGGAGTGATTTCAGCAAAGGTATGATATGCTCGCTCTTTCTAATACCTGCTAACATCGTGGCAGTCACATTCTGGATCCTCTTTAGCTTGGCAATTTATTTGTAAAAAATGTATTTAAGTCCAAACAAAAGGGAATTACAGTAATCTAGTTTTGATGTGATGAAAGCATGCACTAATTGTTCCACGGAGTCTCTGTTTAGATGATACAAATAATTCATTCAGAGGTAGTATTTATCAAGTGCAAATATGGACAATTTCTTGTCCCTCGTTTGATTTTTATTCGAATTCGTTTGGTAAAAGAGAAGCAAATAACACAAAAGGGTTAAATGTGACTACCTGTAGGTAATGAATTAATTAATAATAAGAATAGCAATAAGATAAGGAGCAAAATAATGAGCAGAGAAAAAAAAAATGAAATAGATAGGCCTATTAGAAGAAACTAGATTATATATATATATATATATATATATATATATATAATGATGTGAATCCTAGGACAGCCTACAGAAGCTTATTTCCAGTGAATCAGTCGCATCCACTTTAATATCTGGTAACTTTCAGTAGAAATAAAATTTCATTTTTCATTTTCTGTTTTAGGCACACGGATCTCTGACTCCTACTCTTCCTCCTCCTTGTTAATGTGACTCATCCCTCTGTATAAAAGACAAAATAGCTCTTGCCTTGAAACTTTCTATTCCCCAGAGCTATTGATTAGGAGGAAAGTGGTGAAAGACCTTATCACGGTTGGGTAGAGTTGGGCCCTGATATCGTGTGTGATATGAACCTGAGACCTGGAGGCCCTGTCCTGTTGGCAAGGGTCCTAACTGATCAATGAGGATGTTGGGAGATCGTGGATTCCAAGGCTGAGTGGTGTCTAGAGGAGGAGGATTAAGGGATGTTGTGAAGAGCAGGTTGGGTGCACCAGATCTGAATGGCTGTTACCCTACTTCTCAGTACTTGACGCCATGCTGGGTAGCAGAATAGAAAGGGTGCTAAAGAGGACCCTTGGTGCAAACCTCTCCTCAACCAAGAGCATTCATTGCATGCACGGTGAACTTGTTCTGGGTGAATGTGTGAAGGAGCCGGATCGGAAATGCCAGTCAATTATCGATCACCCATGCTGTATGATGGCTTGATCCACGCTTTATGACCGACGCTTGTTTAGTGATCAATGCAAGGGGGTTAGCAATCGCTAGGCCAATGAGATACTGCAGCAGCAGTACATCTGTCATTATATGGCAAAAGGGCTCTACCCCAAAGCTAATAAGCACGACCCAATTGCTCATCTTTGCTGCTTAAATTGTGACTGTCTTGTCAAAGTAAAGCATTTATAATTGATTTCTGGGCGTTGCTTAGCAACGAGATGACGTGTGATGGCTGCCGCAGGGCTGGCACGGTCTCAGCAGCAATGTCCCTGTGTCCTGCTGCATCTCTCCATCATACGCATCTCTCCAAAGCAAGCCAAGCAGTGCCTGCTGCAGCAGCCGACCACACCACTCACTGGATCCTCTCCTCACTTGTTCTCAGCTGCTGAACTTCATGGACTGTACGGAAGAGCATCAACCTTTCCCTTGAGATAAGACACTGTAAGTACCTTGGATGCCATTACGATATATCCACAATACATGTATTCTTACGGCTCATTTAAGGGCTGCCTTAAAACATTTCTTGTTATACCCTTCATCTCTCCATGCAATTATGTGTGTGCGTGCTGACAACCCGCATCCAAACACATTCATGGTGGACTGCTTGACAAGAATGGCATCCAAGCATGCAATGTTGTGGTTGATGCCCTAAATACACACGGCAAACTCATTTAAGTTTGTTTGTCACAGCCTTATCACAACAACCCACTTATTGTATTGTTGCACAATAGCATTGTTTGCTGCAAAATTAATAAGCACGAACGTCATTCATCACAACTGAAAGCCCTGAAGCATTATGACGGAATTGTAAGCACCCAGCCTATTACAGCGTTTTGATGCAGAACAGTTGTATTTATCATTTGTTCTTTGATATGTATGCTTTTATTGACAAACAAAATGTCATTCGACACATGACGAAAACACGTTGAATACATTATGACAAAGTTCAAATTGAAAAGTTCCAGCAACCAGACTGTTAAACGTTTTTAAGTACAATTGATATCATAGAGCTATGCTTATTACTATTTTTTTGCTACGATAACAGACAGCAATATTATTAGTAGTGCAGAAAGAACTATTTTGAGTCGATGTGGTTCTTTATGTTTACATTAGCTAACTAGACCTGGCAACATTACGCTGACCAAGGATAGCAGCATGTGGAAAGAAATGTTCATGAAAAAGTTATATTGTCCAAACTCTTCAACATGCCTACAGAATAGTACAACACACTAGCCGGTACATAGCTATATGTATACATCTTTCTACACGTGTACCTGTTTCAATTCTTAGATTATGTGATCTTACCCTACACCTACAATCAGTTTTGAAAAGTTTATATGTTCTTGGCTTTGGTTGTTTTATGGTGTTATCGATTTCAGCTCGGGTAGCTTTCTGACTATTCTGATAGATTTTGGATTTGAATATTTTATTGGTGGAATCGGGGTCATAACTATTCAGTCTTATAGTCTCACTCTGAGTGTAGTGATCTTTAAGAATATTAATCTTGCCAATCCAGCTACTATGATCAGAGCTGTGCATTGGGTAATTTTTCCTATTTTAGCCAATAGCCTGAAGGACCTTCCAGTCTCACCATACACCGCTAATGATGATGTTTGTTTTCTAACTCTTGATATTTTCCAGAAGATAATATACGTGTTCAATACACAATTAATAGCAAGAATAAGGTAATAATTTGGTGGTATATAAGCATGATTCTCATGCATGTTTCGTACTTCTATGCCACGCCCAAGTGAAGTACACCGTGCAGTGATTGTGTGTCCTAAGGCGTGTTTACTTTTATGTTAAATAAATACACCTGAATAGCATCTTATCAGCACTTATATGCTCTTCTCAAGCACGCATGATATTGCACTAGAGATTAAGATGCTTTATACAGTTGTATAGAAGGAATTATGTATATTTCCCAAATAATTTAGTAGTTTATCTCATAAAACGTGACACCCTCCTAAACACAATCAAATACTTAGTTCTTGACTAATTCGATGTAGCATGACATGAGCTGTCACATGTTAGTCATGTCTCTAATACTCGTTATACCTTTGTAACTTTCCTGTCAGATCTAAAGCTAGTGCGGAATTACCATATAACAATGTATTCTATAGATGCAGTTTATCTGTTAATTTCATTGCTTAATACATTAAATATTTTCGCTATGACATCGTGCCTTTGAATATTTTATTCCCTGACATATTTAATAATTTTCTTTTTATCCTTGTATTTTTCATTTATCTAACTTAAAATTAACTCCTCATCAGCGGCTATATGCCTTCGCGAAGGAAAATTATATACATGTGCACAATATTATTATTGCGAAATTATTCTTGAAATGGCACAAAAATGTCATGTTCTCTACACTATATACTTGCAATATCTTCTTAATCGTATATTGGATGGCCTCTACTCTATTTGCAAATAAAATATATAGGATTATATACCACAAAATTTTTTCCTTATTGCTGTTATTAATCGTGTATTAAACATGTATTTTATCTTTTGGACAATATCAATCTTGAGCTCCAAGGACGCCCCTTTGTATTTCATGATCACTAAGTAAGCACTTCACTCGTTCTAACTTAGTGCTGTGCTTCAGCTGCCCATAAGATCTTTTTGTGCAGTGGCTTATAGAAGATCCTACTTTTCGGGTAATTGTAAAACAATTAGGTCTAATTTCTCCAAGGTAAAAACAATCTTAACCCTTTAGAATGCTGTCTTGTTTGGCTTGAGTATTGTTATGTTTCTTTAGGAAATGAAGCATGAAATTTATGCAAACACAACTGTAAAATCAGTTCTCAGAATCAAATGGAATTGAAATGCGATTCTACGTAATTGTACAACGATAATAACATATATTTAAAATGTTTGTTACTGTGCAATATTATGAAGGCAGTGATTCTAGAAACTGTCACAATAGTTAAGATATTAGGACAAGTCCAGTCTATTATGGATGCATCTGACCAATCAACACTTTCAGAGTTTATTGATTGTCACGATTTAGAGTCATATAAAAAGCTATACTTCATAAATTAGAACCTCCATCTAATGAAGAAATTATCTGCTGTTTGAATAACAAATTTTGGATGAAGTGAGGGCCTCCCATATTCTTTTTGATTAGGTTTCCTTATTAGCTACATTGTGCTTCCAAGAAAATTCCGCATTGAAAGGAATTGCTGGAATAAATTGGATCGTAAAATTCTATCGGGTAAACAATGTAATGCCATAAGTATATACAATTTGTTTCATGATTATGATAAAACTTTTGCTGATTTTTTGAGAGTAACGCAAATGCCAAAGGCAAAGAATTGTCAATGTGCAAGTGACAAATGACATAGACTATTTTCAGCCACATCCGGGGCCCTCGAGTCCCCAGGCGAGCTGGTGCTTACGGCAAATAAACTAATTAAAATCACCATGCTTTGAACAGAGCAGAGTGCAGGATTGGCGATGCAAATGTAATCTTTTAATGGATGAAAATTGAAGGAGATGTAAAGTTTAAATTTTAAACACTGAAAATTGACTGAGGCTGCTGGTCAAAACAGCTGACTTGTTAGATAATTTGAATAACAGATTTCTATTTTTCCTAACTTTTTTTCTGAAATTTTTGCAACTTTTTTATTAATTTTTACCGTATAGATTGATTGAAATAATAGCCATTTTGACTGAATTGATTGTTAATAAGTTAGTCTGTTTATTTAACAGGTTATTCAGCCTTAACTAGTGTCATCTGTTAGTCATATTGTCTTCTTCGTCTAAAAATATTGTTAGATAAAGTTGAGTCTAAATGGCTTTAATTATTTTACGAATGCTAAAGAATAGTCAAAAATATTTTCAAGATGTGGACTCCAAGCCTTATCTCATTACGTCTGCCTCTGGCTGTTGGTCATATCTTGGAGGAATTAGAGAGGGAGAGGACACTTTGGTAAATCAAAGGTAGAATCATGGTCGCTCCAAAAGCTTAATGACCTAAAGAACCGCCCCTAATTGGGGGGGGGGGGGGGGGGGGGGCAATTGTGCAACAATATGCATGAAATATACATATTTATCCGTTTTCACCCAATTTTTTGTATTGCATGATATACATATAACTTCTTTATCCTGAGCACTTAAGCACTAAAAACACAGACTGAGTATGGTATTTGGTGGACAACACTCTTATGGATAATACACTTAAATTTGAATTCACTTAGATGCTTAGTTATTAAGATATAGCTGGATTAATTAATATTAAGCAGACTTGCCACAGAAAGCCGTGAATGTAGGTTATATCATTTTGATGGCCAGAATATTTAGTTTCATCTAAGCACAATTGCATTGTGTGGGTATTTGTGGGTTTTATGTAATGACAGTTTTAATAACAAATTCCTAAATCTTTCTCATTTATTTTCGTCTAACTATACCTCCACCAAAAATGCTTTGATTTTCACCAAAGAAGAATCTAATAGTAGAACACAAAACTGGCTTTTGTGGTAATTAAATAGATACATTTAATTGGGTAAATAACTAAACAGTACCAATTCTGCTGAGTATAGTTCATATTAATTAGTAGGAGATTCAACATAAAGGGCCACTGCCTCCCCCCAGCCAGGCTGAGCCAGCGCGACGCTGATTGCACACAAAGAACTTTTATTGCCCTGATGCTTAATTGCTTAAAATTACGATTTCAAAGGCCAACCTAGGAGTATCTAAATATTCCTAGGGCCAACTAAGCGAAAACCTGTGAAATCTGAGGAAATACGGACTTTCATTAGGGCATGCTCAAGTTGCAAATTCCGAGTGTCCTCTCCTTCTCTAATTCCTCCAAGGTCATATCATGGAGGTCATACCTCCACGGTCATATGAGCTAGCTGAGCTCCACACCAGTAGCATTTAAACATAGATTGGAATATTTAATTAAGGGATTTAATAAATTAATAAATAAAAACTAGGGAAAAATTTGACCATATTCTGTTTCTTCTTGATTATAAGACGGAGTCTTCATTAACATCATCTATTATTGGTTTATTTCGAGACAGCTACAGCTACAGTCCTTGTTCAAGTGCAAGTTGAAACTATATAAGTCTATATCGCGTAAGATTCACATTTACAAGGACATGCTTCTATTTGGGACCCAGCTAGGTTGTCATCTATAGAAAAGATAAACCAATATAACCATGCTTTAAAGTTTGGTATATCAGTATGAACTCCACACAAAAACTATATCTGATTGTAAAAATGTGCTCTGAGAAACACCAGGATAGTAGATTCGCCTGGGAATACCGCGCGGGCAAGTTTGAAAGAAAATCAATTTAGTCAGAAGATTTCTGAATATAGACTGTGTGTTGTAATTCTCTATAAAGATTCTTCTCTGCAACGTACTACGTGTGTTTGGCTTGACTTTTCAAAAGATTTTTGCTATTGATTATACCATCATGTATAAAGTAGTATAACATCGGTGCACATCTGCATGTTTACAAAAATATATTGATTCCAATTCTTTCTTTTTACCAAGATGGGGCAGAATTGGCTGCAACATTTTTACTAATCGTGAACACAAACAGTATCTCATTTAATTCAATGTGAACATTTTCATAACAGCCGCATAATTACTAGAAAAGCAGACCAGTGGGACCATAAGATAAAAACCATATTAGTATAATTGGATACATTCTGTCCTCATGGCCGTCAATTATAGATGTGATGGGTAAGATTAAAATTGATGTTTATTTTTGTGCTGCAAATTCTCACAAAACTCCATGTTAAGCTCATGAAATTGTGTCTCTGAATATCTCTATTTCTGTGCCGTATAATTGCATCGTTGCGGATCTATTTATAGCTATAACCTGTGCACAATATGCTAATATAATAAATAACGTTGGCTTATCAGCTGGCATATGACCTTCCTTTATTACTTGGTGAGTCTGACATTTACTTGTACTGCGAAAACATAATTCTGTCCTGATTGCAATCAGGCCAAAAACCAGGCACTGTGCGGGACTTCATTTGTGCAGATATTAATGCTTTGTCATGCTCTAAGGTTTAAAACGCTTACCTTTTTTTTGTTTCATACGAATCGTGGCATGCTTTTGTCATATTAAGGTTTTTTATGCTCTATTGTTTATGTTGATCCTTATTTTTCTCAAAATTTGACAAGCCGTTTTTTAATGTCAGTGACATGATATTATTGTCATATTGGTGCTTGTATATGTGCTAATGTAAAAACTGCTCAATCTCCCACCTTTTGTTGCATTAAATGGATGAGTGGGGAAAATGTCATAATAATGCTTTGTCATATGCTATAAAGTTTAAAATGCTGACCATTTTTGCCATGGAATGGAACACGCGACAGTATTTTGTAATATTAAAATGCTGATCCTATTATTTTAAATCGCATATTTGTTTTTGCACAAAGTAATGTCAGCAGTATTACACTAGCTGTTTTCCCAATTGTTGAAAATAGAAAGAGGTCCTGGGTTGCTGGTCTTTTTTTAGCAAATGAACTTCCATATAATGCAAAAGAAAACCTGGAATTTCAGGTTCAAGATGGTGAGATAAACTAGTGAAAAGAACCCTGAAGTACCCACAGTCTACGACAGCAGAATTTCGCCTATTCCAAAATTGACTATAGTTTGAATGGTGATGTGGCTGATCTTGACTTGCAAGGTTATAATAATTTTGAAAAATATTTCGTTATAATAACTTTGAATAATATTTAGGTGAAATATTTTTGAATAATATGTAGTTGTAATAACTTTGAATTATATTAAGTTTAAATAATTTTGAATTAGTTTCCGTTTTTTTTTTGTGTGTGTTTCTAGAATGACTGACCCCAAAGTCAAAATGTATTAGTAGTTAACTGGTTTGACTAACTTTTTTACTCAGAGATTTATTGATGCATGGGAAAGATATTTATAACGAATACTTTTTTTGGTTGTCTCTTCTATTGCCATTGCTACCAGAGACGGATCCAAAGTTTTTGAAATTAACTTTTACTTGTATTTCTAGAACGGATGTATAGATATATTACTCTTATCCAACAATTTTTTTTATATAAAATGACAACAAATTGTCATGTGGTAGTCTCATGGAGAGGATACACTGTATTGGCTTCACCGCTTTGAAACGTGATACGATTTCCAAGCAGTTTGCGACCTTGTGGAGTCTCTCGAAAAGTACTCAAGTAGGCTTGCATGACCTAACGTTGATGCTGCTATTAAATTTTTTTTCCCATAATGTCTTTAAGATATATCCTGAAAGTCTTGGGAGTTCTTTCCTTTTCTGTTCTTTTGGTTGTTATGCTGACGTCTATACAATGCAGTAATCTGTACGTTGCGGTATGTGAAGAGCAGGGGCTTAGCTCAGTGGTAGTGCACTGGGTTGCCAACCACTATGTCCTGAATTCGATCCAGCCCATGCACATTGGAAGGTTGTTTCATTATTCACTTGCCTTGGCACCTACCAGTCCTGACCAGCCCTATCTGGGTGAAAAAATATGGGACGTAAAGCCCGTCTCATCCTAGAGACACACCAGTTACACAAGCCGTATGAAACATCAAGTGATACCATTTTGAGTCCATTACCATTTTACACATTCACCACATGCTTCATATATACTCATTGAATATTTTACAGGTTCAGCCACTTTTCAATTACCAAACCGATTTTGAAATTCAGCAGCTGACCAACTTACTTTACGGTTAATAAGGCCAATCTCAGCTGGCTATTAGACCTATTTGATTAACCAAAGTAATTCCAGAATCGAGGGAGACATGAACCATCATTAGGATTTACCAACTGTTCCTGGTGGAAATTTAGGTGTTGAAGAAAGTTGTACCTGAAAGATGGATATTTCCAGTGAGTTACAGCACAACATGAGCCAAATATATATTAAACTCTGGCAAACAGTCATTAGATTTTTCCCCTAGACGAGTAGAAGTCCTGGCTGATAAGAAATAGAGCCAGTGATGGGATCAATTGTTTTGTAGGAGAGTGTACCACTTGGAGTCAATCAATAAGTAGTTCAGCTCTTACTAGTTATATTCCATTATGGTGTTGGATTTCCCAGCACGATTGCCTTTTTTTCTGTGTAACATTCAAGTGGAGCGTCTGGGTGAGAGACTCCTCATATGATAAAAGAGTATGATTGACCTTGGTACAGTGAACTTCCACTATTAAGACCACCCTTTGGACATCAGTGAAATGATCTTAAAATCGAGGTGGGCCCCATTCTACACGGTGTGATCCAGGTTTGAGACCAAACGTAATGGCCTCGGGATCGATGTGGTCTTATAATCGACCAGTCTCAATGGTGGGGTTCCCACTGCATCTTGCTATATTGGTCATCGTGTGGCTCATCTGGACACTGTAAGGTCTCAAGTTGAGTTGACCCTTCCACCCTCTGGGATCCATAACATGTCTAATACCACCTCCAGTGGCCCCAATAAATATATTTTTCATATATTACAGCCACTCTGGAGGCTAGGGAGGCTGGCCCTATGATTTGGCAGTGGCTTGCACGCATCATAGCAATCGATATAGGCTAATAACAAGCAGATCAATATTTGAAGAATAATTTCACCATAAGGATAGTTGTTTGTCACATTCCGTGTCATACAAAACTAATCTTATTTGCCTCACTCACGAATTTCACCCTGACCTTTTGAAGTTGTGTCAAGAACCAATATTTTCTTCTGACAAACAGCAGGGATTCTAATCCCTTTTTTTTTCAACAGGAAACGTGGTATAATATCCTGCACTAAACACAGTCATAGTGACTGCAAGTATAGTCTATAGTGGTAACCGTGGGTAGTTAGCCTGATAACGTTTTGGTAAAATGTGTGCATTTCTTTTTGTCATGTGGCAACCTTCTGTCTTGAATAAATATGACTTAAGTTATATCATTAAGTAGCAGAGAACGCGAAACAACAAATTTTAAGACAAACTAACCCAACCCAAACAACCGTCATCAAAATTACTGACGGTATATACACTGTACATAGATGGCAACCTTTAGTTGTGTAACTACTTTTGACTTAATGTGTACCTGTCTGAATATTTTTTTGCAACACTGGCAGGCTTTGTTACGAGTGTACAACTGAATATAAATGTTGTTATATCAGAAAGCAGCAGAAATTTTTGAGTGATGGTAAGTGGCTGAGTGAACGTGTGAGCGATAAATCACCACAACGTAAAATAGGTCTGCAATGAATGGGCTGCAATGAATGGTCTGCAAGTGGGCCCTACTATAGCATTGCCAGTTCGCCGCATCGACTGAGAATTTGATGGAGATTAATTTGGTCCTACAATTAGCCATTTTAAAAATGTCATTCGTCTTTAAAGCCCTTTCAATGTATGATGAAATGAGAGGTCTGCTTGAAGTGAAAATAAGTCCCAATCCATGATTCTAAAACTAAAAGCTAGGCCTATAATAGATGATGTGTCTATGCCTGGCTCTCGACTAATGTGATTTTGTTACAATAGCCAATGAGGTTTAATTGATGAGCCCATAATAAACTGCCATAGTATCGATCCATTATGGAAGAACGTCACTCAGTCACAGTGTCGTGGTGTTGCATTAGAATGAATAAGAGATTGGAAAATGCAGTGTTTGCCAATGCTTTGCTCTATTGATGTGCATACAATTCTGCCTTGTTTTCAGGTGAAGTGATGGAGCTGTGGGCCCTGGGTGCCTGGCTGATGTTGCTGATGCTGCACACAGAAGGGACTGAGATAATGGGCATCCTCTGCAACTATTGCTTCAATGCTGACAGGGTGGAGGACTGCACTCGGTCCGCGCGAAGATGCGAGGCGGACCATGTTTGCTTCATCGACGAAAGCACAATCACCTACCAACCCCGAGGCATTACCGACAAGAGCCAAACTAGAACTGTCTACATGTTTAAGATGGGCTGCACCTTCTATGGCATGTGCAAGGATGGCATCAGCTATGGCCCTGGCCCTTATGGCTATTCCAACATAGTCCGCAAATGCTGCTGTTCTGACCGCTGTCTTAAGTCGGACGGAGTGGGCGATGGGAACTATGACCAGTGCACTAGGCCAGTGGGCAACATGACCAAAACTGATGATGCATGGTCAGTCAGACAGTCACTGACCACAACCTTGCTCATAGCCATCTGGACTTCTTCATTCTACTTGAAATTACTTTGAAGCAAACTGGCGCTTTAGCCGCATGTCCTTCTATGCAACATCAGTTATAGGGTTTTTATCCAGTCCTACATTCATGCTTAGTTTCAATTTGTCAGTTGTCAAAATGCCAAGTACAGTAACCAGTTATAGCTAATGATCAATGATCGTCCATTTGCTCGATGTGGCCTGTAAAGCATCAATCTAAAAAAAAGTATACATTGGGCTTGAGTTTGTTTTAATGATATTACACTGATTAATGCAAGTATTTCTCACAAGCAAATGATATTACCAGGTAACTTTCCCGTGTACATCGAACAACCTTCATCACCTGTAAATATGTAATTTGGTTGCTGAAATCACACGCTATGTTCTTTTTTTTTTCTGTGAATTTCAAATGACATTTTTGCTCCACGTTAACTCAGCAGTCTGCGTTAATCCAGGAAATGCAGTGATTTGTGACACTGACTTTGCATTTTGGCGATTGATTCTGCATTGATTCGTGCATTGACTGTTGTAATCCACACATGAGATTCTAAGCACTTTTCCAATTTTACTGTTGCATACCTGTGGCGTTATGCAGATCAATGTGCAATCTACAATGTATTGTAATAGGAGGCTCAATGTATTCTAGGTATGTGTAATATTACTGTGTGCCGAATCAATACAAACTAGGCTGAACTAGCTTCTCAGCAATGCTTATCCTCTAACAAGGTTACCTGTCACTGATAAGCAAATACAATGAATTTACGTGAAAAAGGAAAACTCAGCAATTTCTGTCTGAGTCGTAACTATTCACTGACTCAGTTTGGGTGCACAAATGAAATATGTTTAACATGAGGTTTGTTGGCAATAATGTAATAAATAATGCATATCTTTGTCTGATAAAGTGATAAGACGAATTCCTAACATGAAAGATTTGCATGCAGTTGCGTTCTGGAGAATCGATTTTTTTTTTATTCCAAAACTATAACTTTAAATTTGTTGGTAATTCCCTGTATCATAATTTGTAACAAATTGTTATGACCATGAGTCAGTATGATTTGATTCCTGTTTAAACAAATAGGTCTTATTAGAGAAAAAAGTATACACGAATATATTGAACATGTATGCACTCAACTTAGTAGCACTTTCACTCATTTTAGAACTACAATTGGCATTAATAAACTGCTAGGTTCAAATGGTAGATTGGTGCAATTATTACATTACTAACCGTGGTATCAATTCTAGTGGTAATAAAATTCCAATGATTACTGTACTGTCAATTTCATCCTTATAAACAACTGTTAAAGGTGCCCTAAAATGGAATTTTATTATTTTATCAAAGTGTTGGAATTTATATTGCAAACAAATGTTCATTGGTCATACTGCAAATAAGTGATTTTAAAACACTAAAAACTGCAAACTTGTGAATCTCCTGCTTAAAGTTTTGGTCATGCCACAGTGCCCTCTAGTGAGCGAGTGACGTCACATCAGGATATTCCATGATTCCATTAAGAAGCAGCCAGCCAATAAATAACAGGTGAGCTGTGATGCTGGGTTGCATCCTCGCATCTTGGTCACACCTCAGTGATTCCCAAGCACTTGACCCCTGGTCAGGGCAATTAGTTCCTGATGTGACGTCCTGCATATGTAATGAGCTACTTCTTCAACTGCAGTAATTCTCACTGGAAAATGTCAACTTTAAAGTCAGTTTTTTAGGGTTCAACCTTAACCAATTAATCTAGGATTCTGGAAACTTGTATTTTAGGGTATATTCTTTCACATGAATCACAAAACTAAAATATTTCATTTAAGGGCACCTTTAAACTTCATATGTAATGGAATTGAAATGGCCGTCCAGAAAAAGGTAAAATACAATACTGGCCTATTGAATGTACAGTTGCAATTTTATGGTGATTATCAGATATCTATGCCTTCCTGTGAATTAGCACACTTTTTTCTCCGATCCTGCATGCTCTGTACAACTGTATAGCTAATGCGTTATGTTTATGTATATTTCTTTACATTATCATTATAAGTTATCAGTTTACATTCACTCATGATGTTCATGTAAGAGATACATATTGCAAAAAAATTTAAAAAAATCATTGTAGCTTTACAATGTGAAATAAACTATAAAACTAATGTATTCTTATTAGTTATTTTGATATCAACTTAAGTAGTCTCATTTACATTATGATAATGAGTTTATCACATCAACATTTGTGATAATCACCACCATTCTACGAATGCACATTGTGGACATACTCAAATGGTAATATTGAATATTTTGTGGCAAATTGGCAATTTCATCTGTACCAAGTTACCCCACCTTGCCAGTTTCTTCCGGGTCATGACCCCTAAGGTCAGATTTCACCTTCATCATCTTCGAAACATTCATCTGCCTGTTCTGACATTGCAATTTAATCCTGCTCTGATTGGGTGCTCCACCATTGACCACTGCATATTTGACATAGGTCTTAGTTGATATATTAGGTACATTGAAGTTCTTTTTCTCTAAATCATTGGTCTAGGTGCGATGTGCCACTCTACTTTTGAGTTCCTTGAGCTCCTCATGTTTTCCCTTTGATCTTGGTAATATTACTATTTAGTGTAAGACAGTCTAACAGACACATTTTTCAGACAAGCCTAGGTAAAAAGAACATACAAAAAGATGTTATTACAGGTTTTCTATTGATACTTGAGAAATACTTGGTGATAGCATTTATATCTGAGGAAACTGCTCTGGCTGAACATTTAAATACTTAACGTCTATTTCCTGCATATATCCTACTTCTTTTAGAAGAACATTTAACGAGGAGTTGGAGGTGGCAAACAAATACAATGTTTCTGTCATTTCTTCCTTCGATCATTTATTATCTTGCTTTTGCGATTAGGCGTATGTTAATTAGTACATAATCATTAGACATGTGTAATCTAGTTTTGTCAATATTACAATGGACATGTATGGTAACTGAATTATGACACACTGAAGACCGTGTTCCCATGTAGGGATTTGCTTGATGTTATATGCATCCGTTGGGAGTGCCACATATTACCCTTCATGTGATAACAAATCAAGTGGGAAATGCAAAATGACTTGTTCATGCTAAATGTCACTTAAGGGATAAATTAAGTTAAGCACCATGATAATCCTTCCATGGTAATCATTCCATGACATTGTTGTAGCCATATGCATTTGGAAAAGGAATTGGCATTCCCATACCATGCTAAGAGGTTCTCTTTTTACACTGTAAAAAAACCATGTATGCTTCAAGACTTTACTCTACCTAAAACTATGGGGACAGCATTTATCACTGCCCATTTATATTTCCTTGCTTTCTTAAAAAAAGCTTGCCAGAAATTCTATAAATTATAAAAATTAATGAAAAAAACAAAAACAAAACAACAACAGTTTACTCAGGCTCACATGAGAGTGCAACTGGCATGATCTATTTATAATACAGATACTATTTCTCAGGGAATGATGGAGTTTAAATTGCAAATTAGGAATGATATATATGCAGAGTTCTCTTTACACAAGTGATTTTTTTACCTTGGTAATGTTTCACCAACATACAGTTCTGTTGGCTTCATCAGACTGATGGACTGGACAGTTGTTGTTGTTGGTCACAGATGGAATTTGTGACGATTGAAAATCGCTGAGTATTTTCCAAAATTACTGATTAAGGGCATTTAGAACAGGCCAGTCAGCAAAATAGTTAACTTAGACTGACATAAAGTCAATATATCAGAGCTGTTGTGCCTAAAAGAACCCATTGTAGTCATTCAGAAAAAGAAAATCACCAAACAGTAAGATTATCGAAAATTACTACCTATGCATTTTTAATAGGTTGTTTGGTACTGCAATAAGTGTTCAGGGTCAAAAAAATTAAGGAGGGAAAAGATTTCATACCATGACTGTCATAAGTCATCAAAAAATATTTACAAACAGGGAGATAAATCAATGGACTTTTATCAACCATGTGACGGTGACCTATCAAAATTGACCTGAGTTGCGAATACTTATCTCTCTACATCTCTTCATCTCTCGATCTCACAGACATCTTAGAAATCACTGATCTTGCAGTCTTTGACGTATGTGCACCATTTTTCATAAGTACCCACATCATCGAGTTACTTGCATAATATGATGTCCTATGAAGAAATATTTACAAGTTGATTTAGTTTTGGCTGTCAAACAAAACGGTTGATTGTGGACCTAGATTCTGGATTGGGGTATTAAAGGTCATTCATGAGACACACCCAACGTGGCCATAATATTTAGGTTTTCAATTCTGGAATCTTATACTTTTTATTGCATATGTGGGCCTATTCACAGTTTTGGGACCCACCGAATTTGTCTAACAATTGGAATATAAGTTTAACACTAAAAAAAAAAGAAATTTTTTTTTAAAGAAAAGTCGAATGTTAGTTATATTATAGTTAGGAGGTAATTGTTGAAATATGTTACTTTCAGACAAGCTTCAAATTTGTGTTAATTTCAAAATTTAACTGGAAAGTGCACTAGATGTGCACTAGATGGTCCTTGACCGGTTTCCCCATTTGTAATTATCTGAATTGGCCGCATTTCACTTCGAAAAGTAGATATGAAGTTGACTAAGCAAGCTAATTATATGCCTAGAACTCTGATTACCTTCCTTGGGTCTGTAATCAACTGCAGAATCTAAGGCACAGTGAAGTCTTTTTGACAGCTGGTGGTGGTCTGTAAATAGCATAATTACAGCTAACTGGATATAAGGTTTTTGATTACAGCAGATGTTCAGATCCAGTAGTAGGCCGTAAAATCTATCTATCTATATATCTATATATCTATCTATCCAAACCAAGCTTAATCTGTCTGTCCAAGTCTATAAATCCAAGCCTAAATCTAAAAATCACCTTGAGTAAATTACCCAATAAGAAAAGAAAAATCAGAACATTTATGGTTTGACTACAAATACATATTTAAACAAAACATTCTAAAAAAGTGTTTGCTTGACTTCGGTTGAATTTATACCGAATTTGTTCCAGAAGCCCTGCAATGGTCTCTGAAGCACCAACTCGGCAGTAGCTTTACAAAACTTTTGTTGAACTAATTGTTGTAATAAATGGTAAATGTAGCTAAGGAATGATCTCAGCTGATCGCACTAAAAGCCAAAAAGTTCACCATAATAGTATTAAACACCAGTTTGTTTTGTGAGATCATATCTGGATTTTTCTTTCCTATATTCGTTGCTTAAGTATTACCTAAAGACCTGAGGGCAGTTCAAATAGATTTTCACGGAAGGTTCTCTGTATTTCCATCAGGTGGCTAAAACAGAATACTGCAATTCTATTGGCTGAAAAAGTTCCCGCCCTTGACTGTGATTGCTGAAGCAAAGTGCATCCTAGCAGCAGCATTTTTAGTGCATTTTAATGTATATTTGACACTTTATCATTTAGTTGATTTTTGTTATTTTTCTGAGAAAGTTATATTTATGGAATCAGTTAGTTATGACCTACTTCGTCTGAAAAGCAAAATGAGTAATAAGAGGACAGGAAAGACTTATGTCTTGCTGAATTCAGGGCTGTTCCGTGAAAAGACCTTATATGCCAGCCCACTGTGTTAATATGTAAGTTTACATGCACTCATGTTTATATATTTTTGAAAATATAGGCTCTTCGATTACATCGAAATCAATTCAATTAAGTTGAAAATGTTAAGAGCTTAAAAGGCCAAATTAAGTAATTTTCCATACGTGGTCTTACTATTCAAATGCTAATGAAAATGAAACCTGTAGGTCTTGTAACTTTTCATTATATAGTGAGCCATGAAGACTGTGCCCCCTTCTATTCATAATATACATAAATGATTATATTCGTAATATACATAAATTATATTCACTTAGCCACCTCAAATTTTCGCCCTTTCTTCTTCATTAGACTTTTCTCAAAAATTCATTACCCAGACAGATGCCTTAGATAATGAACAAATGTCATTAAATATTGAAAAATAAAGCAATGTTATTTCATTCGAAGTCAAGATTAGCAACTCCTCCAAAAATAATATAGATAACACCGAAATCGAATTTGTAAAAACTTTCAATTTTCGCGGAATTACGTTAGAAACATCTTACCTAGAATGCACATGTTGAAAAGATCACTACAGGAATTATGGTAAAGATGAAGCATTACTTACCCAAAGAGATACTTTTAACCTTATACAATACCCTAATTATACCACATATTAATTGTGGGATACTTTGTTGAAAACCAAAAATTGATACTATGATTAAATTACAAAAGAAAGCTGTCCGTGTGATAGCAAAAGAAAAATATAATTCCTATTTTCAAAAGTTTGAATTTATTGAAAATATCGGATATATATGCAATAAATTTGAAAAAAGACTATAACCATTATATTTCTATGCTGACCTATTTATAAAATATCAGATATACCTAATGTCAGAAATAGCAGAGAGTGAGACATCAGTTTGCTAAATACAGTATAAAAAATTTGGTTTATTTCACAATATTCAACAACGTGCAATATCCGAGACTGTTATGTGTGTCAAAATTACAACATTCCAAATAGAAATTATTTTTTTACCACAAAAATTCTTCATAACATTCCAAATTTAACCTACTTTTTACCACAAACCATTCATCTTCAATAAATGACTATACGATATGTTTCAGTCATCATTGAAGGCTTTTTTAAACTTAAAGTTGCAATATTGATGTAAAATGTCATCAAGGGGGAGCCCTTAGAATGAAGCACACTTTCTTTTTTGTTTGCGAGTGTTATAATAATGAAAGAAAGATGTTTATTCACATTTTAGATAATTACATTTCTGTAAGCTTGATAATCCCTCCAAATTGTTAATGCAAAATTGGAACTCCTAGCAACTGCATTTCAAATTGTCACCCCCCCCCCCCCCGTCTGAAACATTTACTGGATCCGCACCTGAGAATTGTTTTATTTATTTTAATTTCAATTAAATGGGTATCTCACACACAAGTAAATAAATAATACCATACCATTAAGGTACAAACAGGCCATTCAATTTATGTCATGTATGATTTTTGTATGACTGGAGAAACAGCACTTCACACTATTCATGTGTAGTACACGTGTATCTTGTGAGTGCTTCACACACTGACCCCCTGACAAGCTGGAACATATTCTAATCTTGATATATTTCCAATTGCTGCAAAATGTGCTTTGCTGTCTTGTGCCTCTGAGTCACTGGTTTATCACATCTTGACACTGATCTGGGACAAGCAAAATTGCTCAATACCTAGATTGATACGTCAATGATGAATTAAAAAAAAAAAAAGGTATTGATCATCTTAAGCCATCACTGTGACGTAATCAGGACAGAGAGCACTGGAACCCCACAGGCGTGATCTGGAAAGATGCCTTATCTTTTCCTCAAAGCAATGGGAACCGCTATGAGGTACTCCACAAGAAAAGCACGCTGGGATTGGCTTCAGTCTTATCGGTCGAGATAAAAGCTTCTGATAAGATATATAAACATGCTTATGTTGAAACGGTGAAAGATCTAGTCGTGACAGACATCGGGAGGTCAGGTAGACCGAAGACACAGAATGTGGACATTTACGCGAACGATGAATTTGTTTTTACTTCTGGTTGTCTGTTTGGCATATACCACAGGAGAGGAAGATATAGGTAAGTGATACATTTCTTTTCCTGCTAAATATACTTTGATTTATTGCGGTTTCTTGAATTTATTGCTTTGTCATTCCGGAAAGCCTTTTTCGCATTGGCTGCACTGATAAGGTTACCTTTAGAAGCAACTCATGGATGGGACAAAGGTTAAGCCTTATTCCAAATGAGTACAGGAAATATCATTTATTGTCTTTTCTTTTAACATTTTACTTCTACTGCTACTACACATATCAGAACTAGTGTCAACCAGACTGAATTGGCCAAATGTTGGATTCTATGGCAGCTTCTGACAAATACATGAACCATATTTTATGATCGCTCATACAGTTATACGCAACAGTAATGCTAGGAAGCCAAAAACTGTGTGCTGTACACCGCACCAGATGTTAATAGTGATAATGATTCACATTCATGTGATGGCAGATAAATTTGATTTATGATTAAAATTGTTTAATGCAAATGACATTTTTTAACAGTTTGAAATAATTATATTATAACCTTCAAAGGATTAGTAGAAAACACTGCATTAGACAATATAATCTTTTCACATTATACAAGGAAAACTTGAGCACTACCTGAAAGTGGCACGAGCTTCTCTCTCTGCCTGGATCATATGTCAAGGGTAGACCCCATATGGCTTCCGCAACTTGCCATGGGCTCAATTACTACCCAACAGACACACTGAAAAAACTAAGTGTATGTTCGTCATTAAAAACAAAAAAGGGGGATTATTAAATTGTTATGTACTTTCCAACAATAATATCAATGCAATGACACACTTTAGACCATTCTTTTCATTCCACAATTATAGCCATTTTATTATTTCAACTTATTTCATCTATGACATCTTGCTGACGTGGAGGCCTATGTACAGTAAAAATTTCATCGAAGAAATATATCACTATAAATCACTTCAATGACACTTAATTTTCAGTACATTGTAAATTTCTAGGACGTATACCGTACAAGCGCACGTCATATATATTGTAAAGCGCCTATTGATTTTGACATATATCTTGATAAAAGATGTGTCAGAGACACTAGAAAATAACTCCCTCTTGCTTATGCTCTATTACACAATTACAAGTAAGGCCTAAGGTCACTGATTAAAATCAGGATGAGAGTTTGGTTCAATTATTCACCATATTATAGAGAAATGATCATCACTTTCCAAATGAAGGTATATCTTATGGCCATCTACATCATTAACAATGTGAAGTTTTTAAGGCAAACCTGACTCTATGTCACAGCGGTGTTAATTGGTAGGTTAATGGTAAAGGTAACTTCCATCCTATGGTTTGGGAGAGCTTTAGGTAGGCATACCTAGAGACTAGAGTATACATTGTGCAGAGCTCTGTGTTGGGCACTGGGCTTCAAGGTTGTAGTGTAATTACCACTGATTACCATCCACCCTAAAGTCTCATCAGTCGTGTCATGTGTTGACCATATCCTAATGTGATAAACAAGAACTTAGAAACCTAGGAAGTTGTCACTGTGGAGTGATTTGCTTTCGGATTAGTTGTCACTCAGGCTCAAAATTCGTAGACGGCAATGACCTCCAAGATTTGTGACCATGTACTTCATCCACATTTTAGATAAAAGTAATACCTCCTGTAAATATGAGACAGGTTAGTATCAATACATAATAGCAGCCAATGGCCATGTTGATATAGTTACCAAGGCCAATAGCAAAGGTCATTTTGGAATACGACATCATTGCCAGGTGAAGAAAACTAGCTCACATATCGGTTGAAATCATTAAACTTTTAGTATGGTTCTGCCCTGATTGTAAAAGAAATTGTGTTTTTATCTTCAAAGCAAGCACTTGAATGGAATCAGTGCACTCCACATCTAAATGATAGGCAAGAGAACTCTTATGCAATCTATAGGCAACACACTTGTGACAAGGAAAGCTATGGGAGAGCTTTATATTCCATACCGAACGAAATTTACGGAAAGCGCATCATATTATACAGATACTATTATTTTGGTAGAGCCAAACAATTTTCTTGATACTCTTGAAGAAAATGCTTTATCCAATACCACGTATACGAAGCTATTTAAAAGAAAGACAAAAAAACAAAAAACCCCCCAAATATAATTTTTACAGAAAGAACCATAGACTTGGAAACTAAACTCAAGAGGACGTCATGTGATTCCAGCAGGACTTTAATTGGCTCAGGGATTGCCTTGCCAATGGGAGGCATGTATACGCGTGGCGGGGTGTCAGTTTCTAAATCTAAAATATGCTGTAATCTCTTAAAGGAACTCAGAATCCGTGAAGTACCATGTAGACAAAATCAAATACAGTGTACATTTCTTGATTCTAATTCATAAATGAATACGTCACAAGATTAAGTCATTGTGCAGTCATTGACTGAAAAGAGGCGTTTCATCACCTTTTCCGGATATGGTTTTGTAGAACTACAATGAAGTTTCTTAATGTGATAAATCATAGTCCACACCCATTCAACAGTCCTTATACACTGTAAATGCTATCAGTGACATCACAATTGATTATTCATGCTAGTGTTATCTGAAGAAGATCAATTGGTATTTGCAAACAAACATTCAACTTGTCCTTACGAAAGTAAACACATATACATAGGCGTAAAAGGTGGGGGCAGGGGGGGGCAATTGCCCCCCCCCCCCCCCCCAAGTGTCCAAGAAAGCCAAAAATTCGGGCAAAAAGTTGAAAAATTCGGGCATAAAGGGGTGCTAATAAAAGCCTTAAAATTCGGGCAAGATGACCTTTGCCCCCCCAAAAGAAAGGTGCCTCCTACGCCTATGCACATATAAATGCCACTATCAACAATCACCTAATTCCTTATTTGCTTTACACGTGCTTTAGTTTATGTTCTTTTTTTTCTTCTTTTTTTTTAAGAAATAGAAATCGTGGAGTTGGAAATATTTGGTAAGTTTATATGTAATACACAGTACATGCATACATGTTTTAATAAAGATTAATTTGACAATTTTCGAAGACCATGTGATATAATTTCATGAGATTGATCACATTAAAGATTAAACTATAATGCTAATTATGACCATTTATTCCATATAAATACAGTTAAAAGTAAAATGAAATTGGTGAATTTGCTGGGAAGTGGTCATCCGGAGAAAAAAAAATATATATATATATATATACGATAATAATATCTAAATGAAAATAGTTACACCAAAATCAGGTAATTTATTGTTTTATTTATTTGTATTCAGATGATGAATCGACCACAGATATAACAGATGAACCAACCGAAGACCCTGATGTCACGACGGAACTTCCGGAAGAACCAACAGATGGTGACACAACTTCTACGCCACCAATATCTACCACCACAGAAGAACCAGTATGGCAGGATTACCAAACTCGTATCAACATATTAGACAAAACAGAAGAAGAGGTAAGGTGTAGCCGGTGTATCTGTAATATAATAACGCAACTCTAGCTTGACTGCAGAAATTTTGCCAGACCAATAACATAAGGCTCAGAAACCACAGAGATCTGGACATGTTAAGAAATTACCAACATATTAAGTACCAAGTCAGACATGAGAAAAAACAGTCTGATCTATAGGCTGTTGACCATATTTTTGGTATTTGCAAGTAGTGACGTCAGACCAGAGACTGGCAGGGATGACTCTGAATGGTCAATGGTCCTGTACCCTTTTGTAAGAGGTATTGGGTTGACCTGTTGTGGTTTGTTCTGCAGCAAAGAGCTAAAAGGTCCAAGGTTCAATACACTGTACAAATCCTCTAACCCTGTGGTTCAATGTCTAGGATATGCCTTCCAAGAGATATATTACATACAGTAGAATGTGCCATACACTTGACCTTTATGCAGTTCATTGTGATCAATAATGCGGACATGATGTCCTATCTACATTGTATCTCTAAATCTGAATAACTTCTTTCCTAGATAATATGACTGGTCATATCATACCTTGAGTTAACATTTAATTAATTTTTTCTTCGTTTTCTAGTTTAACCGTGAAAATGAGGAAAAATTCAAGACATCAGTTGCCAGATATGCTGAAAGATATTGCAATGAGACAGAAGGAGCCCCTTGTGGCAGTGATCTGCCTGTTCCAACTCAAGATCCAGCTGTGACCCCAACAGATGAGCCTGGAGTTACACCTGAGAATGATGAGTCTGATCCTGTATTCCACATAAATGCTGCCCAGACTCAGAATAATATACAGTAAGTTGCAATGTCATGCTTAGATCATGTGCCACCTTAGTTACAGGCATACCTGTCTTTACAGATCTTTTTTTTTTAGCTCATCACACATTTATGGATCATCCAAAGTAAGGACCCTAATTATAACATTGGTTCAACGTTCAGTTAGACTAATACTTATATCAATTTTTGAACTTATTATTAACCTAAAACATTGTGATGGCTTATAACCACCAGATACAATGTCCTATATTCACTACTCCATTCTGAATGTTTTTAAAAGGCGCAATTCGGTCTTAGTGAATCTCAACAATGCACCAATTACAATCAGTGTACATAAATCATGTACATACTTATTGATAAGAGTAGAACCACTCCAGTTCCATTTTATCTTGAACAGAAAAGCTTCACTTGCACCTTTATCATGCTTTAACAGGAAAAAAGAAGAAGCAAAATCTGCCTACTATATATGTTACAAACTACTGGAATGTCTTATCAATAGATTCCCACTCACTTCCACCAACACAGGTGACAGTTTAGGATTGTCAGACAAGATATATTCCTGGCATACCTGAGCTGTTTGTGGAATGCAATAGGAATTACAGTGATCAATACCACGAGCCTTTGGAGAATTTGAGCTCAAGATCTATTATATTGATCCGGGTCACACCCTACTATAAAATATAGCCAAATATGTCCAAAATTCCTTAAGGTATAGATGATAACTTTGCTGAGCTGCAAGGCATCCAATACAAGTATTCCTTTAATAATGCATCTTCCACATTCTTGGAAGTTATCTGAAGACATTTATGTAAGCAATAATTAAAAGTAATCTGACAATAGACAAATTATATAATGTAGTAACCAGTTCCCTGTCAACTAATAGCATTTCACTTCTTTTAATAAACAATTGTTCTGTTTCAGACCTGAGGATGTAATAATTGAACAACGCAGACAAGTTGGCGATGATCTTCAAATAGGATATTTTGTTCAATTGGGTGATAACTTCATGTTATCAAAGAATACACTTGACACTGTAATGGAAGTTTATGGAGGTGAAATATCTGAAGAATCTGGTATAACTGTAGGTGTCATGAATCATACTTTAATGTATTTTCAATAATTGCAATATCATCATGATATAAGATGCTCAGTTGGGCAACATAACTATCCTGTATTTTAGCAATATGACACTCAATTGATTCTATGTACTTACCTGGCCAAATTTTGTGTTGATATATACAACTTTCGTTTCAGTTTGAACTCATCCAAGACCCCAGCTCAACTACCGAACCTTCTACTACTTCAACAACAGTCGCAGCAACCCCAGAGCCTTCTGGAGGCTTGGAGCCTTGGGAGATCGCTCTTATTGTCTTGGGGTCTGTTGGTGGGGCTGCTATAATTGCTGGTGTTGTTTACTACTTCGTTTTTAGGAAAAAGCCAGATACCAGGTCTGTTTTACTGTCAAATTTATTGTGTAATTCTACTTTATAAGGGCATATACTGCATAGGAAGAGGAGGTTTTGGCATCTTATAGCATTTGGATTCAAGAAGGTCTATTGCACTGTACATATATTTTGTATAACAACTTGGCAACACCCCTTTTCTACTGTCTTCTAATAAAAGTGATGTACACACTGATTTTATTGCCACATCAACCATTGATACTAACATTGCATATATATTACTTATATTTTTCAGATTTAGAGAATTAGACTACGAATCTACTTCACGATTACATGACCCAGTGAGACCAGCGCACACGTACGAGTCATTAGCAAAGAACCGACAGAGTATTCCAGATTCAAACACAGGAACCTCAACAACATTCAATAATGCAACATATGAGAACTCAGCTTTTGAAACAAACGAGACTGACAACAGGCGGTAAAATTGATGACCAGGCTTTCCTAGTTCTCCTTTCCCTTCTTTGCAAGTAGGTTGGCTTGTCTGGGTACCTCTCTGCAATGTCTGTCCTGCCAGGTTCTATAAAATGTGTCTTTAAAATATGGTATTTACATGGACATTTTTTTTTGTGATATTGGGATAGAATCTGGAAAAATTTATTCATATTAATACACAATAACATATATTTTTACTGAATGTAAGTACCTCGAAAAATATTTTCCAAAAATATATGACCAAAAAGTATCCGTCAAAATTTCTGATAGCTCTCATGTGAAAACAGTTCTAATAAAGGAAATCAAACTGCTCTTAAGAAGTGTGAGCTAAGTCTACCTAATGACACCATTGCCTGACCAATGAACATCAAAAAAGTCATAAAGTGGTTTCACTCTGTCTCACAGCATGAGAGATGTATAAAACACAGAAATGGTCCTACCGATAAAAAAAAAAAACCTGGCATGAATCGACATTGCTTTCTACATAAAAATCTTTACTCTAAATGATGTCTTGCATCTGTCTTGTAGTAATTAAACTGTTCCTTTACCATCTGGGGTCTGTGCTTCAAGACACAATAGTGTATGTAGCAATCTTGTAGCTTTTCTATCTTTAGATGAACTATGTGAGTAGATTTTTTACATTCTCAATTACACACAAACATTCTGACACATAACATACACTTACATAACCCACGAGAGTTCTTTGTACATATTTTGATCCTTCTAGAATCTGCAAGTAGATTCTCTTACAAGTACAGATAACTATATTCGCTTGTACCATCCAAACTTTTACCTCATACTTCATACTGAGTATAGACTGATCCAATTCACACCCTCTTTGTCTCATTTCTCAGGAATTTTATTTTTCATTGCCCTGGTTACATGTGCACTTGTAGTTGAGAATTTTTACAAAGATAGACACCTGTTTTGTAAGAACCGATAACTGCCATACATGCTACAGGCATTATACAATCTGTTTTCTATTTAGGAGTGGCCCTCAGTATGTTAGATTAACGTAAGCCAAATTACACAGTAAACAGCCTTGGATACCAGCTGAATACATCTGCCCTGCAATCAGAAATTAAATGATTTTTTTTTCTTTTCCCTTTTTCACAGCTGTCTTAAAACTAAATTAATTTGCAAATCTGATCTGGTATTTTCTGATCAGTCTTCTTGAGAGTTTTGTTGGATATATTCTGACTCTTTTAATATGGGATGTCCTTAATTTTCTGGCTAAGCTGCTAAGGATAGCTGGAAATAATCAATATGTGTACTACACTAGGTCTGTGCCAGACAAGTCCTATTTAAAAAGTCACTTTCTATCACCATTACGATTACAATATTAATCTATGATGGGTCACTCCCTCCTTTGTATAGTATAACATATAGGTCATGTATATCTTGAAGAAATTTCCCGATTCATTAGTCATATCTAAATAGTACTGTTTCTCCAAAATAAGCATACAGTATTATTTGTTCTCTTCGTCACTGGAAGATATCAATGGGCAAAGGTCTTGATAATATTCTTATCAAATGCATTCAGGCTGTTAAATGCAATAGGCCAACAACGTAATTGCTCGGGCTGATACAGAAATATAAATAACCAGATTAATACATTTGGTTGGGATTGATGCCCAGGAAACAAACACTCAAAGTCTGACTCACTCAGACAATGACTACTTTGGTGTCAGGACCAAAAAGTACAAACTAATTTCTGAGGATAATATATTGTGTAGGAGTAAAAAGAGAAGACTTCCCCAAATCTCAATAACATGTTTCCTCAATATCAATCAAATATTAACATAGTACACCCTATCCCCAATACACACAGATATATCCGCTTTTCTTTTTTTTGGACTCCGATAAGGCATGCATAAATTATGTTTGTCACAAATTTAAGATCACATGGAAGTCATAACAAAATAGCTTAGTGAATGGTCAGCCAACTTCAGCCAAAAATCAGATAAGATAACAGCAAACAAGAATAACAATTCGGAGTTCTTGGTCCAATTTTATAGTTAAGGTGAACAATTAACAACATAAGAATGGCAGACTAGTGGAAAATGTCCATTCACTTTTAACGTAGTCAGATTTTCACTAATAGCTCTGAATTTTGCCTAATAAAACCCATTTACCATGGCCATTAATTATTTCCCAGTATGGAAGGTTACGAAGACCAGCTTAGGATAATCATAAAGTATAAATCTTTCTGTTTAAAATTATGATCTATATATGTGGTATATGACTGGTTGGGCATGTCAATTTTTCCATGCATTAAAGTACAGCATAAAGATGTACAAAATAACATATAGTACAAATTTTCATTTCAGCAGTGAGAATAGTATCGTTACACTGAACGGAAAAGCCTGGAATGCAACTTCTTACACTCGACTGTAACCACCTACATATTGTATGATATTCTATTCAGACACTAAAAGACAAATTCTCATACGGATGCAAGGAACTGAAGAGAAATATTCAAGATGTCGAAAGTTACCAGCATAGCACAATTATTTGAAAGGACTGTATGAAACATGTCAAAGCACTGTTAAGTTATGCACATGATGTATATATACTTGTTGGGGAAGGTGACATAATTTAATATCTCTTTTGTATGTCAGTATTATTAGTAAGCAAGATGTATGCATGATACTGTTGTGTGTGTATGTATGTATATTTGTTATTCTTCTGATGTATATACATGCAGTGTAAATGATGTAATTATAAATTATATTTGTATGACAAGTATTTAATGAAACCCAATGAAGACTTGTTCCATTATAAATTTCTATACTTAATTGCTTGATATTAAAGTTGGGCTTACATGATAGAAATTATATTCAGTTGTATAATCAAATTTGCATATTTCCATTACATTCTTATCAGCTAAGTTACATATCATACCATTTTAATATTTACATATATCCTAGGATTTGATCTGATGTTTAATGCCAACTTGTAAATCCTATTGAATTTTGTAATATTCATACATACATATTTCTTTAATTCTTTAAGTGACAGCAGGTAGAGGGTTTCTTATATTTTCTCAGGTTCACAAAGCTACTTGTCAAATTAATTTGTCAATAAAATGTACATAATAACATGTTATTGTTACCCTTGTCAACCATATTAATAAATAATATAAACAAATTTAACTCTGTTGTCCAATTACCATCTGACACAGCTGCTAGGTTAACACTCCTGAAAAACAATTGTGAACACTGTAACTATGTTGAGTTCTATATTTACCTTTTATTCGATGACAATGTGATACATTCATTTTCAATTCTCATTGGAAAACTTCATGAGATCTTGAGCTGTAGAGCTACAGATTTTTTCATCAACATTAACATCAATTATGTCACAGCATGACTAATTGATAATAAGTCCTTCATTAGATGCAAATTCAAGTACACTGTCCAATTTGTTCATTCAATGAGTTCTTTATATTTCCTCAAACTCCGGTGAACTTGGGGTGTTTACATAGGGCGAGTTTGCATTGCTGGCATCTGAACTAAGCGGGTGGTCAAGGATGACCCCTCCCATGTGTAACTGTCTCTCTAACCAGCCGCTCTTCTCTTTTTCCTTGTCTCCTTTTTCGTGTTTGTGTTTATGCTTATGTTTCTTACTCTTCTTTTTCTTCTTCTTTGCTTTATGAGCTTTATGCCCAGATTGTTCTTGCGAAGCATCCCCAGCACTAGTGATTGGTAGCCCTGGTGGGACACTGGTAGATAATGACACATCCATAGCCACCGGCGGTGGATAGCTATCGTCTAGTGACATCATAGAAGATGTTCCTGGTATTGGTAGACCACTGCTTGTTGTGACCACTTCTTGGATGCTGCCCGCTTGACTGAACATACTACTGTCAAAAGACGTTGGTCCAGGGATATTACTTTGGCTTCCATCTGCAAAATCAAACATACACATAGGGATAATTTCAAAAGGATGCATCTCAGTAATCAATGACAATTACGAAACAATTTATTTCCTCTGATCATTGAAAACAAAATAAAGAAGTAAAATGAAGGAAGGAGACTTCCCGATGACAAAAAACATTGTCACTGGCTGGGGGCCACCTGAATAAATATATATTACAAGTGTCAAAACTATAAATTGTTATTCATGAATACAAATTTCTATGCAGTGATTAATTTGCAATAATCAAAAGAATTCAGAGAAATAATAATTTGCAATAGACACAATTTACACACCTGCTGCTGAATACTGCATGCTATGGGAAGGAGATATATCTCCGGAGTTTGAATCTTCACTCAGTCTTGATGCACCAAAGCTGTGCAGGCTGTCTTGGCTTGCGTCTGACTTGTGTTTTAGTAAACCAATAGCAGGTGAGTTTTGACTTCCCCCATCATTTTTCATGTCACTCTGCAAATTTAACAGTATCAAAACATAGTCCATTTAAATCGAGCATTCTCATATAGATACACATAGTAAAATTGGCTATAAATTGCACATTAAAAAATTGGCTTTGGGACAAATAAAAAATTTAATGTACAGTAGAAGATGCTATACACGTCAACTGTGTAACGCGCTATATTTCACACTATGCTTTTTTACATACAAGGGGCACCCAATGCTAGCATCCTAATTGAGACAATATGGGTGTCCCTAGACCCTCTATGTTTCTCTTTTTTATGTAATCCTTGTAATTAATTTTTGGGCCAAATAAATTCATTTCATTTAAAAATAATTACATTTCATAAAATGTGCTATATTATAATCCATTTTGTATCATTTGTATGAGTCATGTGTAGCATTGCTCTCATCACATATTGCATATGTCGGCTCATATTAAAATTTATGCATGAGTAATAAGCCACCTCAGTTAACAGAAGCCAATTAATAAATTGCATTTGTATCACCACACCAGCTGGAGATTAGAGTTGATGCAGAACAACTAATAAACATCTGATCTCATTTCCTGGATTTGCAATTTCTATATATGGCATTGGATATCCATCCCATAGAATCACAAAAGACACAATATTAGCAATGGCACAGAGGGAGCTGCCAGGAAGACACTTCAACCATTGTTTTACGTAAATGTACAATTGGTTCATTGAATGCCGTTCATGATGTCACATTTAGATGATATTGAACAATGGTTGGACCATCCCCCTCAGTTAATTATGAGATGCCCATTACATCACAGAATAGGACAAATTCAGAACAAACTGTGTACTTACCATGGCAAACCTTCCAAATTCTGAGGTATAGCTTGGAGCACTCATTGTGGTTGGTAGTTTGACAGGAGATGTAGGTAATCCAGTCACATCAACCTTTGGCGAAAGCAAATCACTTTCCTCGCTGTCCGATGGTCTTCCAATCTGATGGCAGGAAGAGAAATATAGTGTCATCATCCACTAATTAAACATCATTATTCAGACAACAGAAGGGGTATATTGTCGGAGTGCCACCAATCTTAAACTTCATCACCTTGTATTACCTTTGCCCGAGCAATCACTTAAGCAACGTCATTTATTATCGGTTATTTTCTGTAGATGCTTGTTCACAGTCAGAGGACACTCCTATGTACAAGTTGGCTCACTTGAAATTCCATTTCGGGGGAAATGTACAACCCTACTAATCCTAAAATCTGTGTCGCGTGATGAAATTACTCTAGTATACAAAATTTATTGTCCTCTGACTGTCACTGGCGCTGACAGCAATAACCGATTACAAAAAACTGTGCCAAGTGAACAGCTCAGTGTCTTGGGTAAGTATTACCTCTGTTAGGCAGCTCTTCAAACAAGCTGACTAAGCTTCAGATCGGTAGCACTGGTATAATAACCAAAATCAATTCATGTTGCTAAATGAACTCATCTGCTTTGCAGAATAATCTGAAGACTAAGTCTATAACTCAATATGAATAAAGATGAGAACATACTAGATAGACAGATAGATACTACTTAAAGCATCATAAAATTCATATGTAGTATGATACATTATGATTTTTCATTTTAAACTTGCTTTAAGTAAATAAAAGTATCTGAATCTACCTTTATTTTGAGTTTAAATTGACTGTCTTCGTTATTAGATGGCTGAGATATGATATTGTGATCAGATGAACTTGTCAGTTGTGAATAGTAAGATGGCAGCGGGGATGACGGCCCTCTTTTCAGCGATTCCCTGTTGCTGGAATAATCCTCGCTGCCTCCTTGGCTCTAAAAATGGGGGGAAAAAAACCATAATTTTAAATTCCAAGACAAACATTTCTTCCTCGACTCCAGTCTATCTTAAATATGCTATTTATGCATTTGAAGCACTACCATACAACATTAATAAAATATTCTTTAAAAACACCAATATGTACTCTGCATGCACACTACATGACATAATTTTGACATAATAAAACATAAAAAAGTTAAAATGTTTCTCCAGCTCATATTTTATTCCACTGTGTGATTGCTGTCAGCACAGCATGTTGTATGGAAGATGAGAAGGATCTCGCATATTTTGGTGTTGCACATTCAGTTCATATTCTGATAATCAACCCACACAACATACCTGGGAAAATTCAGATAGCATGGGCCTATTAATGTGTGTTGTCTTCTCCTTCAAATTCAGTACGAGCAACGACTGCAAGACAAGAGCACAAAGCTAACTCACAACTCAATTTCAAAACATCTTCACGCAGCATGCTTGCTACAAATTCTCACTAATACACTTGACACAAACATGCATGTCCATGCTGACACTTCAACTAAAGTGTTGCTAACTATGCCAGTAGACCTTATACATAGATTATAACCACTACAAAAATACCTCTGGTATTGGTAGACATGACGGTCTGTTCCGCCCATAGAGAGTGTAGTACAGGTGCACAACATCGCAACGAAGCCGTGAATCATAAAAGAAGGTTGAGCTGCAAGTACAACAAGGTTCTTAAGCACTTGAAAAGTATTATAATTATCATTACATAAAAGAACAGTATAAAAAAGTTTGGCTCGTACTTCATATATTTCCATAGCCTTTCAACTAATCCTTCTGTGGCTAGTGGTCCATCTTCGTCCTTCTGGAAAGGCGGATTTTCTGCCAGCATATGAAGAGCTTGATGCCTGGAAAACATAATATATAACAGCATTAATTTCGACCAAAATATCTCGTAATAGTTTGAAGCAGCACTAATCCAGCACATAGATCAATATGTCATACTGATACTTCATTCCTCATTTGCATCATAGTAACAGCCAATTTGACAAGTTGATCTTATAAGTGTAAACTATATAATTTCTGTAAAGACAAAAGGTTCTGCTCAGCAATTTTGGTGACTAGTTCAAAGGAGACAAGAGATTCTGGTATGATAGTGATGACATCATAATGCAAATTGTCTGCAACTGCATTTACCTTATATATGGCTCAGGGTCATTTTCAATCAAATCTAACAACCAGTTCAAGCATTCATAACTTCCTTCCACTGAAAAACAAATTCATCGCATGAAGGTCTCTATGAAAGTGATTCATATAAAATGACCAACTGATATATCAAATAAAATTAATATTGAATTGTCATATTTCCTCATAAAAAATTCATTCTATATCCATTTTCTAAATTGTCATATTTCCTACTTTTCTTGCTTTTTGAACTTAAAATTATTTGAAAATTTAGACTATTACATCCATCGATACTGTGATGTGCAAGAAATAATATATATAATATATATATATATATATAATATTATTAACCTTTGGTGAAATCAACCAGAGCCTCCAGTCCTGCAACTCTAACATCGGTAAAACTTCCATGGGAAGCATAACTCCGAAAGATGCTGTCATCTGGTGGGATGTGGCCAAACTTCTGAAGTTTTCTGATTGCTTTCAAGCAGCTGTTTCAACAAAAAGGCATCGTGGTATTTGTGAATAATTTCTGAGCAAATGTCAGACAAATTAAATGACAACATGGTGTTTCTTGAACATTACCTCACTGTGACAGTCATGCGATAGGATGGCAACAATTTCTCCATGTTTAGATGTCTGGTTATTTCTTCAAGGATAAGCTTGATGTCAGAAGTCAACAGATCTGTGCTCGGTCCCTGACTGTAAAATTAAAGCACACATAAATCATGCAGTTTTTACCTGTATTTTAATAGTCATATTGATTGTGGAAAGGCAGAAGTCTTTTATATCTCATAGGAGCAGGTGCAACGAGATTGCTTCTACTACATACAATATCTATAAAATCAAATGCTGACTTCTGTCAAATGTAACCTTGTCTTTGATCCTTTGCTCGGACAAACGTGTTGACTGTTGAGTGAAAATATCCTTAGGGCTTTGTGACCCAATGTTATTCAATTAACCATGTGCCCAACTTGATATATCAACCAAACGAGGTAATTTTAATATTTGGTTGGTAACAGCAATCACAATCTTACCCCGTAATAGTGACAGTGGTCACAGCAGGACTGACAGTGTTAGCAAGAGCCTCGATCATGGCAGACCTGTAGTAGTTGTCGGAGTACTTGTTGCGCATGTTGTCATTGTACTTGAACAAGTCTAACAGGAATTTTACAACTTCTTGTGGACAAATGCTGTGAATATTTCTCAAGGATGACATTGCAACAGGAATAGTCTGTAAAAAGAAAAATCGTCAACACATGACTTATGTGACTTCATTGCAAAACAAAAGATATATATGATTTGCTAGACAGCATACTGACCTTTTCAAGAAAATAACCCTGGAAGCTTGTGAAATTATTTTGGCGCACTATCTCCGGACATGAATGTGAACCGAACATCTTTCTAAAGATCGCCATCATGGCTGGAGGACCAGCCCATCCAGACACCATCAAATTAGCAACCTACAAATAAAAGTATAATTCAATGGCTTCACATTTTACCAAATCATGTTTTAAACTAACTAAAATCCGTAACCTGTCACATCATTAGCCTAGAAAGCTGATAAAAATAATTACACAACACTCAAATTGAAGAAAATGTAACAAACATGAAACAAAAATAAATAAAGAACAAAACATCCTTGAACTTAAAAACTCAGAATAAAAAAAATATTATACAAACAGATGGTCACATTCAGAATGAGACATACCACTGCCTGTTAAAATAAAATGAATTTGAGAAACACTACACACAAAAATGCATACTATTCTAAAATAACTAAAAATAGATTGAGAAGATTCTTTTAGTACTACCTTTGCCAAGGCATACGCTGCCTGCATTCGAATTCGGTAGAAAACTTGTTCATTTTCAATAGTGTCTGTCAGGGCCAGTCTTGTTGCCGGTGATGGGTAATTTTCCAGTGCAAGGATAGCCTAAAAAAAGATATCAAATATTAAAAAATTTCACTAACACAATATGCTAGTAACCACAAAAGATAGTTACTGTAAAAATCAACCTGTGACTGGGCCACCACATCGCGTTCATATTTAAGCATGTACTGCCACATGAAATCAGGCTGTTCCAGGTTAACCGTCTGGAGGAGTGTCATATCTGGGTCGACTCTCAACCACAACACGGGAGAATCAGCACTGAAAATAAAAACAGAATAAATTTTAAGCATACTAATTCCAAAACACGCTACAGCAGGAATTTAACAAAAAATATTTTGACTTACTCCATCTGACTAAGATCCATATCCACTTCCTCACCAGTGCACAAAGGAATTTTCTTCTTCTTATTCCTGAATGAGACACAAAAATTAGTTTAATACCAAGGGCTGAACCAGGCAAATGTACCAGAATTGTTCCAAATAGTTAAAACCTACCTCCTGCTCTTGGAATGGCAAGTGATCTCAAACTTAGTTTTGTTCTCTTCAATCTTAAATGTGTGGTTGAACGTTCCGTCAAGTTCTTGGATAGCAACAGTCAAAGGACCCTAAAAAGACCAAGAAAACACAAGTGGCTTAGAGCTTTGATGCTTTTATTGACAGTGATTACTATATCTATGTGTGTATAGTACAAAATATTTCACCCCTAACCTAATTAGCATACAGTTAGGGAAAGGGGATGGGTCATATCATTCACATGGGTGATTTATATATTCAAATTTGTACTGGTTTGTCAAACTTGGAAAAATTAGGTTGCAATATTCTCGAAATGGCACTATGCACGCATAAATACAGTATATCATCTGCAATGACATGTGAGCCAATAGGAAGATTTACCTGATTGGTAAAAGTTAACATACCACATATCTGTGAGCCCCTCTTGCAGTCATGTCTTGCTTCAGCTCAAGTTCAACCACATTTCTCTTTCTATTGAAGACAAAGCTCCCATGAAAATGTGCACAGCCACTTGTCTGTCTGTTACAGTAAAGGACAATTTCTAAATTCAAAAGATAATTTTGATTGATTGATTGGTTTTTTAATTTTTTCTAAAATAGTGAATGACAGAATACATGGAAATATCTCTGCATGAAATAATAGTCTTGCAGATAACTGAGTCATCACTGTTAATCAACAGTAACTTATAGAATTTGAAATGTTAAACAGTTTTCAAAAGGATACACCCATTGCTCAATGAAAGTCTTCACTTCTTTTCCAGTAACAGTTGACAAGCCTCGTAAAAACTGAAGAATAGAGTAAAATGCAGCATTTAAAATATCATCCACAATTTAATAATAGAACTTTGAGATCAAACTGTAAGTAAATAGTATAAAACACCCACTGAATTGGTAGATAGTAGCATATTAATCCAGGTGTTTGAAGTGTACTTCTGTTGCACTGCATTCTGAGCCAGGGATTGCAATTTGTTGTAAGCCTGAATGTAATAAAGTTTAAATTTCAAGCATCAGATCATATAACACAGAGTAAACTTTTTGCATTTTCATAATAGGACTGCTTACTGCTAAACTTAACTCTAAAACACTTGGAATATTTACCATACACCATCTTGACGCAAGACACCTTTAAACAGGTAAACTATAATATTTATACAAATGCAGATCACTTTCTTCATTTGTAGATGATATCTCTGAAGAACTCTTTACCTGAAGCAATAATTCTCTTCCGATGCGAATCTCAAGCATTCTCATAATCATCAAAGCTTTCTGTTCATACACTTCATGATAATCTGCTGGAATGGTGTGAGGGTTCCTGGTGGAGAAGTACATAGGGTTTTCTTTGCTAGCCTCTGGATCCAATACAATTCCCCCAATGTTTGACTCATATTCTGTCACTCTTTTTAATACCTATGTTAGGAAAAATTAATACCATTTAACATTAACATTAAAGTGTGCATAAAAGGAAGGAATTAAGTCTGTCATTGGAATTTGGAAATCGCCTTACCGCTGCAATGTAATGACGATATTCACTGTTTCCTAATGCTTTCCTTCTGTACAACGATGCAAGATATGCTGAGATGCCATTGGGTAGCCAAGCATCACACCTGAAAAAGATAAAGGTATTCAACGATTGCACTGTCAATCAATCTCTATGGTGTTCGGTGATGAAATCTGAGTCATTTTACTCCCTAACTTACCATGAATGCATCGTGATGAAACAGCCGAAGAATTGCTGAGCAATCGCATGTGCCATGGTCAAGCGTGATTTTGGTACCTGATCAATAATTCTCTTGGAGTGCAATATGTTGGTGCTGCAATGAAGTATTTACATACGGAGCCATACAATTATTAATCTATTCACTGAGTAAGTAAACATCACACTGTTGCAATAACGAATCAAACGATGATAAAAATCTTACCTAAAGATGGTCATAGTAGCATATGGAGAGGAATCACAATACGCCTGGTCCACAAAAACCTGTTTATAACAGGAGTAAGGATATCTGCACGACATAATTTCTTCATAGAACTCGAACACCTGAAAATTAAATCTCACTGTAATAACATTATCTCTTCATAAAGATCAGTACCTCACTAACTGACCTTATACAACTGTACATGTAACATTAACTTACATCATGCAAAAATGAAGTTGACTGCTTCAGGACCGGCATCAAATGTGGCAAACAGAAGTGAGTAACCTCATGCATATTGGGGTCTACCAATACTTCAAATGGACTGGAAAAAATAATAGTTGAAATTCATTCAATGTTGATGCACCAGGGTTTCTTAAGATAGCCTCAAAAAAATACTGTGGACTTACCCAACAGCCACTGCAATATTTGGAGCAGCAGTAGGTACTGACAGAAAGTAATGGTATGTCTTTTTTCTCAGATCTGTTGTGTAAACTGTTTCGATGAGATCACCGCAAGACACAGCTGTCATATACATGTCAACTGTCAATTCCAATTTCCATGTGCAAACTTCAGAGTAGCTATCGATGCATGGAAACCAAAGCCTGACAAGGAGAACATAATATTGCATAGGCATGGGGGAACAAAAACCATAATTTAAAAGATAAATCAAGAATTCCTACTAGTTATACATACTGAACATTTAGTGTGTTTTGATGAATAATGGAAATCTATATATCTATCTGTTACAGTAATACTGTAATACCAAATGCCTTATGCATTCTCGGCATGTTTAAACAAATACCTGGAAGAGTTTTCATGTCCATAAGTAAAAAGATGAGCACCTCTGTCAAGCATAGTGCCATCAATATCAGGAACAACAAACTTAATGCCACCTTGCGGTTCTTCCAAAGAGAATTCAATGCACACCCTCATTGGTTTCATTTCTGAAACAGGTAAACAATGTCAGCTCAAATTGCAACAACCATTACTTCAGTAAATCACTATGATTGCATAGCAAACATCCGAATGTATTTCTACCTGAAATAAGAGGAACAGCTTCTGAGGGAATTCGAATTGTCACTTCTCCTAAAGCCATATCTGCATCGACTGCTGTCATGGCATTGTAGTGACAGCCTTCAAAATAATCCAGATTTCTTCTGAAATGATGCAAACAAAAATCAAAAGTAAAACCACTGATATGCCCCATCAGTATATAATGTGATGACAAGTAGTTATTAATATGAAACATTTGTGACTTACTGTTTACCATCCTCTTGGCAGATCTCCAGAGTTGGGTCATTGTATAAAAAGGGAGCCTCCCATACATCATTGATAGACACCCTGTAGATACTTATCAAATAGTCAAGGAATAAACAACAACTGTCAGTCTAGGTTTGCATTCAAGCCTGGCATCACATCATGAAGCAACAAATACCCCTTTTAATTTTTTTATAATTTTTTTTTTATAACTAAAAGCAATGAACTTTACTGTCTACATAGAAATTCTCAATTGTAGATGATAAAGTTCATTGCTTTCTGTTTCAGTAGACTTCTTCAATTAAATTATTGATAATTGTTTGTCAGAATTATTTTGTTTTGGGCTTCTGACAAAAATGGACATTTGACACTCATTTTTTTTTGCTTTTGAACCTTGATTCATAGGGGGAAATATAAAAACTCCACGACCGGAAACAACATTTTTTTCAGTCTGCCCCATCGCATCATGATTCATGCAGCAAAAAATACCATTTTAAAATTTTTATTTTTTAAACCAAAAGCAATGAACTTTACAGTCTACACACAAATTCTCGTTTGTAGATTATAAAGTTCATTGCATTCAGTAGACTGCTTTAATTAAATTTAAAATTGTTTGTCAGAAAAAGGATATGACATTGTTTGCTGTTTATCTTCAGTCGCTTGAGATCAGGCTTCAGAGGATGAATCAACATTTCCACATATCCCTGCAATATAATGACGTTAATACAACTTCAAACATCTAAGTACAGTGTATCACTAAATGAAACAACATGAATTCATACTTAATGAAATGTAAAACTGTATTAACTCACAATAAGAGATTGCCTTTCGAAATTGAAGGCAGTGATGCATAGGGTCTGATGGGCTACAAAAAATAAGAAGTAAAATCATTTTCAACATGCTCAAGTAATAAACACAACAAACAGTGGTTGAGGAAATTTGGATTACCGTATTCAGTAGGCACTCACAGTTTCATACCAGGGCCAATTAGACATTACATATCAACCATGTTTAAAAAGTTTTAAGTTTTGTGTTGCATTGCTTAAATATATGATGCTACTTAACTTGCACCATTAGTCCCAGTCCCTTCCCAGTTTTGCAAACAATGACCACACCTCAACCGTACCCCTTTCCCAACCTATTCCCAACTCTTCCCCTACACCTAACACATGAAAAGACCAGTTGGTAAGTTGAATAAAGCAGGCTGGTATTGGGAGGAGGGGGTTACATGGGCTATAGCAGTGCATGTGACATATGACTCAATGATTATCTATGGTGGTCAGTCTACCATCAGTGAATGAATTATCAAATACAAATGATATAAAGCATTTAAAAGAAGCAAAACTAATTGATATTATTTAACTGGGGCATAGCTGTCAACATTTAATGTCATACCACATCAGTTTTGCTTTGCTTTATATTTTATGTAGATTTTACTATTGGTTTTATTATTTAGTTTTAAGTTGCCTTAATGCTCTCCCACAACCCTTTTATTTTTCTTCATATGATTTAGATAATTGTAGAGGGTGAGACTACAATAAATAGACTTCCACTACTAACACCGCTACTATTTTCTGCTATACAATGATTTTGTCATTTTGCAATACTACTTTGTCATTCTCCATCTTATTTTAATTTTGAAAGTTCGTCACAAAGCTAAAAATTTAACATTTCTCGCTCTGAACAGCTAGTCAATTAATGTAATTAGCCAGTATAGTTGATTGAGAGGGCATTACTTTTTTTTATAATGCACTTGACAGACTACTTAACTGTCAACCAATGATTGACAGGGGTTGAAGAAGCTATTAAGTTACACAGGCAACATTGAAACAGTTGATTGAATCAACAGTTAAGTTACTGTGTAGCTCTGTGTCTGTGCCACTGTGGTCAAGTGTGGAGGACGTCCGTCACCTAGGACTGTATAAGCATTTTAATTGCAATCAACAAGTCTGGGCTACATACCCAGTCGAAACTGGCGTCCACCCTCTGCACTCTTGTCCTTCTTCATCTTCAAACAATGATCTGGTACGTAATCATGGTAATTTCTACATAATTCTTGTCACTCGACTTCTTTAGCGGTCTATTTCAAACAATCTCCTTTATCGCTCATTCCTGATTGGGTTATTTTGATTTGGAATAAGATCAAAAGAGCGTGCTTCTCACATAATTAGACATTTTAACAATATTCATTTGAAGAAATAAATTATTGTGCAATCAGTTAAAGTTATTTTGGTTATAAAAAGGAGAATTATTATTCGAGGCTAATATGACTAAAACCGTTCATGACGGTATTAAAGGTCAAGGCCGTTGAGTATTTTGCCACGTCTGGAAGAAGTCTGTCGTGATTTTAATAAAAACGCTTTCTCTTGGATAATAGATACAAAGTTTATTACATCACCTTCATGTATGTAATGTGATAACTTATATTTTTGATTGTATACCGGGATTTATTGGTTTTGTATCGCTCATACGTGCCAAAATTACGTGAATAATGAATCTTCATTCATTCCGTGTTTTCATGTTCTATACTACTATAGCTGTCATGTGGATTCCTAAACATTATTCTTTTCAGACTCAGAGACTGTGAATTCTATCAACATATGAAGGATGGCTAGTCCACGCACACGACGAGTTCTAAAAGACCTCAAAGCTGATGATGAAAATGGAGTAAGTCGATTGTAGATTGTAGATACAGGTCCCTGTAAATTGTGTAATTTGTCGTTTTTCCTTAATTTACCTTACGTCCTTAGACGTAGTGTAATAAAAAAAAACTGCATTAGTAATGTCAATGAAATTTTATATACAGTGCCTATCAGCAAAGTTTCCACAACAGGGTTACCCACTAGTTTAAAAAAGAAAGGTTTAACACTGCTAACTGCAATAATCGCTATATGTCCGGCTGTTTTCATCGTAAATTCTGACATTGATCAAGAGATCAATGTAAATAATTCTGATAATCCAATTTTTGATGGATAGTGTGGATAAATTTGTCGTTATCTGCCTTATGTTTCAGAATTGTTTTGAGTGTGGGACTCACAATCCACAATGGGTTAGTGTTACTTATGGCATTTGGATTTGTCTGGAATGCTCTGGCAAACACAGAGGTCTGGGAGTGCATCTCAGGTGGGTTTCACTGTAATATATTGAAAGGATGTTGAAACTTAAAGCAGGAAAACATGTTGTTCAAGATTTTCTGTATAGCATGAGACTTGAGTGTTAACTTTTGATAAGTTCAGTTTCTACCAATTACATAAATTATTGATTCATGATAATTACTCTTTTTTCCAGTTTTGTGAGATCAGTCAGTATGGATAAATGGAAAGATATGGAATTAGAAAAGATGAAGGTTGGTGGTAATAGAAGAGCTAGGGTGTTTTTTGAAAGTCAGGAAGATTACGAAGATGGCATGTCAATGCAAGAGAAATACAACAGCAAATGTGCAGCTTTATATCGGGACAAGGTGAGTGAAGTTATAGCGGATTCATAACATTCTATTGAGTAATAACATTCATATCATTAAAATGGAGTTTTAAGATATTTCACCATTTCATTATACATTTTTCTGGATTATTTTGCAGATCACAACAGAGGCTCTAGGCAAGCCTTGGTCAGTAGAAACCTCTTCAGCAAGAAATTATGTGCCCATGACAGTCTCAAGTGGGCTGAGAACCAGCGGATCTAGTAGTAATATGAATGCAATGAATGGTAATCAAGGATTCGGCAGTCAAGGAGGGTACCAGTCATCCCCCATGGGTTTCACAAAGTTAGTATAAACAACTAAATTATTTACTACTACTACTACTGTAGTTTGATCATATATTTGAGTTTTTTTGATAGTTTATGATAAAAAAAAGGAGCCCTATGTATATGCTTTGTAAGTAAATTAGCTATCAGCTACTGCAGTTACTGCCATAACAGGGAAATGCCATCTTCATGATCTTGTTTAATGTGGAGTAATCACAAAAATTGGGTGAATTCTTGAAAAGCTATCCATTTGCCATATTGGCAATTTGCAATAAAGTTTAGATGGCCTCAAATTTAAGCAGCCAATCTGAACCTAGTAGAGTAAAAAAAAAATTTAGATTCCAGAAACTGTATACTTCCAGTGGGTGCTTAAACTTGTGCTCTGTTATTTGTAGGGAAGATATTGATAAACACAAAGAAGATTTCTTCAGCCAGAGGCAAGCAGAAAATGCATCAAGACCTGAGTAAGTGAAGTTTAAACTTGACAGATGTACTATTTCAACGTGTCAAGAAATTATGTATAACTTGGAAGTTCAGCTTTTTTTGTTGTTGTGGTTTTAAATGGGTAATTTACTTTCCAGCCATTTGCCACCTAGCCAGGGTGGGAAGTATGTTGGTTTCGGCAGTGCACCTGCCCCGGTGGAAACGCCAGGAAGCGACTGGTCAGCTGCCTCTTGGAGCAGCAGCTTATCTTCTGTAAGTAATTTTACAAATTTGTATTGTCAAACCTGTAAGTGCAGACTCTAAACAGTTTGAAAATATAAATAAAACCCCATTTTCTTTGTGGCTGAAATTCTAATTATTCAATTATTATAATAAATAAGTGTCCGAGAAAGAATTTCTGTCAAATGTTCTCAGTGATGCTTACTTATAGATATATACATTCTACCACAACTCATTTCCATCTATTAATAAGGTATCAAAAGGCAGAATTTTGATAACTTTTTACCCAAAGCAGACTTCTCTTTCTGTTCTCCAGGAAGACCCAAAAAATTTGAAAAAATACAGAATGTCGCATGCCAAAGTCTGACTGTAATGCCCTAACTAATAGACAAAGAAAAACCAACTAATTTTTGGCAATATCAGTCTCTCTTATAATGTCTTGTGTCCAGGTACCACTGATTATTACTTTTTAATTCATGGAACTTTGAGCTGCATCTCACACACCAAAATTTCACTTAAGCAACCAATAAACGCATTCATGACTAATGATATATTTATTAATTATAACAAATAACCTCAAAAAATGTACCTTGACCACTTAAATCTAATCATAACTAGTTTGGTTCTGCGCTGTCGATGTAAGGGGTCTTGTATCCATTGGTTATGTTACCATGTTCCATTTATAAAAGAAACATTTGCATAGAGCACCAGATGGCATTGCAACTCCCAACAGAACAGCCCTGGTGTTAAAAATGTGCTAACTTGATCTCAGACGTAATCATGCTGTGTGCTTAGAATGCACCACGAGCACTTGAATTTATATTAAGTAGGTAGCTCAATACATGATATTACAATAAATAAATATGATATATATGAAGATACCCAGGTCTGGGCACAAAATAAATCAAATGCTCGTGTAATGCACATTATGTGTTCAAGTATTTACATGCATTGCATTTGTTTTATTTCATAACTTCACAAAAAATATTGATTTGAATTGCAAGGACAGCTATATTGCTTTGGCCATGGTTAACATTTTTGATATATTTTCCTTGTCAGTGTTATATCTGGCATGATAACATAAATTGCGAAAAAATTAAGATTCCTCCAGTTGATTAGGTTATTCTTTGTGTTCTATAGGGATGGACATCAATAGCTGCCTCTGCTTCGAAGATTGCGAATACTGCAACTGAAAAGGTAGGACCCTTTTCACTAATTGTAAATTTTCTTGTGTGGCATAGAATGTACTCCACAGTTGGTGTTCATGTGTAGCTCTGATGAATAACTTATCTGAAGTTAAAATATTGGGATAAAAGGTAAAATTGTGTTGGATTGTATATTTGATAATATAAGTAAGTGAGGCAAAGGTTTAATAAAAAATTAACTGATCAGGGTGTTAGTGGGAAGTATTTCTAGTAATTGTAATACAAAAGTTTCGCCAACTCAATTCAGATAAAATTGAGGGCGAAGGGTCATATTATTGAACTTGGAACAAAAAACAATAGATATGAAAAGGGGGAATTGCATAGTGCTTGAAATCATATTTTGCATGCTTAAGTGTGATATTGTTTAAATGTAGAAATTATGGTGCACAGTCCAGTTAGTTTTAATAATACGGGTAATCAATATACACTCGCAGCTTTACATTTTTTACCATCATGCCAATATAGGACCGAGCAGAAAAGTGGTTACATTGGCAAAGAAAGCAATTTTTTCAGTCTTTCAAAGTGCCTCTGCCACATTATATTGGTTGTTATGGTTTGTAGATTTAAGTTGTGAAAGGCCATTGAATACCTCCAACAAACCCTGAATCTTTATAAAACACAGTAATTAACTTGCTGTGATCATCCCTTTGTTGGTCTTATCTCTTCCCTGGTTGGGCATATTCAATGGCTTTTTGAAAGATGTTTTCACTGTTTTAAAACAAAACAAAGCATTGATTACATCACATGAGACTTTGGCAGGGTTATTTTCAGTGCTTGCCCTACTCACTGGGTAACCACTACATATGGAAGGTGTTTTGAGTATTTGATATAGGTTACTGAAAATATGGAACAATTTTTTGTGGGGGGAAAAAAAAATTGTCAAAAACTTACTTTACCCCATTTATTCAATGTATTTGAGGAGTTAGTGGACAAGGTATCATGAAAATATGAGACTGGTCAAGCTTCAGCAAAATAGGGCCTCTGCATGGTTTTCTCAGGGACTACTTTTTTTAGAATCTCTTTGTTTTGCTAAAAATTAAAGCTTTTGCAAAAAATTTAAAGTGGCTCTTTTCCACTGTTATGTTACGGTATGTTTATTTTGCTTATTCCTCTGTATGTACGTAACATTGTCATGTTTCTGTTATTGATACATTAGACATATATCCGCATGATAGATGAGTGGCAGCTGGAGTTTGACATGTGTTGCTCAATGTGTGTCATTCCCAGCCTCAGTTAGTTAGCACCTGTTGGATGGTAGCAGTGAGCTAGACATCATTCTGCAGGTCAGATAATTATCTTATCATTCTAATATCTAATGCTTATATGTATGGATGTAGATTTATTACCCACTGAAGTATGATATCTGTTGGTTTGCACTGCATGATGTTGAAACAGGTAATTGTTTAAGAAAATGCCTCATAAAATGTATTCAATGTACATACTGAGTGGGAGGATTGTGAAGGACTGTTAAAGTCAATATTGGCACGAATATAATACTTTGTAGAATATACAGGATTACAGTAACACATACTGAGTTTAGACATTTCAGCAGTAATGCAAAATACTTTCCCCACACGTTCCATCAGTGTGGTGTGTCTATATATCAGTTTAAGGCAGTAAAATTTTATGTGATGCTGTTTTTACGAAAGGCTATGTGTGGTTTCATATGTCTAGTTACCTAACGCGATGGAAGAGTAGAAAATGGAAAAGTGACAAGCAAATAGGATAAACAAATATGAAGCTAGTCCAGGTTTACTGCCTAATTAAGCTGGGAATATCTGTAAGTGAAGAGAACAGCAACGGTTTATGGGTTTGATTATTTGGGGATACCCATGGCTTTAGCTAGGCAATCATGGAAGTGAGAAGAGCAGTGTTTGTGGATTGGTCGATGGTGTAATTAGATCAGTGATTGATTGGCTCAAGGTTATGGGGGTCATTCCTTTATTAGGGCTGTTGGGGTCCTACCTACCCAACTTAATACCTGATAGCTGTTTGCCAGCTAGATTACATGCTTTGGATGTTGCTTATTGTATCTCATTAACCTGAATACTTAATGTTAAATAATGTTCTAAACTAGCTGAGTGATGAGAGCAATCTGTCATGCACCTTTGAACTTCCCATTCCTGTAGTATGCAGTTGAAGGCTGTTGTCTAGTTTCATTGCCTCAAAAGAACTGTTTCTCTGTGTTCTCTAGAATTAGCGTTCAGAGACTGTCATCAGCAATTCTGTTGTGGTGCGTCAGGCACCTTTGTATTATAGACTTGCCTCGACCAGAAGCAAAGCATAGAGCGAAGCATATAGTGGGATTACCATGGGCGTTGGAATGACCTTGGGGAGGACTTTAAATCACCAAGGTCATTACGAGCATTTGGGGACACATAAATCGCAAGGATAGATTCCTGTACATTGTGAATAAGCTAGGTCACTGCTGCACTGCTTCAATTATATCAATAATTTGCAACTTACAATTTGCTGAAATGAGAAATGATGGAATAAAGCAACAAGATAGTTGTGACCCGATGGGTCCTGGGAGAGTGAGACATTCTGCGCAGAGGGATATTTGCACATTGCAAGGTCTCGACTCTCATTTCCGGGGGTCCTGATAGAGGTCGCTCAAGGCTAGCCTGAGAAAGCCCATCTCTATGATGCAACCCTGACATGCATTTCCAGAAGTTCTTGATGGACTGTTGACAGAGTGATATTGAGAAGCCTTATGCACAGTAAATCCATTTTAAAAATATAGTGTCTTCTTATTATACTGTTGGTATCTTTCAAGGCCTGGGTGTTAATCATGTGCCTTGTATGCATGGTCTGCTTCCAATCTGCTGTGGCAGGTGATATAAGGCAAACGACCAGGGCACTATGGTTGCAGTCCAGATATTAGGGTCATGTCTCCCAGAAACTGGAAAATGTTAGAGATTTCTCATGGTGGCTCTGGGGAAACAGAAAGAATTGTAAAAGTGTCATATGTATGCAGGGCTCACATCTTGCATCCTTTTGTAATGTTTCATCAGAGAAATAAGAATCACTTTGGGATTTCCTCCATGGTGCCTTGCTAGTACATCATGCTGCAGTGACTCGGGTTTTGCCCTTTCTTGAAGGATGCTAATGCTGTGTTTGCCGAGCGATTTTTCAACGGCTTTGATTTTGGCTCTGGGATAACTTGATAAGCGCAGTGTGGTTACATAAGGATTATCCTTGGCTAATTTGTCAACGGCGTTAAGCCGAGGAAGTGGAAGAGAGGACAGCAGCCTTTCAGCCAGATGGGAGAAGGGATTTTCAGATGCAGCTAGATCTCAACACCACAACTGCTAATATTCCATGTTTAAGATGCTCAGATTCATCAAAAGGGTATGATACCATACTAATCTCCTGTCTGCCAAAAGAATCGTCCTGCAACGAAATCAATGGTACTACAGTAATGGCATTATTGGGTGATTGGCTAAATGTAGGGATTGATTGATGGATTGATTGATGTATTGATTGTACTAGGCACCCTCCTTTATCTCAGTGAATTCTCATGTTAGGAAGACCCTGCTTATAGTTGGACGATACCCTACTTCGAAAATTGTAATCTAGGACTGCTGCAGAAACAGGGCTAAAGCTTATGCTAATTGACGGTCATATTATCTGAATGAGTATTGCCGGGGACCAGTCTAAAGAGTTTGCTCAGCTACTTTAGCTATTTCCTGATGAAGTTGCATCTTTCTTGACAACTGTATGACTTCATTTCTTAAGATATAAAAGCTGGATGTGTAAAATGCAATGTTGAAGGATGCAGAGAGCGCATTGACATTCAAAGATGCATTTTGTGCTACCCTTTGTGCATAGCTGAATGCTAATATGTGGCGCAACCTCAATGGCTTGCCAGATGATGCAGCCTAGATTAGCACTTACCAATGTTTATATATGTAAGCTTTCAATGTGTCACATTGACCACTTAGAACAAATGTAGGATAGGGCTTCGTGGCAAACACTCATTGCGAATGCTTCCTACAGCATAGAGAGTAATAAGGAGCATTTGCTTGCTTTGCGAAACTGTGGTCAATGGTCAGTCGTGAGTTATGCGAGGGCAGAGTGGTCGAAAGACTATGAGGAGAGAAATGTTTCAGAGGGCAGAGGTTGTCATGATGTGGACATTGATAGAAGTGTTGTGTTTAATACACTGCAGCTCTGGGGATTTATTCATAGCAATATTTTTTGCCCTTTTGATGTCTGATGAAAGCTGCAGTCCTTGTGGAAGTTTAGATGAATGATGCAGACTTTATACTCTGTTTTAAGTGGAGACATGGTTTATGCTGCTACTGGAATGTGATTTATCATATAGTTTTCGGTGAATTTTTATTGGTGGTGTGAAATTATAGGTCTATTAAATGAGCACCTTCTCAATGATTAGACATTTTTTTTGCAAAATATACCTCAGATATGGCTTTATTAATTTCGCAGTTATTAGTTTCAGTTTCCTTAGTAAGTTTATATTCTGTATGTTGAAATGTAACTCTAATAGTAGTTACTGGACCACTACTACTTTATGTCTTGACTCACTTCAGTGTAAAAATCTACTGTTGCTTCACTTACCTGTTCTGTTTTATAAGAAGGGACAAATGTATTGACTTTTTTGGTCAATTTATTCCATAGAAACCGATCAGCCTCAAACGAATAATTATTTACTTCTTCAGTCATCACCTCTATGTTATTTTTTAGTTTTCCCTCTTTTCACCTCTTGGTCATCGTCAAATCTTTGCCTTTCGTTCGGTTTGGAATTATCGCCTAACTCCAGTATATTTTACTCAGTGCCTGTCTGGCCTTTTGTTGGTAATCTGCTGTGTTCGTTTGCCTGTCTGTCTTGTGGTCATTGGCTCAATAGAGAGGCTGCAGCAAAAAATGCCTTTTGATGCAGGGAAGCAGAGATTGATGCTGCCCCTAGCTGCCCTGGTCCTACATGCCAATACAGGATGATCTATCTCGCCTAGCCTTTAACCCCCTGATGTGTGACTTCTGTTAGCACCAGACATTGTCTGCTTTTCACCCTCTGTAGGTCTGACCCTTCTCTCCAACACCTGGTATTATCCTTTTTCACCCCCTACCACGGTTATTCTCACTTCCAATCGAGTTTCTGACACTTTCTGTACTTTTATTTGCATTGCAATACGACCTTTACACATGTACTGTACAGTACTACACAGGTTTTATAAACTGAAAAGAAAAATCAGAAGAAGTAGTATGCATGGTCATGTGATAGCTGATAATGTTATCCATTGCTCTTTAGCGTATTGTATTTATGCTTTAGTTATGACAGTGAGTGCATATCAAATATTTCTACAGATGTACAGTGCCTTCATAATCTCAGAGCTTACGTGTACATTTAACGCTGATAGTGTTTTCATCATACTATTTCTGCATGTGTTAAAGGTATTACATGTTCCGCCAAATTCATGGAGTTGGAAACCATTATCATGAATGTAGGACTCTCATTGACTGAGGGATTGCTTTAACCAATGGGAGTCCTGGATTCACATGACATCATCTGGGGTTTAGCTTCCAAGTGATTGTTTTCCAACTCTATGAATTTGGCTGTAATTTAGTGAAGTATTTGTCCATTGAAAATGTCACTGTCATTTCACTGAATACGTACACAGAGCTTTTCACTGATATCTAGATTGTTAATGGCAGGCGAAACAGTTTTGTGTAATTGGTTGAGAGGTCTTTAGCCTGTGTGCATGTTTAATCCAGTTCAACCAATTCATCTGGATTAAACTGCTCACTGAATGGGGACCCAGCATCTGTAGTGCAAGAGCATGACGTCTGACTCGTGGATAGCAAATAGACGATGAACCAAGCCAATTTAACTGTAACAAAATTAAGCGGTGTGTACAAAGTTAGTGAAAGGGCAGTAATAATCATAGCTTCCAAGCAATACATTTCATCATATCAAATATGTACGTCTCCAGATCTTCTTTCTATTGTTGGTTTTTCTGACCTCTGTCTGAGGCTTTCAGAAAATGCATCAAAAGGGAGAATAACAGAAGGGGAAATCTCCATCACTGCTCCTTAACAATACCACAATACCAATGTCAAGATCCAGACCTTGCCTCCATTCACAACATCCCTTCCTCCATTCGCAATACATACCTGGGACTTGGCTATGTCATCTCCACTGACACCTCAAAGCATCTTGTGAATGGAAGAGAAAGTCTGCCATCCTATGACTTTCTTAGTAAATGCATTGGGTAAAGTTGATAAAGTTTCTTCTATAAGCCAATGTTAAGGCTGCACTGCTTTTTTGGACACTTTGAGAGCACTGAACAATGATTGTCATAGATTTGTTGAAATAAATATGAAGAAATTATGCTCTAATCAATAGCCTTGGATGCTGGCTAGCAAATTAATCTCATTTCCTCTCCGCTTGTCACTCCAGCTTTGTTTCTCTGCAGTGTTATCAAGATATTGCCTTATCTGGATCGCTTTTTTGCCTAGATTTGTTTCCCAAGCTCTATAGAGACTGCCTATCAGAATATCACTGTATGCCAATTGGGTGGGCACAGAACAATTCTGTTTTCTATCCCCAAGTCTTGTACAATTAATTCACTGTGACAATCCAAGGCAATACAGTTTTCACTCTGCACAATACTGAGGCAAGTACATAACCCATACCACAGTGACAGTGACACATATCCTCAGTGTCTTGCTTATGTGCAACGTATTTACTTAAATATTTCCTCTGTCTGGAGTCAGGAATCGCCAGTGTTATCACATTCATGTAATGTTACTACCATCCACATTTTGTAGAGTAATGGGCTGAAACATTGCGCTATTAAACTTGTTAAGTGTAGAGCTTTTCCTGTCGTAATGTCAAACAGGAGTCTCTAACCGCAGTTGCATTCTCTCCACATTTTTGTGTGAAATATCATCCTCAGAGTAATACATTTTGCTTTCACTACCATCCGCAGTGCAGTGTGTGAAAAAATCTATAATATTATGTAATTCAGTAACATTGAAACTGATCCAGGCTGTTTCCAGGCTGTTTCCAGGCAGACCTTTTTTCCCCAACAGATTTTTGCCATTTACATGCGGGTTTTTGTTTGAGTGGCTGGACGTAGGACAGCTCATTACCAGAGCTGGTGTCATCTTCGAAAGCCCACGCAGCATCTTTTCCATTCATTTGCAATAGCTTAACAGGAAGGCAAGCAACAAGAAAATGTTGTTTGGTCTGATATGTGTACAACATGTCATGTGCAAAATCTTTTGTTGAAAAAACTTGTGTATCACTCTTGAGTTACAGAGCCTACAAAGGATCTTGATTGTCTGGAGTGGCACAAATATGCATTTGTGCTCAGATCAATGTTGCCTTGTATGAGCTGCACATAAGTGCATAGCTATTACAAAATAGATTGTTGAATTACTCTGTGGAAATGCCCATCTTTCCTGTTTTATTCCATTATATTCTACATCAGGTGTTGAAATGAAAGAGCCTCGGGTTTCTTAGCATTTCATCTGTAGCTATTTCATGCAGTTTGTTGTGTCCCTGAGGCATGTAACCGTTCACAGAGAAAGTGACAAAGTGCCTGCTTAGGAATAGACTCGTTTGGGAGTGTGGCAAACAGCTGCCTATCACATGGACAAAGTGATATTTGTGGAGAGCATCGGTCCATGCCTCTGCAAGGCTTCGTCAACAAGATCAAATCTGGAAGCGTAGAGCCGAGCCATGAGCGGAGTGTGCAATAAGAGCCTGAGTCGACTACGCACGTCTTGGTTACCAGAAATCTATTGGCTTAGAGGACGATTTTGGAAACGTTGAAAGAGATGAAGCACTTGGGGGAAAATTGCACTCTCCTCTGTATTTCAAAAGCCTATTAGTCACAAGAAAGCAACTCCCCAAATGGAGTTATGAACAAGTGAGAAATAGGCTTGGGGATTCCAGCAATCTATAAGGAGTGAAATAGTCTTTGGTGCTACAAAGAAATCCAATATGGAAATACAGCTATCCATTATTCAGATGAAATGGGATGCTTTGTACTGTGTGTGTGCTTCAGTAGTTGATAGTCAATGTTTGCTGTTTTGATTACTAATATTGGGAATTTATGAATATTTCGTTTCAAAATATTAAATTGAACATTTGTGAATTTCCATGAGTGCAACGTGTTAATTAAATAAGATGCCTGGAAATGGTATGAAATGTGTTTGATTGCACATATTTATTTATGTGGCACAGTTTTCTGTATAAATGATTACATAAACGCATTTGTAATGTTAGCTAGGATTTTGTAGTCTCATCTGCTCTATGTGTAGACAGATAAAACGTCAATCCGGCACGCTAGTAGGTTTTCCATACAAACAAGATTCTCCATTTAATTAAGGTCAGTGCCTCTTCCCAATTTGAGCCACCTGGCCTGCCTTTGACTGATTGCCTGATGCTTAATTTCAATGGCTGGTAACATCACTTGCTGGAAAAGTTAATTGCATTTGACCAGAGCTGATTAGCACTGATGCTGCAGTTGACAGATAATATCATATGGCTTCAAGGTCATTAACGTGGAGTCCCGGATGTAAAACTGCACTTGGAAGTTTTGCCAGTGATTTAAGTTTCTGGATGCTAAAGTCTTCGCGATGGCTTCCTACATGCCCAGGTGACATGGCAATGTGTTGTCAAGCTGACATTTTGGGAAAGAGGAGAGTTATTTTAGTCTGATGCTTTTAAGAAACTGTGTTAAGTTCACGGCATGTGAGTAGCACTGGAAACAAGAGACTTGTGGAAAGTCCCGAATAACTGATTCAGACAAAGTTGCATGATGGTTGAATGTTTGCCATGTGACTTTGGTATTGGTTGGTGTAATTCCTGGTCTGATTTTCTCCAGGCACTTTTGTAATAATATTTGTACGTATATTAAAATATATAATGTGTACAGAGTATCACATGCATGTTATACTTAATTTGTGGTGTTTAGAATGTGTCTATGCCAAGGGGCGTAGATTATCCCACCCATTTACAATTCATCCTTTTATCTTTCTCAGGAATATGTCCAATGCGGTCACCCTTAGAACAACCACCTCTTGTTTCAGACCTTCTGGTTTTCCCAAATTCTATTACTCACATGTAAAATTAAAGAAATCATGATTAAAACTTCCAAAGCTGGATAAGTTTTGCATCTAGTATATGTTGACGTAAGACAAGGCCTGTGCAAGATCCTGCTCATGATGTAAATGTTCAGTGTGTGGTGGACTTCGTCTCACCCTCTCATCATTACATCTACCTTTGATGAAGAATTGGCAGTAGCATTGTGATACATGTTGGTTCATATTTTAGTGAGATTCATCATTGGATCACGGCACCATTGCATCATTGCAAGAATTAGTAAACACGCTTTTAAGGGAATCAATTTGGGTGCATTGCTTTGGGAATTCATGAGGAACAGGGGCTTTTATTGCTTCTGTTGAACTATTTGTTCAACATGATTCAATTATTCTGATCGTTTTGCCCTCGAGACCTAAGCAGGGTGCAATATGTGCATGACAGGCCCGGTAGCCATCATCATTCTTGCTGCTGCTTCTGCTTTTACTGAATTGTCTGATGCTGCCCGTATTTTTGAGGGCACATGTAATTCTTTTTGTGGTCCACTCAATTATATTGAAGTTCTAGAACTGGTATGACCCGAACGTAGGGATAATATAATAAAATATTTAGAATTTGGAAGACTAGATGTATTCCTTATTACGGCTGTCTCATGATTTGCATAATGTTGCATAAGACTGATCTCTCCTTATTTAATGATTATTGCAACTGTTCTGACAAATCACCAACGCTTTATATATGATGGAGATGCAAGCCTACCCTAGAAGTACATTGTAATATACTGCAAACAGCCGTAGACTTTTTAGAGTGACTACACTGGCTAGTGCAGGCTTGCCTTAGTAAACACTGCCCCACATCAAAGAAAACCAAGCTTTACAGTATATTTGAACTGCCAAAGAGAAGATCAACAGATCTGAAGAGCTTTAACAAACATGGTTTTTGTTTCCACCTTGCTTTTTGTTTTTGTAAATTGCTGCAAAACCTGAACCAAAAGAGTTCGAGATGGAGATTTGTTTTGTGTTCCTTCCGAAAAAAGATAGTTTGATAGATATGTGGCCGATGTGGTATAGATATAGGACAGAATTTTTACTATATATACGTTTTCTTAGCTTTGTTTCGTAACGATTCAGGTTTGGTAATGCGATTTGTGTAAGCAATGAACATTCGAATATTATTCACAGCTGTGCACACTCGGATGTAATCCAGATAACGCATTAAAACAACAGGTCATCCATCTAATGTCGTTGTTTTCAAGCCATACCAAGAAGCTTCCATATTCTTCACAAAAGCTACTGGTTTTTTGGTGCATTTTCTTTTTCCATTTAATGGATGCTAATGAACGTTGTTAGGCTGGAGGAGCTTAAAGACATGGTCTGACTTGCCTTTTTGGAATTGTTGAATGATGTTCGTCGTACAGTGAGAAGAATAGATCGAAAAGAAGACATTCAGTGGCTTCTTTGCAGTTGCATCATTGAGACAGACCACTGTGTTGTTGTGAATTTCGAGGTATGTGAGCTTGAAAGTTTCTAACGTGCATTATGTCAGGAATGTGATGTTTGCAGCTGCTGTTTATGGACAATATATAAGATTGTGGTTTTAGTTGTTCTTAGAGTAATGTAGGGTTTCTTGTTGTTATTCATGATACAAATGATCGTAGCTGAGCATAGCTACTGTATATCTGTCGATGCACTGATAATATATATCGTGTAGCTGATGTAATTTAGTAGTAATCCATGAACAGGATGTTAGTTGGTTGGTGAAGCAATTTTTCTTCCATGCGATATATGTTGTTCTCTCTGCACTTTGTAGCCTTAGATGTGCAGTCTCATGCAGAGTACTGGAGGCAACGGTCAGCTGGGTGATGGCCGGCTTCACGGAAGGCTTTAGTGGTCAATAAATCGGCTGGTATGGGTGGTATCTTGGCGTTGCAGTCATTTAGCAATTGTGTACGTATGCAGTGGAGAAAGGAGTCTGCGAGGCATGGACCACTCTGATTAGGGTAGTGATTGGTGCCTGCAGAACGGGGCATGGCTGGCTCCTGCTTCTGCTGCTGCTGTAGGATGCTGCTGGTGTTGCTGCAGTTGCTGGTGCAGATTTAGGGCGATTCAGGCACCCGCAGCACCCACAGCTACAGTAGCAGCTGGAGAGTTAACAAGGGAAGGCGTTGTCAGGGTGCATTACCACGCCATTTGGGGTTGCATCTGGTGCTGACCTGCTGACTTTAGGGTAAGCCATGTACTAGATTCATAGTATATTTTTTGTTAATGTAAATATGGGTGTTTTTGCATCGGTATATGTTATGTGTAGATTGTGTTTGGATGGTAATGCGACCTCCCCGCTGGTCGTGCGAAACAGTGTTGCAGTGTCCCCTCCGAAGGACCTTCACCTCAAGGTTGTGAGGGTGACCTCCCGCACGGGTGACCCACATCTCAAGGTCATTACTGGCAAAGGACCCGAGGGGTTTCCACTCCACAGCCTCTCAGCCAATCTAGTTATTCAGGTCGTCTATAGGAAGGGCATTAGACTTCCTCTCTTGGACTGCGAAGGCTCTTAGAGGACTGGTTTGCTTCTTTGGTCTCCTAATCCGCCCTTTACAGAAAGAAAGTATAGCTTTTGAGAGGAAATGTAGATTGTGATTATGAGCTACCACTGCTTTTTTTGCTGAGGCTCATACTGCAATATACCAAGCTTATACTTCAATTCATGTAACCCTGCAGGTGTTGAGCAAGCTCCTGTGTTCAGCAATGTTACATAATGGCATTGCCTTTCATCTGGAGTCAATCCAAATAGGGCACTTCTTATGATACAAAGAGCTACATAGATATTCCCTTTCATTCTATTGATTTGCATTTTAACGAGTTATCTGTCTAAACTGTGAATCATCTGCATTGTGTGGTTGAATGGGTTGAAGGAAATGTGGCAGAAGTTATTTGTGATTTTTGCTCGTGTAAATTGATCTAACTAGTTTTCGTGTCGAGGCCGTAAAATTCATTCAAGATACTTAAATAGAGGTTTTAAAGACTCTTTGGTTCTAGAGGACGAAATAACGATGGGAGAGCAGGTAGTACAGGGTATGCGTGTTAAAGATACATAGATTTTCAAAGAGGTTCAAACGTAAGAAAAAGAAGCTAGAAGGAAGAAATTTCAAGGAGGACTAGGTGGGCTGACCCATCAACCTCACAGAGCGATATCATCAGTCAGGGGAATTAGAGGGAGGTCCAGGTCAAGATCTTAAGAGACTTGGGATCCCCCAAGACTTGGTTGACCTTCAGAGACTTTGCTTGACCTCTAGAGAAACATCACGTTTGAAGGTCGTTGTGGTTGGATGTAATCACCCCATTCGTGGCATTCCTTACTGCCACTAAGGTTATGTTCAGACGTTGCTGCTCCATAAACCTGAATTATATGGTCACAGCTAGAGGAGCAGGAGAGCTGTACTTGCTGCTTGCACTTGCTGCTTGTATTTGCTGCTTGTACTTGCCTGTAGCTTGTCTATTGCAAGTGGCCATAACAAGAACCAGCAGCTCTTTGCTGCTCCAATGCATCTGTGCCTCATTGGGAGCACATTGTGCAGCCTTAGAGTGCAAGCAATGGACCAGCTTCCTACATGTCCAAGGGTTTCAGCAGGTGCCATTCAATAGCCCTCAGTTGTGCATGGTTGCTGAGCACACATGAACATTGCAATAAGATGGCAATGAAAGGGAACCTGGCCATGTGATTGAATTCAAACAAGAACCTGTTTAATGGCATGCCCTGTCGCTGCTCACTGGCTCCAATTGCCTTGTGCTGTTAATGGCATGGTTAGTGAGGTTGTTCTACTGGAAACATGAGTCAAATTACAAGAGTGTCTTGCCATTCGGCCTGTTGAATGAACAACTGAAAAACTGTCCTCTGCTTTCCTTTGAAATTAAGCAGAAAATAAATGGTCAAAAGGGTCGTGACATTTGCAGTGATGCCCTCATTTTCAAACTTTTTGCTGAATTTAGTTTTTGCTTCGAAAATTACCAGAAAAATCGATGGAAGGAGCTTCAACCGATTAAGGCTTCATTGTAAGATTTTTCTGTCTGATAATTTGGTGAGCTTCCGATGAGAATAGAAATGAAGATGGTGGAAAATGCTCTGACAATTAGGTTTCTTTTATCAACTTTTGAATGAGCAATTCAACTTTTGGATTGGCATTTATTCAACTGTTCCCAAGACCCAAACCCAAATGTTTGTGCACCATTTGGAAGAGTTCAGAAGGAGAAGTTCAGTGTTCCGGGATTGGCTGCATGGTAGCTTGGGGATCTGGTGGCTGTGGCACAATTGGTGAATTGAGATTTGTTGCATGACATGTTTTGGGTTTCTGATGAGAATTTGCCACAGCAGCTGCAACAGCAGCAGCAGAACCTGCATCTCCTGAGCTGCATCCATCGTTGATGCAGGAAGCGAGATTCCGTGTGACGTGAAATTGTCTACAGCAAGTGAACAAGCGGTAGTTTGCTCAAGTGCAAATACAAGTGTGATCTGCTTGTGTGATTTGCTTCCTCAACCGGATAAAACATGTGTTGCCATCTCAGCTGTGTTCCTTTCTCAACAACCATAAAAAAACCGAGTGAGTCTGGGGACTAACATTGGGACAAGAGCCTTGTATTCAGTGGACATGGAGTGGAAAATTGATGTGTGTTTTGCTTATTGTTGTTCACACCCTTTAGTTATAGCTTGCATCTCCTATTCATCACAATAAAGGGTGTGTTTGTGAGAGGCTTGTGTCTGTTTTCAGTATTGATTAAACAGGAGTTAACCATAGTGAGGATTCCCAAAGTGGAGCACTTTGCACCAACTCATGCACTTGGGAGAAGAAGGGTAGAGGATTAAAGTGAAGGGGTGCAAAAGGGGATGTTTTGTAGGGGGTAAAATAAACATTCGTTTTCATTCTCAAGAGAGAATGGTAAAGAGTTAGACCTGAAGATGAATTGCAGGAAAAGCGAGGTGAAAGTGGGTTGCCCTGAGGAGTCCTGTCAGGGGAAATTGGACAGTGTGAAGGTGGCAGGCTGGTCATTAGCTCATATTGTCGTGGCGAAAAGTGCAGTTAGTTTCCTGTGCTCCTGTGACGCTGAGCATTGCTGAGCATTGCAGAGGAGAGCTTGTCTGACCTCGAGGACCTTGCTAAGCCAGAACCTGCAGAGGGGCGGAGCTGACCCTTCCCAACCAACTATTGGATTCCTTCTTATACTCGGGCTTGTCAGAGGTGCCATAATCCCCTTCAACCTCGCCAGAGCATTGCTAGAGCCTGCCGAACACGCTGCAGGCCATATTGTCAGTTTGTCATACTGTCAGTTTGTCGTACATTTGTAGCCGTATCTCAGCTGTATGTTCCGTTACTTGTGTGGTTTCTCCATGGTCAGGTCTTATGTTGGGAATGCTACAGGCTGTTCTGTACTATTGAAATGTTTCACTATTGTGATATCACATAGATGTGCACTGTATATTTGCTCGTTGTTGTTTCAAGTTATACAGAGTTAAATGCCCGTGTCTAAGACCACGTCCTCCAATAGTTACAAGTATTCAACTTTCTTTAATTGAATAGTTACAGGATTAAAATCTGATAAATGGCAGAAATTAATGTTGCTTGTTATCTTCCCAAACAGTCTGGACAACTTCATTTTCTTATTAAACATCAGTCATTTAATGTAGCATATTATATTTACGATATATGAAGGGTTGTAAATTTAATCTTATTAGAACAGAAAGCTCAAAGATGACAGGATGGGATGATTTTTGAAGCGTCTCAAAATGTTGAGCAGTGTTCAGGGTATTAGCCCGCTTCGCTTCTTCCACCTTGTCTGGGGAATTTTAATCACATTTGAAGTGTTGACATGAATTCTGAACATGATGAAAACGAAATATGAAATTCCACCTGAACGAGAATTTTAATACGGGAATAAATGAGTGACAAATTAATATTGGGCAAACTTGGCATGGGGATGTGACATGCAATGGGAGCCTGTGTTTGCTGAATGGTTCAACCCGTGCCCTGGGACATGTAGAATGCGCTAGTGGAACCTTTTCTCCTTAACTTTCATTCAGTGGAACCCACAGATAAGACCACTGTTTGAACTGTTAGGAATTATTGATGTGTTCTTAATACCGAGGTGGTCAGATACTGAATTTCCGATAAGACGGAACTGTATTTTTTTTTTCTCAAATATCAATAGATGACCGACCAGCAAAAAAAATAGACTCAATTTTAATATGATATCCTAATTATGAAAAAAAAGGAAAGATTTTATACTGCGAAGCCTTCACACTTTGGCGAACTCGTAAAAATTTTCAGAGCATGAGGAGTTTGCCACGTGATATGTTGCGTTTCTTGGGTCTATTCTGCGCACCTGTTTCCTGTTGATGAATCAGATGCTCATGGTTATCAGGTTATATGACCAATCTTATAGGTGTCACCTAAGAGTATAACATTTCGTAAGCATTTACATTAGAAATATAATTGAAAATCTAGCATATGCTTTGTAGAGTCTGAAACGTGAGTTGCTTGTTTTTTTTTGCCAGGCTGGTGCCACGATAAACACTTCGATGTTATCTAGACATAGGCGTAGGAGGCACCTTTCTTTTGGGGGGGGGGGGGGAGGGGGGGGGGGGGCAAAGGTCATCTTGCCAGAATTTTAAGGCTTTTATTAGCACCCCTTTATGCCCGAATTTTTCAACTTTTTGCCCGAATTTTTGGCTTTCTTGGACACTTGGGGGGGGGGGGGGGGGGGCAATTGCCCCCCCCTGCCCCCCCCCCCCCAGCTTTTACGCCTATGTATCTAGATGTATAATAGATGTGTTTTGGCTTTAATCATTATGATGTCTTGTATTATTGATACAGTTAATTTAATTGTCACCTCAGTCTGTAAACAACTATATTAAAATATATGCTAGTCTTGCTTGAACATCTCTATTAAAGCAAGCTGGTCGTCTTAGAGGGGTTTTCTATATTCATTGATTACAGTAAGGACCGGGGCATCTATTTTTTTTAAAGATTAGATTGTTATATTTTTAGTGACACTCTAAAAAGCCCAGCCTCTGAACGAGACCAGCTTGTTTTAGACAGCTTGTAATCTAAAAAATATATTGTATATTTTGCTCGGAGTTAAAAGATAAGATATGGCCTTAATTGGTGTGGCCTAAATTTAGACACGTCCGTCTTTATTGGTGTCCTTAAATAGCCTTAAGGCTTGAGGGGAGGTTATGCCTTTGAATGAATGTGTTAATGTTGTTGAATAACGCAATGGTACGTATTTCAATAACCCACAGTTCGTGCCAAAAGCTTCTGTGTCTGTCAATAACAGGTCAAAAAGAAATTTCACACAACACACGACGAAAAAATATATATTGCTCACAGTGTCACAGCACAGCCAATGTATATGCTTAAATAATACCTACAAAATGTCAAATTCAATGTGTATGCTTGTGACTTCCTAACAATAGTGATCAAAAACTACTCCAGATATTTTATGACCTTCTCTCCCACGAGGTACGAAGTAGTTGTAATCTTCAAATCACCATCCATCAAGGAGCACTAAAAAATCTGTTCCGACGCAGTTAATTTTTGTCAGAGATGGGTAACTTGTTTGTAGTTGTCAACGTGTAATGTTTGTACTTTATACACTGTCATGGTTATGATGTCATCAAGATGATAATATGATGGTATTAGCGTGAGAACAGATGTGTCAGCACAGTGTGTTGATGCTTAAGATTATAGTAATATGCATCAGTATTGTTGTGGACTTGAGTTAGCATGGCATTTCAGTGGTTGTGATGACTTCATGGTGATGACTTCATGATATCTTTTTGTTCACTTCTGGCTGATGTTATTTTATGTCATGCTGGAGTAATGGAGCATGACCACGGTAATGCACACACTACGCATACACTTCAGTTGCATTACAGATTATAAATATATATTGGCAACAATATGTGGCTAAAATTGGAAACCTTTACATGAAGGTCGGTACATATTTTACAAGTTATGTATTTTATTCATGCGTTTTAAGAATCTGCCACGTATTACACTGCATTATGGAATTAGCTGTCATAAGTTCATAACCTTAAAAAAAATAACCAAAAAAAACTTAATACATTAGGTTTCCATCATATTTCACTGATTATCACACATATCTTGCATTATAGATTATTTAACACATTTGTATTGTTTATTTACGCAGTGGACAACAGTTACCTCAATGTTACTGGGAATACCCCTTTATAAATTATTATGCCCCTCCCACGGAGTAAGTAACGTCACTGTGACCCAAAGAGACATAGGAGGGCTTGTTGTATGTAATACATTGTCTGAATAGATGTACCGAATCCTTTCCCAGTTTTGCAGTAATGCAATTTGTTTGTATTGGATTTTGTTGGGACTTAAGGACTGTTGGCAACTTGCAGTCTGATTAGATTGTTTAGAGGACTGCCACAGGTGCTGCCCAGCTGTTAAGTCGGGACTAGAACTAAGTCTGACCACAATAGCCTGTGGTGCACTCTGGTACACTGGCTGTAATGCAGTTTTTGTTGGTGTAGGTTATAGGTGGATAGTTCCCACAGGAGTTCTATATGTTGCTCAATATTCTCTCCACTTATCTTTTTCCCATTATTGGCTGCATGAAGTCTGGTTATAATGGGGGAATATGGCCAGAAGAGTGGTAAATTCCTTATAAAAGAATAATGTCAGAATATGCATGTTCATTCATCAAAACTTGGAGTTTTTAATGCTAGAAAGTTGGCTAATTTCATGCTGCAATGCCTTTCTTCTAATATCCATTCACTGTCTGTAATCAGAAGTTATGACTGATAAATTCTGCCAATTTGAAATGAGTAAGAGTGGAACCTTTTCCAATTCTTGTCAGTTTATCATTTAAAGTAGGTTTTAAAGTTGTCCCTTGTGATGTTTCTGTTTGGCAAAAGGCAGTTGGAAGTTGTAAATTATGTTAGTAATTTGAATTTCTGGTTCTTATTTATCCCCAGAATGAATAAATCTACATTACAATCGATCGTGACCATTAATGTTACGTTTCTGCATGTTATTCACAATGTTTAATTGGTTATGATTCAGTGCTCTACTTTCGGGATAATTTAAGTTAACGCGCAATTGAGTTAAAATGCAACTGGGCGCTTTCACAAACATGTTCCATTCTGATTCAATTAAACCTCACTTTCATAATGAACATCTGAGCTAGACATCTCAAGGGCTTCATGGCTAAATTTCAGCTCTCAATACAATAGAACCTCACTTTAAGATAACTCAGTATTTGGACCACCCTCACCATTAAGTCCACCCAGTTTTGGTTCCTTGCTTAAGATTCAAGATTTATTGACCGCATTAGATAAAAAAAGTACAATTCTGAAATCAGTATACAGAACTACTTTTATGGTTATTCTTACCATGTTATTTTGCCTCACTATTACGACCACCTCGCCTTTAAGACCAGTGAAATCTGCAGCAAGGGTGATCTTTAATGGCGAAGCTGCACTGTTACTTCTTTCTTATATTCAATCTCACTGTTAAAGACAACTGATTGTTTGGAACACCTTAATATGATCAAACTACTATCCATGATGGGAGGTTAGGTATCTGGTTGTGGGAGCATTTCCGGAATGGGACAGTTTATTTTAGAAGCAATGCAGATGCCCACTTTAAAATTTCACGAACCGACCATTTCTTCTCGTTAAGAACAAGGGACCATCATAGCTTAAAATGGCCCCATCAGTGTCCATGAGAAGAGTTACAGCAACAGGAGCCTATTTCTGCAATATATGGAGCAGTACTTTTTAAAAGCAATTCAAAGTGACTGTAATACTCTATTAAGAGTATGGTTGATTTGATGGATGTACCACTGCTGGGGATGATGTTCAGATGAACTGATAAATGATGGGTGTGATTTGCCATGATGGCTGGTGCAATGAGTTAATGGGGGAACAGGGAGTTTGCTGTTAGACCAGTTAGAAGGGGCAAAGAGAAATGGACTAGGATCATCACTTGGACCATGATTGCATGGGATGTGGACCAGACACGCGATGGGCCCTTCCTCTGCGGGATTTAATCAGGGGATTGGATGATGAGCCTGGGGTTATGTAGCTGTGTGCTGGTAGCCCCAGTGGGGTGGGGTGGGGTGATTGCTGAAGGGAGTGGTGGTCCTTGCAGTAGACAAGAGAAAAGACAGATCCAGAACGCAGGGTTGGACTGGTTCAGTCGTACACCCTCTACTTATCTGTACATTTGTAACTGGCTGCAGCACCAGCAGAATACAGATGATCCCAACAATTAAGTCCACTTCTAGGAATCCTAGAAGTCGTACCATGGAGGAAGTATTTATTCTGGATGTTCTTTACGTTTGCATTTGTTGGATGTAGCTCAGTAATGTGGCGTAATGATTTTAAAGTTAAGGTGGTCCTGACATTAGGTTATCTTCATTTTGCGATTCCACTGTACTATACTGTCAGCCTTGGTGTGATAAGTACTGACTTGCTGCAGGGGTGATAGGTGCAAAGTTATTTTTGGCCACAGAGTGATGAATAGATGCAACAAATGCCAAAAGGTGATTTCATAATTTGTATCGCAGATGCTGATACTGCAGAAAATGACTAACATCTTTTACAGTGACTGATCAAAGTTGATTCGCCCATGAAGATTTGTAAGTTTCGTGGAATATTCGTCTGTCTAGCGTATTAATTGCATGTCTCTTATAAAAATGTAATGCTTTTAATGTCAAACTAAATACAATGCCTCTGACCACATTACTTAACCATTACAATGCCAAACATAATGGCCGGTGCGTCTTTGTTCTTGAGAATGTAAAAGTTAAAATAATAATTCTCCATTTTTGGACGGTCCTAAGTAGACTTTGCCATGTAATATTGATGAAAAATTGACATTTTCCTGGTGATATTTCAGGCATTTTGAACCCCATAAAGGCATTTCACTCGGATGGCTTTATTCCAATGAGTCAGCTATGAGATTGTGTTTGGAACATAAACAGGTTGATGAATGACACGGAGTATTTAGATGTCATTGCAATCAGTTAGACTTGTAGACATGATCAGATAAAACAATTGACATTTTTATCAAAACACTGGAGTATTTGTAGCGGCAGGACCTGATTGCTGAAATTTAATTTGCTCCTCATTTGCAAATTGCATTTTAGGCTCGAGTCTGGCTTCTGGTGGGTATGTTAGGATCTGGCTTTTTAGCTGTGGCTTGTAGGGCATCCTTCAAGCTCGAGCAAGTTGTGTAGTGCACTCCGTCATTATGATGTGTAGTATAGGTTTTGTGTAGTATTGGTTCTTAGTTAATGAGACAATTGGATGAGGTTCTTTAATTAAACTTGGACAAAATTCATATTTTGTGAAAGCTTTTCTTTAATTAAGTGGTAGAAAAACCTACGAATCCAACCTTCGCCCCATGAACAAATAGGTTTCCTGAAATTCTTAAATGATATGGTTTTAACGTCTTTCCCTTTAACCAGCGCTGTTCTGTAAGAATATCCTTTAAGTCTGTTGGAGCTTTAATATCCTTAAAGTGTCACATTCAAGTGTATCTGGGCAACTTGGGCGTTAAATGATTGGCATTTAAAGGTACTGGACTACTCTTATCTTTAAACTGAATTCCCACAGGGTGCATCAAATGACCCTTTCTTTTTGTCCCTTCCTCGTGGACTTAAGTGTCTATGCTGGTGGGCCTTCAGTGTGAGTTGTGGTAGAGTTTGCTATACCATCCTACATGATAAACTGTCTGATTCAGCAGACTCAAGTTCACTACACTGTCACACAGTGTAGTTGCATAACCCAGGAACCAGCAGCTAATGGGAACAAGGGTATGTAGAATGAATTTTGATGCAGTCTGCTCTAGAACTAGCCTGTGTTGTCGGGGCCCCTGGTGGGCCTTCAGTGTGAGTTGGCCTGGAGTTGACTACCATCCTACAGGGGTGGCGGCCTAGCTCAGTGGTAGCACGCTGGGCCTCCAACCACTGGGTCCCGGGTTCAATTCCAGGTCGAGCCTAAAATGGATGGCTGTTTCATCCATCATCTCATTGCCATGGTCCCTGCCTGTCCTTATTAGCCCATCAGATGCAGAAATACAGGACGTAAAGCCCTAATCAACCCACCCACCCATGACTACCATCCTACATGATACACTGTTTGATTCAGTAGGCACAGTTGAGGTACGTGATAGAGTATCCTGCAAGTAATATCCTAAAAAGTAAAAAGATAGTGAACATTGATAGATAGATGGATAGACTGATATGAAAAGTGCAGCCTCTGAGGCATATAGGGCACATAGATGGTTCGACGTAGTGAATCTGCTTTTAAGAGGTCATACCATACTGCTGTACATACCTTTTCACGATGTTGTACGCTAATAACACCTGGATCCACATTTAAGTGTTCTATAATGTCAGAAATGGTTTACGTACATTTTATCTGGTTACCCTGGAGGATGAAGTGACAATCATACAGCCTTACTCTAAACAGAGTATCTTAAGTAAAAATGTTGATTTAAATATTTTATTCGAAGAGGGGGTAATGCTGTCTTTAAAAATTGTGGTCAAGTGGCTCATTGTGCCCCAATAATATTGATCTATTTATAAAATGTAATAGTATGCTTTTTACTATTGTTATTATTGTTTCATGGCAGGCTCAAGGTGCTCCACACACAATTTCCTTATAAAAATGCATGTACGTGTGTAGTGTGATGCTGGTAAAACTCTACTTATCTGCAAAGAGGACAATCTGTGGCATATATATTAGTTCACACTGACAAATTGGTGACTGGATTCTACAAGTTATGAAGATATTAGAAGAATAACAATCATGCCTAGGTTTATTACTTCGTGGTAGTGAAAAGTGTAAATTCTGAATATCACTTACAAATTATCAGACACCTAATTCTTTATCACTATGGGGACAAAACCTTGCCATTTGCAAGGTTAATGTCGAACCAAACGGCATGCAGAGCCAATGGATCAAGGTGCCGCACGGCTCCAGTTGCCCCACTCTCCCTTATCTATATTTGGAGAACACTGTAGTCCCAAAAATATTACTCAAACTGTCATATATATTTGGAATGAGACCACACTCAAAGAATTGGGTCCTTGTGATTTGTACACGAGCCATGAGTTTCCAGGCTTTTGTTCACAAAATTGATGCTTAATCTCAACCAACCTTGCCTGGTTTATTTCCATGCTGCAATATTTCATCTTAAATAGCGCACTTTCTTTCCCTCTCATTTTTCACAGCCTGTAGGTGGCATAAAAGCAAAATTGTGTTCTTATCAACTGGAATAGTGATTGAGTTTCTAACAGGGAAACTTCATGAATGATCCAGCTTTTCAATTTCCATCATTACGAACGGGCATTACTGGTGATGGTGGTTTCCTGTACTTGAGGACATGGCTGTACATGATTATCCAATTCTATTTGAAGGGACCTTCATAGGCACATTGAAGCACTAAGATATGGTGTAGTATGCTGTAGAGGCTGGCTGGAGGCTAGCATAGATTGTAGCAATTAGGTGCGAGTCTGTGAGGAGCTTAACTGCACTCCCTCCATTAATGTCTTTGCCTGTAGAAAAAAAGAAGCCCTCAAGACATATAAATGTGTGTGTCTCATTAATGCAATGCAGATGAATTTTCCCACTTGTCAAAGGGATTTCTGTGAATGTCAGAAAAAATACATGTAGTAGTTTTGGTATTTCTTGTTATGTGTGTTCGGCAAGACAAATGCTAGAAGTTCTTCCCAACCATCCTTCTGAAGGTTAGCTATCTTGCTGAAGTATGCATAATCAACTAATGGAATATAAGCGGCAAGCAGCCTTGGTGTGTATAGTCAGGGTGGTCACAAGGGAGGAGTAAAAAGAAAATGGCCCAATATATTATCGCCCATCGAAGGTAGCCCTGCCTTTTTACATTTCTAGCTGTGGCTAGAAACTCTTCATGAAAAATGGATAGGCCTCCTATGAAGACAAATTGTTTTCCTAAAAAGTGGGTTGATAAAAGACTGATAAAGCCATTTTTCATCTTACCTAATGAATACCTAATCAGTAGCTCAGTTTAACTATTAAAGCCCGTGGCGTTTTAGAAATTAAGACATATGGATTTTGGGATATTCTGATGATGATTTATGACCTTCATAATTTCACAGATTTGCATTAAATTGCAGGACAAAAAGTGTTAAGGGATTTTGGCTTCACTGTTGTGATAAAACTGCCAAGGTGGTCTTGGATATGGATAAATTCCGTGTGTTTATTTTTGATGTTGCTGGTAACTTGTTGGTTTATGATGTCATCGCCAAGGCTTTTTCGTTCTTTTTTCTCCATATTTTGCATTTAGAAAATCGATGATTTTTGCTACACATATGTGAGGTACAGAAAGGCTCAATGGATATATATATTGACACAATTTTCCACATCAATAGACCTGACCTGCATTTCTGTTTGGATGTTTCATGTTGAACCAAGTATTTTTATGGTTTTTGCCTTGTTTTATTGGTTTTAAAAGTTATGTATCATGTTTACCTACTTCATAATGAATTGTGAATATTCGTGGTTCAGTGCACATTTTACTTCACATGTCATATTTTTGTTGGAAGATACCAATTCTCAAGTGGGTCATTATAAATTGCAAATGGAATTCAGTGCTCAGTGTCACATCTGAAGAACTCGGGCTTCAGTATACATCTGTGGTTGAACAAGGTTTATATTTATAACCTCAGCACAAGACTTACAGTAGCTGCAGAAAAGGCTGAAGAATATCATGTGCAAAATGACTTGATATTTCTTTGCTAAAAATGCTTCTGTCACGCCATAGACACACCGTAGTCTTGTGATATCTGGTTTTCGCATGTGAATTCACACTTTATTTAATGGCCGCATTGCAGTTTTCGTGTAGAGAGCTTCTTTGTCTCAGCTTTAATTTGGCATAGATAATAGATTTTAGCAGTGAATTTTGTCAGGATAAATTCATCATGGTGTCGTTGATGATGGATCTTTGTGATGAGGAAGCATCCTTTTATTGGTCATGTAAAAGTGAAGTTTTCGCTTGTATCGAAAGTTCTATCATAATCTTTCACATATCTTAGCAATTGCAATGGGTAATGCTTCATTATTGCTTTCCTGGAATTCGACAAGGGGCAACTTGGAAGTTTGTGGTGTGACAAACTGCATTTGGTGTGTATCAAATCTGAGGGGTGTATCTCCTTGGGAGATCTCCTGCTGATTCATTACACGAGTTTGGCTGTGGTTACATGATAAAGCTTCTCTATCTATGTTGTCAGTGGCTAACAGGAATCTTAATTAAGCCAATGTAAGGATACTCAGCCCTGCTTAGCTCACTCTGTGCTGTGTTAGTCTCTGAGAGAGTCTGTAAAAGGGCTTTTTGAGTTTTCATTCAGCACCAACTCCAGTAGGATAGCATGTAAGATGACCACTCAACAGACAACAGTTATCAAGCTGCCACAGCAACTGGGAAGCTGGCTCTAGCCATCACTCAAAATGACAGGCAGCTCAGCTTCACTGGCTAGTTTTATTGGACAGGCTGGAGTTACTGCCAAGTAAGGAACACCACTCATTTATCAAGCTCAATCTGCTGCGATATTGCAGGCAATGGCTCCCAGCTATTATAGCCTCTTGCACGTTTCGGGGTGGTAGAAATTTTTCATTTTCATATATCCCTTCCTGGGTGTTGCTCACCCATTACCAAGTGCTCTAGATGGGATTGGATGACTTGTAAGTATGCATCAGTTTCTTCGTAGACACAATATGAAACATTGGGCTGCATTGCATCGTTCCTTGCAGAAAATTTTGCTTTTCCGATTTGGAGTTTCGCATGTAATGGAACACACTTGTAGTGTTTTGTATTTTTTCTATGAATGTTATGAGTGCTACTAAGCAGCAAAGCTTTAAGCTTTATCCTGTCCGTTGAGATGCAAAGTAGCTTTGCAAAATATTCTTTTTCGTTTTCATCCGAAGAAAGCATCAGTAAGCTCATCACCTGCTGCAGTTTTAATTTTTTTCGCAGACATAATCTTGTTAACTGGGGAGGAAGTCCTCGGGGACATCAAATGTGACAGCTTATATTGAATGGAATGTAAAAAAAGTAACTCTCTTGCTGTTGAAGCAGTATTATCACCATCTTTTTTCCATTTGTGTCAGGGTGCTTATTATCCTCTTTCTGCTCGTTTTGTAACATTTTGTCTTTCCCCATAGAATGAAGAGTAGAATTTGGTTTCTGCTGTGCTCCCATGGACTAACTTGATTTAAGGTTTGAGTACACTTACTTGACACTAGGTACATTGCCTTGTTGGCTTCATTGGAATGCTTTCCCAGTAATTTGTTTTATGGATGGATTGGATATCTGTGAGCTTTCTGTCATTAGTCACTTAGAACTTGGAAATGAGTTTGTTAACCCATTCCAACATTCGCTTCTTGTCCAGTTACTGTTCTAAGAAAGTGATATTACAGTAGAACTGTGTGGAGAGGTTCTTAGATACTTGTTATATTGTAACTGGAGATTATGAGGCAAGTAAAGAATAGGTTCACTGTGCTGTGTTATGGTAACTGAAAGTGTAGAAGTAACAAAGGAAAAATGAAAGAAATCGTGGCATACAAAAGCCTGTTTCCTGCAGTTAAACCAATGTGTGCCCAGGAGAGTCCGGTAGCACTCAACCCTACAATGTTCAAGTCGTATCAATCAATGCGGTCCCATTGCCCAGTCACGTCCATACACTTAATTTGGTCATGTCATCGGAGCATTTAAGGAAGGAGATAGATCGGAGTGACCAATAGCTTGACCGCCAGTTATTGGACATCGGTCGGTGTGATAAAAGCAAATATCTTTTGATCGCCGCCAACTAGATTGCTTGTGAGAGCGATGGAGCAAGAAGCATGGAGGGAGAAACCTGTGATGAAAAGCCTTCAGAAATGATGTTATATCTGACTTGCTGCTGCTGCTGGTGATGCCAAAGAGTCTAGGATGCAATGTCATCTGTCAGAGTTGCATGCATGCTTTCATTTCACTCCCTCTCTTATCACAAGCAGGTGTCTCAAAGAAGGAATGCTTCATTCATCTGATGGGAGACTAATGTGGTGGAATGTCAGGCCAGAACCTTTTAAATGCACACAGCATTAGGCAGCACCATTTAATAGTAGAAGCTGCAGCAGTTATGGGAGAAAGAAGAGTAATCTGAAATGAAATCAGGGTGGGAGCACTAGAGAGCATTTGTGATTAGATTCTAATCTACATATGACATGGAGACATCAGCAGAAGGCTCTAAGAATGTTCTAGCCCAGACTTGCTCTTTCTTGAGATGGAGGAATGTGAAGGCTGTGTGCAAGGCGTTTTGTATAGCCTGTGAGAAAACCACATGTGCTTTTTGATGGCTCTATATAAAAGGATAAATGTGGAAGGGTATAGAAAGATATAGGACTTGGAGGAAATTATATCAAAGATGATATTCATCGTGGTTTTAAAGTTGCATTAGGCCATAGAATGGTCTTGTGGCGGACAGCAGCTCCAGCTCAGCAGCTGGTGTGAGGCAGGGATTTCCTGTCTCGCCCAGCTTTGGCTGCTGTCATCTCACTTCACTTAACACTGACAGTTATCTGACCCCTGGGCATTGTGGTGTCCAGTGTATTGAAGGGCTTCTTGGAAGGGAAGGACAGTAGCAGTGATGGGACTGCTATGAAGTGCCACTTGCAGTCTGAGATGCATTGTTAAGCTTTAGAGGCGTTTCCATTTGAATGGACTTTATTGGGATGGTGCCACTTGAAAGCACATGGACGGACTGCGGATTGTAAAGTCTTGTGAGTCCTCCTGTAAGCTGGCGAAATAAGCAGTGGACAAGGGAGTACATTGGACATCATTATTGTCTCCTTGAGCTGGGTGCTGATGCATAGAAAACATCCTGAAGATAAAGTAAATATAACACTATGGGCCATGCAATGGAAAGCCTAAGGCATGCGGGAGGTGGACTTTGCACTTGGCTGGAGAGTCAATAGTACCAAGCAGCGGAGTGAGGGAGGAGCCATCCCTTAGCTTTGTACAGAATCTACCACAGAGAGGGGACTGAAGTCAAGCAGATCAATTAGTGGTCAGCCTGGCTCATGATGAGAACCACAAACTGGAATAGCAAGCAATCATCTGACTGCACACGCTCTACTGCTATAGATCCTAAACCTTTGGGACATCCTGGGCCCTCACTAGCCTCTGCCCTGCATGCCTGGACCATGGGCCCATGCCCAATCAATACTGGACCCACTTATAGGTGGGCAACCTGCTCTTATGTAGATTGAATCTGAGAGACATCCAACTGCCCACGTGGTCACAACACTGGTTGCAGGGCATCCAGAGAGGAAAACATCAAGTGGTCCACCTTAGTACTCAGCAAGTCCATGCATTAAAATGCCTTTAATGCATCTTTCCGTTGCATAATGACCTATGAATTAGAAATGGACCATTTTAGCCAGTGCTTTGTGTTTTTATATTATCAGCTGTGGATTTACACATACATGAAAGACATTACTACCATAATTCGACAAATACATTTCCTTTTACATTATTCCATTGTGCAAAACGTCTGTTTCTATTCTTTTCTGTAATTCTCTCTACGTTCCTTTTGAAGCTATCTCCTGCTAGAGCGTAGAGCTTAAGCGCCCATATTTCCCTGTCACAAATACATTTAGGCTCTCTTCAGTTTTAACGTTTCTTTGGAAGTGCTTTTACGTGGAGTGTTCCATATAGTTCATGCACGTTCATGGTCAAAATAAATCCTTTATCGTTAAACTGGACCAGCCTTAGTCTACAAAATAGTCAATTGATGTACTTTAATTCAATGTAAAGTGTCTTAGCACAAGATTTTTTCATACTTTTTCCATGCTCTTTATTTACTTGGCACTTCATTTTCCTTAGCAGATAAGCAGAAGTTTATTTCTATTTGCTTGCTAGTTTACTTGGCAATATTGTGAAGTGGAGCCTCTGCATGTTATGTTAAAACATTTTCAGGGGATACCATGAAATGTCAGGCCTGGTGCTGAGTACTTGCATGGTATCTTGCCATTGTGTTGATACTCATGGTATAGGTCGCCAAGTGCAAATGGAGTATCTAGTGCTTTGTTTTTGGGATGCTAAAATGCCATGCAGGTGCTGTCATGCAGATGTTAGTGTCTATGGATGTTATCATGCAGTATCTGTGGTGCTTTTTGTGCTAGCCAATGAGGAGATAAAAATGCATTCAAGCCGCTCAAAGGACGAGAGTTAGATGCTCCTGGTGTCAAGAATACTCAAGAGCGTTGTTGTGTGTTGTGTCCATGAACAATTGTGTCTTCTATGTTCATTTTGTTTACCTCTGGCCCACATAGGGTCTTTATGGATTATACCAGTTATTTTAAAGATTAGGCAGATTGATACCTGAGTCATTCATTACAGGCTGAGGTGTCAACAGTGAAATGCAGCAGGGTTACTCTCAATTGCAATTAGGATTATTCGTGTTATTCATAAGCATGTGATTGGACTGTTTGCTTGTGCATCATGCTCATAGGAACTACCCAAAGGTGTTAATTGTTGATACAACTTTCTATTGTGTTGTTGGTCTACTAATAAACTGATGTGGGTGTATCATAATTAAGGATATATTATCATGATTATGCTGTGCAATGTTTTTCAGATAATGAACTTCTCTTGGACTTACATTTTATATACTTCTCTTTGCAGGCAACACAAATAGCATCAGTTACAGCACAGAAGACCAAGGAAATAGGAGCATCAGTAAATGATAAGGTAAAATACATTCTTACAAGCAATTTTATATTCTTTGAAACTTCAAACAACGGTAATATTGGGATTTTCTCTTTGTACATTATCTCCCAAATTTTTAGTTTTCTCTTTTAAGTCTATTTATTTTATTTTATTTTTTTGCATGTAAACCATGTTTCAATTATGCAGATAGTTGCTGCTGGTGTCTGTTTAGTATTCATGAGGTTATTTTCACATTTTTAAAAATTGGAAAAGTATATTTAGAATTTTATTTTGTATTTTGGAAAGACACTACAAACTGTTGTTTACTTTTCTCGTTTTTTATTTTTCTTTCTTCTGTTTTCACTGTTTTTATTTTTCCCTTGATCGGTGTTGTCATGTTCTGTAATTCAGGTTAAAGACCAACAGCTTCTTGACAATATTTCTACTGGATTGACAGATATGACTGCAAAAGTGAGTTACATGATTAAGTAAGGAGTTGTAGAGGTCTTACTAACCCTTGTATTATTAGCCATACTAACCCTAACCCTTTCATTACTTGTCTGGAATGGCTGTTTGCCTGAAATTCCGGAAATTCCGAAATCAAGTTTAATATCTTCCTTGATTCTTTCTAATTAGCGATAATTGGCTTGAATTACGAAGTTCCATCGCTTGATTTTCATTTAATCTTCCTGCCTCTTAGGAATGGAAACTGTTTTAGCCAATCTACAAATGAAACAAGATGAATATTCGGCAGGTTTAAGACATTGTTCTCCACAGAATCTTCAGCATTTAAGTTCTTCTGTCTTTTTGGTATTGTGTTATGTTTGCATTTTGTGCAGTGTTTCACAGCATTTGAATTACAGATAAAGTTTTGTTTGGAGCTAAATGATCCAGGATGCACTGATATATTTAAGTCAGACTAGGCCAATACACTAGAAATTTTTTTTTGTGCTGGTCAGCAACCTTGTTTATTATCGTTCCTCTGTTGAAATGGATGTCCATGATAAAAACAATTAGCATTTTCTCTTGCCTACTTGACAGGTCTGTCCTGAGTTTTATTCCTAATTACACCACAAAGATTTGCTTGATATGTTGGACATTTCACATAAATCTCCATACTCATATTAGACCAGTCCTCATATTATAAATTTACTAATTACATTACTAATGCCACCTCACCACTGAAGTTAGTGGTCTTATTAGCTAGGTTCAAGCTGAATAGTTTTTTTGTTTTCTCTATGCATTCTTGCTCTAGTTGTATGATAAGTCGATCTACTTGTAACTGGCTGCTATGACAAACATAAGGCCATGTGTGTGACTATTGTTTGGCAAGATAAGAGTGTATTGGGACAACTAAGGCTCTTGACGATGGAACTGACTTTAGTTTGGACAAAGTTGGCTGACTTGTATATTGCTTTGCAATAACACAAAATAAGCAAACTGGGACAAGCCATTCTCAAGCTTTGTTGTGTACAGGAAGACCGAGTCAGGTGTATATTGAATAGTGTAGTTTCAGCCCAGCATATTGTGCAGTCTGCTCTGTTGATTTTGTCCTGCTTTTGTACTGCGTCAGGCTCATTTTGATCCAAATGGATACGATTGTGTGCAGAAAATTGCCTCTGGTTTTTAATCACACTCCATGGAAAAAGTATGAAAAATCTTGTGTTCAACTGGTGGCTTATTGATTGATTGTGGCAATGTAATGGGGTTTTCTCTGTAGTCTTGATGATGATGGAAACAACCACACAAAGCAGACTGGAGACAAGTAATATATTTAGCAAGTGTTTCCTTTTAAAAATGATTTTCCTCAAGCCAAATTCTGCATTGTTACATCTATTTATCGTAAAATATTTTGGACCTATTGATGGATTACCGTCACTGTTATAGTTTTAAAAAAACTATCCAGTCAACTTAGAATAATACTAATTATGGTCATCTTCTTATGTCATCCTAAAAAACCTGTTATAACGAATACATCTTCTTTTCATATGGCACCTTTTTGACTGCAATTTTGTTCAATGTTCACATCCTTGAAGCATCGCAGTACTTCACCATGTTCCATATCCTTCCTGTATCTAGTATGAGTTCCGGGCTTTTGGTATAGCAGCATGGTTTACCAAGAGCTCAGATGGGCAAGAACGGTGACATCCTGGCGACAAGATGATCTCCACAGCTGCCCCTACACTAGCTCATTTGGTCCTTCTATGAGGTCACTCGATAGACGATGCCAATTTGGTTCTGTCCACAGAGCCTGCCACGTTGTTCTGTCGACTTTGATGCAGTGATGAGCTTGGTCTGGGGTCACCCTGACAAGGATGGTTTGGGCTTCATCTGGCTCGCTTCATTTGGGGCTTTGTTCCTACATTGCTTGCCGTGTTCCTGCTTTTACACTCCGTAAATCACATCTGGTTATGAATGGTATTTCTTGCATAACGGCTATTCTGTTGCTTGTGATAAAGAATGCCATTACTTCACATGATTACGCCATGATCAAGATACTGTATAAATGAGATGGCTTTTGATTAAGAGTCATGGTAAATGTTTATCAGACAAATGTAGTGTGATTATGAGTTTCTGTGCTATTACTAATGGTTGTTTATATTAAGAATGACTACTTGATTATCAGACATTTGCTGTGTCAACTAAAGGACATACAACAGCCTTCAAATTACACATTACTATTTGGATGCATCCTATTCTAGTATTTTTACCAGGAAAGGTAGTAGTTACAGTGTGTCCTCCTTATGGTGGAATTTCACATTTATAAGGTTTATAGTCCAAATGTTGCTGATATGCTGTGTCAGCCATCTCTATGCAATGTATTAGCAAAGAAGCAAGCTAGCAAAAACTCGATTAGTGTGATGCACAAGGTAGATGGCGAAGAGTTGACGGTCCCTTCATTATGTTACGTTTATTTGGTGCATCTATCCCTTGATATTGCGCCACTTTGCTTTATCAGATAATTCTGATGGTGTTCAGGATTCACTGTCCCATTATCCTGTTGTCATTCTGTGGAAAACATGCAGAGAATCCGGAAGAAACTGGAGCTATTTTAGTGCTCTTTTTTTTATCAGTACATCAGCCTTAGGCTGAATCACAGTGGCTTGGAAGCACCTCTTTTGTGCAAGGCTGCTGCAAATTGTCTGGCATTTAATCACATCTCAGTCCTCCCAGCATGACTGCTGGCTTGATAACGCAATATGCCAGACTTAAGATTTGCAAGCCGAGGACTTCCCAAATGCCCGTCTAAATTTGCAGGGCATGTTCATGCAATCCCTTTCAGAAGACTTTGGTGTTTTCCAGCGCTTCTTGTGCATTTGGACGACTGCAGAGAATCCAGAAATGGCATTTGGCAATAGTAACATTTGAAGTCATTCTGGTATGGACTTTAAAACTTGCGAATTAACTCAGAAAGTCTGTTAAACTTTGTTCTGCATAGATCTACTATGTTTAACTGGTTTTCATTTAAATAAAAATCAGTGAAGTGAAAAGACGAAAACTAAGTTTTTAACATTATTTTGTAAAGTGTTTGACAATAACATTTGAATTTAGTCAGGTATTGCCATTGAGACTCATTAGTGACATAAATGACTATCCAGGAAGAAGTAATCCTCAGTAGTTTGAAATTAAGTTCTTAAGGGGCTTTAAGAGTCTTGCTGAGATCCCTTTGCCATTGCCTTCTATTTTCTTTTGCTCTATGATCTGGGTGGGTCATGTCCTTGGTGGCTTTCTGTTTGCCTTTGCTGTGTCTGACTCCAAGGACCTGCCCTTCCAATCAGTTGTTCAAACAGGAAATGACTGCATCCAGACTGATTTCTCAAAAGTGCCCTGGTGCCAGAGTCTTGAGGTGCAAGACGGATGACGCGGACAGAAGAAACGTGCGCGTCAGTGGGGAATCAGCCGTGTCTCTTTCAACAGACGAGGTTGCATTTGAAGGGATACAGAACATCTGTGTTACCATGGAAACGTATCATGCTGATGGATAGGGTTGTGAGGATACCAGCGACATCTTCAGTAGCATCTTCATCCGAAGCTGGTGCCAGTGGACAAGCCTCTCAAGCCGTCATTTCTGATCAGCATCATGCGCGGAATGTGAATGCTGCCTTTGGCCACAGGTCACTCTTTGGCGCTATTCGTCTCCAGAGACCGTCTGCATCCCATTCATTCAAATGACTCTTTATACGACCAGAAATTCAGCCTGCTTTTCCTATTAGAATCCCTCCTTTTAATACTTCATCCATGCCAAGTAGCTCCTGTTATGGTCTCCTGCATCTTTAGGAGTTATTTCCTGCTTCAGCTAGCAGGTTAATGCCTTGGAACGTCATCAAGAGTCTCGCTGCCACAACAGCTGAAGCGAGATGAGTTATGTCCCTGATGGCGATGAGCACCTCCTTTGCTTTCACAGAAGACAATCCAATGGTCTGCTAACTGTAAGCCATCTGGCCAGTGGACCATTGAAATACAAAACTTGCTACTAAGCTAAGATGTAATTATGGAAACAAATAATGACCCATCTTGCACATTCTAATTTTTCCAAGGACCTGGTTTTCTTGTTTCACTTTTGGGTTGTTTAAAATCTGCAGATCTGCATCACAATAGCAGATCAGTCTTTTAAGAAAATTAAGTTTTTACCATATTTACCAATGGTTTTTGAATTTATTTGTAGACAAACACATTATTTATTTATTCTAAACTCATTTTTACATCATCTTCTAATTTCAACATTTTTTGAATAAATGGTGGTCCATTATAAGGCTGAAATTGTATAAGGTCTCATATGACACCATCTTTCTGGCACCAGAAAGACATGCTGAACTGTGAAATATAAATATATAAAGTTCTATACAACAAAGGATTCCTTTTACACTACAATCAAGATTTGAGGACTTGCGATTGGAGAACATCGATTCGTATTGTATATTTGCATTAGATGTGCTGGTCAAAACCGGATTGTAAGTGAATTTTCGGAGAAATAGGAATTGGCCTCATACTAGACCATGAGATGATGGACTTTGTAATGGACAGGATGTCTGGCCGGATTTCTCTGAATGGCAGCCTTAATATCTGATCACGTCTGTGAAAATCCCTCTCATTTTTGATAAGTTGTGTTATTTTGTGGGTCTGCTCTGGAAAACAGCCGTTGCCTGCCTTCTTGTGAACTATATATGAATCAATTTCTGTGGAGCATGCCACCTATCGTAGAAATGACTTTGCCATTTGATAGCTAGCTTCAATTCAATGACGTGTACGGTACAAACTAATCAATATAATATAACTTCAATAATAATTAGGATTGGTAGCGAGAAGTAGTGATAACACTTCAGGAAAATTCCAGATATTTTCCTGTTCTTGTATGCTCCAGCTAACTTACATTACAGTCAAACCTGTGTTTAGCACTTACCCAAGGGAACTGATAAATTTCTCGATTTAGGACAGGTGTCCGTTTGATAGAGGGGTTCGACGATGAAAACTCAGGTGACTGTTCTATACAGGTGGCCATTATGGCAGGTATGACTGTACATGTATTTTTGTCAGTTTGAACCAACCGGTCCGTAGAAATATTGTATATTATCTTGACTGGTTAAATACCTTAAAATAAAAGTAAGCTACCACAAACTGATTAATATAGATAGTATAGAGATATGCAAACCAAGGTTTAGTAACAGGCATTTTGGGTTCTGACGGCATCTTTAACAGGTAGAATATGCATACAAAATATTTACAGAGTATAATTTGTTCAGTTCTTGTGTATTATGATGTAAATGTTGCCAGGTCATGTGATGGTGTTTAGATAGTGTTTGTTCTAGACCCTCGGCTGCCTCTGGCTTCACTGATACCAAAATCAATTCCGACTTTATGAAATTCAATGTAGACAGTAAATTTATTCTCAATTATCATTCTTTCAAAAAAGCAATCCAAGTTACTTCAATAAATTAGACTGAATCAGAAGCGGTTTTCAGCAGAAAAGGAGGTTTCAGTGCGCAGATATGAATGAAAGGAAAATGATGATTGTTGTTGAACTAACTTCCTTTTTGTGGGTAATGAGTGATACCTGTCATTACCTGGCTGCTCTGGAACATTTTTATCGATATGATGTTGCTACGTTGACTTACTGTTCTGTATACAATGGATAAATTATTACATTGATTATCCAGAGACACATTTGCAATTGCTAAATTTTTATAAAATTTAATCTAATATGTTGCCTTGCTGGTTGATTGTGCACTAACAAAGCTTAACATTGCCTGATATATAGTTATTAATATTTCTTATTTCCAATTCTTTAGCACAACCTAGTGATTTCAAATCATTTATTTTTTGTTCCAGGTTAAAGATGGTCGTTTGCTGAATGATATGTCCAGCTCAATGTCTGGCTTGGCTGCAAAGGTGAGTTAGTTGCGTAAAGATGCAGAGGAAATCTTTTTATTTAGATTTGATTAACATACTAAGAAAAGGGTCTAACATTTAAATGTGGTTGCAATTTTTATCATGTATACCATATGAATATTTTCATGTGTTATACTGGCGCATAGCAGAGCATTACTTGTATAATGAATACCAGCATGTATTGCAGTAGGTTTATTTTCTTTGTGGAGCTCATAAGAAGTGTCATGTCCTGACGTTCGTTTGTTGATTGCTGTTTCAGATGAAGTCAGCTAGCCTGAGGGGCTGGACTGATTTCTCGTCCATGTTTGCTGAGAAGCCCACATCACTCGAGACAGCCGAGGGTGCTCCAGGAGAAGGAACATCGCTGCTGGGCGCCGGAGTAAACAGTACCGCCAATGTAGCTCGTCTTGGTGGTAACAAGAAGTAAGTACATGTCAAGCAAAATATCTCTACTCTGTTTGTACACCCTTGAGAATTTGTGGAATGGTAGTAGTGTGATGAAGCAGTTGTATCTCAATTGAATGGCTTTCACTTGTTGCAGGAATTATGGCGAAGAAAACAAGAAGCCCCTGTTAGACTCCCCTGAGAAAGAAGAAGGCTCGGCCTCAGGGTGGGGCTGGGGTGCAGAGGAGGAGAACAATTGGGAGGGTTGGAGTAACGAACAGTCACCTGGGGTGAGCTCAGCAGCAGCACCTCAATCAAAAGACGTAGGGGACTGGAACAATGACAATTGGGAATCAGCGCCACCTTCCAACAAGACAGCGAGTAAAAAGCCATCATCCAAGGCTAAATCTTCAAAAGCCAGCAGGGAGGCTGCTACGGGAAATCTGATAGACTTAGGAGGTGAATCAAATGCCAAAAATGGCACAGGAGAGTCAAATTGGGACAATGAAGTGTGGGCTGCCGATGACGACGAGGAAGATGCCTGGCAAGGGTTAGAGCTGGAATCCACATCAACGAAAAAGGCGACTGATTAATTTTAGCGAGATTACCTTTGTCACCCAAATATGTTAGCATTCTTCCATTAACTTCTACATGTGAGCCTGTCAGCTTGCCTGGAGACATCATCTTATGTAAAATGTGGTTTCTGCGGATTGTGTAACCGTTTTGTTGATACACATTTGATTGCAGGTGTTTGTATCATTCCAAAGGCTACAAAATTCTCACACAGTGAAGTTTATTAACTTGCTGCTGGCCAGTTGTATGGCGCCCTTGGACATTACACTTTGATCGAATTTGTTAAGTAAATGTTATTTCAATATACATGCATTGTTATCTATAGTATTGTCATTGTATGCTCACAGCTTTCTTTTACAGTAAAGTACTGTTGCTGACCATGTGATTTTGCTGTAGGGATGTTGATTGCATTTAGAACTCCACATTCCTGTTAATGCTGATGAAGGTTATAAATTTTCCAGAAGTTAGTGCTGGGATATGCGAGAACAATAAGTGTCAGCTGTATTTATAGTTGCAATTCTAGTCCATAATTGCCTTCCATTTATCCATCCTCAATATCTTCATATCTATAATTTATCAAAGGGACTAATTATCTGTCCGTAATCAGAGGGTTAAATTATTGTACCATTAATTGAATTTAAAAAGCATTCATGCTGGCGTGAACCTCTGTCTGACACACGATTCGACATGTATAACTTTGTTTCTTCAAATTAGGGAATTATGCATCTGTATAGGTTAAAGAGGAGAATTGTCTGAAGCTGAGTTATGAATCGTATCATACATACTTGTAACAGGAAATATGGAGTACAGTAAATGAATGCCTGACTTATTATCTTCATTACAAAGTATTTATTTATTGAAAATGTTTGCTTGGAACCTGTAAATAGTTGTATTATACTACATGATTTTTGCCAAAATGTCATGTTGTGACATAAGGATACATTGTAATAATATGTAAATGTGTGAGCCATTTCAGCTCTTATAGCTCACTTAGTGTCTGCTTGCTAAGAGTAGATCCTTAGCGATAAAACTTTTTCACATGGAACTTCATCCTCTTTCATGCCATAATAAAAATCCATACGTTCACTTTTATTGCTACAAAATAAACTTTAGAGTCATTAGGTATTCATGTGGTACCATATTATGCTTGGTTTTATCCTCGTGATTGTTTTGTTGTAATGCCAAACTTTTTCGACAAAATGCTCTCGTGCACAAGTCTTGTCTGCGAAGTTGTTGGTATCCACGTTATATCACTTAGTTGTCACAAATACTTGTAAGAGACTTATTGAGGTATTAATTTTATCAAATATATATATATATATGTATAAATCAAATGTTGGTGTTTTTCTTGACGTTATGTGGTCTTCCAGAAGACATTTCTGGAGGTTATAGTTTGGGAGGGCAAACACCTTTCAATTGAGCCTCAGTTAAATTCAGTTGTATGAGCCATGCTGAGGCAAGTGAAAGACCCCACCTTTGGGGGGGGGGGGGGAGAGAGAGGTGTGTATGTAACATGGCATGAATGGGTCATTTAAGCTGACTAGGCTTCAAGCCTGTAGCATTGATGGAATGATTTTTTACAAAACAAAATGCCAGGTGGCAGCACCAACTACATCTTTGTGGCTTGAGTCTTGAGTCATGTTGCCACTTATGCAGGAATATTGGAATTTAGTGGGAAAAGGATCCTCAGATTTCTTGGTGTAATCGTCACTATCTAGCTTTTAGTTAGTCTTCAACGGTAGTATACATAGTGAATATACTGAAGCATATATGATATGGTCCTCATGCTGCCTGACAACTACTTGTGCATTACCACACCCACAAGATGGCCAGTGATATTTCATATCATTATCCATGCAATGAAGCAGCAATGTACCATGCTATTTTCTTCCAATTTGTGATAAGCTAAGATTGGTTCTCACGTAAGCACTGCACGATACCTTAGATAAATCCAAATGATACCAATGAGGCAGTTCAGAGGCAAAATTGGTTCACGTGTAGTGCAAAACTCATGTCTAATAGTCATGGTTTTTAAATATCCTGACTAGACACTCTAGAGGCTTCTCGTCAGAATGTTGTCTTCAGGAGATGATTGCATTGATTCCTGAACATTGCTTCTATTTTCTTTTCCACAGAAATCTTAGTCCAATACTTCTGTGTGGAGGATTGCATTCAATATAGTGCAAGCAACTATGATAAAATACTGGACTCTGAATCCTTTATGGTAGTATGAAAAGTTTATTACATAACAATATAATCACAAGACAAATGTCTTGGACATTCAGTGATGAAATACAAATGTGATCAAGCAATGAATAATACACAATTTTCTGCTTTCTTTGACGATTCTGTAATAATTACTTTTTATTAGCATCTACAGGAAACCATTGGTTTGTTCATCACAGATCGCCTTTTTGATATAGTAATAAATTATGGTTGAAAACACGCATATTCTATTTAATAATTAAGCAAAAAGGAAAATTATTAAATCACAATCATAATATATGACAAAAAAGGTCATCATTACAAGGTGAGAAGCACCGAAGGTTTGAATCACAGTTTCATTGAATCACAGTTAACAGTGCGATTAATACAGTTCATAGTTACAGAATATAACTTCACAAAATTCTTGAAGCTGCAGTGAACATCAAAAAGGATTAACAAGTAAAACATCTTCTATATTACAACCATTAAAACAATTGTAAATGTCATATAAAATTTAAACCAACAATTGATAGTATGATTGACATGATTAAAAATATCTCAACACACAATTTTGTCACATCACACAAAGGTATATCACAGTTAAGGAGTGAGGTAAATTCATTTTGCATCAAATATCCAAACAAGTGAAGTGATACAATGAATCAATATTCCTAATCAGCGTTAAAAAATTCCCTACGCTATAATTGGGGACAAAATAAAGTTTATTCCTTTTTCAAGTAAATTTCTCTCTCTGTCAACCCATCTTCACTTTCATTGTCAAGCCACCTTAAAAAAGAAAAAAATATGATGCCTCATTACATGAAATATCTTTTATATATATATATATATATATATATATATATATATATATATATATATATATATATATTACATGAAATAACTTAAGAAGTAAAAATTGTACTTGTAAATTTTGGAATGTCTGAAATGGAAGCCTTACTTGTCTAGTGTCCCAACAAACTGTTCTTGAGAATCTTCTGATTCCTTGATGACAACTTTATTGCACTGCCACCCGGAATTCTCGTCAAATTGATCATATCCAATGATGACCTTCTGAAGTGGGCCAAGGTCAACTGCTTCGAGGCTGAACAAATCCTCCTGGATGAAAAAAAAAAGCCAATAATTTTAACTGCTCATTAGAAAAACAAAGTGCAGTTTATGGCTGTGATTTATGATGATTAGGAAAAAGGAAAGGAGCACTGACCTTGGCCTTGTCAAATTTGGGCATATCCTCTTTATTCTTGTTCAGGTATCTCTTGCCCGAGTCTCCATTTTCTCCAAATAATGTGACAAATACTTTGCTGTCAGCAGGAGCTCTTGACTCATCTCCAGTGTGGATTTCTACAGAATATTTTGTCACTGGAAACGAAAATGAGCAATTAGCAAACCATGAATCAGAATGGAAACATGCATTACAAAATACAACTGTGTAATGATTATGATCATCTAACCTTTCTTAGGTTCTGAATCATCTGGCCAAATAGCAGGCAATTCTCTGACCACATCTCCATCATCATCTGAAGAGCTTAGCCATCGATCCAGAGGTGGGAATTCTACTGTTGTTTTGCCGTCAAGACTTTCTAGTTCCACCTTGCTCAGATGCATATCAGCTTCAGCAGTACTGTCTGAGTGCTGAATACGAATCTTAGATATTTTGCCCACCTTTTCTTCATCAATGTGGATCTGTAAATTGCATTGCAAAGATGATTGCATCATATCTTTAAATAGATTTGAATTCTTACTTTTGCCACTATATACTTCATAAACTTGTCTTGCACAAGTATGGCTATTGAGGCTGTTCTGTGTGACACTTTGAAACTGAAAACAGCAAGTTACAAACGAAACACAATTCCTATTCACTCATACCTCAAAGTCATCTGTTGCGCCTCTCTGGAATTTGCCCTCTCCTTCCAACTGTGTTGGTCCAGTGTCACCCTTGTCTCCAAATACAGTTATTGTCACTGGAGCATCAGTGCTTGCTCTTTCCATGTCACTTGTGGTGATGATCAACCGCCAATTATTCTCTGTAAGCAAAGACACTCGGCCATCAAATTTTGATTTTGTACTTGTTCAATGCAAATAACATCGAAAGAGGAAATGTAATTCTTACCAGGTGGAGGTTCAGGTGGTGAAACTTCCAACTCTCTTTCAATTAATTGGTCATCTTGTTCAGCATCCAGCCACCTGCAATGTGGCCATATATTATCAGAGAACAGCATTTAGTTGAAAATTTTAAGTATTCATATGAGTGACAGCCCATGCATCTTCTCTGTTGGTGATGCAAATTTCTTTGCATTTGGTGTATGTGCCAATTTTCAAATTGAGCATTTCCTAATCGCTATTGATAAGAGTGAAATAAAAGTGAAACACTATGCATCTATCTCTAGCATTCATGATGCAAGACTTGAGTATATGTGCAAGTTTTGCTACTACTTTCTGTGAACTACTTTCCCGAAGCTTGTGCACATGAAAAATATTATTTGCTTCTACTGAGGCATTTAATATCTAGCAGCTGAACAGCAGGAACTGTCAGGCAAAACAATTGTTACAGTTTATAGACCTGTTAACTCAATATATGATATTGTTTGTCCTATCTAACATTCAGAAATGGCTAAACTTTGGTGTAAATTAACTTCACTAAGACTACGGTTATGATATGGCTCTAGCTTGCTATAAAGTGAAAAAACAATTATGTTGTATACTCGATGAAATATTATCTGAATCAACTAAACATGCCATCATGCACTGAGGCATAACATAAATCTTGCCTTCTGCCAAGGAGTTGTGTCATTTCCACACCCAACAAGACATGAGACCTGGTTTTTTTCAAAGGACACAGAGTATGATACATAAATTAGTAAACAATGTTAAGGAACCAATGTCATAATTGGGGCCTTTGAGAGAGATGTCAAAAATATACAATTGGAAACAGAAGCTCACCTATTGTTCTTGAAGATAAATTCCTTGTCCTCATCACCTTTCTTCTTGATGACAATATTCTCCAGAAGCCAACCAGCACCTGAAAGCAACCACATAAGGTAACATCCAGCATTAGAGTCAAATCAACCTGGAGAAGGACTGTCCTGATCTATATAAACGCGCACATACCCGCATCTTTCAGGTTGTGACCAACAATGACCTTCACTGGGTCCACAAGGTCAACTGCTTCCAACTCAAACACATCAATCTGAAATTGATTACATTGTATTGTTACATTCACATTACCATGAGTAGTACATGTTAGTATTGAAAAGCTATCCAGCCTGACAAGTAGTGATCAAAACAGAAGATACGCTGGGGAGTTAAATTAATTGTGTAATTAATTGTATCTCACATGTATTCATCCACTTAGGCCATGTAATATTGTACCTCAGAAGTAACATACCTGTCCTCTCTGGAACAAGATTTTCTTGTTGCTCTTCTTCAAGATGCGTTTTCCTGTCATTCCTTGATTGCCAATGATGTTCAAATACACCATGGCCAAAGTGTCTGCATTGTCGATGTCTGCCGTCTTCACATGTACTTCATATTTCTGAACTGAAATGTAAAAATACAATTTGTGTGTGTCAGCACATTTATGACAAACTATTGAGTATAAATAGGGAATGAAATTAATGTTGAACTTACCACTTGGTAGTTTCACAGCAGGCCACTGAATGGGGAACTCTTTCCAGCCATCAGATGTTTCATCCAATCGAATCCAATCATTTATTTCCAGTTCAAACCAGTCATGTGTCACTGTGTCTTCAAAGTGCATCTGAAATGGAGACAGAAAACTTAGACCTCATACACATGACCAGTTTCAGACAAAATTCTAATAGATTTTAGCTAATTCTTAAGTATTAACATGTGACCATCAATGTGTCACATGAACTCATGAAATCACAACTGCCCAGAGAAAATTGTTAGCTTGTATTGAATTGGCCAATGGATGTCTAGATGATGTAACTTATCATTGTGAAATCATGAGAGTTTGTGCAATCCTTAGAAAAAAATGGCACATAGTTGACCTTGTATATTGTATACACTACTAGGAGCTGTAATTGAGACCTGTGATCCAACTTACCTTCTCTACGAACCAGGACATTGTCTTTGGTTCTTCTTTTTCTGCATCTTTCTTAGCTTTCTTGTCTTTCTTGTCCTTGCCTGCAGTGTCCTCTTCTTCCTTGAAGCCGAGTCTGACTTTAAATATATCCAGGGTTGGGTCTACTTTGATTTCAAACTCCTCCTCGGCACCTGGTTGGAATGCTTTGCCTTTTGGAAGAGTCAGAGGCATTGGATCACTCTCGGTGCTGTAGCCACATAACACCACAACCACCTGGCCAGTTGCACCTGCAGCTTTCTCCTTGCCTGTTATTGTCTTAACTTTCCATGTTCCTTCTGAAATTACCACAATTAGATGTACCACTAACACTTCACATACTTCAAGAATACAAGCATGTATTACCAAGAATATTTTGGTATTTATGTTCCAGGACTGCTAATATGGTCATACCTGATTTAGGTAATTCTTCTGGTGCTTCCTCTACTGGTACAGCTACAGGATGAGGCAACTTCTGACTGGGTTTAACTTCGGTCACTTCTTCTTCATCCAGCCTGACAGTAACACCAGAGATTATAGGTTTTCATTTATATTATTAATCTCACTTAATTTTTTTTGTAATTTATTAGACCATCTATTTCTCTCTATTAGTAAACATTAAATGTTTACTTACTTGCCAACGTAGAAGATATATTCGTTAGATGCAAATTCTTTCGGAAGTATGGTTATCTTTTCTGGGATATATTCTTCTGATTTTCCAATTAGGCAAATCTTCTCTAAGCAGCCCAGGTCAACAGCTGATACGACCATGTTGATAACCTACAAGGAAATGGTGACATCTTTAGTACTACGTTAAATGTATCCTTGACAAAGTAAATCCCAGATTTGTGTGGCACTTACATTTAATGGTTCTGGTGAAACATTTTGCAGGCCAGGGATTGGTACGAATCCACTATCACCATTCTCTCCAACTATTCTCAATGATAACGGTTGAGGTTGTTTAGCTTCAGAACTGTCATTAGGCTCTTTGTTTTCCTTCTGCTTCTTTTTGTCTAGATCATTTTCAGCCTGTTCCTCTTTAAGCAGGTGTACTTTAACCTGGTAATCAAGCACTGAAAAAGTATGCATGAGAATCAATATAAAACAGTTTCACCTGTAAAAAGTATAAGCTCATAAGAACTGAATGACTTGTATCCAGGCATTTTCCACCTGTAGCATCAGTTTTATTCAGACACAACATTTATTCTGGCAAAGACCTGCGTTGGTATTATAGAGGACTTAGCATCTTACCAGCTGGAAGATTTGTAGCTGCTTTAGGTACTGGTCTCTCCACAACAGTGACTTCTTTGCCAATATCTTCTTTAAAGTCCAGAACAATGACCTCCTTTGTTCCCTGGTCGGTCAAGGTGACCTTTTCTACGAGCCAGAGATGTGGGCCACTGTCATCCAACTTGGTGGCCACTCTGATTTTGCTCAGCTGGCCTACATCTTCTGTTGTTATCTAGAAAAGTGAAATAAGAACAATGAACTATTTTTTTAATCTACACACCTATTTGTGGAGCTGTCTTGTAAAATAAGTTTAGCTTTGGAAGTGATTAATCAAGTCTTTTGTGTATCCTTGTATAAAGGAACTCAGTAATATTTCATACTTTTAGCATTATTATAGCACTTTAGTATTTTCAGCTTGTTCAGTTTTAATGTACACTGTTTATCTTTGCGCAATTTGACTTTCTTTTACTTCCTGTCTTTATCAAGTAATTATGCAAACATACTATCAAAGCAGCTGAAATGTGCTACCAAATGCCAACCATTTCAATCAATAAATACATACCTCATGTTCTGATGTCTTGCCGAGGGCAAAAGCATCAGGATCCTCCGATGGCAACTTCATGAGGTCTGGCTCGCCTTTGTCTCCAATGAAAGCCAAACCAACTCCAGTAACGTTTGGTGTGCTTATTGGTGTATCTTCTTGCTCATCTGTCTTTTCATCATTTGCATTACGTTCCCTTGCAGCCTTTAAGTCTTCCTCAGATGCCATAACAATACTGCATTTCCAAGGTCCCGCTGAAATGGGATATGGGCATGTCAACCTTATAACCAGGTGTCATTCTTGTGAAAGACAGGCACAAGGAAAATATCTGTTCTTGGAAAATGACCTCGTTGGAGTTCAGTTATAAGCATATATTCATTATAAATGGGTCCGAATACACCTTACAAAATAATAGCAAAAAAATATAATATATTTTAAGACATACTTGGTTTTTCAGACTCGATCTTCACCGATGTACTTGCATTAAACTCCTGCTGCATCAGACGGTTTTGGCAACCTGTGTCGATCCAGCTGAAATAGAAATTGACATTTAGGATTTGTAATGTTTTGAAAGCAGCTGCATGGAAACATCCTTCTCTTGTCTCATTTACAATTCCAATCTGTTGCCGATCTAAGTACAAACAACATAAACATCATGACTACTATATCATGATGAATATTCTTACCTGTGTATGGGGAATATAAATTCTTGGTCCCCTGAAAGATCACATCTGATACTAAGCCTCTCGCAGAGCCAACCATTGCCACGACCTTGGCTCTTATGACACAGAATGACCTTTTTAATTGGTCCAATATCAACGGCTTGAAGGTCAAACTCATCAACCTATTGAAAATATGAGCACCATGGTAAAAGAACCTTCAAGATCTTCAAATAATAAGATGCACATATCACAATGGCAGAACCAATAATTTAATCTGTACCTGGCCAAGACTGAATGGTTTCTCATTGGATTTTGAAGTCTTTAATTGCCTTGGACCAGTGTCGCCATAAGATCCTACCAAAGTGCAAGTCACTTCTGCTTCGGTGTCAGCTCTTGGTTCATCACCAGTTGCCACAAATAAGGTGTATTTTGCACCTGAAGGTAAGACAATAATTTTAGTATCAATCAGATTGCTAGAATTATCTCAATAAGGCTGCTTTTTGAGTCTGAACATAAAAGGTACATCACATTTTAATTTTCAATCAGATTAAAATTACTCATTAAAGTCCTTAATATCAAACGAGATTTCACAAAGTTATTATTTTGACATCATACAAACTCACAAGTCTATTTACAATTCAGCATACCTTCAAGAGGTTTTATATCAGGCCATATGGCTGGAAGTTCCACCATTCCATCAGGATTTTCTTCATTTGCTTTGACCCAATCGTTGTAGAAGAAGTGGAATTCTTGGCCGGTCTGGTCATCTTTCATCTTAAGCTGTGAACATAGTCACATAAATTAGCATACAAAATGACCTTCAAAATGAAGACATGTCACCAAACAAAATTCTGTCAAAAAGGTCTTACCTTCTTGATGAACCACTCTGGGTGTTTGCCTTTGCTGTCAAGAAGAATTCTGATCTTGTAAACTTCTCCGATATCACCACATGAGAGCTGGAATACAGAAAATAATCATATTAAATATAATTATTTCTACTCTGAGGTAAAATACCATTCAGCGCACATGAGGTGAACAGCACTGTAACACTTCATTGCATCAGACAATTAGTTGACAATCTCATACTCTCACATTGAACTCATCAACTGCTCCAGCTTTCAGTTTGTCATCTCCTTCATCAGATTTCTCTTGATAATTTTCTTGTCCTTTACCCTTGTTATTTTTGTCCTTTTTCTTTTTGTCCTGACTCTTCTTGTCCTTGCCTCTTTTGTCCTTGTCTTCCTGGTCTTTTTCTTCACTGTCGTCTTCAGTTTTTCCAGGTTTCAGAGGGATTGGTGTGGATTCGCCTTTTGTGCCAAATATAACAATGGACACAGCAGCATCAACATCAGTTCCTTGATCTTCAGATGTGTGTGTCCATAGTTTCCATTCTCCAGAGGACTTGGGAGGCTGCTCGCCTTTTTCGTAAGGTGGCAGATCAGTTGCAAATTCCATATCTGAAACAGAAAATATGACAGGTTACTCTCAATAACTTTTAATTACATTGCTATAATGTACCTGGTGATCGTCAGATTGATGTCACTTAAATATAACGTTAATAAATATGTACTAAAGTATATGTTTCTCTTTACATGTAGAGTTTACTTACCTGTGAGCAAAATAGAATGACCAACATTCTCTGGATCCTTGCTGGGCATCACCCATTCACTGCAGTTGAACACAGCCTGTGTTACGGCCCAAACTGTCTCTTTAATTATGACCTTTTCTACCAGCCATTTTGTTTCTGTAAACACAAACATTCAGGATTTAACATTCAAGGAATAAAGAAACATATGCAGCCAGAAAATCAAACTGCAAAATGTACAAACCTGGAGTCTTCCCATCATGCTTAAGTAAAACTTTGTCAAGCCTGCCAAGGTGGACCGCATCCAAGTGGAAGACGTCTGTCTGACCCGGTTTGAATGGCTCACTGCAGGTCAATGACTTGGTCAGCTTTCTGAAACCAGTCTCCCCATATTCCCCAACTATATTCATGGAGACTTCAGCTGTAGTGCCTGCTTCTTCAATCTCACCAGTCAATATTGCAATTTGGTACAGCAGGCCTGTAAAGAGCAATAGACCAAATTCAAGAAATATTCCAAATGAGAAAAGTGGGTTTACATAAAAATAGACCAATATGCTTACTTGGTTTTGTGGGTGCCAATGGTTTTGAGATTTGGAACTCTCGACAGGTCATGCCATCTTCCTGCTCTTCACTAAACCACTGGTCAACATAAATTGTAAATTCCTCCTTGGTTTTGGTGTCTTGCAGGATAATCTAGAAAATACAGGTGTTAATTAAATCACTTGATGTCAACAGAAATACATTTAAAAGTCAATTTTCCTTCCAAAAGACCTTATTCACTCACCTTTTCAACATGCCAATCAGGTGAGTCACCGGTGTTGTCATGCTCAAGCCGGATCTTTTCAATTTCCCCAATGTCACCAAACTGCACCTGTGAAATATAAAAATAAGTGAGCACATTTATCCAGCCATGCCCCACTAAGCATTGCATGTAGCCTTTTCATATTTAGCTAGTTAATTAATCAACTTACAGTAAACTGTGCCTCTTTGTCCTGGTCAAAGTCTGGATTTCCAGGATTTCCAAGAGGTTGTGGTTCAGAGGATGCACTGTCACCGCATGCTGTGATAAACGCTTGTGCTTTGGTTCCAGCATTCTCTAGGTCACTCGTTTTGATGGTCACTTTCCATTCGCCAGCTACAAACATTGCCGAATATTATAGAAATTAACTAGTGCCAAGATACAGGCTTTGGAGCTGGCTGGTGAGTGGGTCTATCACTGTCTAATATATACAACTGACAAAAGTTTACAGAAAATAGAATGTTCAAAACTTACTGCTTGGCTCATCTTCCAGTGAATTTGGTGCAGCTGTTGAATCAATTTCATCTGAAATGTACAAAACATCTTGACATGTACAATAATGCTCCTTCAATGGATGCCACAGAAATTTGGCATGAAGTATAACTGTAAGTCTGCCACCATACAAAATCCTCATTGACATGACCATCTTACTATTAAAACCCTACGTTGATAATTTCCACCTGAGCTGCACAAATTAATGCTGCTGTTGCAATGTACATTATGTACAATCAAGTTTTCACATAGCTCATCATGATACTTTGTTCTCTTACCTTTTAGATACAGTGTCCTGCATGTCAATTTGTCCCCAATTTGATCATCAAACCAGCGACCACAAGGGAAGATGTATTCCATATTTGTTTTCTCTCCATATTTTTCTTTAATAACCACTTTGTCAATGTACCAGCCAGCTCCAAAGCCTGTACCTATATGTCCAATTTCTATTTTTTCTAAGTTTTCAAGTGTAACAGCCTCCACAATAAAACTGTCCACCTAGAAAAAAACATTTCACGTTATTTGAAAGTCCAGATGAATTTACAATAAACTGGTGCTTACATCTTGCATGCAATGACCATGCGTTCACATCGTTATCCTGTTCTATATATGTCTAATCGATTGCCTTATGTACCTGATTTTTCATGAACTTTGTTTCATTGCTTTCTGTATGGTACAACCAGCGTTTTCCACTGTCTCCTCTTGAACCAAACAACGTCATGTAAGCCTTAGCATCTGTAACTGCTGCCCAGTGATCGCCAGTGAAGATCGTGACTTCGTAGTGTTGCACTGAAAAATGAAAGTTCATTAGATTGAACAAAAACTTCTTTTCTTTCCAAATCACTTCATTTTATTTTTATCATCCCATAGTCCCAGTCCCAAAAGCAGTGAGTGGGTCTATCACTGTCTACCTTAAAATGGGTTGGAAATTTACAGACACTTCAAACTAAGCAGAAAAGCACTACAGGTGCACTGATGCACTGATCAACAGTACAATACACACTGATGTACAATTTATATGAAATTATAATTCAATTTATATTTAATTTCATTTAATTTGAGATTGTGTGTTCAATGATATAATGTTCTGTGGTCATATATCAACAGTAAAATCTACTACTACTACATGTTTGACAATTTGACAACCTACTTGGCAGAGGTTCCTCTTCATCTTTCTTGAATGGAAGTTCACGCACAATGTCATGGTCATCCTGCGACCGATCCATCCAGCGGTCAAACTCAAAGATGTATTCTTGACCTTCAGAGGTTTGAAGTTTCACTTGTTCAAGATGCCAACCCTCCCATTCATCATCATTGTCTCTTTCAACCCGAATCTTGTAGGGTTCACCAACTTCTTCCAGCTCAAGCTGAAACAAAAGCCATATACCATTAGATCAAACTGACTAAGTCCTTTTAACTACTACCAAGATATTTAAAGTATTGCACACAATGAACAAACACATATAAATACACTTACATCAAAGTCATCAGTATTTCCAGCTGCGAAAGCCCCATCTTTGTGCAAAATCATGTCCTCGGATCGACCTTTGTCCCCATACACCACAAGAATCATTCGAGAGTTGTTGGCTGCCTTGGAGTCCTCTGCAGTCTTAACCCATAGTCTTGCACCTTCTGGTAATAAAACAAATTTCTCATATATACTATCAGGTATGAATTACATACTCCGTAATTGCCAACAGAACAATAGGCTAGACACATTGTTTCTCAGTACTCACCAGTAGGTGGCGTTTCTTCTACAATCTCTTCAATGATGGGGATGATAGTGTCTTCACGTTTCTTTTCCTCTGGAGGGTTTCCTGGCTTCAGAATCCTCTCAATCTCTTTATCATCCATTCCCGTGTCAAACCATCGACTACATGGGAAGTACCACATTCTGTAGTCATCTGTATCTTCATTTGCTTTCTGCTCTTTTTTCTTGTTGGATTTCTTCTTCACATTTTTATCAGCTTTTTCATCATGCTTAGCTGCCTCACCTTGCTCCTTCTTCTCATCAATAGCTTTAACCTGCTCATAAGAACCTTCCTTCACAATAACATGGTCAACAAACCAACCAGCACCTACAAAGGGAGTCAGAAACACAAGTCATGAGTCACATTTTCACACACTTTGCCAAAACTGAATTGTTTGACTAATATCAATTAAGTATCACCTTTGCCTTCCCCATTGTGGCCAAGCAGGACAGCTTCAACCTCATCTATAGACACAGCCTCCACTTCATATATGTCCATCTGACCACGTTGATAAGGCTTCTTGTTAGCTGTCATTTCTCGGTAAAGCAACCTTCGGCCAGTGTCTCCTCTACTGCCGTACAGCTGGATGTAAGCTTCTGCTTCAGTTTCTGAGCCAGGTTCATTTCCAGTGTACACTTCCACAGTGTAGATCAGAACTGGAGATGGATAAAATTGATAGGCATGAATACATAATCCACAACCATATCTGCGACAGGCAAGTTAAAGGAAAGCTATACAAAATTAATGACTGAATTAAATAGCAACAAACATACTTGGCAAAGGTTCCTTTCCAGGATGAACAGCTGGCAGTTCTCTCCACGTGTCCAAGTCTTCTTTGGACTGCGACAACCAGCGACCAGCATCAAAGTGAAGTTCATCTTGATTCTCTAGGTGTTTGAGTGTAACCTGGAATGAATTGAAATATGTTGCAATACAGAGCTATTATTTATAAATAACTACTGTTTAAATCTCTCTCTCTTTTTTTAAAATGACATTTTCCTCACCTTTTCAAGATACCATTCCTCATCTTTAATTTCAGCAAAGTAGCCCACTCGGATTTTGTATATCTCTCCAAGTTCATCAAGTGATATCTGAAAATGAATTGATTACATGAATTTCAGCACATTTCTTCAAAAACTAAATTTACAAATAAAGACAAACTGGTGAAATAGCAAGCATGATAATAAAGTTGGCATCAGAATTATTCAACCCCCCTGGAGTTGGCATGAAAATATGTCAACTATAATTATGCATAGGTCATAAATGACACATGCCATCATCACAATTTTCTTGGAAGTGATAATTCACTATATTTTATGTCTTGATTTAACAATAGCATTGAGTTCACAGGCCATAGCAACCTTCAACTCAAAAATGGCATGTGTGGGAGTTTATAGGTATACAGACTACGTAACATTACATAGCTGTTGCAAAACACTAGTCTTTTATGCAAATTCCAGCGGGGTTGAATAATTCTGACTCCTACTGTGTATGAATAGCTTACATTGAAATAATCCATTGCTCCAGGATGGAAATACTGGTCTCTTTCTTCTTTTCCGAGTGGCATTGGATCAGAGATCTTACGACTTCCATATACATACAGCAGCACTTCATTTTGCTTCAAAGCCATGTTTTCTTCAGGGCCAGTGACAACAGTCACTTCCCAGTTTCCATCTACAATTGACGGATAATTTTAGAACAAACAATTAGATACATGTATCCAAAGAATTGGTCATTTTATGAAGAAAAAAAAAAATATATGTTTGTGCATACCAGGTCCTGCCTCCCTGGGTGGGTCACCGGGGGTGAGCATTCGTTCAATTTTGCCGTCATCCATTCCTTCATCAAACCAGCGAGCACATGGAAAGTACCACATCTTGTAAGTCTGTTCCTCATTTTCATCATCTTTTTTGCCTTTGGCATCTTTTCCTTTCTTTGCCTTGCTGTCTTTTTTCTGATCGTCCTCCTGTTTTTTGTCGTCAATGGCTTTGATATCTTCATAACGACCTTCTTTGATGGTCACATGATCAATGTACCATCCAGCACCTGAAGTGAAGTCATTAAAGTAATATGGGAACCCCTCTCAATAGAAAATTATTATGCCTATATTGTTCTATTATCCAAGTTGTTTGGAATAATATACTTCTGCAGTCAACAGACACTTAAACTTAATGAGAACTCTCTAATTTGTTTCTTTTTAATTTTACCACAAACGTTTGCATAATTACCTTTTCCACTTCCATTATGACCGACAATAACAGATTCTACTTCATCCAGAGACACAGCTTCAATTTCATAGATATCAACCTGGCCTTGCTGGAATGGCTTTTTGTTGCTTGACAATTCTTTGTAGAGTAATCTTTGACCAGAATCCCCTCTGCTGCCATTGAGATGAATGTAGGCCTCAGCTGAAGTGTCAGATCCAGGCAGATTGCCAGTGTAGATTTCTACAGTGTAGATCACGACTGAAAAAAAGCAAATACAAGTCAAAAAGATTCGCACCAATGAATGCTATGGTCATACATCGCATTGCATTGCACCAAATATATTACTTCAAGCAACCAGTTTCTGGGCAAAACCACTTACTTGGCAATGGATCCTTTCCGGGATAAATAGCAGGGAACTCTCTCCATGTGTCATAATCTTCTTGAGATTGTGACAACCATCGCTCTGATTTGAAGTGAAGCTCATCTTCATTTTCAATGTGTTTCAGGATCACCTTTTCTAAGAACCAGCCTTCCTCAGGTTCCTCCACAAAATATCCCACTCTGATCTTGTATATTTCACCAAGCTCTTGCAGTGATATCTGACAAAAAAGGTGGAAGATTATGAAATGAAGGTAAACTCATAATTATATCTATCAGCAAAAATGTAGATAAACCAATCATGCACATGTGGACTTCTGTTCTCAGATTCAACAGATTTTGATAATTAAAATGGCAACACACCACAAAAATATACTCACATTAAAAATATCAGATGCACTCGGCAGGAAGTATTTGTCTCTCTCATCTTTGCCGAGAGGAATGGGGTCTGACACTTTGCGACTTCCATACACATAAAGTAGAACTTCATTTTGTTTCAATGCCATGTTTCCATCAGGTCCTGTTACCACTGTTACTTGCCAGTTTCCATCTGAAACCACCATTGAAAAACAATTACTTTTCTCTGTGTCATCATTTAGAATTCTGACCCCAATAAATTTACCTGAGTATGCTTATGTCATTAAATCTTGTAAGTTTCTTATTTTTTGTGTTATACAAATCTAAGCCTGTACATGCAGCGACCAAAATGGTGATGATGCATATCTTATCTTGTCTTGTCTTACCTTATCTTAATTCTATTTGCTAAGATTACCATATACAATGTATTAAGCCTATGAGATTTTTGCCGTCCTCATTCTTAGTGGTGTGATTTTTTGGTATCTTATATATTACAGGTAACATTCAGATAATTAATCATGAAATTTTGGTTACATACCAGGTCCCACTTCCTCCACCACTGGTGCTTCTCCAGGCTCCAGGATGCGTTCAATCAGTCCATCCTCCATCCCCTCATCAAACCAACGGTCACACGGGAAGTACCACATCCTGTATCCCGGTCCATCATCTTCCTTAGTTTCATCTTTTTTGCCTTTCTTTGCTGCAGCAGCTTTCTTGTCTTTGCTCTTAGGATTCTTCTTTTGCTCATCTGCTTTCTTCTTTTTCTCGTCCAGTGCTTTGACTGTCTCATAATTTCCTTCCTTAACTATAACCTTTTCCAAATACCATCCAGCTCCTGATTGAATTCAATCAAAAACATAAACATTTTGTAAATCATCTGCATCATGATTTTATGCTTTGCTAACATTAATACATTTCTTAAACTGAAGTGAAGAACAGCAAATTAGAAAACACTAGAGAAAAAACTCTACCTTTGCCATGTGAAGTATGACCGAGAAGAACAGAGGTAACATCTTCTAAAGTGACTGCTTCCACTTCAAAAACATCCATTTGTCCTTGCTGGAACTTCTGGTCATTCTTTGTCAGTTCATTGTAGAGCAGCCTACACCCTGAGTCTCCTCTTTTGCCCATTAGCTGAACATAAGCTTGGGCCTCTGTGTCAGAGCCAGGTTTGTTGCCTGTGTAAACTTCGACGGTGTACACCACAACTGTAAATAGTAGGAATAAAATGTATTGTGCATACTGTCTTTTGAAGCACACTTAACATCAGAATTATACACCTAAAGTCACGATATAGTCTACAGCACTTACTTGGCAAAGGTTCCTTTCCAGGATACACAGCTGGAAACTCCCTCCAAGTATCACAGTCCTCTTCAGACTGTGACAACCAGCGTCCAGCCTTGAAATTAAGCTCGTCTTGGTTCTCAAAATGCTTCAAATTCACCTGTGAACAAAACGTAATGATTGCAGAGAATTTAACTGAATTTAGAAAAATAGATGTTCGTTTTTTAAAATATGCACTAAAACAGTTTCTCACCTTTTCAAGAAACCATCCATCTTCCGGTAAAGCTGGTTCATAACCAATTCTGATTTTGTAAATCTCACCGATTTCATCCAACTTAATCTGGGTGTAAAATAACAATTTAAACATGATATTTGAAAATAGTAGAGCTTAAAAAACAGTTTCAAGCAAGAAGCTGGTTTTATACTCACATTGAAATTATCCTTTGCTCCAGCTTGGAAACATTTCTCCCTTTCGTCTGGTCCCAAGGGAATAGGTTCAGACACTCCCTCTTCTCCATAGACGTACAACATCACCTCGCTTTGCTCAAGAGCCATGTTCTGTTTTTTTCCAGTCACAATTGTTGCTTGCCAGTTTTCATCTGAAAATATAAAATCAAATCATTAATTTATGTTGAGGACAATTTATGACCACAATCAAACCTTGAGTACAGGTAGTAAATCAAAAACCTGAAGATTTTCAGTTTGAGAAAAGGTAGATAACTATACTGTCCCACAGGAACGCCAAGGTGACTACAATGTCACACACAGCTAAACAAATTAATTGTAGCAGAAGTATTACCAGCACTCATTTCAGTTACAGACCCACAATTCAGACCAGTGATGACCAAACATACAAAAACAAGCACGCTGAAATTGTGTTACATATATTATGTAGAATTAAACAATAAATTAATTTTTCACCAGGTGCCTCCTCGTCTTCTGCCATGAGTAAATCTGGTGCTTCATCAATTGCTTCATCCATATCACTGAATGCATCCTCCTCCTCTTCCTCCTCTTCCATGGGATGACCTTCAACTTCGACCTCCAACTTTCCATCTCCGACTCCTTCATCCATCCAGGCATTTACTGGGAACTCCCAGGCTCTGTAAGGTCGCGTTTTGTTTGCATTGTTGTTGGTGTTCTCATCCGCTCCACCTTCTTCTAGAGCTTTGATTTCTTCGTAACTTCCTTCCTTAATCAGGACCTTTTCGCAGTACCAGCCCGCCCCTGTAATATATGCAAAACTTAAAAATAAGATGTATTTATAAGCTGTGCAGGTTCATGGGCATTTTAATTTAGAGGACAACCAATCTGGTTGTAACTCCTTGTCATAACATAACTACATGGAAACTTTACAATGCTACAATTAGATTAGATTAGAATAGATTAGATTAGTTAGGGAGACTCATCTTACCTTTTCCATGTCCATCATGACCAACCACCATTTTCTCAATACTGTCCAGATCAACAGCTTGTAATTCAAATATTGCCTTGGTGCCAGCTTCAAATGGTTTCTTGATGCCAGTTACTTCCTTGAACAACAGTCTGCGGCCAGAATCTCCTCGGCTGCCAAAGAGGTGTATATATGGTTGTGCTTCTGTACCAGCACCTGGTTCATTGCCAGTGTAGACCTCAATGGTGTATGTGATGACTGAAAAATAAAATCAAGCACAAACTAAATACACAAAGTAAAGAAACAAAAATTAACTTCAGATGACTTTCTTTAATAGCAGACTAATTTCACACCACGTGCAATTACACTTGATTTTGATGCAGGTTGATATTTTTCTTGTTTTGTTTCATGAGCAAAAAAATCAATCACAGAGAGAATTTTGAGAAATACATGCTACTCACAATCTCCAATCTACATTGCTAAAACAGGTATGTGACAGAACATGATGCAAATCTATTCCATGTACCATCCACATACACAGTATTACATACCAGGCAATGGTTGTTTTCCAGGATGCACTGCAGGTAACTCCCGCCAGGTGTCACAGTCATCATGTTGCTGTGACAACCATTTCTCAACCTCGAAATTGAGCACTTCTTTGTCCACAACATCTTCTAAAGTGAGCTAAACAGAATAATTTCAAAAATATTAGACAAGATCTTTTGACTTAACAAGAGAATATTAAATTAAAAAACCTATTACAAACTTAAGGCTGTAGCATGAATAAATAGACATAGCTTGCACAATGTCATACGGCTCTACCATACTACTCAGCACTCACCTTTTCAAGATACCACTGGTCATCTGGAATTTCAGGGACGTATCCAATCCTGACCTTGTATATCTCCCCAAGTTTCTTCAATGTGATCTTTACAAAAATAACACAGTTAAGTGCACAAGTAATTCAAGAATCCATACAAACAAATATGTATCATTTGTCCTACTTGTTTAATTTGTATACTTGTAGCACTCACATTGAAGTCATCCTTTGCACCAGGCTGGAACCACTTATCTTGGTCTTCCTTGCCAACAGGTATCGGATCAGACTTGCCTCGACTACCGTACACATACAGCAGAACTTCATTGTCCCTTAAGGACATGTCATCCTTGGGACCAGTGACAGTGGTTAATTTCCAGTTTCCTTCTGCAAGAAAAGCCAAAGTGATATCATTGCATGCATTCAGGAAGTTGTAGTTAGGTTTACTCAAATTGCTAATTGAAAGTTTTTAACAGGTCAACTAATAAATCATCATACCTGGTGGTGGTGGGCCATCATCAGGCATGTCATCCGTCAATAATTCTCTTTCGATGACCCCATCGTCCATGCCTTCATCAAGCCAGCAATCGCACGGGAAGTACCAAATCCTGAAGTCCTCTTCTTCTGGTGGTGGCTGTTTGCTTTTCTTTTTCTTCAACTTAGCTTTTTTAGCTTCAACAGCTTTGATATTCTCGTAGCTGCTTTCTTTGATGACAACCTTCTTCACATACCATCCTGCACCTGGGCAAGAAGATGAAGTCAGCAACAAAATGAGTAGATTTTACATACCTGTACATACAGTCAGCACCATATACTCTGTCATGCAATATCAATCAGAATATTCAGTTCTTTTACGTAAGATCAACCAAGACTGGTAGTGATACAATCTACACCACATTGAGATACACCTCAGGACTTGATAGTAGGGCCAGTAACAATGACAATAGCTGTCAGTTCAGAAGACAATAGGTCCCAACATCCAACATCCACAAAGGAAAAATGTGCACTGTTTGTGCGATGGCTTAAAGTCTGAAAATTTAAAAGATTATTGAAAGTGGTGTTCCTTAAATACTTACCTTTGGCATGTTCTTGGTGGCCAATAACCACTTTCTGTAAGTCATCCAAGGACACTGCTTCCACTTCAAAGACATCAATTTGTCCCAGCTGGAACAGGTCTAGATTGCCGCTGACTTCCTTGACCAATGTCCTTTGCCCGGAGTCTCCTCTCGTGCCAAAGAGTTGGATGTATGCTTTGGCATCTGTGTCAGAGCCAGGTATGTCGCCAGTGTGGATTTCAACTGTGTAGATAACAACTGACAAAGAAAAATAACAAGTTTAAGCATTTTTTACCAAATTGGTAGGTAGATTACCAAACAAACTAGCAAATAGCTATGACTTTACTGGTCTCAGGTCTGTAAACCTCTCCTTCCAGATCAGGGTTGGATAAACAAATAATTTTTTGTGTAGAATGAAAAAGAAAATATATAAAGTGCTATATGTTTATAGTCAGTCATTAATCTTTTCAGATTCATTATTCCTAGCAGAAATTATGTTCAGGAATTCTATATTCTTGCATAACCATTGCAATTGAGACAGAGCGCAGCTCTGCAATTAGCAATTAGCTATAAAATTGATGAAAATTCTTCAACCCACTTGGTAACGGCTGCTTCCCAGGTCTGACAACAGGAAGCTCTCGCCAGGTGTCATGGTCCTCCTGTTGCCGTGACAACCACCGCTGAACTTTGAAGGTCAGTTTCTCATTATTACTCAGGTCATTCATGACAATCTACAAACAGAAAAGCAAGTACCATAACAGTTGTATCTTCAAATTGTTTGTTATCATTATGAAGTAATTACGAATGAATAATTCAGAAGCTATTGTTGGAAACTTACTTTGTCAATAAACCAATTAGTCAAGTCTTCTTCTTCCTCATCTGGGTCATAGCCAATACGAATTTTGTATGGATTTCCAACATTTTTCAAGTTGACCTGCAAGTGTAAAAATTAAACCATAATTTAGACAGTGCTGTAAGGCAACATTTGATATGATTCTTGTTATTTTTCTGCTTCATATGCTATTTATCACAAACCTTGAATTTGTCTGTTGCTCCAGGACGGTAATATTGGTCAGGATCATCCTCTCCAAGTGGAATGGGACCCACTGTGTCTCTGTCACCGTACGCCCACAGCCGGATTTTGTCTTGGCTTGCCATTTCTGTTTGCTTGCCAGATGTGACAAGAACATTCCAGTCTCCCCCTGCAAAATACCCAATTATCTTCTTCACACAAACACAGGATTGAATTCAATTATGATACTTTCCAAGTTTTTTCGCACAGGACAACCATAAAATGTAACAGAAAAACATCCACTCTCTGAATACTTTTGTATTATGTTTTGCTGTCTAACTTACGTTTTGTTTTGTCAGATGATGGAGGTGTTGGCTCCAATTTTGGTGCAGCCGCAACTTTGAGTTCACGTTTGACTTCTCCATCATCTTGCCCGGCATCAAGCCATCTCTGACAAGGGAAAAACCATTTCTTGAATTGAGATTCTTCTTCTTGGTCTTTGTTTTTCTTTTTGAGCCCATTCTTTTGTGGTCCATTCAAGTTGTCCTCAGCAGCTTTAATGTCCTCATATCGACCCTCTTTGATGATCACCTTATCCACGAACCAGCCTTTGCCTGCATGAGATAATTTAGGTATACACATATTGCGTCATCTCTGATTTCCAGCACATAACTTGCATGGCAAAGAAACAAGCATCCATCAACCTACATGAGGCTGCAAAGTGACCTCGACTTAACAAAGCATCATCAAGTGGTAGGCTAGTAGGTATGGTAGGTAGGTAGGGACATTTATCATGAATTTAAGCTTAAATATTAGAATCGTTCTACACACACTTTTGATCAAGAAGTTCTGTCTCAGATTGGACCAGCCAGCCCTATTGCTTTCACATTATACAAACTTATTCTACATGTACGACAATTCTGCAATCCCACCTTTGGACATGTACATCACAGTAAGTCAGTAACTACACAACGCAGTGTCACTATCACACGAGTAAATTGTCACAATAAGTGACTTTTCACAGATGACATCGTCAAATATGTAACTTAAAATCTGATGTTACCTTTGTCATTTGCATCATGCTCCAACACAACTGACTCCAGTTCTTCAAGAGACACCGCTTCTATTTCAAATGCATCCATTTGGCCTGTTCGGAACCACTTTGGATGATCTGTGGCTGAGCAATTCAGTTCCCGTTGACCAGAGTCGCCTCGACTTCCAAACAGGTGGACATACACAGTCGCACTTGTGCTGGCACCCCTGACAGTTCCAGTGTAGATCTCAATTGTATATATGACAACTGAAAAGAAATACAGACAATTGTCAATTAGGAGTCACAATGCAAACACATATTCTTTAAAATACACCATATAAAGTTGGAATTGCTTTGGTAATGGTTCGAAAAACAGCAAATGCATACTAGGCAATGGAGTCTTTCCAGGCAAAATAACCGGCATTTCTCTCCAAGTTTCACCATCATCTTTTTCTAACGACAACCATCGTCCACAGTTGAATATCAGTGTTTGCTTGGTGTTTTTGTTTTTCATTTTGATCTGCAAAGAATCACCCCAAATAAATAAATTAAAATGTTATTTAAAACCAGAACGGTTACCATGAAGTGAACTTCTATTACATTAAATACATGTAGTTGATTTTTTTTTTATGTCTGATGTCGATGTCATTGTTGTCATAAGGAGATTAATATTTATTATTTGAACAATAACATAAGTGGGTGATTTTTCCAGTGGCAGAGTTGAGAAAAGCATTTATATTTAACAGGAATAAAATTCATTTTACATAAAGTTACCTTCTCCAGAAACCAGCTTCCCTGGTTACTCAAGAAAAATGCTCCAACTCGAATTTTGTAAAGTTCACCAAGATTTTTGAAGTTCATCTGCAATATTGAAACAGCAATTAGCAAAATAATTGATTGACACTTTCATAAATACTAGTTAATTTAAAATGAAAGAGCAGTTAACGTACTTCAGTACGATCAGTGCTTCCGGCTTTGAAGAAGTCGCCATTTTCATCATAATAATTGATAATGAGTGGACCAGAGTTCCCCTCTGAGCCATAAACCCACAGTTCAACATCAGTGGAAGTTTGGAATTCTGACTCAGCTCCAGTGGTCACCCAGATATCCCATTCCTCTTCTAAAAATTCAAAAGGTCATGGTCAACAATAAGAAATAGGTTGAAAAAATTCTACATTACTGCATATTGTTAGAAATCCAATTTTGAAACAACTCCAAAATGTATTATTTAAGAATTGGCTTTTAAGCACAGCTTTCGAAATACATTATTAATAATTATGGTAGTTCAATTATGGAATAATTTTATTACAATTTAAGTAGCTTCATAACCACAAAAGTGGTGTTACATGTATACACCACTCTCCAAAAATACCAGTCATAATCCAATTTTTAGATATATATATTCAATCAATCTAGCTATCGTAGAATTGGCAGAAATAGAGTAAAGAAATAATAAAGGTTTAGAAATTTGGTATTTCAGAAGAACATGTTAGAATTGGTGCTCAAGTTAGAGAGATTGTATTATTTAGGGATTCTTTTGATCCATGGTTATTAGAAAGACAAGATTGTCGATATATTATATCTTACACAACTGTGATATTGCTCTTTATACTATTTTTAACAAAATGACTTTACCTTTTGTTTTACCTACAACCTTATTGTAATTTTTGTACATTGCACATTCCATACGAAAATAAAGTTGATATATATTAGACCACTTGAGCATATATATACACAGTAGTCAAACAGGCCTTAAATTTTAGGAGGGCGGTGTATAATACTGTAAAGTTCACTCTGTATCAATTTGTATAAAATAGGCAACAGAAACAAAATTTTACCATCAGCCCCATTTTGTTCTGGTATGGGATCGTCATTGATATCTGTAAATGCAAAATACATAATCACTGTTTAGCTGTAAAAAAAAATCATTATCAAAGCCAAATTTAACTTGCAAGCAGACAGAACTTCTATGAACTGCTGCTCAGTGAAGTGAGCAACCAAAGACAACAGTTTTACAAAGCAAATACTGCAGAGCTAAGAAATGAGTTGGTTTCAGCAGCAGATTGTTATCGTTAGATGTAAAGCATCAATGTTTCAGCTGATAGCATTTTAGGTTGTAAATCATACAAAGACCAATCAATAGTTGAGTTGCAAGATGCAGCTGAAGTGTTGCAGACAATCAGTTTGAGTTTGAAAGTTAAAACTGCTACATGCAAAATACATCAATGAATTACAAAAAAGACAAGAATTACATGTAATGACAGTCACTGCAGAAAATAAATTTATTATAAAAAACAATTCCATGCAACATTATGACAATATAAATGTTTGTGTTAAAGAGTAAATGTCAAACGAAATACAACAAAACCAATAAAACAAGACATAGAACTACATGTAAAAGAAAAACAACGAAGGGATGAACAACATTAAACATCAACACTGGGAACATTTTAACCTGTCCGCTTTAAGCTCCTCTCTACTTTCCCATCACCTAGTCCTGAATCCAGCCACCTATAATTTAGTTACAATAATATTAATCACGTTACTGGTTTACACATCCACAATAAAAGTCACAATACTCCTTAGTCCATAATAAGTTGTTATAAACAGACCACCTAAAAACACATACTTGTTACAAGCAAATAACCAATGTTCTCCACTTTGCGGATTGGTCACAATTATCCTTTCACAGAGCCAACCCTCTCCAATTCCATCTGCGTCATGACCGATGACACAATGTGTTAGTTGGTCCATATCCACTACTTCTATTCCGAAGGTGTCCACCTAACAAAGTAAGCAAACATGATCATCCTTGTTTCTCAGTACATATGTATAGAAATTTGTAGCATAGTTGGAGGCAAAGAAAATGATATCATTCAAGTTATAGGGCTACCATTTGTGCCTCTTTGAAATGTCTTTTTTAACTTGAGAGGAATATGTGTTCAAGTGAGTTAAACAGGCCTGGCCATGTCAATGATTATTTGCCCACCAAGATCTGTGCCTAAGGCTGCTCTTTTGTTATTTTACACAAAATACATTGCACAAAAAAAGTTTGCGTGAAAGGCTTACTTGTCCGGGCTGAAACATTTCCTCATTCTCTGATTGCACCAGTCCTCTCTTTCCAGAGTCTCCCCTGATACCGAACAATTGAATGTACAAATTGGCATCTGTGTCTGCCCCATTGTCTTTTCCAGTAAATACTTCAACTTTGTACACAATCACTGAAAATTAATAAATTTAATAGATAAATATAAATCCCATAGTGTTAAGCTTAAGCTGTTATATACAAGATACAATCTTTAATAACCTAACAAGTTATACCTGGTAAGACAGGCTGACTTGGACGCACAGCAGGAAGTTCTCGAGACACATCAAGGTCATCTTCCGTCCTTGAAAGCCATCGATTAAACTTGAAGGTTAGAGTCTCTTTGGTGTTCATGTCTTTCATTTTTACCTGGAAATATAGGATAACTTAATGTTGTCATGTCTGATGTTGCAAACATATAAATGGAACTAAAGTAATATGTCAATCTTCTGATACCTGTCTGACTTTCCAGCTAGGTGATCCTTGGCCTGCTTGCAGAAGTTCCAGCCTGATCTTGTAAATTTTGCCAGCTGGTGACAAGTTCACCTATGACAAACACATGACAGAATAAGTGAAAAAGAACACCAAATACTCTACTGTAGATTATTTGCAATATCTGCAAATATACCTTAAATTCATCGCTCTGTCCCGTGTGAAACAAGCCATCCTCTGACGTTCCCAGGTAGATGGGCCCAGCTTCTCCATCGTCACCATAAACCATCAAAATCACCTCCGCATTGACGGCAGACTCGGCCGTTGTGATTAAGACTTTCCAGTCTCCGTCTGTTAATAATTGACCCAGCAAACCTCAACACACATCATCTACAATGTCACTGATCTTAACCTAACATGCCAGCGTGACAATCAAAAATCTTTAAGCCATGCACTCAAATTCTTCACATAAGCACCATGCATAATTATTTAGACATTAGACAAACAATAGAAAATTTCTTATTGTGTTACTAGAGAGATAATCCTGAAATAAAAAATTCTTAATCCTGTCAAAGCTTGATTGTTTGCAACACTTCATATAGGCAAATATACCTTTATTCCAGAATGTCGCGCCTTCTATTACCTTACTTTGAACAATATATTACACTATACCATTGTAAACTTGAGCTGTTGTCGCAAGTGAAACTTGGTCCTCAGACTTCGGTCGTGGTATTTTCTTGTGTTTCAGAGGTTTTATGGGCACTGGTATTGGGGACTGACTAACCACAGATTCTTCAGTTTTCATTCTTCCAACTGAAATGAATAAATATAATGCATAATTTGATGAAAATAAACGTCTTTTTTAATATCTGCAATTTGCATAAATAGTGTTAAATTAACTCACAGTCAATGACTTCAGGACAGAAACGCATGTTCTTAGCACCAGTGAAAACTGTTGGCTTGACAGTTCCGTTTTCTGTCATTCCGAGACAATGACTTTTGTTTGCGAGAGATTCAAATATCACATATCCCTTATCTTTTTTTCTTTCGATTCTGAACTGACAGAATTTGTCACCCTTGCCCTATAAAGCAGACACAAAACAATGGAGGCATAAATCAATATTTCCGACATTTCTCCAATTATGAATTCCATAGAAAATGCACTCACATTAACATCACAGATTCCACTCTTGCACTGGATGAACTTGCCAGGGTAGACTATACTTTCAAACATACGGACGCCAGCAGACACTTTGTGAACTTTGAACTGAGCAAGTTGGTTGAGCTTGCCTGTGGCTACAAGTCTGTTGTCACTGTCTACAATGCCCAATGATTGTATGACAGACGTGCAAAGAAGGACAATGCCTAGGTCACGAAACATTCCCTGCAAAAGTCAGACATTAAATCAAATATCTGATCAGTGCTACCTTGCATTTCAATAATTCAATATCGTGCTTTTAGACATTGTCATAGTGCATTGATCTGGCAATTACGTTGACATACACTGTGGTGCGTACAGTGTAGAAGGTCAAGATTAAAGCACACACTAAAATTTAGAATATAATGTTCTTAAAACCATTGAGTCTTATATAACTATCCCATGAAAGCTTCTTGATAAAAGTATGTTTTTTGGTAATTTCTAAATCATCAATATTCCAACTTTGTCAAACATATTAGATTTTGGGTGCATAGCACTTCTCTTAGCAGATCACGTATAATATGTTTTTATGAATGAGACATTTGTAAACCAGAGGACATTTTAAAATCATTCCGAAAATCCTTTACAACATCTGAAATTTACTGACTGTTGGATTTCCTGATGGATAGATAGAGAAAAAGTATAAATTCCCCAGATTTCCTGAGTAACACTTAATGTTTCAAGTCATGATCATGAGATGTGCTTAAAACAGTAAGAAGCCAGTGCATAAATGTGCAATGCCTACCTTGCAGTAGACGAAGAACTTGGAAAATTCAGGCTTAGCATCATTGGCATTCATGGCTCTGCCATTATTTCCAAAGGCCAAATATTGGCTAGGGTTTTTCGATGACTGCAGACGAACACTTCTGTCTTCTTGCACCAATACTTTGAATTCACAAGGTGGTCCCCCTCTTCCCTGAGAGACAAATTAGAAGAAAATTACATTTTATCCAATATACAAAAATCACAAGTAAACACTTCACAAATCCTTATATATACATTTCAACTTCAAATAAAATTAAATAATCTTGCATTCTTGGTAGTACTCAGAACATACTCAGAATATTAAGCATGGCAAGATATATAACTTTTCAAATATACATTTTGGGCATAGCAAACATGGTTAGCCTTATCATCCTTATCATCTCATCATTATGTCTGTCTTGGGGAGCCAGTCATATAATAAAAAAACAACCATAATTAAATTCGCTATATATGCACTGGTGTTTAATTAGACATGTGTCTACAACCATCAGCGCAGAAGACACGTACTGCACCTAGGAATTCCATAAATAATGTGTTACGATCGATAAAAAGGGCAAGGAATTTCCAGCAAGAACCATACATAATTCATTGCTGACAAAAAAGATGATAATTATACAATGAGACAGGGGAAAAAAACTGGCCATACACAAGAACAGAACGTGTAGATATGTACTGCATACTGTAAGACTTCTTGTCTGATGTATTCCTTCAATATTTTGTAAATTATTAATATGTAACATTTCATACCTGACCCGTTGGTTTGCCATTTTCAATCGCAAGATGTAGGTGTGGGTTGTTGGCACTTTGGAAACATCGAAGCATTCCTCGTTTCAGGATGACATTGAAAACAGCTACAAAAACAGAGAAAAAAGCAAGAAAATTTATCAAATGTTTTTGTTAATGTGATAAATAGGAGACTCAAAATGGTGCAAGCGTGATGCAAGATCAATTCCTAAATCAATTTGCTCACTCAGACTATTGTTGTCTATCCCAACTAAGCAGATTCAAAATTTACACTGACCAAACAAAACACACAAATTCAATGACGGCAATCTTTCCCATCACCAAACATTGAAATTATTATTATCAAAAAAACATCACAAACAACACCAAGTGAACGCACTTGTATGGATTAATTAATGAGTTTCAAATGAGAAAAATTAGAATGAAACTACAAACTTTAGCCAGCGAAATTTAATCTTTGAAATGAACACATGGTATATAAATAATAAGAAGGTAAAGTAATCAACAAAACTCGAGAATACTCCCTAATTATTGTATTCTGTGCAGTTCAATGATTAAAATCGCCGGTTGACGCCTGTGATGAAACCTTACACAATTCTATTCTATTCTATTCTGTGTTTAATACTAGAGTACTATAAAACCAGTATATCAAATTCTGCACATTTCACAAATATCTACGCAGGTAGTTTACCTAAGGGATCTGCATGGTCTTCAGAAAAGTCCAGGCTGCCATCAGGTTTTAGACGCAGCACTTTTCCAGTGGCAGCTGAAAAGAACTTCACCTGGCAGTTGGGTTGAAGTTTCCATTTCTCATATTCAAACTACAAAAGGAAAAAAGAAAATCTATAATATACAGTATACCCCATTGTGTCTTTTCTGTGCCCATTAGGAATCCCAATTACACTAATATGTGAACACAGCAGCAACTGTAATGAGGAGATGACACATGCAAAATTGCAAATGAACTTTACCTGTTGTTTTTCAAACACATCGGGTCTGTATTCTTTGATATTCTTGAGATCCCTGACAATGGCTCCATCATCTTCTCCTTCATCAAGCCACCTGGAGATAAGATAAGATAAGATAAGATCATAGCAGAGTTTATTTGTCACACATTAGCTAGTTTTTCACATGTTTCTCGAATATGTTTGATTCGTCACATTTTACAGACACGACAAGACAAGATAAGATATGAAATGATCAGACAACATGGGACAAGATAAGTTAGGATAATAACAATGTACAAGAAAATGCACTATTTCATGACACTAACATGAAGAAAGAACTGACCTTTTACATGGAAACAACCACATCCTCGACCCACTTGGTGATTCTTGGATGGTAATTTTATCAAGGAACCAGCCTGATCCTATTAAAAAGAATAATAAAGTTGTCATTCAAGCATAATCGTTTGTCAGTGTCAGGATTGATTTTTTTTTCAGTATAGACATTTTAAACTGTTAGGCCATATATTTCACCAAGCCCTAGTGATGTTAATGTAACTGTTTATCATTCAAAATTTGACTCGTATGTTAACATTGTCATTATCTTAATCTGAAATCCTAAGGACAGTAACTAGAACCCACTGGTTGAGAGATTCGTTAGGCGGGAGCAGTAGATGTCATGAAATGGTACTTGGTGAGATTCAATGAGTGCCTATAGAATGAGGCAATAAGAAATAAAGTTATTGAACTTTCATTCTGGATGGGCACACCATGTCAGACTGATCAGAAAATTTTGAAAATATGAAATACATTTTCACATTTAAAATATGTAGGCTATGAAAAAACTATGGTATTTGGTAACTTTAAAAAGATATGTAATTTTGCGTAGAGAAGCTGGATCTGCTTCAATGGCCAGTTCAAGTTTTTCAAGTTTTTCTATTGTATCTAATAAAAAGGTATACAATACTAGCCAGATACCATCTTGGCATATAAGGCCACATAAATACAAATGACAGTTGCCAGTTACATCAAGATACTGAATTTGAAGATAGAAATAAATAAAGTTCATACATATTTGTGACATCATTTGCAGCCTGTGGGTATTCTTAAAAGAAATACCTCTAAGATAAGATAAGATAGAAAAAGAAATACTTCTAAGATAAGATAGATACATGTAGACAATAAAACAATCACTGATGATATTATTCTTATTCTACAAATGCGAGACTCTTCCGTAGGACGCGGGTTCGAATCCCGCTCCGGTGCTTAACTCAAGACTGAAGTGAAACAAAAGTGAAAACGAAAGCCTAACACGAAACGAAAGTGAAACGAAAACCTAACACGAAACGAAAGTCTAACACAAAAAATTTTCATTGAAAAAGAAAAACCAGCACACACGCATATGGGCAGCTCCTCTCACTAATCTAGTCAGAGTAGAATTACCCGGCAATCCGGGGTATTATAGCACACATTAAGAAGAAGAAGAAGTAGATAATCGCACTTGATTATGACACCTTGCAACAAAAGGGGGCGGGCGTTGAGGGCGCTACACATGAAGATAACAACCAGCAACCACAGCCCATAAGCTAAGATATGACTTGCTTATATAAAATAACCCCATGGTTTTAAACTTCTGTTTCATTAATCTAAAAAAAATATGAAAATAATATCAATAGCTAGAGAGCATAATTATCAATTAATTATAGAGCTCTAACTGCACTTGACTATGACACCTCAGAGACATGGAATATGGTGTCAGAGGCCATCCTGGCCTAGGCCATTTTTGGAGAGAGGGGGCAGGATGCCAACACATTAAAATTTCCCGCCATTGAGCTCCATTAATTAATGCTAAATCAATAACCTATTCACTCCAATTCTAGCCTATAAATCCAAAAATGCAGTCTGAGCGTTTCTAAGTTGAGCCAACTCTAGTAGCTTAGGCACCATCACCTGCTTGTAATCTCCTCAAAATGACTAGATAATTTTTCAAATTTCCTAGATTCCCATCAACCTTCTCATTCCCTCAATATTTTTTGGCCCTTGGCTTCCTGCTTCACCTGTCTGACGCCCACCTGAGCGACTGGAATAATTCTTGGGCGTTGCTACGTCCACGTTTAAAAAATAACAATGATTCATTTATATGAGTTACATGATAAATAATATCTGTAAAATTGTTATTGCCCCATTAGTTTCCTTTAATCATAAAATATTCATGAATTGTCAAAAAACTGGAAACTATAAACAAATCTAATTAACACAAATGTTTTAGTTCACAAAAAAAGGAAGCATACATCCCTAATGTCCATGAACAAAATACTTAAACTATTATATACCATAGGTTGTGTCTTATCAAACTTATTTTGGATATGGAAGGTTAATTTAAATGGTATATATATTAAATCATATAAATCTTTAGAAGTTGTATGTCATGATTAGTGTTGTTTCTTCTAAATAATATTGCTACCTTCTAGTAGGCTTCTATGTGATAAAATCAATAGGAGAGAGCCATTCATATGCTTGATGCATAAAACAATTCAAGTTTTATCATGTATATAAAATTTAAACTAGAGTTGGACGACTAAAGAAATTCCTAGCATGGTCCTTAACACTTTAAGAGAACCAGTGGCACAATTTTTTGGCATGCAATTATTGTTGTGGTCAGAAACAAACAGACTGGCCAAGCTCGCAACGTGAGATCAATACCTAAGCCTTCTTGGACGCAAGTTCTCTGTTCCAATTGAAAGGTGCTGATGTGGTTGCCGGGGGCAACAGATGCAGCTCATGAGATGGGCAATCAGATTATGAACATTAATGAGGTTGAAAGTCCATCATATATTCATAGCCATGCCACCATGACCATGGATTCAATAGGCTGGGCCATTAAGAGTGAAATATAAGCTGTTATAGAAGAGTGAAATATAAGCTGTTATAGAAGAGTGAAATATAAGCTGTTATAGAAGAGTGAAATATAAGACGTTATATTCAAGGTGGTCATGCCATTTATGAAACTTAGACCAGCGGTCCAGCACTTCTTAAGTTTCACAACGGGTCTTATAATCACTCCTGTGTTTCTTTACTTTCGCTGCGCCAATTACGCAAAACTGATACAACCATGGGTTTCCATTCTCATTAATTAGGATCTGATAACAACCAATTACTGACACTGATTAACAAATCAACACAGTGCAAATCATCTCACATGAAAATAGGTTAAAATGCATTGTTGTCATTCATTAATTCAGAAAGAATAGTCTTCATACCTGCATCTTGTCCATCATGTCCTATGGTAACTTTTGTGATTTCTCCAAGCGAAACAGCCTCAACAGAGAACAGGTCCGTCTGAATAAAAAATAATGTAATGTTTATATACTAATTGCTTATTTTGCAAAACCAATCAAATTAATATCACGGTCAGTGTTCATTTTCTTGTTTTTTTTTGGTTTTTTCATGATTGCATAGTGTTAAATCAAATAGAAATATCTGTACTTTCTTCTTAGCACCATGAAATCAATTTGCAATAACCATTACAACAAGAAAAACAGCAAAACTGATACTAAAATCATTAGACTAAAAAGGTTTTCACTGAGGTGGCTACACAAAGCAAAGTGGGCGTTAATTCTTTGACTAATTTATAGGATATTTACAAACTATAAATCCAATAACCTAAAATAAATCATAGCAGTATAACTTCATTTCTCTTATTAATGGCCATGACGTCAAGCTAATCTGAGGATTTTAGACTAAGTCTCCTAATTTTTATCAATTACACGTGAAGTGTGTATTCAATAAACTGCATCAATTTGTCAAGAATTATCGCAACAGTAATTTGTCATGATTTTAGATGTAACGGAGAGATAATCAGCTATTTTTCATTTATTTGGCATTGCATTACAAAATATAAATCAATGAACATGTCATTGATACTCAAAGTTCTCAATAGATATATATTGTGTACATAAAACAATTTCAAAAGTCCATTCAGAAGTATAATCAATTATCAGAACAACCTAATAATGGAAGGCGTTGGTTTAAATGAATGCAAATCAGTGATTGCCAGACTGAAATAGCAATGTGAATTTGTAATCAGAAGGAGGAGGAAATTCAAAATAGAACTTGTGTCAGAAGTGTTTTTGAAAAGAATTTGGCATAAGTCCTAGAACCTCTACCAACACATGGGTTGTCAATAAACATGACCAAAACATTGGTCCATTCTTTATGAGCAACACCTAAAAGGTAACCAACCTGGATAAAATTTCTTTCTACTTGAAACATGATAGGTACTATCTAAACTGGCACAACAAAATAAAGATTTCAATAGAATATTGATTTTTGTCTAAGAAAATAATCAGCTATTTGTCATAGATTTGGCAAAAAAGGTCCTAATTTATAGAAGGACATTCAGTTGGTTGGCAAATAAAATTGGTGGTAATTATCAAATAATCCCAATCAAAAGGTGCTCGTATATGATTTAACCTGAATATATAAAGTTAACAATTCAGGCTCAAACTTTTGTGGTCTAAACAGAGACATGCCATTTATTAGCATGGTGATTTTAAATGTGGGTGTCCTAGAGATAACTAAATCCATTCAGAGAATCAGTCAGTATTATTTATTTTAGTTGTTATACATTGGTCAGTAAAATTAGCATTATAATATCTTTATCATGTAATGCCCCTTTGTAACTATAACTAATCTGTTATTATCTAAGTTGAAACGAATTATTTCATTATAAAGCAAACTAAATATCAATCCAGACTGAGCTCTAATTAAATACCTTATTCTTGATAAAAGGCTGAAATTGATTGGGTTGGTGAAAAACAACATCATATCAAAAAAATAACTAAAATATAGAATTTATGAGTCTCAAGGAAGACAGTGGGAGCAAGCAATAAATTAACCAAAATATAGAATGCATGAGTCTTGAGGAAGACAGTGGGAGCAAGCAACATATTAAGTTGAGAACATAGTACCTGGCCTTTCAAGAACTTTTGGCCGTTTGATGAATGCAGTAACTGCCGAACCCCAGTGTCCCCCATTTCGCCATACATAGTGATGTAGACATTAGCATCAGTTGCTGCATTCCAGACATCTCCAGTGACCACCATCACCTGATAGACATGGACTGAAAAAATATGATTCAACAATTGTTAGATGTTCTCAGGGAGGAGCATTAGAAACAGCTTTGAAGAGAAACAGCTGAGAATATTTTCCAAACTAAATCAATCAATCAATCAATCAATCAATCAATCAATCAATCAATCTATCAAATGCTAGTAGGAGTTGAATATCTTCCTTTCACTCACTGGGTAGCACATATTCCTCAGGTCGGACTGCAGGAAGTTCTCTGCAAATCTCCCCATCTTCCTCTTCACGTGACATCCATCGGCCACAAGTGAACTGCAACTCTTCACCTGTGTCAACATCACGCATCCGAAGCTGAAACAAAGAAGCAGCAAGTTTTTAAAAAACATTGGTTTATATAAACTTATATAAGCATTAATATGTATTTCATGACATTAATCACACCCACCTCATCACACAGATACCCAGCAAAGTCCCCAGAATCATCGTGTGCAAGCCGAATTTTAAATATCTCTCCAATTCTACCAACAGAGATCTGAAAACACATATGCTTTTCTTAAAATAATTGGAAAAGATTGTCATGCCAACATTGAAAATTGTTTGAAAAATACATTGCAGGAATCCAGAGGAAACCGACTAATGGAAACTGTTAAAGTAAAAACATATACATTGTCTGGCAAGTTGAATGAATGGCACATAAACAATGGACAATAACCTTCACAATATGTCATTTTCCCCAGTCCCCAGTGCACAGATACACGTTATCAGGTTCAGCAAATAACAAAAGCGATATCATTGGAAACAGACCAAAATCCTGCCAGCACACAAGTAAGTCTATACGTTTGAGAAAGTATTACATAAGCAAATCAATGGAGCACCAGGAAACAGCATAAATTTATAATGAGATGAAAACCAGTACACAATAGTCGTCGGTGAGAATAATGGTAGTTGACAGATTATCTAAACAAAAGTTGTCCCATTAAGTATTGTCGGTGCAGAATATCTTAAGAGCTCTTAAGTTAGTGGTTGGTGTTTCTTATTCCTTCATACATGTTCAGGAGATCAGGCGGCAAATTTAATGACTGAGCTACTCAGAATACAAATTATGACAAAGTCGCACCAAGGTCTTACCAAGGTCGCACCCTCCATAAAAAACTGGTGAACGCCCTGCTGCCCAGAATGACCTGACCTTTATCTGCATGAAGAAAAAACAACAACAAATGTCTCCTCTGACATTGACCGATGTCTCCTCTAAAGTACGCGACCATTTCTGACCAATGAAAGGGCTTCTCCTGGACAGGTAATATGAGTGTTCCCAGTCTGTGAGGAGCGCACAATATTATATTATTTGTATTTTGTGCAGCTTATTGAATAAATTTGCTTGCATAAAGCCACCTATTAAAACCACCTTATATTTAAGATTGCAACCTGTGGATCTACCGATTCATTCAGCATTGTCATTTAAATCACAATTTAAGGCCACACTATTTTGCATCAATCGTGGCCTTAAAATGAATTCAATTCAGTCTTTACCAAGTGTTGCATTTTTCATTTATGGTACAATGATAAACTACCTGTAAGAAGAGCTCAATACAGTCACAAAAAAGTGGCAAGCTGTTTTCGTTATTTTGGTGTCTTAGTATAACAAGTCACTACGAAACAGATTTCAACACAAACTGGCAATCATGAATTCCATTTTTATTTTAGCAAAAGAAGTTGGACAGTTAACATGGCACTGGTCCAGTGAAGCTCTTAAAATACCAGTAACAGCCACAAAAAAAAGCCATTCCTGTCATTCATTAGCAATTAGACATCATTGCTTTTTGACCTGAACAACCGCTTCATGGTTTATTTATAATTGCAGTCAGTCAATAGTATCTTTGCATTTTACATAAGATCTTTCTTTCAGGACTTACTAGCCTAGCCATCAATGGAACCAATTCCATTGTGTATGTTGTAACCATTGGTTTTTTAACACTGTGACGTCAATAAATGAAGCATGACCTGCCTCCTTTATAACACAGACCAGATTTCTGGCAATCCTGGATGTTCTATGAAACAAAGCCATTCTGCCCCTCTTGAATGTTATGCGCAGAGATGATTAAATTGTCATGCCATTTTAATGTGTGCTACACTATCGATCTTCTACAGGTTGCCACATTACTTGTCTCCATTCTCACAAAACCAAAACAAACAATGCGCGATCATGTCCGAAGCCTCAGGTTACCACCAAAAGCACAGTGACATTTCCAGTGCGGCCGGCTAGTTATTTACCAGACACCCAGTGATATATTCATGTGTTACAAAGAAAATTAAATATGCAGAGGCATTGGTAGATTTTCGACTACTTCCATTGTGGAATGAGCTGTGAAAAGTGCAGCATGCATTGTCTGCAATTATTTAGACAGCAGAAAATGATAAGTGACAGGTCTGTCATATAATGTGTAATCAGAGCACCATCCAAGTGTTCTTCTGGCTAAGTGAGAACCTGTCACAATTGAAATGGAAACCTTTGGTAGTGGGCCAACAGTCTTAGGTTGTAACTGTAGGATGTTTTTTTTTTCTTTTTCACAAAAGAAGGATCATTCAGGTAATTGAGGATAAAGGAAGGGGATACATTTGTAACCTCTGTATATATACCTCAGTGGAGATTTTGGAATCTTTTCAAACAGAAATCTACAAGTCTTACATCAAACTGGTCTTCATTGCCAGGTTGGAAACACTCTTCATCATCTTCCCCAAGGATGATTGGACCTGAATTTCCCTGACCTCCGTAGACTGTAAGGGACACCCGGGCTCCAGATCCTGCTGTTGGAAGGTCATGAGTCTTTATCCATACCTGCCAGTGACCCGCTGAAAAAAAAAATGTATTACTAAATAAACACACTCCAAAAAGACATAAACTTGAACATAATGTGACTGAATTCTATATTTATGACATCATTGCATGGCACAGTGCCCTGACTGCCATTATATTCTATAGTGATGCATCTCTACTATTGTGATGCAAGGAGATGCAAAATAATGTCTTGTTGTGTTCTCTCATCGGACAGTATTGATTTTCGCCACAACCTGGATATTCAGCTTTATGGACAGACATTAAATTGTCTTCAAACAATCAAATGACTTCCGTAAGCAGCTAATTTAGTAAGTTGGAACTGCAAATCAATCATGAATACACTTATTCTGTCATTACTGCTAAATAATTAAATATTGATGCCATAAGTATAGTTGTATTTTCAACGGACACAAGTGTAGTGACAGTTTGGCGCATGTCACCTATAGGCCTGGATATTTACAAAGGACTGAAGTTAATAATAATGATAATAATGCGTCTGGAGCTGCCTTATTCAATTATGAAATCAACCACAGTTCAAAATTACCAAATGCTTGGAAATAAAGTCACCCGGTCCAGAACTTTACTGCCACAATTTCTGTTAGTATTACTTACAGTCATATTTAGACTATTAAGAAGTCAGCCAGCATTATATACAACCAAGAAATCCCAACCATCACATGAGGGCCTTGAACAGCACATGTATACACAGATCCCACACTGGAGGACATGTGTAACCACAAGCGATATCAAATTGTCATTGCATCTGCTATGACACAATGACAGCTATAGCTACACATTGGCAACTTTTCATGTGGAAACATTTCCTGGAGGCCTATTACAAACCCCCCCCCCCCCCCCCATACTCCCTAACAAGGATTCAGAAACCAAAGCAAAAATTTCAGAATGAAAATTGTGAAATGTCTGTTGGTTCAATTTTCCCTTTTCTCAAATGCCTCTCACACCTCACCAATATATTGTTATTCTTCACCAGTCCATTTGAAATTAACACAGCTTTTAATTCAGCAAAATTTTACAATCAGACTTACTAGTTTTCTCCAGTCTCTCTCTCTTCTGCTTCAGCTTCTCCTTGGCAGGGTCCCCTGCTGGTGCCTTGCGTTTGTTCTTTCCATTCACATTCGCATTTGGTTGTGGAATTGCAGACAATGGTATGAAATCTTCTCTCCCACAAACAACATAATTGGCTGGTCCATTTATGATATCATTGAGCCCTCTCACCTGAAAAATATACATGAAGATTGCATCAAACATGTTTCGAGCAGCTGGGTTAAAAATACCGTGTGGGCCTAAAGCACGTGAAATCCTCGCCCTGCCATGTGCTGATATCTGCAGGTTACGGGTTTGTGGGGGTTCGTGTGACGACATCATACACTAGACTGAATTAATTGGTTGCATGATGCAAGGATCAGAGGTTTTTGATTCTAGACCTTTCTTGGTAATTTTGAGCCTAGCGACCCCCAAACGAGGTCAAGGTCACTCACCTTGATATTCATGCAAGGTTTTCTCTGAGGCATAACCCTGTTCAGCTCAAGTTATTATTATTTGTACAAGGTACCAAACGTTTTTGACCCCTAGGTCACCCACCTTTAAACTTATCCAAGGTCTTCCCCTAGAGCCAAAAGCCTGGTTGGTTGCAAAACACAAAAAAAATTATAATTTCTGCAATGATAGAGATGATTTTTATCCCTGTGACCTCAAATATAGGTCAAGGTCACTCATCTTCAAACTCATCCAACGTCTTCCTCTAATGCATAGTTCTTTGATTGCATGATTCTAGAATGAACATAACTGAATTGATAATTTCCATAAGGTTTGGAATGGTTCTGACCCCTGTGAGCTCAAAAGTAGGTCAAGGTCACCTATATCTATTCAAATACAACTTCTCCCCTAAGGCATAATCCCTGTTGGTTGTTCGATGCAAACTCGACACGACTGAAGTTATCATTTCGACAAGGTTCAGAATGATTGACCCCTCTGATCTCAAAAACAGTCAAGGTCACTCATCCCCAAACTCATCCAAGGTCTTGCCCTAAGGCATAATCCCTGTAAATTTCATCCTAGCATAAAAATAAGTGAAAGTGCACCCAGTAATATACTCCAACCTGGTTATAATGTACCCAACACAAATTTGATATTTATCTTAATTCAGTCAATCATAAAATTTACAATATGCAAAGTATCAACATTTTCACCTCCTTTCCATCAGCGGTGTAAAGCTTTTTGGCGCTAGGCATGTGGAACATGACCCCAATGTCTTGAAGGACCTGTTCGAAGGACATTAGCGTGTTTCTGTTGATGAGGAGAATGTGGTGTGTCTGAGGATGTCCATTCTTCATCACAGTAATCCTTTTCGGTGTTCGCGGAGACTTCGACAAGTATGATGGAGGTTTCTCAGAGCTTGTACTCAGAGTTGTCGGGCTGACAATCTCGCCCATTTGAAGTCGTTTCATGCGATTCAAAGCCCTCTCCTGCTTCAAGAGGTCATATAAAGCCCTCTTGCCACTTGAGGGCCTGCCTCCTCCCTGCCATGGCCGCACTGCTTCCAGTTTTTTTACATCAAGTCCCTTTGCTTTTTTAGGATGGGTTGAGCAGATGTAGCTCGTGTTGTTTTGGAGGTCTTCTGTGTTGCGGACAGCATGTCTGCCCATCGGAGTGTAGATGCTACGTACTCCGAAGGGCAGGTCTATTTTATTGGTCAAGTCATCTTGAAGTGCTTCTATTGTAGAGTATTTCTTTTGGTTGACTGCGACTTTGAAAGTTCTCGTCCGCGGGTCACCATCTTTGTGGAAGTAGCAGATCTTGGTGGCTCGGTTGTTGTTGTAAGCCTGTTGGTTCCGCGGTGTGGGGAATTCCTCAGCCATGGTAGTCCTATATTGTTAACTCAAATCTTCATGGTTTCTGTAAATGAAAGCATAATCTATACTGAACAATGATATGGCAAATATAGTACGCATTTCTCCACAGTCATTAATTCAGTTATACTCCACTTAGACTGTTTTCCTATTGTTCTAAGCAGGCAATAACCGACAAAAATGTTAGTTAACTCCCTCCTGAGTGCAAACTGAATTTTTTTTGCGTAATTATAGCAGTAAAAACCAACAAGCAATCAAACAAATTAGTGTTTATGCCTAATGGAGTATAAGTGAGTTATCTCCCTTATAGTCGGGAGTTAACTTACATTTTTGTTGCTTATAACCAACAAAAATATTAGTTAACTCACTTCTTTTCCAGGAGTGTGGTTTTTGATAACTTAATCCATGACCACATTCGAATCAATAACATACCCATCATAAACTATGCAAACACATATTATAAAGGTTCATGACTATAGATCTACATCTCATGCATTAATGATGAGGGTAATGATATAAAATATTTGCTTTGTCACGAGTAGGGTTAACTTAAATAATTCAATAAGATGCAATACCAATATAACAGCCGCTTTAATGATGAAATGATTAATCAGATATTCACCATGCAAGCCAAGACTTGACAGGCTTCCATACAAACATATATTCCAAGTTACCATTGTACTAAACATTGATTTATAAGAAAAAATAAAAGTGGTATGAAACTGTCCTAGAATTGGGAAACAGAACTTAATGTAGATAGATCGATCGATGGATAGATAGATAGATATATAGATAGATACATAGGTAGATAGATATATAGGTAGATAGAAAGACAGACAGACACGTAGGTAGGTAGATAGATAGATAGATAGATAGGTAGGTAGGTACGTAGATAGATAGATAGATAGGCAGGTAGATAGATAGATAGACAGATAGACAGACAGACAGATAGACAGACAGACAGACAGACAGACAGACAGATAGATAGATAGATAGATAGACAGAACCATATGTCCTCAATAGTTGGTCAAATTCAAACTTAAATGGTTTCCGATGAATAATTAAAACAATTTTCCTTGACCTTCTCGTGAGTACAAACAAACACTGTTCACGTCATATGTAAATTGCTCTATCATTAATTATTTAATGCACAAGAAAAATATTGGCTCTCAAATTCCCGACAATATTATCAAATTCCTCAAATGATGACAAACAAGTTGAAATGGTTCATAGACCAATAGAATAATCATTAAACCAGTGACATGTTTCAGCACTTAACTTAACTTTTTTTTGTCTGAGCATTCAAAATACTTCAATACACAACCACTGATGTGTACTCTGCAGAGACACATTATAAATACCGCAAAACAGAAATTGGTCCGCTTGACGGCTCGATCCGATTTGAAACATTAAAAAATATGCAGTTTTTCTTGCCATTTAACAAATATTTAAGCTGTATGATTTTTCTGTCTTTATGAATCGTGATTTAGCCAATATATATAGGTTGGCATTCTAATGATGTAGATATAAATTTACCTGATATATATACCTCATTAATTAGTAATAACTCAGCCTATATCATAACCTCCACAACGGCTTGTTAGTCTTGTAATAGCCTACCGGCTAATGTTGTTTTGCTTTTACTTTAAATCGTGACTCAAAATAAATCTTCTTGTATGTACATGGTATTATAATAAGGTTGACCGTAGTGACAGGGTCGGTGATAGGCCTAGTGAGGGCTGAGAAAGGCTCTGGCCTGGCCAGCAAATTAAGAACGCAATTCTAAAAGTGTTCATTTCATAAACGCAGATTGACTGGGGACATTTCATTCAGACCTGACAAAACATTTTAAATGATTCATCTTACATGTTGGCATTTTGTTGAGCAACTAATTGTATAACCAAACACGATCTAATAGATCATCTTTGATATAGCATCACCTGGTGACACGCAATTGCTTCACACTCGGTAATTATTTGCTTTGTGTTGTTCTTCCTTACGTAATCTTGCTGCCAGGGGACACCTGAGGCTTTGTTACGTAGGCAACGTGTTTCCATGGAGATTAACAATAACAGCTATTTATCCTGCATGATAACTTGCCATCATTCCAGGTAACCCGATTTCTGGATTATCATAGCTTATCATAACCTTCCTAGAGAATGAGTGGGCCGGCCTTTCGTGATAAATCTCGCACCCTAACTGACTGGAGAGCTATATTAGTATTAGTATCCTTACTGACTGGAGAGCTATATTAGTATCCTTACTGACTGGAGAGCTATATTAGTATCCTTACTGACGGTAGCTTCATATCAGGTATACCCTCTTACAGACTGTGTGTGTGATTAGGGCTTTACGTCCTGTATTTCTGCACCAGTTGGGCTGATTAGGACAGGCAGAGACCATGGCAATGAGACGAAGGAGGAAACAGCCATCCAACTTAGGCTCGACCGGGAATCGAACCCGGGACCCTCTTACAGACTCATTCAATGTCAGCTTACTTTTAGGTACTTAATGTTACAGACGTCTGGTAGGCCTATTAACCTGGCACTATACTGACGGTCTGGTAACCAATATACCCTGGTACAGACTCATTTGATGTCAGCTCTTAGCTTGTTGTTCTTAAATGAGAACATTGCAGACAGTCTGCAGCTAACACAGTCATCACTCACTGATGGATTTAGAGGTTTCAGTACGCATGCTGCAATCTGTAAAATTATGACGGATAGATATCCGCAATAAATTCAAGTCTAATTTAATAATTTTACAATTTGGGACGTCTGGGAAAGTACCTAGGTCAGGATCAACAGACATGTACAACCCTCATTCTTACGACTGCTACAGACAGACTGCCAGAGGAATTTGGCATGACTGAGAAGTTGATTGTAAGACGTCTGTTATGGCACTAAATTAAAGCTATAGGCCTACATACTGTTACAGCTTTATGTGCTGATCCAGACGTATGATTGTTTTTGCAAAATTTCGCAGTTCTTCTTCGCTTCTTTTTATGCCAGTTTTGCGGTTTTATTGGGCGAAATTTCGCGTATTTTCCCCTGGCTCTCTTTCCAACTATATATCTAACTATCTGTCTGTCTATCTGTCTGTCTAGCTGTGTCTGTCTGTCTGTCTATCTCTATCTATCTCTATCTATCTCCATCTATCTATCTATCTGTCTATCTATCAATCTCTCTGTCTATATACAATAGTTTTATTTTGATTTACGATGTTGTGAATGAAATCATATCAGTAACTAATATGTACTGTTTCATGGTGGCTCATTAGTATTATTTCTTCCTTCGTGCACACTCATCAATAAGTGAATTTCAACTTTAATTTTATAGAATAAAGCTGTCCTTGGGGAACCTCCCTGCTTTTGGTGTATCGAGAATTTGGTAAGTACAGACAAATTCTTGCCAATACGATTTCAGAAATAAAGAGACAAGTTACTATCCACAAATGTTTTTGCCGGGGTAAAAACTACACATGGTAGTCAAAAGAGCATATTCGGACACTATAACCATGGAGACAAGAGTAGATGCTGCAGATTACGTTGCTTGAGTATCTGATTACCTGACTTTTTGCCTCCATTTTCTCCAAAGTCTTCAAAACTTTCTGGATTCGAACTTGCGCTGACCATGGAGACAAGAGTAGAAGGAGTGGAAACTCTTTTTCGTCACACCCCATTGCTAATTTTATGGCTTTCTGCTTATTAACTCCCCTAGAATAGCATTGGATTTCCTATGTTTCTTCAATTTTGGCGGTTTTACCCCCCACTTTAATTGGCAGTTTTATAGTTGGCGGCATGTCTTTCATCCAATCAGTGTCTCGGAGAGGGAAAGGGGTTCCCTGGCCTCTCTTTGATTTCTGCTAGAACACCCCCTCTCCATGCCATGCATCAAAATATAAACAACTATTTCTTCCTAATGTTGAATCTTTTGGTTAAATTCCTCTCCATTTGAGGATTATTTTAGCATTTTTTCCCGTGAAAAAATGACAATTCTATGCCAAGTTACACAATTATTTAGCTAAAAAGTCGCATTTCAGTGAGCAAAAACAGTTGTTGTTTACATTCTCATAACTTCTTTGGGACGAGTGGACCCCCCAAAAGGCACAACTACACTATTTTTTTATTTATGACATCATTGCATGGCACAGTGCCCTGACTGCCATTATATTCTATAGTGATGCATCCCTACTATTGTGATGCAAGGAGATGCAAAATAATGTTTTGTTGTGTTCTCTCATCGGAGAGTATTGATTTCCGCCACAACCTGGATATTCAGCTTTATGGACAGACATTAAATTGTCTTCAAATAATCAAATGACTTCCGTAAGCAGCTACTTTAGCAAGTTCGAACTGCAAATCAATCATGAATACACTTATTCTGCCAGTACTGCTAAATAATTAAATATTGATGCCATAAGAATAGTTGTATTTTCAATGGACACTTTCCTTATAGTCCTTATCACGACACTATTAATCTCATATTCATGAGTGAAATTTTGCACATAACATATCTAAATTATAGTTATTTCATTTCATGAACTTCATTTTGACATCCATATTATGCTTTTATCATACTAATGGAAACTCTGGAAAAATGCTAAAAATTGTGTTAAAATGTTTACAGAGAACTCCAGCACTAAAGCACTTACCCTGATGACATTTCATACATCATTAATCTATATGATCACCTAGTTGTGCCTTTTGATACAGTGATAGTCACATTGATGTTTTTTCAAATAATGATAAAAAAAACACGGTAAAAAATAAAATTCGGAAGCAGAACTGGAACCTTATGCACCCACGGTAAATCATGAAGATAATATGTCTAAAACAGTTTATTTTGCCTTTTGGGGGTCTCATGGCCATAAATAATACAAAATATTTATATAACTAGGGGAAAATATGCATAAATTCTTGATTTTTAAAACCTCCATATCAAAGGCACTATTTTTCCTTCATGAAAGAATGAGATTTTGGTTATGACATATCTTAATTACAGTAATTTATCTTTCCACACTTAATTTTGACATTTACTTGATGCTTTTTTCATAATGATTAAAAATCTTATATAATGCTCAAAATTGTTTTATTTCCTTCATTACTAAACCTAGCATGCCATATGTTATAATGAAAGCCATATATAAGGAGAAATATATTTGCTTTCTTAAATTGTACTTTAATGGCTATCACTGAGCTTTATATACATTGAGTATAAAATGGGCAAAATGGTTTAACCCACCAAAACCTGACACAAACCCTCCTACAAGCTCACAAATGGGATTCCAAATTATTATGAATGGTCTTTGGTTAGTAGAAATACATATACGGGTGGTGGGTGGATCAGGGCTTTACATCCTGTATTTCTGCACCTGTTGGGCTGATTAGGGCAGGCAGGAACCATGGCAATGAGATGATGGATGAAACAGCCATCCAACTTAATAAGGCTCCACGAGGAAATGGTGGTTGGAAGCCCAGCTGGTGCCCACCTACTATGGGCCCCTAGAAATACATATAACAGTGAATATATGGAGAAATAGAAGATTTGCTTTCTAAAACTTTACTTTATTGGCTATCACTGAGCCTTGCACATCTTATGGGCATGACCATCAATTGAAGAATGCAATTCCTGAATTATAGTACAGAGACTTATAATGATCTACAGACAATTATACAGACGGACAAAAGGTGAATTCTAATTATAAAAGTTCAATTCTTATGAAAACTATACCACATAGGTCCATGCTATTTTAGTTTGAAAAACTCTTATGTTTTATGTCTAAACCATCAAGTAATTTAGTTTTTTCACAATTGCAAATTGGGATTATCAACCATTGATCTTGGTTATGTCCTACCATCATAAAGCATCATCGATGCAAAGTTTAATGTTTCAGACACAGTTTAAATATTGTTTTGTCTTTCCCGCACCTTTTATACTGATTATAAGTAAAATTATGGATTTTAACCCAGGTTTAACCCACTTTGGGCGAAATGTCTATTAAGCCCAACCCGGGTTTAAAACACCAAAAAATACAGAGAAAACTTGAACAATTTCTAGGCTATTCTACTGATACTTCTTTCAATAGATGTCCTGCAGCATTCACATCATACTTGTGCTGCTATATTTTTGGTAGGTTACCAATTAACGCACTAGCTTTGTGCACGAGATGAAATTTTGTTTTATTAGACAAGAAGATAGAAAAACTAGACCGCTTTCCCCGAATTAACCATGCAGGCATTTCAAACTATATAGTACGTGAAACAACATTATCATGATTATTTCCAAACTTCTACTGCAAATTGCAGACAGGAACTGCTACGTCTTTGTTTAATCAATAACAGCCTACATTAATCCATCAGGGATACAAAATAACCTTTTCTGTGGACATTGAACTAATACATGGTTTATGATTAATTTAAGTTGAAAGGTTCTTGGCAGTTCTTGCCAACTTTTGTCAGCGGCAGACAACTTTCTTAGGAAATCATCCTTTGCAATGTACTCAATTGTATACATGTACATGAATAAATAAAGAGAATCTGAATATGTTGTAATTTATAAAACATTACCTCCGAATTGTTTGCTACACTTTAAAAAACATTGGTGGCTTTGATTAACACAATGTTCAATGTATGACCAGCCAGGTTTTTGGGTTATAATATTATAAATTACACTTTGTTGGAACTAACCATTGCTCATTTTTGATTGGTCAACTTACTAAAACAATACTTGATTACATGTTGACCTGACCATATGATTTGTAAAGTGATAATTTGAACAATTTTAAAGTATGCCTATATGTATTGCTAGCTAGTTACTTTCATTATATATGGGCATAATATGGCCTTCAAGAGTTGGAATGAGGATTTCCTGGTTTGTGGTGACCAAAATTGATCACGCGAACACCATTCACTACAAACGTGTAAATAATTCCTAGAGCATACACTTCTGAAAATATTTGCTCAACTGATCTGTTGCAAAGAGCGTCATGCATTTCCAAACAAACAAGAATTCACTCATAATAATTTCCAGTACTTATATATAATATTAAATTGTGTTTAATGGCAAGAATTTGCCAAGAAATATTGAAGCTATCAAGAATTTCGAGCAGGATGCCATACAAAATGATTACATCACAAGAGATATACAGCTGAAATAGTCACAATTAACTGGTAGGTAAACGGAAACTAAAGTTTTGTATATTGAATGTGTAATTAAATTACATGAATTTGATCCCTAAAGGGAGAGGGGGTCTCACGAAACTCCACAAACCAGAAGTTTCTGGAGTAAATTAAGATGTAACTCTATAATTCAACAGCTAGATTATAGCAGATAGGCAATTTTAGCAGCTAATTCCTGCTGTATAAGCTGATACCACCACACCAACGAAGTTATCCTCTCGATATGAAATGATTTCAGCAATGCAATACAATTTAACTGCACCGATAGATTTTAAAATCTACAAATACAGGCGTATTTTACTGACCTTCAACAAACACTGTCACACATAAAACGATAACAATCCATTAGTGGGATCAACCTGGTTACTGATTAGCAACGTAACATTGTTCATGTAGTAACTAAGGCGATAGTGCGTTATGTAAACAAAATTCTCCGAATGATACATAATTTATGGCCGGTTGATTTGCTCCTGCAGCAGGCGAGCTAGCTCAGTTGCAGAACATCACATAAAATACTTGCCTTGACCAGGACCATGAAAGATACATGAATGGATATACCTGACATGGCACGGGGGGGGGGGGGGGGGGGTTACAATAATTTTAATCCAAGAATTACACCAGGTTACAAAAAATAGCCCAACTATAACATTGCAACTACACAAGTTCACGAGTAAATTAGGAACACAATTACTACCCAAAGCAATGCAATTCCGGCCACAACTATATATAATAGTGAACTATAAGATAACGTTCAATACACACACATAAATGATATAATTATGATCTACCTTGGGATCAAATGAAATTTCTCTTCCTGGAGTAAAACTTACAAATAAATCTGAATTCCAATATATTTTCCTTTATTTGTATGTATCAGGAGAAATCTAAAATACCAAGTGCAATGATGTTATTCGTGTTCACTCAAATATATACCATGCTTAAATGGCTGTGAAGCCTTTTCTATGACCATATAGACCTATATCTGCCACAGATGGCTGGTCAAAGTTGCATAATACCCAATGACGAACTAAAATTAATGAAGATCTTATAACACAGACACGAAAACAGCCCCACCCATGAGGTGATCTGTGTCTCAGTGGGTGGTGTGAATGACCTCATATCTGAATAAAATATGGATATTGATAATAGTGTTATAGTTTGTTAAAATGTCAATAACCACAGGCATCACCCAATTGATCATTGCTTACATAAAGCCCATATCACCGCATTCCGCCAAAAGGACAAATATAAAAAAAGGCATAATTATCCATTTTTAATCTAGCAATTAAGCTCATTATATATAATTCTTAAAACATACCATATATATATACGTATAATTATCGGAAATATATCAATATTAAGTAAGTAAGGGGAACTGGGCAGAACTGGGTCACCCTGCCTATAGCTAAAAGTAATATTTGTATTACCCCGACATTCGGTCACATGACTCCTAGGGGTGATCCTAAACTGACGTTTGAAAGCAAGAAAACATGTCAGATATTTTTTCTTTTGTTAAGTGAATTTTTTTCTTTTTTGGGGTCAGAAAACAAATTTCAACGATGTAAAACCGATTATGATAGATTAGAAATAAAGACATGTCTATAATTAACACATAATCAGAGTACATTCCTGTGACTGACATATCATTCTTGCCAGTGGAAAAATATAGTTGCCATTTCTTTTAAGCTACTGCTTTGGGGAGAACTGGGCCAAATGAGATGGGCAGAACTTGGCCCCCAAATAACTGGCATTGAGACACTATGGCTTACACATAATGAAAGTTGGTCTGCCCACTCTGACACTTTCAAAGTTTACATATATTTAAAAACCGCCGACCTATTTCACTACAATATATCAGTATGTCTAGAACACTGATTAACAGTTTTTACAGCTTAAAAATAGTATAAAAATTGCATTTTATTCTTTTACGTATTTATTTTTTAATCCTGTACACTTTCAAATGCAGCTTTAATTAGATAAACTTAATTATGACTAGACGCAATTTAAATGCTACATTAATGTATTTCACGATTAAAATGATGTATCCAAAGTCCATATGAAGTTTTAGACTGAAATTAATTCAAATCTTTTTAATGATTTATCAGTTTTTTTGTAAGCCTAATTTTCATATTAAAACTCCTTTCTTTTAATGTGACCATGTTTGTTGAATTAATTCTGTATGAAATCACCAATCGTTGGTCCCATTTTCTGTTTGTTATTGGTCCCGTTTTTAGTATGTTATTATTCTCTATTTACAAGAAATGTACAAATCTTACTGAAAGATACCTGACTAGACCGAAACATTGCTGGCATTTGCAAGCACGCCGACTGGATTCAGAAAAAAAAAGATCCAAAAAACGGTCCAGTTGTCCTTACTTTCCCCAATATCAATATTATCATAATCCATAAAAATAATTTAATTAACCAAGAACAAGGGTAGTTTGGACATGGCATATATATAAATTAAAAACAGCTAAATTGATTTTAAAATATTAAAGAGTTTAGGCCTAAAGAAATGCTAGGTATAAATATAAACAGCTAGCCAGCCTAGCAGCCTGGGGTCAACTGATACCATTTTCATAATTAAAGGGGGGGGGGGATGAATTATGCCAGGACCATATAATAAATGTCCAGCATTTAGAGAAACTACTCTCAGATTACAATACCATATAACATTTCCGTAATGATTTACTTTTTAAAAAAATGTATTAAAAAATTGATGAGAAACAAAAATACGTTAAAATGTTGAAAACCAGTTTAACAAGCATAGGTAACACTTTTGAGAAAAAAATGGACTGTAAGTTAGTATTAGCAATTACTAAATTTAGTACAAACATACCATATTTATGATATTTACAGGGTAATAATATTTGATAATCAATCAAATGCAAACACAATCATATACCAAAAATTACTGACAAAAATATTTCAGCCATAAGCATAAACCCTCCTGGGATAGATAAGATATACATGTACAATATATTGTACTGCTTTTTCGCATCATATCTTATATTCATAGGATGACTAACAAGAAACATCCATTAAAATAATCAATAAACCATGGAACTGGTAGGATAAATACGTAGTACTTAAAGGTTAGGACATTTACTGCTTTATATTTCTCAAATGAACGGAAGATTTTTTGTCTTTGAGAAAATGTGACATTGCAGCCATATAGCTCATTAATAGAGTCGTTTCACAGAGCAGCCCTGAAATCAGACATAACACTTTAAATTCTTCTCTCATTACATATTGCTTTTCAGACATAGAAGATCATAACTAACCTATTCAATAACTATAATCTTATTAGGGGAATGAGTGGTCAAATATACATTGAAATGCACTAAAAATAATGCTGCTCGGATGCACATTGCTACATCCAATTACAGGCAAGGGCGGGAACTTTTTCAGCCAATAGAATTACAGTATTTTGTCGTAGCCACCTAGTGGAAATACCAAGAAACTCGCGTGCAAATCCACTATTGAGTATCACAACTGGACATCGGACATAGCAAAGAGAAACTTCAACATGGTAAAATCCTGAAAACATGGGATGATTTGCCTTGTCCATAATATGGCATCCTGCAAAGCTTAATTTGGCTGCAGTGAACATGGGTGACAGATAACTATTTAATTGGAACTATATAAGCCCGTTTCTAGATGTCCTTTGGATGGCTTATTAGACTGATCCCCAATAACAGACCTCTGTCATGAAACAAAGCACAGATGAACCATCAGGAATATGGGTACACTATCATAATGATTATATATATATATATGCAATAACATGACAAGCCATTTTCTAATGTTGTTTTTACTATAAAATATGCCGCATAGCAGGGGGGGGGGGGGATATTTGCATTATCATCCCCAGGATCTGCGCCCGTGGTTCAAGAACTTTCACACACCAATTACTAGTGGCGAATAAACATATATATTATGTTGTAAATGTAATGACCTAATTTATTTGTAATATTAGGTCATATCCCTCAGTCATGGGCCTGTATTTATTTACACTTAATTAGGACAATAAACAACTCACCTCTGAGATGTATATTCCATAGAAGCAAGGGTGATAGCCCAAGATCTTTCTCGTAGATCGATCCCTCTCAATTAAGCTAGAGCTCCCTGAGTCCCTCTCTCTCACCACGTGGATACGGCCTGTTTACTTGCACAGTGGTGCCATCTGCTAATAGGTCAACTACAAAGAGCGCACCTTGCGGTCAACCTAATTTGTAAGCTTATTTAGTCCACTCCAGACAAGCAGCACCCTTCTTGTAATTAAGAACACTGATGATAAAATTTCTTTATCGTCGGCTAAATTCAAGCTGAAGTTGGAAAACTAAATTGTGGGAAACGCGTGAATGCAGGCCTTGGGCTTAGCTTAGCAACCGAAACATCAGCGATGGCGTCCATAGCGATGGAGGAGATGCGGCGAATTTCTGTCCGCGAGGTACCAATTTAAAGCCATTTTCCCTCACTATAACGCTGTATCTAGTAGTGTAACTGTAAGTTATAGTGCATACGTCAAATGTTAGGCTATCAAATGTTAGGCTATTAATTGCATGCCCAGTCTCACTCATTCATGTCATCTCACTCGATCAATTTGGTTGTTGTCTCACTCCTCTACTGGTTCTAATTTCTCTATATTTTAATTTGTCATTCTAAGAGAACCAGAACAAATCTTGAACATTAAGTGCACTGTTTGATGGCTATAACTCATTCACCACTTCAGAAATTGGCATCTCTGTTTATCTATTTGACGATTTTTGTATTTGTACATTTTGTAGTTTATCCTCACTGACCTCAGCATTAAAAAAAAAATTAATGTCGCGTAAATTTCTAAACGTTCATTCCTTGCAGGAAAAAGAAGCCAGGCATCAACTAGGGCAGCTGTTTGGTTTGACTGTGGAAAATGAAGAAATTGATCTCAGAGGATCTATTCTTCTTGATTACCTGTATGATACATTCATGTTCGCAGTCAAAAAAGGAATTTCATGGGACCAATGTTACAGCATCGTAAAGCTTGCGAAGGACCTATTGGAGGATAGCATTGGTAAATTAATCCTTGTACAGTGGCGTCAGTTCACTTAAGTATGAGCAAAAAATTTGAACCTTGTTTAATTCAATTCAGAACTGAATTATACTTGAGGTTGGGTTCAGAGAGATGAGTAACAATGTGGCACATAGTTTAAAATAAATAAAAAGAATAAAAACTGTGGCATTAAGACCACTGACTAAGTTTGTTTTTTTCAGTCAATTCAATCATGTTCTCTGAGATAAAATCTTATTTAATGGTGTCTGGTATTCCCAATGGATGGTTTTACAATTTTACTAATTTCAGGTAAGAGCCTAGGAGAAACTGTGAAATTATACACCAGCAAATGCAGGGAATGTCACGGGAAAATTTCATCCAAAAATCTTGAAGCATGCACTAACTTCATCTTCCAGTCCTATATGATGCACTTTAATTTGTACCAGTATGTGTTTACTCAAAATAGAGAAGAGCTGACTTTTAAGATTTCAAAAACGGTCGAAAGCCCAGAAGAACCACTTGTGTTCACAACAGGAAAACCTGAAAAAATCTGGAACTATGAGCAAAAGATTAAGGAGATTGAAGACATTTTGCAACAAAGAGAAACAGAAAGACAAGAGAAAGGAAATGACGATTTAAGTGCGGTGCAGAACATTTACAAAGAGTTGTGGCTGGAACCACCTATTGATCACAAAGTTTGTAGTTGTTATGTCACTTTTTTGTGTGTTTTAAAGATAAAAAAATATATATGTAGAGCATTGCTATGTATGTTTTATTATCTGCATCGATTTACAACATAATTATGGAAATTCCTCTCCACAGAAAATGCGAACACTTGTTGGAGATGTTGCAAGGGCACACCTTACTGCTGCAACGAGCCATCTCAAGACCACTATGTCAGACACAATGGATGACTTGGAACTGATGTTGAAGAAGGTGTCTATACCAAAACCAAGAGAAATGAGTATGTTTCTAACAAATGAAATTGAGTCAAATCCTCTCTGTTTAAACTTAATCATACAAATTATTACTAAAGACTGGATATCTTGAGAATCCTCGATATGTACCTGTCTGAAACTATTTAATACAATTAATCTTCCTGCACAACTGTCTGTCTTTACTTCTAAACTTTATTTCTACATTATTGGTGTCATAATCCACGCAACAATTGCATTCAGTTCCAGACCCCGATGACACCTGAACCACATTTATCTGTGGTATGAATTGTGGGTACAAGATTTTGTATTCCTCACGTCAAAGTCAAGTTGTCACTAAATCTTATTTTATGCTTTCACATCCATAAAGTAACCCCATCTTCACCGTGCGCATCTGAGGAAGAAGACAACTTGCCAGACCTCAATGTGACCTTTGATAAAAGAGGGGGAGTTGGACGGAAGTCCTCTCTTGCTTCCAGAGGTCCTGGTCAGAGGTCATCCTTGGCCTCTCGAGGACCTGGACGCAAGACCTCGTTAGCCTCCAGAGGTCCATCCAGAACTACTAAATCCAGAGTGTCATTTCAACTGCTATCTACTGAAAGCATTGCCCCATCTAACAAAAAGAATCTCTCCTCCTCATCCAAACAGAAATTCAATTGAGGTATTAAGTTAGACACAAGCATAGAGAAGACGAAGCGTCCCTGTTGTAGATGCTGATGGAGATCCTTGTAATCCCTTGTACAATACATCCATTGCACCAATGTGCAAAACACATAGACCACATACACTTGTGCATGCACGCACCAATAATACTTCCATAGCAATTTCTTTACAATGCACCAATTATACTTCCATAGCTTTTTAGTCCCTTCCACACTCAATATCTGGTTCATTAGTATTGTTCATCTGCCTTGGTATCAATCTATCAGGCTAAATGGCAACATACACTCTCGTTCCCAGTCTGTAATGGTTTCCTTAACTGTTATGTGGTTTGGTTTAAGTGCATGGAGCTGATTTTGTAGTTAAATGTTGACAAGAATTTGACAAATTTGTAAGGTACTACCTGAGATTACTTTAAATTTGTATATTCGCAGCAATTTCTCAGCATGTTAAAAAAAAAATAAGTCTCAACTTATGCAAAGATTAATTTAATAAGCAATTAGATAAATATAAAGGTTCTTTTTAACTCTGGTTTCAGTTGTGCAAAAGTGACATAGGTACATCCGACTTAGGCCAGGTTTACTTGCTTTCCCATTGATATTTAAGATCTGAAATTTTGGTCATAATTTGGCTTTATCTTTTTCCAGGTTCATGACCAGCACTGGGCTCCAGGTAAATTCCGAAGCTGAAGCATATTTGTGATGTTCTCATGATATACATTGTATTTTTATTATTAGTTAGCTTATCTATTTTTATTGGTTGACTTAAATAAACTCTAAACTAACAAAAACTGATTGTTATATAAATACACTAATACAAGAATAACCATTAGCAAATGCCTTTGGATAAATTTTATTAAATAGTTTATAATGTACACCTAATAGATATAAAACAAAAAAGTCCTTCAATGTCATAATTTCCACCGTGGTCTGTGTGCAACAAAGGAGGGCCATATTTCATGGAATTTGTATCGATGTTGATGCAAAGTCTTTAATATTCAAACTCAAAATCAAAGTACTGAGGATCAAAAACATGCACTCTAACATATCCATCTTCTCCTCCACTGCTGTATCTGTAAAATAAGGCAATTTGTGTTACTCAAATTTAGTCACACAAGTCTTAGTGCTAATGTTGATTAATTTTAATTTTGACTTTAAATAAAAAGATTATTACAAATTATGGGCGCGCTGCAATCATTCTTAATTATAGAATATTTCAAAAAATTCAGAGAAATTACTGTCATACCCTTTTCCATCGGGATGAAAAGCAACGCTGTTGATGGGTCCAAAATGTCCCTTTACTCGGCCAAATTCTTCTTCGAAAACAAGGTGGTAAAATCGGGCATCGAACTTGCCAATCTTGGTAGATGTGGTTGTCACATCCATGGCCTCCTGACCTCCACCAAGAACAACCTGGATAACAAAATCACAACATCAAGCACTTGCTCAAATTTTTTATTACATCAGTGTACCCCCAATAAAAGGCAGAACAAACAGAAAACCTCACTTACATGGGGCTTGATTGGAGAAATTGCAGAAGAATTTACAGGTCTATCCGTCTTGAATGTCTTCTTAACTTCCAAAGTTCTAAGGTCAAACAACTGCAGCAAAAGAAAATACAAGTTCCCACTGTAATTTAAAAGTTATCATACCTTCAGCATCTGTAAATTTTACATTGCAAGTTTCAGTGTACCAGCTAGGACTGCCTTTGGGCATGGGCATACCCAGAAAATCCAGGCACCTAGTCACAATGAAATAGGCCATGCAATGTTTTGATGACTTAAAAAAAAAAGGTTTTTTTTTTATGGGGCAAGTTAACCATGAAATTGGGCATGGTACTAAGGACCTCGGCCAAGCTGGAACACTAGACACTGAAGTCTTATAACATATACATATACGCAGCTCCTGTAATTCATACCTTGGAAGTATGGTCTTTGCTTGCAGTGATCATCATTGACATATCTTTGGAAAGCTGGATGTCATTGATTTGTTTTCCATGCTCTGTTACTCCATTTTCTCTATCACCACTCTGCAATGTATGAGAATATTATTAAAAAACAAAATCAATTAAATTTGCACAGTAGTTGCGATATAGAGTAATTAGAGCATGATTCTATTTTACCTTAATGTCCCACTGAACTAATTCCCCATTTTCATGTCCAGTAATGATCATTTCATCCAAAGGACCCCAGACAGCAGATGTGATTTTCGACTTAGGTTGTGGTAGAGCCATGAAAGGTTCATTGTTTTCTGCAAACAACAATAATCACCAGTTTGAGAATTATTGAGAAACTGAGACATACAAATTAAGTTTTCTCCGTTCTATGAATGCCAGCTTTCTTGATGTTGTGAAATAAAACAAAACTCTTATTTTAAAATGTGCACAATTTATATCAAATTACAGAAATACTAAAAATCAGTTCTTAAAATTGAATTAACTTCATTTAATTATTAATAATAATATATTCAATGATGTGACTCACTCATTTGATAATCATCTCTGGTGTCATACACTAATAGTTCGCAGGGATGTCCCATAGCTTTGTCGGTGGTGTACATCAGCATGTGTCCACTGTAGGACCACCCACATGTTCGCACAGCTGACTTTGTTGTGAATTCAGATATCTGCTTTCCTGAAATGACATTGAACCATCTGTGTGTAACAATCTAATATAGACAAACGTGGCATATAAAATGTCATGGGAAATATTTATGTAGAATTCATCAATCATCTTGGATCAGTAAGAACTAGAATGCAATATGGGATGTGCAGAGCTCTGCCATAGCAGTAGGGACAATTTTGCTGCATTTTCTGACATTTTCGACGGAGGGGCAAGAACGGCTTCTGAGAATTCAAGTCAACATTGTGATCGGTGAATAATGCAAGCATACAATAATGAAGCGATGATTGAAGCCCAAAAACATTGACAAGCTGTCTTAAAGCTATATCTGCATACTAAGCCACAAAGCGATACACTGCCGTTAACTTTTGTTTCATCTTGAAACCGAAATGCTGATGTCATGGACATCACAAACTGAGAACAAAAGCTCTCCCCACTTTCAGGGGGCATAGCTAATTATGACATGCAACTCAGAAGGTTCTTTAGAACTTTGATAGACCCCATTTTATTTGACAACATAAATTCGGCCCAAGTATCAAATACAACTGCACCATGGAATAAGCAGCACAACAGCCAAAAAATGCAGCTTATTTCATTGGCATACACACCTAAGGACCCAATAATGGAGCACATTCGTTGGTAGCAGTTGTATCAACTTGTATTCGATACTTGGGCCATAAATTCACAATACCAGAACTATAGTGGCAAAAAAGTACAAAAGTAACCAGTATATATATGTATATAGAGTGACATACCTGTCGGACAATCCCATATCCTACATGTGTTGTCTGCAGAACCTGTTAAAAGTTTACTTGTATCCCCTACAGAGAATTAAGGAAAATGTCTTTATGCTGTACAGCAGTGATGGAATTTAAATCACAGTGATCAATAGCATTACATCAATTAAATTCACAGATGTGTAAAAACTTCCGATCAAAAAGGATACAGTTGACATCTAAACACCAGACAGCACCAGTATGTCCACGATATGTACCTAATCGTTCACCATTTAGTGAATACCATACATTAGGCTGTGGATCTTTTGCACTAGAAAACAACAGATCGCCTTCTCTGTTGTATTTGATTTGCGTTATTGAACGCTCATGACCGTGTAACATTAATGGTTTCTGAAAGGAATAGAACAATATTGCATTAAATATTATGTTGAACTAGTCAGTTGTGTGTCATCATATCAACTAAAGACTAAACAATTATATGAGCGCAGCCCATAAATGAAGAGAGATGGATTAAACATCTGCTCATTGGTCATCCTCAGCTGGAACTGGCCGAATACTTAAATTTTCTCAGCTCTCAGTAACACAAACACTCATTATATATATCAATAGATTTGCTACAATAAAGCAAACAAGTTGGCTCAAATTTCGGAGTTGCATCTCTCTCTGTTACGGAATAATGGAAGGAAACATTCTTGAATAGACGAAATTGTGATATCACACGTAAAAGACGCTGCACAATGAATTTTTGCAACTCTTCTTAGATGTTTTGCGTGTCCAGATTTAGAAAATTTTGGATGTCTGATTGAGATGCCATATATTAATTATTTTGTATTGGCGATAATGGTCTATGATTATTCTGGGGTAAATCGACTTCAAATAAAAAGATAATAGTCAGATAATAGTGTGAACCGTAATCCATCGAGACCTAAAATTCAGGTAAACTATTCATAGGACGCTGTGTGACGTCTCATTCTGTAAATCAGAAATGAGACTTGATTCTTGTAACCATTAAACGATAACACGTACTCCTGGCATTGACAGTTTAAATATTATTATTTCAAAGTTGGATACCATTGCCAGGCAGTAGGCCAATATAGGCTATAATGCACAGCTGTTTGCAGTGTAACAGTTAAATAGCTTCTAATGACTAGCTTAGCAGATCGGGTACTTCAAAAATTGATGCTTGAGCAAGATTCCTTCTGAATTACGAAATTATTGAGTCTGATATGATGAAACACTAGAGATAACAACGCGATAAACATGATTAAGCAATACCAAATATTCTAAAAAACGCATGTCTATTCATTATCGCCCATTCATGAGCCATATGCCAATAAAAACTAGATTGAAAATCAACTCAAAGAACTTAACTGACCACACAGAAATATGTCTGTTACATCCATAGTACTTGATCTTAGTGAAATCATTGTCAAACAAGCAAAATATTGTCGTGATATTTACCATTTTGAAGATTAGTGAGCCACAGCTAGGCCCGCTCCCTCTTTGCTACACACTGGCGGAAATGGATAAAGACAGATGTTTGAAAAATACGATAGATGTCGCCACTGGTTGCAAAGTCACTTTGTACACAGAGGACGCCACCCTTGCCATTGAAACACCATGTTTGATAGGTTACTGGATTCATGAAAAATTGCAGCAATATATTTGATTATATAATATCATAAGGCTATACATGCTCTCTACAAGATGCTCACTCATTAATGCTCCCTGAATCATAGTTGTGAACATAGGACTACTTTGTACGGCCCGCAATACATTTAAATGTGCGTAGCGATAACGTAAATATGTGTTCTGTTGATGGTGGAGTTATAGCAAAGTCAGTATTAGGAAGCTGCAGATTGCTTATCATACCGTGTTCAAGATTCTGCTAGGTTTTTCCAAATATGATAGTAACAGTTTACTCTGTACAGTATTTCATACTAGAAGCTGCTCTGCAGCCATTAGAAATTATGTCTATAAATTCATGTGTAGACTTGCCACATCACCAAATGACATTATCAAAAATATTGCTCTGACTAGTCTTGCATTTACATCCAGGATGAGAAATCACTGGATTCAACTGTTATATGTTGGTGCTAGCCCGTAGAATATAATGATATGATTGTATTGTATATCACTGTATATGGACCGCTTTTGTGTCTGGAATAAAGTTTATAATAAAAAAAAAAGTAAACAGTCCACGTGAGTTTTGGTAGACTGCCAGCTGATGCTTGCAAAATAATTGAGCAGTCTACTTGTAGACAGCTATAATACCATATAAAATGTTGTTAGGTGGTAAGCGCATTAATGCCAGCTAGAGTTCTGCTCCAGAAACAACAATTCAAATTTTTTATATCAACACCATGAAATGAATATCAAAATGAAGTTGAATCATATGGTTCCCTGAGTGAATAACTCAGGTTGGGTCTGGCAATTTCTGCGATCTGATTGGTTGATATCTAGCATCCACACATTTTGATGTCACCTTCCGATTGACAGACCCGACCTGTGTCCTAACTTGAGACAAGAACGAGTCAGGCTTCAATTCGCTGGCCACTGCATCTAGCTGAGGCCCAACGCAGGTATATAGAGTCTGGATTCCTCCCGGTAGCGTGCGTTCACACTTCTTACTTTCTAATGGGGAGCAGAGAGAATACCCTTTGTGGGAAGTCTGTGGACCGGAACATGTTTCTCGGTCTAAAAAAATTAGTAAAAATAATAGCACAGCCAATCAAAAAATTCAGTGCTGGGCTCTCTAGTTCCCTGAGTGAAGAAACTAGATGGAACTTTCCCCATTGTATTGGTGCCATAGATGGGAAGCATGTGGCCATCAGGTGTCCTCCCAAAGGAGGTTCACTCTACTATAACTACAAGGGCTTCCATTCCATTGTACTCATGGCTCTTGTGGATGCAGACTACAAGTTCATCTATGTGGATTGTGGAACAAATGTTTCAGGATTGGATGGAGGAGTTTTTGCTGCTACAGCCCTGAGGGAAGCTCTAGAAGATGGGGCCATTGGATTACCTCCACCTGAACCTATTGCTGGTGGTGACAGACCTGTACCATACTTCATCGTTTGGGATGATACCTTCCCTTTGAGAACCTGGCTAATGAAACCACTGCCTCTGCGCAACATGACCAAACAGCAGAGGATCTACAATTACAGACTCTCCAGAGCCAGAAGAATTGTGAAGAATGCCTCTGGTATCCTGGCATCAAGGTTTAGGTGTCTGCTAACCACTATGCCCCAGAAAACTAAGACTGGAATCTTTAGTCTTGCATGCTGCTGCATCCACAACCTCATGAGAATCAGATAGCCGACAACCCAGAACAACATGCTTGACCACGAAGATCCAGTCACCCATCAGGTCAATCCTGGGTCTTGGCGGGAAGCTGGAGAAATTGCTGAAATGCCACCACATAGGATCGGAGGGAACTATGCTACCCAGAGTGCCAAGTTACAACGACTGTACTTGGTGGGCTATGTCAACTCAGAGGAAGCCGGGAAGTGTCCCATGGCAAGACGATATGATTTGAGAAGCCTGCAAGATTTCACAAAACAACCCTGCCTGCAGGAGCTTCTTCAGTTGCCACTTTCCAGCCTGCAGGTACCTACCAGTCTTCTGGACCTGGGCCTTCATCTTCATTGGGTGTCTTCTCTGCTGGACCTTCTCCAGTGGTGCCTGGTTCTTCTTCCTTGAACCTTCCTTCAGTGGGATCCTTGCTGTCTGCCAGTGACAACCTTCCTGCCAGTTTACTCCACTCAACATGAGCCAGCTGATGAACCCGTCCTTCCTTATGACTCAGATGTTTCCGAAGAAGTAATGACCTTATCCTGTTTCTGTTCCTGTTCCAGTAGATGTTGCAGTAAAAAAACCAAGAAAACTCCCAAAAATTTATCCTCCCAAGAGCACACCATGTACACATCTTCAGAAGCCAGCCAAAGACTTCAATCTGACTCATTGCCGTCTGAAGTATAGAGACAGGTCGGGTCTGTGAATGGCAAAGTGACGTCATAATCTGTGTACGCTAGATATCAACCAATCAGATCACTGAACTCGCCAAAGAGGCTTCAATCTGAAAATGATGTCACAATCTGTGTATGCTAGATATCAACCGGTTACAGCCCATTTTTCCGGCCCATTGTTCCTTTTTAGTCCAACGGTTCGCTAGTCCGACGGTTCTTAGTTCTGACGGTTCGGTAGTCCGATGGTTCGTTGGTCCGACAGCTCCTTTGCTAGTGAGCGGGGGGGGGGGGGAGGGTGCAAACGCATGCAGCCCCCTTTTTAAAGCTAATTGAAATCAAGTCCTAGTTACATACTGTGATACGCTAAGTGATGACAGCAAGGTGTCAAGTAAATTGCAATTAGCAATAGATCTATTAAACAAAGATGTGATTAGGAAATGTAATCTTAAGTTTGAAAGTGGGCATGTCACTTTTTTGCTTAAAAGGCTGCCGCAGTAGCATACCCTTGGCAAATAGTGTAAATTAAATATTTTCTGGTCATACTTGCAACAGTCTCAAACATATATTTAGATCATTTTACACAAGAACTAAATTACAAACAAGTAGATGCCCTACACACCAAATGTTACGGCAATATTTTGTAATGTAAATCACATGGTGAAATTATTTGACAAGTTCGTTTGGTAATATCAGTTATAATATTTCTGCAGGCTTTTGTGGTATCCTCACTTTATAATGCGCCAATATGTTCTGCAAATATTGAGATGATGTAAGTAAAATAATAATTTTAAAAATTATTTGATATTTTGATAATATTTGTTGGAAATATATTGTTGCTTTAAAGCTTCTAGTGTTTAATGAAGTGGTTATTTTGTTTAGCAGTGAGGGTCCAGGATCTGAAGCCTTAGTACAATCCAGTTAGAGTTACATGAAAATGGAGTCCAAAGTAAAGTTGAATGGTTTATTGTATAGTCACATCAAACCGTGTGTTTCCCCACAAAGTCCAAAGAATTACATATTGAAATGTTATATGTGAGATCAGCCTTCACTCAAGAATACATGATTAAATAGCCAGATCTCTCTGCTGCTGTCCTGCAGATGTTCTGTCTCTCTGTGTGCCTCCCTCTCTGCAGAGGAGGGCCCGGTACAGGTTAAATACTTGGCCTAAAGTGGTCAGGCTGGCCTGTGGCAGGAGCAGCTGCAGATGAGCATGCTCAAAGATGCTCATGGAAATTTCCTAGGATTGTTATACTTTTGTGTAATAATTTGTATCTAGATCGTTTCACAAAAAGCGTATAATATCCTTATTTCGGCCAATTTTTATTCCTTGTATAAACTGAGCAAATTTGAATCGAGGACCATAGGTCAAAAGTGGCTTGGTTAGTTGTGATATCGTGGTGGGTTGTTCACAATGAGTTTCCAGGAACCCTCAAGTATTGAGGGTCCCGGCCAGAGACAGGTATTATAGAGCTTTATAGCTTATAGTCAGGGTTCTGAGCTCCAAATTTGGCTAAATCGTTCACTTTGTGATACCGCTCTGAAACTTTGCACATGGTCTTTGACTCATTAACATGTCTTACATATGTTTCATGAAATTTGAAAAAATAGCCAAATTAAAAATAGCAGATTTCTGACGCTACTTCACCTACATTATTTAAACTTAGCCATAATATTTCTAAAATAGTTTAGTTGCATTTTGGGGATCTCAGTATATGTATAACATGGATGGACTCCTCTCACCTCATCAATCAAGCCTTGAATATGGCAAGAACTAGCCTTATAGGGCTGTACATTCCAAATGTGAAGCTATCTAGCTACGTATCTATATTTGGAAAAATTGCTTCAGTAGCCTTGACCTTTGACCAATAAATTATCAAAATAAATTTATAAGTGTTGCACTGTTCAAACTTTGGCTTGAAAACAAAATTTCAGCAGATTTTGCAGGTAAATATCATCTTCTTCAGTGCAGTTGGTAACTAGGTAGCCATATAGCATCATTTTGGGGGCCATGGATACCATAATTATGAAATCATAAGAAAGTAATTTTCATAAGATAGGTGAAGCCAGTTCCTTCTCCCCAGTTCCTTCTGAGTTCCTTGAGATAGTGATCTCAGTTCCTTCTCCTTGTTCCTTCTCAGTTCCTTCTCAGTTCCTTCTCAGTTCCTTTTCAGTTCCTTCTCAGTTCCTTCTCAGTTCCTTGAGAATTGGTGAACCCAGTTTCTTCTTTCAGTTCCTTCTCCTTCGCAGTTCCTCAAGAAAGAAAATCTCGCAGAATATTTTTAGAAAACTTATATCACATGATTTTTAATAAATTTGACCCAGTTTTTTTGCTGATGGTTTGACGTAATTTTCAAGGAACTCTGAAGGAACTGGACTATAACACTGATCAAAGCAGATATTGACCTAATTTCACTTGACATGTTATAACTAAGTCATTCCGCATGATTCTGAACAATTTGACCCAGTTTCCAAGCCCACCATTTGACCTCATTTTCTGAAGGAACTGTGAAGGAACTGGACTTTAACTCTGATATTAAAGCAGATATTGACCTAATTTCATAATATAGTAACTCATTCTGCAAGATTCTGAACAATTTGACCCAGTTTCGTGCCCATTGTTTGACCTCATTTTCAAGGAACTCTGAAGAAACTCTGAAGGAACTGGACTTTAAGACAGATCAAAGCAGATATTGACCTAATTTCACTTGATATGTTATCAGTAGGTCATTCTTCATGATTCTGAACAAATTTGACCCAGTTTTGATGTCCACTGCTTGACCTAATTTTTTTAAGGAACTGTGAAGGAACTGGACTTTAACTCTGATATTAAGATATTGACCGAATTTCACTTAATATGTTATTAGTGGGTCATTCCTCATGATTTTGAATAAATTTGACCCAGGGTGATCTGCATTTCATAACACACAGAATGACATTCAGGCATGTCCATAAAAGGAAACACGAGACGTTATTTTCAAATAAGGACGAAACGCGTACCGTCGGATAACCACTCATGCGACTACAGTTTCTCTGATAGATTGATAACAATCATAGCTTCTAATAGTTATGTACTTATCTACATAACAAAATTTATCGAGGATGTTCACGACGCTGGTGACGCTGCATTCAGTCTTTATTCCCATTAGAAATATAGCCTGGCTTCGCGTTAGTTTTAATCAATAACTTTGTCAATTTTCATCAGATTTAAAGTTCCACATGGCTGAAATTAGTGGGGGAATGAAAGGAAAACACAACTCATCACTGCTTTGTTTGACAGATCAGTACCTCGTGTGGTTTTCCTATAACACCAGAGTCACTCCATGGTGCACTATGGTGCGATAGTAAGATTCTGCACATCCTTCTTGAAAGTCCTGCCAACCTGGCAGGTTGGGCCTCCTCCTGGCAAAGGTGGTAACAATGTGGGTGAAGACCTCCTATACCTACCTCACCCAACCTTGTCCAGACTTGAATGACCTCTCAGGTTAACATTTCGGTTAACACAGTTCACAATTCACCTTAGACAATGCACATGCTCTCATGTTCCGAAGTCTCATACACATCTCTGGCATCCAGTGATGTAATGTCTCCGCGACCAATGTGCCACACCTAGGAATCAAACCCAGGACTCTGCACACGGGTATCGGGAGTGAGTTTTAGTGTGTGAATTGTGTTGAGCGACATGTAGGCTACATGTTGTCCTGAGAGGTCATTCTTTGACCATTTCACCAAACAGTGAACAAAAAAGGCCTTTTTCGTTTTCAGTCTCCAGATACAAGCGTGGCAAGATAAATCACTTATTCGGCATGCTCCAAAACGTTTTAGAATAAATTGTGTAATTCTTTGTGAAATAAACAACTCCAAACCATTATCAACTCACTGTTAGATTAAATGTAATTTTTTTTTCAAAATTTCTATCTTTATCATGGTGTAAGACTGCATGAGAAAGAGCAGAAATTACTATGGAAAATAACAGACACATAAAATTCGACAAAAAAAAAAAAAAGGAAAAAAATCCATACACTCTGTTTCTGCCGGGACTCTTGAATCTTCAGTGTCCCTGGAAACTGAAGTTACCTACTTTTACGATATCGCCATGAACGTACAATGTATTCCTGACCGAACAAATAAGTTTGGCTGTATAGAATGCTCAATTAGCGTATAATTTCCTAATTCCGCAGTTTTATATTCCTTGTATAATATTGTCCAAAGTGGCTGAGCTAGTTGGTCCGGCCAAATCCAAATATTAGGGGGTACCCTCAAATGCATTTGAAAGCTAAGAATGTGTAGATTAAGAACCTGCTGGGTGCCAAGAGCATTTTGCGTAATTCAATATGGCGGCCAAAAGTCAAAATCGCCAATCTTCTCTCCAAATTAACATAGAAAATTTTTTTGGGTCTATACCATGGTTTTTGGGGTCAAAGAATCCATTTCTGACATTGTAGTTGGTCTCAGATACTTTCATCAGAGCACAGATCTTGTGTCTAGACCTAGGATTTTGGGGTTATAGAATCCATTCCATGTCTGGTTATTCATGTCAGATGCATACACTTATCAGTAACAGTGATATCATGCATTTTATGCAGCTTAAAATTGATCAAAAACACATCCTCTCGTCATTCAGTTGAAAAATACTTTGTTAGTGTAAAAAACTCCCTCTACGGAATCAATTGATTGCTCAAAAATGTATAATGTTACCAAAATATGATTGTTTTAATGGCAGTGCGTAAGACAACTGGATTGATGCTTGCCTTAAAGGATGGATTGCCAAACATTGTCAAGTTACATCGGAAGTATCAATGAAACCATTACTCCCTCTAAGGCTTAATCCACAAAGTACAGGAAAGATAACTCACAGACCTGGTAGTATAATTGCATTGATGACTAACATGACAGTCAAAGAGGAGAGTGCAGATGAGTAGTATTGCTGAATCAGGCACAACTAATAATTTCATGTTTTACTAACAATGAGCATCCTCTGTTCATGAGATTGGGCTTCCAACCACTGGGTCCCGGGTTCAATTCCCTGCGGCAAGTCCTAACTCTTATCACATCTATATCTTTGATTGAATCCTTCGCAGAGACTGCAGGAGTACCAACCCCGTATATGCTGGATTATTCTGGAATTCCACATCAATGTGTGTGCAAAGGTATGAATTTAGCAACAAAACTAGTCACCATCCAGTGCATTTATTAATGGATTTTAAGCTTTCACAACAATACCATAACTTATGAAATGGGGATGCTCATCTTCAGTATCTGATCCAGTAAACCCAATCATTAAGTCCAGGACCTGAGTTTTGGAACAATTGAGATCCACACTCATTTTCTTCATGTCATGTTTGTTATGATCATAATGAATTATCAATTATGGAACCAGTTCAGTGTGTTATAACTACCGGACTTTGTGTGTTAATCAAAAGGTTTAAATGGTTTCACTGATATTTCATGACAATCAATTTTGCTGTCTTATCCAGGACCAATGAATTTTGTTGTGCATTCTCATCAGTTAAACATTCACAGTCATTGGCACTAGCACCCTGGCATCATATTTTGGCAGATATGATGCAATTAATACTTATACATTGTGTATCTAAAAATGGGCTTTGGCAGTTGATGTTACCAATGTTTTAACTTCTAAGGTCATTATGGTATGGATATAGAGGTTTGGTTACCTAGTGTAACAGAAGAAAATAGTTATAGAAAGAGAACATCAAGTCTGTAGTTATGAACAATGGACATTTCCTGAAAGATTTTGGAAAGCGTTGATGACCAAAGAAGCAAGCAACCACAAATTTTGTGGCTTGTATCACCACAACTTCACCATTGACTGCATATATAAGGTGAACACGACCAATAACTATCCGTAGAAACCCCCAATACCACAAGGGGATAATTACGGTGCCTTCAGTGAAGTCTGACATTGTATGAGCACTAATACATTTTGAGTTCTGACTAACACTATACAGTTGTGTCAGCTCCACAAAAGTATAAAGTGTAATCATAATGCACATATCCAGAAAATAATGTGGAAGTCCAACAAAGCCTGCTTCACATTGATATATATTATGACTAACACATGCAGTGAATTTGTTGACCACAGGAAACAACCCTGAGATAACCTAATCATGTTATCAGATGTCATTAATCTCATGAACGGGTTGATGGGTGGGTGGATTTTTTAGGGCTTTACGTCCTGTATTTCTGCACCAAGGACTAATTAGGACGGCAGGGACCATGGCAATTAGATGAAGGATGAAACAGCCATCCAGCATAGGCTCGACCTGAAATAGACAGTTGTCTCAAGAGTTTGACATAATAGGGAGCCTGATTCAGCAATTTGCTGTCAACAATACCAATAAAATTTGGCAATGTTCAACAATGCATATTTTTATCAATATGGCAGCAATGCCTTTGTCTTAGCACCTTGGCACTGCTACTAAAGAAATAATATTTTTGATATTTATGGGCAATAAATTGATTCTCTAAAGGTCCACTATTCCCACTAATATTTTTTACACTGATATAGTTTGTGCTGTCTGAATGACAACAGGATGAAGTGTCGGTGTCAGCTGAAAAAATGCATGATATCAGTGTTACTGGTAAATTTATGCATCTGACATCAATAATGATACCTGAAATGGATATCCAAAGTAGGTGGTTATATCATAACTGAGTGTAGATACCTTCAATTTCAGCCTGGCCTGATATTTACATGAACGTAATGCATGATATCTCTGTTACTGCTATAAGAAAGTATCTGAGACCAAATACCATTTCAGAAATGGATTCTTTGACCTCAAAAACCATGGTATAGACCCAAAAATTATGTTTCTAGAGTAATTTGGAGAGAAGATATTGGCGATTTTGACTTTCAGCAGCCATTTCGGATGCCATCTTGAATTATGCAAAATGCTCAAGGGTGCCAAATAGATTCTTAATCTATTCATTCTCAGCTTTCAAATGACACCAAGATCAAAACTATAGACAACATTTGAGGGTTCACCACAGTATCTGCCGGACTATCAAATGAGAATCTGTAGACGCTCGCGCTGCTCGCCTTAGCTGTAATTAAAATCACTATAGATGGCGTGAGCAGTCGGCTGACAGTCTTATTATAATATCACTGTGTAGTGATGCCTTTGCTCGGTATATCCATTCTATATTTATAACATATGAGAGGCTGGATGTCTGACTGACTCTATAATTAGCCTAATTGTGTGGTGAAACACGCATATATGCCGGAAGATAAATTGTAAATTTTTTGGCATATGGATCACCACCGGATTTGAAACAAGAATAGTTCATTAAGCTAATATGTTAACACTGCTTCATGGCAACGCCTGTCCTGAATTAGGTCCTCGGAGCTTGATATAACTGAAGCCACCCATTCATTTATATTTTTTGACTCAAGTTGCATGGTAGTGGACAAAACTACAAAACGAAGCAACGTAGTTTACTGTGTCAGAATTATACACATTTATAAATACTTGTACAGATAAATACGCGTGCATATTTTTCATCAGATTTGTTGATGAGCCAAAGCAGCAAACAAATATTTCTCATATACACTGAAGAGTCGGAGCAAGACGAGATGAGAACAAGGGTCACTTTATCCCAAATTTTTGATAAAAGAAACTAAATTTTTTTGGAGTTAAGAGTTTCTTAAATTCTCATCTCTCGTGGCAGCTATTTGCATATTTCACCATCTACACACATGATGGTGCTTCTGTAGCTTTTTTACATTGTCTACTACTAACTACTTTATGAGAATTGAGATTATTGAGTGAGCTCAATGCAAACACAACTAATTTATCTGCAATTTCATTGTGAGACATCCAAAAAAAAATTTCTAACTTTCACAAACTTTAAATGTCCCCTACAAAGCTTGGATTAGAAAAAATGATTGAAGTGTGTCAAAGATACTCAAAGGAATATCATTTAGCTTTTAATGGATGTAAAAGTCAATTTATAATATTTCAACGGCACGGATATTTCACAAGTAAAACCAAAATAGGTGATGCAGAACTGACTAACATGAGCTCAGTACAACATCTAGGTCACAGATTATTTGCCGACATCCAATGTACAGATATTGATGGGATTACTACCAAGCTTTACAGACAATTTAATCACTTCTGTTGCAAACTTCAAAAGTATCCAAAAACTTTGCGTTTTGTGGCAAAAAGCGTTACGGCAGATATGGAAATTACCATATAGGACTCACTGTGATATTGTAGCATGCCTCACAGACATGCCATGTGCCAGACACAAGTTTAGGCAAAGGATTTTAAAATCTGCTAATTCTGGTAATTGCATATGTGATGCAAAATGCTATGAGCATTGACTCTTCGTTACTGAACCGCAATGTTGAGTACTGTTGTAAGGAACTGGGTGCTAGTCATGATGTATCAAATAATAGCAATGCAAAATCTCACTGCATGAAGACATGTAAAACTCCTAATGTCCAATGTATGACATACACCCTCAAGGAACTGCTATTGGTGAGGGACAGAGAGATGCTTTGCATGTTGACAATTGATGAAGTGAATGAACTCATATATCAAATTTTAGTATTGTTAAAAAAATTTCAATTTTCTGTGTGCCACTGGGTACAAAATACAGATGATATATATATAAATGGTGTTGTTATTGTTTTTGAGAACCATGTGCTGCATCCTGCTAGGTGTGATGTTGTGTAAAACAGCCTCTTATTGGACAGATGCTCATGGCATTTCTCAATGTATTTCAGCTACATTCTGATTGGCTTGAGCTATGACAGATGAGAAGGAGTTTGAGCAGCTTTAGTATCAGTTAAAGTATAAGTGCTTGTATCAGTGAGCACTGTCATATATGTTGGCAAATGCCTGTGCTCAAACCCTACCTTGTCGGAAAGCCGATATTGGCCTAGTATAGCCAATTTCTGCTGGACAGCCTTATAATCATTTCAACAATATGCAATGTATTAATATATAAAAAAAACCAAACGTTAAAGGAAACAACTTTATTAATGCCATTTGCAAATGACAACGTCATCAGAATAGTTACAGTAATATTCGGTACAATGATTTGTGGGTTTCAAAAAAGAAAAATAAGCTGCCGCAACAGCAGCAGATATTCAGAAAACAAGTTTTGTCATTTGGCAACAGTAGCACTGCCAACTACCAATATATATAATATAATTGTGGACACGAACCTGGAGCAATTATTTGGTGCTTCAACACCACGTTTATGCCTAATTTACACCAAGGTCCACAACAGCTATTAATCGTGATGTTGCATTTAAAGAGATATGCCATCTGTTGTTATTATCTTACACATGAAATATAATAAATAACAGCAATATTGCAACCTGTTCAAGAAATATAGGGCAAACTAAAAAAAATATTAAAACATATAATAATTTTTTTTTTCAAGTTTCAGTCAGTTTACACACCCTTTCCAAGCCTCAGATATCTACACTACAACCTTTGGCTAGTTCCTAAACTTTAAATTCAAAGCCATGCTCCTTTTTCCGCCGAACTGGTGAGAAAATTTTGCAGTTCCAAGTCCAATTAGCAAGTGGCCAGCACTTTAAAGGGGCAAAATGCTATTTGTTGATTCAGACAGACTGAGGTACTTAACAGGGTATTTTTAAGTATAGATAGCCATTAATAAGATAAATATATACTTTTAAACGTATATTTTGACTTTTGACTTATCAACTTTTTTAAATCAATTAGTGCTTAAAAGGTGAAATGCATTGATCAATGTGCTTCAAAATTACAGGCATGGGGTGACTAATCCATTAAGACAGCAAATGGTAAAAGATATAGTTGGGAAAGATTTTAGTTGGCAAAAGGACAAATCATCACACCTTATTTTTCTCCCCTATTCAGGTATAATATCCATATACTGCATGAATACATTAATATTCATTTTGTCCGAATTCTTATAATGATTAATAATTAAGAAATATGCAATAGCAACTATATTCATTTGTACACAAAAATAATGATTTCTAAAAATTATGGAAATAGTACATAGATGACTGTACAACATAAAAGCTTACAGAAATACATAATTATGTAGATAAACGAACGCATCAATGAACAGACAACAGACAATTTATTATGTATTAAATCACGAGATCAATAAATCTCAGGTCAATTTATAATATACACATTAATTTGATTATTGGAACTTAAAGGATCTTAAAGTTATGTTCATAACGGGTATAACAGGTGCAAATAATTAAAGTAGATTATATCAATAGTAGTTCCGATTTCTAGTTTTTAATTGTACACTTAATGTGCAAAAAAATTATATAATGCATACAAAAGCATCTATTTCTCTGAAATACTTCATGCAAATGGCAATAATTAAATGCATTTATGATTTCTATTATGAAAATGTTAGAAAATAAAGTATACCAAGCACTCAGACATAAGATAAAGCCTTTGAATAACCATTACAGGCCAATAAGGCACTGTTCCATCAGGTGCGGCTTCATAAATGATTACCGTCCACTTTTAAATTGTTTCACTTGTGCTGAAATTGGTCACTCAATGTTCAATAGCTAAGGCAGCATTAATGAGCTATTAGATAAACACTGTGTCCTGTGTACATGTTTTGCTTAATTACTCACCAAAACTAAACTAATCAATTTCTCTTATAGTCTTTAGCAGGCTAATTGCATTAGAGGTCTAACAATTAAATTACAGAATAATTAGAGGTTTATGCGCTGAGTGCAGGTAATTAAAAAAATTGCCTAAACTAATAAAATATGAATCAATATCTTTTGTATTTTTAAGAGAATATTTCTTAAGTCAATACACAGTCTATCAGCTACATAGTTTAGCCAACTATATTGTATAACTAAGTAAACCTGCAAAAACTGTCCATAATTCGCTTGGCTTTAAGGTGACAGCACACAGTGTAAATGTAGTGGCGATAAGAAAGGGTTGAAAGCTTTCTGAAGGCATAAAATCACACTTAGAACCAAGTCAGATGATCTATAATAGAACATACAAATTACAGCGAGAATGCCAAAACTGGGTAGTTATCAAGTCCTACGACCGATGTAAAGGCTGACTAAAAATAGTTAGTTTCCGATTTCTGATGTTGATATATTTTTTTTATTTCATCATTATTGTTTATTTATTTATTTACACAAAAAGACTTACGTTTGCGGAAGGAAATACATACATTGTACAGTATAATATCATCATTAAGCATCTGTCAAACTCATTGTCTCTCGTATATAATTCTACTTATGTATTAGTTTGATAACATGGGAAATTTATGTGAATAATACCTTTCAGTGCGAAGGGGTTTGGTTACTGGAAAATACATTTCATAAAATGTGGTAGCATGCCGCATAGCATTTGTCCAACCTAAACTCTTTCGTCAAAAAAAATACAATTTACAATAAGAGAAAACTAAGTTTATAATGTTTTATCATGCCTTTTATTATTTCTAATTCATAATTATCTGCCAAATTACTTTACCTGGTATTGTTCTGCATGCCTTTCATACCAAGAAACAGGAAATATAAAATTGATCTTGTCTTGTGACACATTATTTCTTTATCCTTTTGGTTTGACATAACATAATACTACTTTTTAGAATACAGACTGAAATTTGTCTGTCCTACAATATTTTATGCAATGAGGCACTTGTTTTAATTTTTATTTTTTTCCATTTCTATTATATTAGTACTGAAGTGCAAACGCACATGTCAATCTACCTACCAATGTAGTTTATTAAAGGTAATAAACTATGTAATAAACTATGTGATAAACTACATGGTAAATGTTTTATATTGCCGCTGGAGATACATTCAGCATTTGTCTTTGGTGCATTCCCAATATCTTAACAAATGTGAGTCTAGCTTCTAACCTATGAACTATATTTGTAACATAAATTTGATTCTCTTATAACCATCTTGGACACACTGAAACAATTACATATTAAATAATGTTATAAATCAAGCACTTTTTTTAATAAATGTGCAATCGTTGTTTTAGCCAATTTACACAGGTGGCTACTATGAAGCACAGCTAATTATGTAGGGTTTAATATAAAACTTGTGGCATTTGCTTAAAGGTGCCCTAAAATTATTATTTTTTTATTTCATCAATGTGTTAGAATATGACTTTTAAACAAACTTTCACTAATCACACTGCCATTGCATAATTTGAAAACCCTAAAAAATACATATTTTGAGTCATTCTCCTGCTTAAACTTTTGGTCATGCCACAGTGCAGCAGCCAGCCAATAAGCAACAGGTGAGCTGTGATGCTTGGTTGCAGCATCCTTGCATCAGGTCACACCTCAGTGATTCCCAGGCACTTGACCCCTGGTCAGGCCAATTAAGTTCCTGATGTGATGTCATGCAGATTCTGACTGGAGAATGTCAACTTTGATGTCAGATTTTTAGGGTTCAACCTTGACCAATTAACCTAGGATTCTGGAAATGTGCATTTTAGAGTATTTTCTTCCATGTGGCTCACAAAACTAAAAACGTGAAATTTTCATTTTAGGGCACCTTTAATGTAGGTTAATGCCTTTTTGAACTGAAAAACCTCAAGAAAATTGCTTAAATGTTATCGTGCATGAAAGCACTGGTCTGGTTTACAATGTATAACATAAAAACAAGCAAATACCTCATTTTCTACGACTAAGATATCATGCCATTAGGCATTTGTCTACAATATGACCACTAGGGTAACCATGCCATTAGACATTTGTCTACAATATGACCACTAGGATAATCATGCCATTAGACAGTACAGTGGCAATTTGACCAACAATACTTTCTGGGATGAATGTTCTTCTGCTGTCAATGTTGACTTCTTTGTACATGACTAAGTACAAACAGTTGTTATAAAGAAGAATTTACCACTTAGATAAGGGATGAGCTATGTATGGCTGTTGAACGTTTATTTCTTGATGCCATGTTGTTGGTTGAGGCTGATGTAGATTTGACCCTTGGTTGCAGTCAAGAGGCCGTGAAAGCGTTCTGGAACCCCTTGGCCATTTGCAAGGCGCACAGAGTATTTTCGGAGGAGGGTGGAGAGAAAGACCGTCACCTGCACGTAGGTGAATCGGAAGCCAGGACACATGCGTCCTCCGCCGAAACCAAAAGGAACGAAAGAATGGCGAGGTCGTTTGTGCACTTTGTCTTCATCGAAATGTGATGGGTCAAACCTGCAACATGAATCACTTAATCATGTAATTTTTCAACAGGAATAGAACTTTTAATGTACAGTTGGAATGTGCAGCAGCATTATTGCAAAGCTTTTCTCGACATTCAGAAGAACACAAACTCCTTACTTTTGTGGATCTGGCCAGTACTTCTCATCCATATGCACCACAGCAATGGCTTGGACAATTGGGATCTGCAATGAAATCAAGTTGATAAAAGTTCTATTAATTACCAAGTGACTCCGTCAATTCAATATGTCCCAGTAGTTTAGAAATGCTCAAGATGCTTTATCGACTGAATGCAACTTAGTGAGAATGCTTACAATGAAAGTCAGCACATAATTTCATTGTCCCAGAACGTATTTTAAATCTATATAAACTAGACCCGAATTTAATGAAAAAGTTTATAACGAAGACAGTCCCAAACATATAGTTACAAGCAGGTCCGATTATAAGCTTTCGATTGTTTGTATAGTCGTCTCGTAACGCACTTCTCATAAAATTGAGTGCTCAGAAGTGTTGGTTAGTAGTGAAACATTCGTCTTATTGAAATCTCCTATTTACATAAAAATGCATAAGTTATTAATATCACAGCGTTATTACCTTCGCTGGAATCTCGTACATCAGAGGTGGGAGTATGACGTCATACTCCAGTTCCCGAATAAGGAAAGTGCCAAGCAGAGATGTCCTCAATGCTTCATCAATTACCTGCTTCATGTATCTTGAATGAGAAGCAAATCTAATTATAGAAAAATATATAACACCCTACTTAGTAAACAAAACAATTATAGTTTGCTTACTTCAACTGTGAATAGTTTTCAAATGTCACTGGTTCATCTCCCAATTTATCATCGAGTTCTTCCAAAATCTTTTCCTGGACATCTGCATTGCTTGCAACGTTATACAGCACCCACGTCATCACTAGAAATTATACACGAAATAAATATTGTATTTCTTAAAGACAAAAATAAAGTTTTGAAGACATTTTTGTGATTCAAAATTACCCTGATTACCATATTTGCCTTTAATATGATTGAATGAAATCTGTTGCTTTTCTGCAAAACGTCATATCTTAATGTGAAAGCTCATCACATTTTCAGTCTGAATCCGGTGAGCATGCCAATAATAATTTCATCATCTATCTCATTTATTGATAATTTTTAATGCAATTTGCTGATTGCTTTTTTTTTTTTTCTTGTTGCGAACAGATTAAGGGCCTAGTGCAAGAATAATGAAGCCTTAAATCATATTTAGTCTAACATTACATACAACTGTACTACTAATTCTGCAGTTGTTATTTATATTTATATCTATCTCATATTTGTTGATGTTGTGAGCATTCTCTGAAACTTTGAGGCAAATCCGTTTTGATTTTATAACAAAATGAACAGCAAAAAAACTGCATTTTTTACCGTTTTAAGTGTGACCTTTTGAGGTTGGTTGAATATCATTGATTAATTTCAATAATTCATGCTAATAATTTAATATTTCAAACTAACATTTTCTAATGTAGATAAAGTCTAGTTTCCTAAACGAAGAGAATTTTCTAGTTATTCCCAAAACATTCAAAATAATTCCAGATTAAATTTTTTATTGAAATATTTAGCAAATAATCTAGCATATAGATAACTGAAATTTCGATGAAATCAACTGGTGAGCATCAATCAGTGTACAGCTTATTTTCAATTTTCAAATTTGTCCTGAGCGTTATGCTCCATTTATTACTCACATTTTTACATATTTATTGATCTATTAGAAAAAGATCATAACACAAAATCATGGTTTTATATGTTCTTCATATCATTCCAGACTATTTTCAAAGTTCCTTAAGTTTCCAGTGTAGTGAGAGCCCAACAAAAATCGAAAATGGGTGTCCCGAGCGTTAAGCCCTAAAGTTAATGTTCTGAAATTATCTGCCCCAGGACTGACCCACTACTATAGTATAATGAATTTGCGCTTCTAGAGAGGGATATTAAACTATTGTTGAATTTTGTTAACTTTTAAATAACAACAGATTCATGAGCATTAACCTAGTATTACAATAGTATTTGTCATTAAGAAGTTTGTGAGTTTCTATGAAGCATTCACCGAACTATCCTAAAACGCCTTATAAAAAAACATAGGCTGCGCTGCAGCAAAACCCTCAACGAATGTCCACAAAGCACACAAGCATCCTAAAGACTGTTCAATCAATTCTCTGTAAGAAATGTAGGCATCTAGATATTATACTATATTAAGGTGGGCGAGCAGGCGGGCGTTACACTTTCGTAATACATGTAGGGGAGGGTGGGGCACCATGAGCCACTTTTTACTTCTTCCACCTTGGAGCATGAAGTGACAATCGTACAGTCTTACTGTAAACATCTTACTAAAAATGTTACATCATAAGTATCTTATGTAAAATGTTGCATTGCATATATCATTTGTAAGAGGGGGCAAATGCTGTCTTTAAAAAATGTGGCTCATGAAGCTCAGACCACGGGGCACCTTGAGCCAGACTTGGGGCACCTTGAGCCAACCTAACAAACCAATGGAATTTGTTAAAAGAGGCTTATGTTTGCTTCAATAGTGGCACAAACATAATAAGTTGAACAACCAAGTAGAAGCCCATGTCATTAACAAGGTAATAAGCTGAAAATAATATGTGATGCTTGAAATGCTATGACACTACTATATGAAAACATTTATAACACAATTACGCTAAATGCAAAAAGTGAGCATACATGTTCTGTTATAGCTCTCTAAACTGAAGTCCCAAACAGTTGGCACTGTTATAGCTGAAGTAATTAAATAAGCTGTTTTACGATAGGTTAAACAATTTTCATTATCGGTGTGTGCTTGCGATTTTTCTTTTCTTTTTCATTTTAAACCGCCGCCACGAAAACATTCAACAATACTGCTAATCAAAATTCAAACCACTTCAGATATATGAGGAGTGGTAGTTTTTAATAGGCTAATTTTGTTAACTGACACACTGCACTTGAAGGCAATCGATAGAAGCAGCTATGAAAGTAGCATGTTATTATGGCATACGTCTATATTTTGAGTCGTATTTACTGTAGCATCAATTATTGAACTGAATACTGAATAATTGTATCCATGTAATTGTATGTATAGTTTATGTATAATCATGTTCAATTAGAAAAACACATAAGGCCACTTCTGTACGACTGTGAAAAATAATAATAAAGTGTGAAAAAATAAATTCAAAATTTGAAAAATTGAAATGGTAAAGAGTCCATATTTATATTAGGAATCTGTGTGGATTTTTCTGGTGAACTTCAGTTAAGGAGACCCCGTGTCGGCCACTGGGATTTGAGGTCTTCAAGTGTTACCATATACCATGCACCCTCGTCAAAGAGGCTGAACGCTGAGTAGGATGTGGAGTGTGTATTATTTTATTCTAATTTGCTGCTTATAACACAGGAAAGTATCATAGAAAGAAGTCCTGCTACCCACTTATCACCACTAAGGTGGATTTCATGAGGGGTTTCAGCTGATTTTCAGGTCCAAATGGGATTAGTTCTGTCCAATGTATTTTTTATCACCCTACACCTTAATGTCAAACCTAAAAACATGCATTTTCTTTTTTTCAATGGAGGACATGATGTTAGGACTTACGTTCTCCAGTTGACATGTAGCCACCGATGACAAAATCCACCAGGTCACTCTCAATCAATACGTCATTATCACCTCCATATTCTATACAGACATCGATGAAAAGTCGACGACCGTCAAAATCCTTACCATCTCGACGTCGAGCCAGCAGTTCGCGGAAAACGGAGTAAATGCAGTCACGACCTTTGAAAATGTGAAAACTTGGCTAAAACCTTATGCGTGTCCATGGGATCAAAGCATCCAAATTAAACTTCTGCAGTAAAGCAGGTTGTGAATAAGCAGTTAAACTAACTTTTCAAAAGAGGAATTAAATTCTTACTTACAATGTACTTATGCTCACCTACAGTGCTTAATTGTGACGGATTCATAAGAAAGGGTCAATGCATTTGTCACCATCGAAATTAGTTCTTAAAAAAATTCAACATTTTGTGTTCCTAATTTCCCCATACTGTGCGTTATTTGCTAATTACACAGAATAAGAAATTAATGGATGCATGGTGGTATATGACTTTATAGAGGAGCAACTGGGGTTGGCTATGAATTTTATTTAATTGCATATAAAACAGTTAGACAATTACAGATGCAAAATGACTTCCAACTCCAAGCACTCGGCAGGTGATACTTACGTTTTGTGAACTCAATGTCCCTTTCACTACCAGGTTCCGGCATGACCCCTCCAGCCCGTTGTTCTAATTCGTGCCAGCACTGCATTGAAATTTATCGTGATATATTATCTTGAATATAATGATATATGTTGACGTAAGAGGTGGCATTATCAAGTGGATGATTCATACACAAAAGGACTTAGTTCAGGATCTCTTTTTTTTAGCTTATACTGTTACATATGCTCTTATGCGCTTTCACTGTGTCATTATGGAAATTGATTTTTCTTTGGGTATAATCCCTATTTAATATCCGTAACAATGACTCCTTATGTGATTGGACGACCTTTGCAAAGGTGATTGTCTGCACAGTCAGATAGATGAACACGCCACGAGACAGCTGCCTACGACTTTTACGAACTATTGGATGCTTGATTTAATTATTTAACAGATACTGAAGAGATCAAAATAACAATAAATTTGCATGTCTCAAGTTCAAAAGAGTAACTGGGGACAAACATTTTAATGATTTGTCTGTACGGGACTATTCCTTAATTTAACGCTATAGTTTCATAATTTATGGAAATGTTGGCTGTATGGCTGTTTGACATGGTCCAGTCTACAGTCGTCCAAAACAAGGTACAATGTAATTGAATGTATGTCTTGGGTTCAATTCCTGGGCAGGGCAGTTGAATTACAGAAGAGAGGCTACAGCAATGGTAAAAGGGAATTTAGTACCCTTTCTTCATTTTCTTTACAAATCTTGACCTATACTCGCATGGATGATTGCCTGACTTTAGCGCCCCCTATGTACGATTTTCTCTAACCAATATACTGTACTTCTGCCTTAATCTGTACATACCATCAATTTATGTTTCATTTATTTTATTTTCCACTTTGTATTACTTTGGCACATGACGTCACCAAACAAAGCATGGCTCTTTGACTTCGGGTATATTTTCTTTTTTAACAATTTCTGAACATATATGGTCTAATAAATAATTTATATATTTCAAAATTTCTATGGGATCTGTCATGTAAAAATTTGATTTTGTTTTCAAATTACATAAAGTAGGAGACCAAAATAATTGTTCTTAAATAGTCACGTTTGAGCAGTTATTAAGTTCAACTGTAAAATAACATTTTTATGCTCAACGACCCCATTTGGATTCTGGTCAACATCACACATAACTTTTTAAAACTTTAAGGTAGGTGGCAAACTGACTACAGAACTGCTGCCTGAGCATTCTTTCAGTTTTAAATACTGAGTTAGTTCTTTACAAAACAAACGAATAACGGTGCTGTAGATCGAAAACTTTCACAGGGAGTCGATCCAACTCGTTGACCCTCATTTGTACAGGCAGCCACAGCACTACAAGATCTAAACTTCTGCTAGTTAACTCATTTGTTGAGTAATTATTACGTTGAATGACATTTAATATAAAACTAGATGGTACATTGTGCAGTGCCCTGTTTACCACCAGGGTTTGAAGTCTTCATCCCAAGTGTTTCTACCCTTGCCATGAGGAGGACATGGAATTACAATGGTTTTGGCCCACATCTATCGGCCTACATACAATGATACATACTGCATAAAATGACATTAATCGATAAAATGATGACTATATCAGTAGAACTCACATAATCGAAAAATTCTCGAAGCTGCTCAATTAATTTGTCATTATTGAAGTAGCTGCCAAAGCATTCCCTCAGAATTGATTTCATTGATGCCTTGTAGGTGTAGTCACTCAGTGGGATGTTCTGGCGAGCATTGTCATCCAACTTGGTCCATTGATCAAGTAGTTCTTCAACAGTCTGTTAAAACATTAGACTTTGACTAATATTAGTTTATTCTAACAATCAGGTAAAACACTATTAATAAAGGATTATGTGATGATGAAAATATGATACTTTTGAAAAAATTATGTTTATCAATGATGAATATCAGTTACAACTGGCAAACTTTTACAGCAGCTGTATATGAAAGCTATCAAAATAAGGAAACAGTTACATTTTGTTACTTAGACGTCATATGTTTAAGCACTGAAATGGAGTGACATATAAGCCCTTAGATGGTTTATGTTTCCATAGATGGTTTATATTTCCATGTATGTTGTTGTGATGTAAAACAATAAAGATGAATAAACAATATATAATTGAAAATATACAATTGAATGTTTATATCATGCAATAAAAATGTATTGTGCAGCTGCTGCTATATATTTCCAGTAAGTGCACGGTTCTAATAATTTTAGCAAAACAATTAAGTAACTGATTTTAAACTACGAACTTGAATTCTATATCTTTTATGGTGTTTGGTTGCGGAAATAAAAACACCTGGGATACTTTATTTTCAATTTCAGATTTTTTTTTATTGTAAATGTAATGTCGGAATTCTGACAGATAGTTCCTCTCATTATATAATTATCGGTTTCTATATTTTAAATTAAATATTTCGGTATGGAAGTAAAATGGCAACCTGCATGTTGTTCCCTAACCTGTGATGAAATTTCAGCCAGTGCACATCAGCACAACAGGTGAAAGATCAATGTTATTTTCAATAAGTTTTTCTTGCTGCATGCGAGACACCTCCAAATGCGATTGACTTTCAGCTGACATTAACCGGTTGAGTATCCAGGCCAAATATTGAACCAAGGATCTGGCTGGCATTTGAACAACCACCACCACCACTACTACTATTTCTACTACTACAATCCACTATTTCTACTTTTACTACTACAATGCTACTATCACTACTACTGCTACTATTACCAGGTAACTGTCCTGGGACTGTTGCCTTCTTTTCTTGCCATAAGATGTATTTTTTGGGGATCATCATGTAGAGTCCTAGGTTCAGCAGTCATTAAACTTCATTCACAAATCAATGCAACTATAAATTGAATTTTACGTAAATAAATGGCGAATTTTTTTCAACCAATTTACATAGTTTTCCCAAATTCCACCCCAAGAAAAAGACATATTTTGAATTTTAAAAATTGGTGCTTACATTTTGAAGGCCATCGAAATAGTGCCTCATATGACTGTGGGAGTAGACGGCATCATACATTTTTCTTCTTTGTTTCCCTTCGTCACCATTTGCAAAAGCCAAACTGTCTTTAGCCATCAGGGGTGAGAAGATTTCAAACATTGCATCTGGAAAATATATAAATAAGGCTTTAATGAAAGCCATCTGAAGGACGAGACAGAATCATAAACACTCTTAAACCAAAACCCTTACATCATACAAATAGGATAATGGGTAATGGATATCTCATTGAATGGTACCAGACGAAGGTGGATGGTACGCTCAGTTACCAAACGTGACGGAGAATCCAAAAATAAGGATATTCTGGTGGAAAATATTCATCTAACACTTTCACAGTTAAAATCTGCAATCTTTACGGAAAAAAAAAATTGTCTTACTAAATTACTTTTTGCATTGTGGATAAAATTGTAGCTAATATAAATGAATTATGGGATTTGAGTCCCACTCGATGATAGGTGGCGCCCGGATGACATCACCGCGACTTACTACTACTATCAATAATCTATAAAATAGAATTTATTAAAATAAATTTAGTTAAACGTTAATGCTCCCTTTGCTTCCGGGCGCCGCCGATTCTCATACTAGCCAATCATAGCCAATATCATTTAATCCTATTTTCAAGCTCAATAAAACTGAGACACAGGGGCTCCATCATCATTCGACTTCACTCCTCCGTTTCCCACCCGCCCAGAACTCGTTTTCTTCATTTACTTTAAAGATTTTATTTCGATTGGTTCACCAATCTCATTTATAACTGACATGTTAATTTATGTAAAACATGTATTTTTTAGCATCTTGTGCTACTACAGGCAGTGAGTATTATGTCTGAGTTACAATAAGACTAGAATAAGTCCTGTTCTGTTCGTTTCAACTTACATTTTACCGGTTTTGTATTACTAATATATATATAAGTTCTTGTCCATGAGTTTAATTTAGGATGAGTTGCATGTATCATTAAGATTGGATAAAGTCACATGAGCGATCTGCTTGTGTAGATATAAGGCATGGGTCTCCACAAGAACAATGTGTGTTGTATGTGTTTTGATTATATATGTTTGCCAATAAAAGGCCTATTTAATCCACACATAACTTACCGCGTTTCGTTCTGTCTTTATAGTATTAAGTAGGGTTAATTATCTTTAATCAATAAGATATCATTATAATCTGTTGGTAATATGGCATACTTACGAGGTCTGTCAAATGCATGTGAAGTAATCTTGAAGAGTTCTGGTGAAGCTAGGCTAACAATCTGTTGAGGACCCATGTAGAACCTTGCCACAGGCCCATAGTTTTCATGAAGCAGTTTCAGAAAGTTGAAGTAGCTGCCAGCAGCTGCTATGTCTGGGAGGTTTCCATGGCTATACAATTGAGAAACAGGCCAATAGTCATTTTGAAATTTAAGAAAAAAAGTTGTAAACACTATATATATCTATACATTTCATTTTTAATTTCTGTGCTAACGTGTATGACAGATAATGTGTTAAGGTTAAATAAACATGAGAATAAATTTAGATAAAAATACGTTACGAAAACCTATGATTTATTCTAATGTTGCATTTTTTTCTCGAAGGAACAATTTTGAAAAATGTCTCACATATATCACATCACATGATTATTATGGACACATTTTTACCCTAAAACGTAGGTTTAGTCAAAGGCAATATATTTTACAGTAACATATATATGTGCATAAAATTATTCACGTAAATTACAACATACATCATTCACATTTGTGTCGAATTATTGCCATGTTCTAGAATTCAGATAAGTAAATAGTACAAACTTAAAATATCTAGCTTGCAAAAAAAAAAAAATCTTTCGAGATAACTGCCATTGAGCGCCATTAAGGAAACTCTGTTTTTTCTCGAAATGTAAAGTGTAGTGACACATTGAAAATCGTTTAAACTAGACAATTGTAAGAGAAGCTTTTAAGACAATTTGCTGTGATCAGAATAATTGCCTCCCACGCTCATGAAAAAGATTGTGTGTGTCCGACATGATTGTTTTGCTGGTGTCCATACAAAAATTTGTTTTAATTCAGCCAATAGGCCTATATTGTTTGTCCTTAGACAATGATTGTAAAAACAATAATGTTGGTTAGCTTACACATTCAATGTCTGAAGACAAATAATATCTTGGCTGATTTTAACCAAAATTTTGGATGGACACCAGTGAAACAATCATTTGCCTGAAACAGACAATCTTTTCAAATAGCTCACATTCAGTTTATCTACAAACCAGTCGTCATTAGCCAATGTCTTTCAATCTGAATTTCCTTATCACTTTGAATAGCTTCTAAGTCAATAACATACTTCATATAAAAGTTATACTGACTACGACTGACTAACTTGTTAGGCAAAGATGGCTTGGAGAGGAAGATTTTCAGTAAACGGGCAAGATAACAATTCCAACTTACTTAGCATCTTTGACTGGAGGGCCAGGAATTTTGGTTGTTGAACTTCTGTTCCAGTACTGCAAGAAAAATGAGTTGTTTACAGCACTGATTTTAAAAAACTATATTTTTTGTCCATATTATGTTTGAAATAGCAAATCTAATTAATATCAATAGATATCATTGACTTTTCTGGCAAACAAGGCTATTAAATAAAAATATGGTTCACCAAGTGCTTTTCACTGTTTCCAGTCAGGAAAAAAAAAATGAAAATAGGGTGAAGTAAAATAAAAATTGCCTTCTGTTGAAAATCTACTGATAATAGGCTCAAACTGAAGTTGTAAGATACAAATTTTGCTTTATTTAGTATACTCTGTTAATTTCACAACGCAAGTTGTGGCTACCTTTCCTCACAATATGCTGTCCTGTTTCATAAATGCAAAAGATATTGATAAGACAAGCTACACACAAATAGTAAATATGTTGGACTTTCTTTGCATATATTTGGCATAATTTTAGGGTTTAAAGCAAGTGGGCAACTTCACTTTTTCACCTCTCTGTTCTCACTTTGATGTACCCTGCCATCCAGTGGCGATTTCAGAATATCAATCTCCACTAGTACCCCCATTTTTGAGAATAAATTGTGTTAAATCTAATGCACATGCAATTATGCCGTTTGGACTGGATTTGGTTAAAGTCATGAAAATACCTTTTCATGCAGTAATGAGGCAGTGCATCCCAGGCACCAATCATGTATATTTGATGGAATTATAGATCTTGTGGGATATTGTCAAATGAAAATGTATTGAACGGGTAATAGAAATGTTTACAGCAGCAAGGATGATGAAAAAGGCTAACAGTTGTAAACAAATTAGTAAGTACAAAATGAAAAGAAAAATAAGCGGTACTACACATCTCTTTTTTTTTTTTAATTTGGCATATAAAAAGATTTATCAGTTAAAGATTGAAGCAAGCAGCAGTCTCTATCTATAAAAGTCTCCTGTAGGGTGCGCTTAAAAAGAGGTCTCTGTTGAGACAAATTTTCCCAAAAATCAGAGTTGGACAGTGTGAAAATGCAGCATTTTCAGTGTTTTGAAAAAATGGTCAAAACTTATTAATCTTTCCGCAAATGAGTAATAATATCAAAATATTAGATAAAGAACTATACAAAAACTGACATGAAAAATTCCATGTTTTCTGTAATATTGGTATGGTGCTAAAATCCCATTGTTCAGTCAGTATGTCATTTTTTGAAAATTATTCTATATTTTAAGGCCTAATATCTTCCATGGTGACACTTTAATTTAGAATTTTTTTAGTCAAAATATCGGCAGTACACATGAATTTTACTATTTATGTAAGAAACCTGTGAGTTTTTGAGAGTTAAGGAAATTACTACATTTTTTAAATTTCTAATTTCATCACTCGTTATTTACGAAAACTAGTATAACAGAATCCTCATACCCAGATAGCATTCCAAATTGTATTACTGTCGGCGCGATTTCGGTGGTGTTGGAACAATGTTCTACTGACGGTGGCTGATATAGTTAAATGGTTCTAGAATTTTTTCAATAGCTGTAATTGATGCATACGGGTCATAGAATAATACTTTTTTGGTATAAGGAAAAATAAACCCAGTTGACTATTCATGAATCCAATCAGGCTGCCGCAAACTGAAAATGTAATAATTCAATCTGTATATTATAAATGGGCTGGTGCCTCAAGTTTAATGATTATAGAAAACTGAATACAAGACCAGAAGAAGCAGAAAATACCCTTCTATTATGCTATAAGGTGTAATTTTTTTATTTATTCATCAATTTATTTTTTATCAATTTGGCTTTTATTAATTACCAGAATTTTTGCTCACAAAAGGCTGCCCTATTTCATAAATATACAATATGTTTATAAACCAAGCTACACACTATTAGTACAGTTTTCGGGCGATCCTCGAATATTTTTGGCATGATTTTAGAATTTGAAACAAATAAACACCATCCCTTCTACACCTCGTATTAAGAATACAAGTTTTTCTATCACACAGCCTAATTTCATAATCTTAGCTCCATCGACAGCGATCTCTGCCTACCAAGAAAGTGTGAGTGTCGCATCCCGACAGGTGCCATGGTACGTAGCCTTCGCACTATGAAACCTTCACACCACAAAACTTTCGCACCACGAAACCTTCGCCCCACGACACCTTCGCCCCACGACAGTGATAGTTTACTGTCGTACCACGAAAGTAATAGGCCTACAGTCCCCCAACAGTGTAGGTTTCGCACCACGAAAGTGAAGCTGATTCACTTAACAGCAGGTATGCAACTTTGTAAGAGTGGCTGAATTTCCTCCTCCTCCTCCTCATCTTCTTCCTCCTCCCCTCATCCTCATTTTCCTCCTCCCCCTCCTCTTCCTCCTCCCCCTCCTCTTCCTCCTCCTCCCATACAAGAATGCATTATTTGTCACATCTATAAGAAACCTTTCAGGTGTGCATTATGTAGTTATACCTATGGCTGGTATACAATAATAAACCAAGATTGTACACAAATTAAAAGCTGTAGAAATACGATATTAAAACAACTAGCAGCTTAAGAACATTTCCAAAAAGGTATTAACCAGTATTCTAGATAAAGTACATCCAGAGATAATTCTGCATAAACATAAGCTCCCAGACTGCATAAGAGGGGACTTGGATTATAAGATGTATCTATGATATAGGCTTCTGTGGATCGGCATGAAATCTCTGTACATTCAATATTTACGGTGATTAGTAGCTTAAACAGGGGCAAAGTCGTAACTTTCGTGCCACGAAAGTTGGTACTTTTGTGCCAAGAAAGTTGGTACTCTCATGATATGAAAGTTGGAACTTTTCTGGTGCGAAAATGGGTAACTTTCGTCGCACGAAAGTTGGCATAGGTCCATTGACCTGTCTGATAGATTCATCAACACTAATTATAAGCAGCCCACTCAAGTGGAACCAAACACTAAATTAGCCCGAATGTACGTGGTTAGTGAAATGGCAGTAATCAAGTCAGAGATTCCCTGTCATGCTGGGACTTGCCCTTAACTGCAAGACTAACACCAACTTGAAGGACCAACAATTACTGGTTTTGATGTGTGAGGCAGTTGTGATATTAGAAAATGATATTATTTAATTGCATATTTTATCGAAATATCTGCCTAATAAATATTAAATGTACATACAAAAGAATATAAAAATGACTGACTTTCTTTGCTTTGCTTATACCTTTGTTAAGATGCTGAGAGTGTAGTGCAAAGCAGCCATGGTGATGAGGAAGATCAGTGCACATCGCACTTCGTCAATTTTAGTGATAATGTCCAGCATCATTGTTGCGGTGATGAGGATGCGTGAAGGTGAGGCTGCTGAGGTGGTCCCTTGGATGCAGCTCACATGCAAAGGATATATAAGTCACACTAGGAGCCAGACAACTGCTGATTGGTCAATAAGTTACAAAAGACACGCCCTCCGAGTAAAATGGCCAAGGAACAGCGTCCTAAAACATATCTGTATAATTTATACTCACGTACAATTATACAGTATAAGCTTATCATAAGGACTCAGATTTTTCTGATCGTAATGTGAGGTAGAAGGTTGCAAAATCCAATGGTTTTAATAGGTGGTGTTAAGAATGATCCTATATTATACGGGCATAATCTAGCTAGTCACTCTTAAAATTTTCCCTACTTTACACATATACTACTGAACTACTTTCAACACATTTTTTGGTTTTTTTTTATTCACATTAATTGATTGTTTGTGAATGGGTGAATGTGATAACTTAGTATTTCCATGATAAGCCATTGCGCTCCTGCTGTTGACATTCCCCATTTTCTCATTACACATCTTATCGTCTACGTAAATTGACCGATTAAGTAAGATAGTACTATATAATTTGTCTCCTCTTAAAAAAAATACGGAACAAGTCGTGAGTCAGGAAACGTTTTATTTTTTACATTTATTTCAAATCACAATATATAAGCTAAAAACATAATACGTGTGCTGAATATGCATGATTCAAAATGTTTTACTTGTGTGTAATTCAGCAGTTCTTTCGGAATTCAAAATAGAAGTTTAAATTAAACGTAGCACATCCTTCACATAATCAATATATGGACATTTATGCAAACATGAAACCTTTATTTTGCATGGCAATGGAAAAGTATCTTATGTCGCCGAAATGGTAATAGAGACAAATAGACATTTTAACTAAATGATGAAAACCATTGGCCCATGGTTGTAATTGGAATAACTATAAAATATAGAATCAGATTTCTGCAACTTCTCCTCCTCCTCCCCTTGGGCTTAAAATCCTTCCCAAAGTCTTGTCTGGCTACGCTCCTGCCTTCGTGCATAATAATTGATTCTAATTTGTTAACCTGTAAGTCTGGATCATATATAAATGAATCACATATCAATATATCAAAGTATATCTACAGCAAACAAATAACAATCCACCCAAAAAATCTAATCTTAGACTAATTATCCTGATTTACGCAAGTCATCCGGCAGCTGTCAGATAGAAAATGCACAAACCGTTCGAAATTCGCATGGAACTATTATTTTACTGGCATTGTCAAATTTTTCATATTGTAACTTAGAAAAGAGATTTTGAAATAATTTCCTGTGATGATGAAAAATGTGTATTGGATAACTGTAGTGATTAGAAAACATACTATAAAATTTATAATCAGTGATTCATATTTTAAAGCTTGCCTCATTATTCTTTGTTTCTTGTGTCTGTGAAAACTGGTTACAGTTAAATATGGTAGAATGTCTCGCTACTGTTCTGTGATCCAGTTGATTGTCACATAAACATGGGTTTGCAGTTTTCCTCTGTACTTTTCATTATAAATAGAATTCCCATAATTTTGGAAAATCACCAATTTAAACTACATTTTCCTATTAAAGCTACATTTATTAACATCACAGCAAAGGATTGTTGAGAAGGGCTCTGAGTATTTATAGGCCGCCTGTAGGGCTTTTATGACTAGAGATTGGCCAAAAACCAAATCTACTGACGAGCTATTCTCAAATGACCGGATCGGAACTTTGTTGTCCTAATTAATCTCCGCGGCCATGATGCGCACAAACTTATAATGACCTACTTACACAAAAATCGTTCTTAACTAACGATCTACCCGAACAAACTTGAAGAACTCACGTTAGAACACTGGTAATGATCATTTCTATGTGATTCAAGACTGGACGAGCAGTAGAACTATGGTTTGAATGTAAAATGTGAGCAATGTCCATTGCCGTGATTTTCCATGAAACTAGCCAACTAAATGAACGTTAGAAATCAATGCGCAGTCATAATGAGGTCATGATGCGCGACGATGAAAATAGGCCAAAACATCACAAAAAACTTGTATTGATGACATCACAATGCCTTTGGCGCTGTGCCACAACGAGGCAACCATATGCACGTACGTTTTATAATGGGATACGCCAGGAGAACATGTTTTGTCAACGGGGATTTTTTTCCTGTGTATTGAGATGGTCCTAAGGCGAGCTCACAAACTAGGTTGCGTCACAGCGTCATGCCTTACAATAGTAGGGGCCATCTCAAAAGTGCAAGTCAGGGCATTTGGCCAGATTTTACCAGCAAAAAAAAATTATTTGTCTGATGTCCGCCTATTTAAGAAGCTCATTGGCCAATGTGTTGAGTGTCCTACACTGGGGAGGCACTGCCTCTTAAATCTCATTCCATCCATTGGCGTGAGATGGATGCTGCAGCTAAAGCAATCGCAACCTGGGCGCCCAAGCTTTTAGGTCAGCAAGTTATCTTTCATATCGAAAATTCTGCAGTATGCGGTATACTGAATAAATATACTCCGGCATCAGATATCATGGAGTTCGTGCGATGCTGGTGTCTAACGATTTAAGCCTATAGTATAGCGACCGCAGTAGTGTATATTGCCGATATGCTTAGCAGGGGCAAACTAGACAGTTTTTGTTGCAGGGCACTGAAGCGGCGCTTAGCTCGCGTCTGGCCCGCTGAGGTTAAATATTTTGGAAGTAGCATTTGATTTTCATGCTTCTCGATTTCAGATTTGGACACAAGGGTCGCCTCGTTGGTTTTTTTCAGTCTTGCTTCCAACTCATGCAAATCCTATTCCACTGCTTTGAGGAAATATATTCAATTCTGTCACATGTATATGTTTGATCCCCTTGATTTTCGAGAAGATACTGTATTGCGGTTCATAGCCCATCTGGCATCTTGGCCGTTGTATATTAGCACCAGTAGAGTTTATATATCTGGTGTAAGGGCATGGCTCATAACTATGGGGTGTTCACCACCAGAAATTTATTCACCACGTGTTAAGTGGGCACTTAAGTCAGTTGAGCGCCAGGGGGCGGCTCCATCTCAGGCCTTGCCTGTTTCATACAACATGCTAGAGAAGCTACTTTCAGTGTTGCCCAGCTCATACGATATGCTGATGTTATTTAGCGCCATTACCCTCGCTTATTTTGCCTGTCTCAGGTCCGCGGAGTACTGTGAATCCGAGGCCGGAATTTCTCCGCTTTGCTGCAAGTCTCTTGGGTTTTCACCATTTCCCAGTCCCCGGTTTTTACTATTAATGTACTGACATCTAAGAATGCAGTTAAGGGGTTCGCGGCCGTAGTAGGTTGCTCTGGCACCCGAGTCTGTGCTTTCTGCTCACTTAAAGCATATCTAGGGCGTAGAGTCGGTTCACCCGACCAGCCGCTGGTTTCTCTTCCAAGATGGCAGGCCCTTGTCTCACAAGCTGAAATGGATGTTCGCATTGGCAGGATTCGATGCTTCTTCCATCACCCCGCATTCATTGTGGGCTGGTGTCGCCACAGACGCAGCCACGCCTCAACTACCAGAGGCAGTCATTAAGCATTTAGGTAGATGGCGCTCTGATGCATATAAAGTCTACATTAGGCCCTCGGACACTCAGTCGGCCAGCCTGGCAGCTAAGCTTGCCTCGGGCCCACAAAGTCACCACTGCACTGCAACAGCACCTCGTCCTCATTAATGACTATATTAGCAGTTGCTCATAGTCTATGAAGATTTTAGTTGCAACTGATGCTCTTGGGTATGCCTGTGGCAGTTTTCCTGGGTTTCCATAAGAGCATCTCAGTTATTTATTTCATGTCAGTGTGTGTTAAATACGCTTTTCGCCAAATAAAATGGCCGATATTGTCCACGCCTGAACAACTATCCACGTCTTGTCTTTATTGAGTTAAATATAATTTATTAACAGGGTAATAAATGTAATTAATATAAATAAAGCATTCTCACCTTCCGCTTCCACAATGCGCATCAGCGCTCTCGAGCGGCCAATCATGGTCTTGGTCAGCCAGCCGTATAATCTTCGCCCCCCCCCCCCTCTACTTTATAATCAAGCGCTCATCATTCATATTCATTCGCTTTACTTCTTCCCCACCCACCCACGACTATTATTAGAGGTGAAGGTACTGCCGATCAAAATTCCTAGTTTTTTCCTTGTATTTCCTTTCTTATAGTTGCTTAGTTACTTTAGCTAATCAGCCGTGAGCCTTTCTTTTGTGTATTAATCTAATAGCATGTAGCATTAAGTCTGCATGAAGTTTGTATGGTGTAATTTACGAAGTGCCGGTTCCTTTAAGTCTATAGCGGGGTTACACCAGCCCTGGCTAACATTTCGCTTTCATTTCAATGTATCTACCTAAGTATTACTTTAATCTGTTGCTTGTAGTAACATATTTCCAATGCATGATTTGATGTATCATTCACGTTGTCATTTATAACTAATTTAATCCTAATTGCTCTAGGAGGAAGTAATTGTAACCTGTTATTTACTAACTGGTGTGTTGTTACATTTTGCTATAAATGTTTACAAACTGTTATTGCTAACTTATGTTGAGGGTTTCCATAAGAGCATCTCAGTTATCTATTTCATGTCAGTGTGTGTTAAATACGCTTTTCGCCAAATAAAATTGCCGATATTGTCCACGCCTTAACCACTATCCACATCTTGTCTTATTGAGTTAATTGCGCTTGAACCTTTGCTGAGAACAAGTCACACTCAGGTGTCAAGTTAATTGCCATTGAACAATTCGAGATATACTCATAAATGAATGAATTATACTGACATGTAGGTCTAGAGGTCGTAAACGACCTATAGGGGCCTTTGTTAAAAAATATAAAAAAGAGACAAGAACGGAATCATATAATCACATTTAATATTGTAAAACAATTTTTAAACAAATAACGCAACATAGGCTATATGACAGGAAAAAAGAAGCAGTCTATTAAAAAATGTATATAATGTAACACAGAGAAACAATTTAAGGGTGATTGGCCAGCTCTGCCTGAGAATTAAATGTATAGATCCTAAAGAGTATTTTGGGTATTTTATCAGTGGCAGCTATAAACCTACAGCTGGCTACACATATTTAGGTCTAAGTCTGACATTAATTAGCAGAAACCTATATTGAATGTCACTGAAGAAAATTGCAATTCAGAATCGGAATATATAAGTGCCATTACTAACTCTTATACCTTGGATGTTTAAATTAATTTATGATCTACTTCCTCTTTATTTTCAGTATAGACTACCCAACATATACAACAAAATGAATCAAAATTTCAAAAATAAAATAACCTATAGTTTAGATGGCTTCAAAACATACATTACAAGACATTTTATCAATTCTTACGATGAAGTTTGCCTTATCAAAAATTGCTGCATCTGTCATCAAAATTGCTCCACTGAAAAGTCCTTGCCAAATGTCACTAATTTATCATGATATCTTTGTTCAAAATTATAAGGTGGCCCCTCAGAAGTGACATATAATGGTTTTACAGGGGTCTCCTTGCCTCCTTTTGTGACTGACTTTCCCCATCAGGCTAATAAATTCTTTGTCATTGTCAAAAAAAAACAACATTTTTTGTATCTGTGAATTTGTGAAAAAAAAAGGGGGGGGGGGGGGGGTTGGGAAGTACAGTAGGTTCAAATTTTGCATACACCTAGATAGCTACAGATTTATATCATTATTGAAGTGCACTCTAGGCATATAATTTTTCCCAGATATATTATTGGAAACCTTTTCAACCTCATACATATATTTTAGTCAAATGGCAGATAAATGATGAAAATTAGTTGTCATTCACAAGTGCATGACATTGTGTTAGATAAGGGATAGCAGGTCAGACAGACCTGTAAACTGAACATTGAATAAAGCTCTGTCAGTTTCACCGCATTCGCCTGCCTACATTCGCCTGCTCATTGATGTTTGTAAGACTTTGAAGTTGGAAAGCGAATACTTTGCAATGGGAAAGCCAGGGAAATTAATAGGAATCCTGTTGTGAGACTATGACAACTCAGGAAAATGCTTGATGTGTACTTATCTCTTCATATCATATCGTATCATATTGTATCATATTGTATCATATTGTATTGTATCATATCATATCATGTCACCACATCACATACTTTTTTAACAGTAGTTTGAGCAATATATTTTGAAGACTTAACTATTGTGACACTGCGTAACATGTTCAGACTGCTCCAATTACAAAAAAAATAATAATAATAAATAAATAAACTATAAAAATTCCATAAAGTTCCCAAACACAATAAAATTTTGACTTAAATAGTTTATCAGTCGTCCAAGTTAGCCAATCTTTAATTATTGATGTGACGTTGGCTGATTTGCACTGATGAACTATGCCATCCTAATTCATTAATAATTGTGTTCAATACATTGTCACCATGCATGACTGATTAATGAGAAACACTTTGACCGGACAACATAATGAGTTTCTATTTTTCTGAAATATAAACAACGAACTGCATAATGCATTTACTGCCTATTAAGTACGGAAAAACTCTTTAATTATTGATGTGACGTTGGCTGATTTGCACTCATGAACTATGGCATCCTAATTCATTAATAATTGCGTTCAATACATTTTCACCATGCATGACTGATTAATGAGAAACATTTTGACCGGACAACATAATGAGTTTCTTTTTTTCTGAAATATAAACAACAACTGCATAATGCATTTACTGCCTATTAAGTACAGAAAAACTCTACAAATCTAATTAAAAATGAAAACCAGTACGGTCACAATTTGTCTGTAGGAGAATGAAGGATGGGATCATGATTATTGCTGCTCATGTGACAGAACAGAAACATGGCCAGCTGCAATCCACCGAATGACTGCATAGGGTTACACTGACCTGTCTCATACTTTTCTATCAAAAATTCAATCGGCTGCAATGTGTGCAGTAAATGTGTCCCATGACTTTATTATCTGACATTTGTGAGGCATTTTTATCATGCATCCTTTTACTGCAATGACGTCCTTTTATCTTAATGTTGACTTGCATGAGTGGGGTTCATACAGTAATACACATCGGAATAAAACCCACTTTGGGAAGTAAGTGCTGTCTCAAAACCAAGAGAGGAAGACTTAGTAGCAAGGCCTGGACTGTTGTCAGTCGCAAAGTAAATAGTTCGGGGCAAAGTTGTCTCATTGATAAACAAAGTAGCTGCTATGTAGAACAGGGAAGAAGATTTATTGTCCTTGTTCGAGATTGTAATTATTGATGATATGTTTAGCAGGGGAAGTCAGACATACTATTACACAATGTCATGTTGATTTTGGTCTATGCATATCATTCACGACCAATACAGTTTTGCGTGAGCAATATGTATAAAATATATATATATATATATATATAACAGCATCTAACTGCAAAATTAGTGTCACTGAAATTTCATACAATAGTAAAATGTATAATAGTGCAACAGTATATTACTGTTCTTACAGACTGCAGGACTGACTGTAAATCTACAGTATTATACTGTAAATTGTACAGCACAATGTTTTGCAGTGTTGCTAGTAGTAGTTAACACCAAGGGGTCATTCACGTCAGGATTGCTAAGTGGACAGGATGGTGAGGACAACAGTATACAGCCACCTTGCCATCTATAGCTAATTACAACTTAAATTGATTAACCTTTTTGATATTTTTGCTATTTTAAATACTGCTGATTTTCACAAATAAATCTAAAAAAACTTTTTGTCAATTTCAATTTAATATTTTTACTAATCTGTGGAGAACCACCATGTAGATTTTTTATCTGTGTGCCATCCATTTTAAATAAATAAATTTCAATTCAATTCAAAAGCATACAAACTACAGAACATTGATAGCTTTTAGATTATGCATATTTCACCAAAATGTGTTCTATAGTAATTTTAAGGTCCCACTGGCTGTTTGTAGGAGGTAAGAATGGGTAATTCCATAATCCTATAGAGTTATAGTACCAGATATTTATCCTAAAGCAAAATTAAAAAAATTAAATAAAATTATGCAAAAAAGGTCTAAAATCCAGGTGGGAGTTTTTATAAAATATAATTGAAAAATTAGATTAGGACATAGTTGTGCACCTTCTTGCCATTTTTGCATGAATAGGTACTACATCATTGAACTGCATGTTGTTTACTTATTCCTCAGACTGATTCTTTGTGTCAGTTGGGTGTAGCTTACGTGAAGCAATCCAGGCATCACAGGAATCCTCCAAATTTTAGGTTTCCTTGTTCGATGCCCATATGAGCTCATATGGCAAAATGCACCATAGAACTTTCACAAGGATGTGGTCATTTTGAGAATGTTAGTGACGATAACTCTTTGTATCCAAATATGTATGACAGAAAATATATTTTGAAGACTTAACTATTGTAATTACAAAAAAAATTATAATAATAATAACAATAAAAAAACTATTCAAATTACATAATTTTAAAAAGTTCCCAACACACTAAAATTTTGACTTAAATAGTTTATCAGTCGTCAAAGTTAGCACATCTTTATTTATTGATGTGACGTTGGCTGACGTCCACAAATGAATTATGGCCTCATAATTTATTAGTTATTGCTTTCAATACATTGTCACCATGCATGACTGATTAATGGTACACTCTAAATTACATTTTAACCAGACAACATATTGAGTTTCTATTTTTCTGAAATATAAACTAACTGCATAATGCATTTACTGCCTATTAAGTACGGAAAAACTCTTTAATTATTGATGTGACGTTGGCTGATTTGCACTGATGAACTATGGCATCCTAATTCATTAATAATTGCGTTCAATACATTGTCACCATGCATGACTGATTAATGAGAAACATTTTGACCGGACAACATAATGAGTTTCTTTTTTTCTGAAATATAAACAACAACTGCATAATGCATTTACTGCCTATTAAGTACAGAAAAACTCTACAAATCTTATTAAAAATGAAAACCAGTACGGTCACAATTTGTCTGCAGGAGAATGAAGGATGGGATCATGATTATTGCTGCTCATGTGACAGAACAGAAACATGGCCAGCTGCAATCCACCGAATGACTGCATAGGGTAACACTGACCTGTCTCATACTTTTCTATCAAAAATTCAATCGGCTGCAATGTGTGCAGTAAATGTGTCCCATGATTTTACTATCTGACATTTGTGAGGCATTTTTATCATCCTTTTATCTTAATGTTGAATTGACAGAAAACGCTTTTTTGTTTTTTTCCAATAATTTTGTCAATTTATAGGATTTGAATGTTATACTTATTTACAGATGCAGTTGGAGGTGCTGCAAAAATATGCCAGGCAAAGAGAATGCTTCTCCAATCTCCACAATTCAGTTCCATGCCAATATTGCAAATTCTAAATATTTGACCAGAAATTCATCCAAGTATTAGTTGATGAAATTATGCAGGTCATTCTAAACACTAAGAATCAGTTAAACATTATAGTAGCTGTAAAAATAGCGGAAAATATCATGACAGTTTTGAGGACAAAATAGGAGACACCGTATTGATGGGTGCGGGCAAGGCAAAAATGCAGTCTTTCAAATGACAGCGTGCCAGTAAGGATGCTGACAACCAGCAATTATAAAGAAAAAGGCAACTGGTTCACATGGTTGCATCAGCTGGAAGCCTGATTTCTACAAGAAATAATTGAGAAATCTCGAAAATATATATTTCATTTGCCAAACAACAACCAGAAAGAGGAGAAAAATGTGGGAAGTGCATCTAAAAAGTAATTTTTAAGAACTGCTGATTTGACCTTCTGTGATTAATGATTTAATTTCCGTGTAACAGCATCTTGACACAATTCATAACTTGTGAAGGAACGGTTCATTGCGACAATTCCGTGTAGATCATCGAGAAAAAAAGAAAGAAAAATTAGCCATTTTCTCATGTTCTTTCTGAATAATTTATTAAAAAGCTTTTTTTATCAATCTACATTCACTAGTGCAAAATATTTTTCATAACTGAAATTGTTAATTACTATACAATGTCAGTGAGACTGCAACTTATACTACCTCACTCATTATTCATGAGTATGCAAAAGTACAATTACTTTAATGACAAATTACCAGGGGTGCTCCCCAGAGAGCCACAAATATTTTATCAGACAATCAATCAACACCATTACAGAGACAAGAAGACTAATTATGAAACAGACTGAATATTCAGTACTGTTGAGTATTCGATTTTCTTTTTTTAAATTGTGAACATTTATCCATTGAGATATTTTTACCATGCTAAATATGAAAAGTTATGTAGCAATTGGTGGTAATCCAAAATGGCCACCACATTCTATTCTATTTACTGTTTTTCAAATACGAATATAAGCTGCACAGATTAAATATGGTGTTTACAAGATTTCAACCCTAAGAGGGCCAGTATATTGGCCACTTAATCCAAAATGGCTATTTGTATTTTCTGTCCCAAAATAAAATAGCTATAAGTAGTGAGTGGGTGTCGTTAAACTTTCTAACAGTGACAGGGTTATCCACGTCATGCAAGTAGGGATAACTGAGGTTGTTCTTTTGCGGGATATAATCAACGAAATCAAGGCATTAAAACAAATCAAACAATCACACAAAATAGTAAATATGCATAATGGTGTATAAGTTAGTTATATCCCTCTTAGTCGGGAGTTAACTTTTTTGTTGCTTGTATCCCTCCGCCTTCGAGGTTAGTTAACTCCCTCCTATTCAGGATATAACTAATACTTGTCATTGCTGCTACAGGTGAGACACTTTCTCCAAAAGGATGTCATGTAGGACCAGGGTCAGCAGTGTATGAATATAGCCCGAGCTCTGCTGTTTACGTTCGCTCCCTTGATTAATATTGGTTATTTTGTACATTTAGCACAGTATTTAGGCCTAATAACAGCCATCCTTTCCTACTAAATATGTGTCGCATGAAAATAAATTATGGAATACTCAGATTTATGGTCAAGCGGTTGTATTAATGAAGTTATTGGCTTTTTTACCCATTTAGTTCTTCTCAATCACTGCTTGCGTGTTTCTTCTGGAAGTTCGGAGTGGCAGAAGAATCACCTGCCATTTCAACATTTGTAATTTGAGCTCCCTGTTTTAGCGTCACTGTGCCCTAACCCAACAACAACTGTAGAATTGATTTTTTTTTTCTGTAGTACAGTGTGTATAGTAATACGATCCTGGTACACATCTACTAAACCTTGTCTAGGGGCACTACCATTAAGGTAAACTGGTGGTGAGGTGTGTGGGTGATTAGGGCTTTACGTCCTGTATTTCTGCACCAGTTGGGCTAATTAGGACAGGCAGAGACCATGGCAATGAGACGAAGGATGAAACAGCCATCCAACTTAGGCTCGACCGGGAATCGAACCGGGACCCAGTTGTTGGAAGCCCACAGCGCTACCTCTGAGCTAGGCCCCCGCCCCCTAGGTAAACTGGTAGAGGTGTACAGTTGCCACGTACGATAGATGGTGCACAGTGCAACTATCCTGTCCTTTGTGGCCTTGTGAGAATGGTAGGAGGTTTGATTCCCACTCATGGAGCAAGGTGGCCGAGTAGAGGTGGTCAATGCAGATATACAGTACATTGTAGAAATATAATCCTGGTACAAAACTACCTCACCTATACTAGCACTTAGATAGGGGGCTAGCCAGCTAGAACCTTGGGTATGTACAAGAAGGTCGGTCTTTGAATACTAGTCAAATCCTGGTTCAGATGGACCCTGTGTCTGGGATATGTCAAGGAGCCTGACGACAGGCCTGCAAGAAGTTAAAGGCCACATGGCTCTGTCCACCATTTTATGCAACAAGCTTTCAGCTTCCCACTGGAGGAATCCAGAGCCTAAACGCTGGATCCCCTCTGTCTGACCTACTATATTCAAAGGTTTGTGCAGATATCAATTGGTGACAAACACTTCAGTCTGTCATCCAAGCCTTTTATAAGTAATTAGCGAGACCATAAACGTCATTGGTGTAGTCGTACCAGGTCATCAGATTGATTCAAAGTAAAACACGTACATGTAAAAAGATAAACATTTGATATTTAGTCGAAATTTAAAAAAAATAACTGTCGCAAATTCTAAATTAAAAATCGTATTACAGCACTGCAGTTCTTAATGGTGATGTTTCCAATAGGGGGAGCTAGGAGCTAGCATTCTGCAGTATTGCCCCCTGTCTTAATAATGTCAAGCATTTGGCAGATTCACATGTAATTTTTCATATTCCGACAAATGAAAAACTCGTAGAACTAGCCTAGAGTAACACTAAAAACATATTCATGCTTGTAATATGCAGCACCTTCATCTACACCACTTAACATTATATACTATTCATGCATGCAACCTGCAGCACCATTAATTGCAACATATATACAGAGTATTCCAGTATTTCACGAACAAGTTAAAACTGAGTGGACCTTTCTCTCAGACCTCATTTTGACAGGTCAGTTGCTAGTCCAGCAACTAGCCCAGCTTCTGTTTCACCTTCACCCACCTTCAACTTTTGTGGTATGTTATAATTTATATTAGGTGTATTGTCTTGTGCCTACAAAGACGCTTGCACAGTTCATGGTTGGCATACTGGCATAAGCATCCTGGCAATTTGCTATTTGATTCACCTAACACAAACCCCTTACAGGGTAAGGACATGTTTAATGTGAGTTTTCATGTGTACATTTAGTCATATTTGTGTGTCCATAATGCAATAACAATATTTATTATATACTATATATCATATCATAATACCATTTATTATATACTGTTATTAAGACTGGATTTATTTTTTTAATATTACAGGGTTTGTTTTGTATGCAATAAATCAGAAACTACATCTGCAGTCTATTTTATTCCCTACTTGACAGTGCTTATCAAGTCTAACATGTTGCCAGTACTCACAACTTCAACCTCTTATATCTTTCTGATCATTCCTGGTGCATATGGACTAAAGGATTCTTTTAGGCAAAATCCTGAAGCCTAAAAATGTATCGATGAAGTGGAAGTACTTCTTTCAGAATACCTGCAACACAAAGCTGGGGACAAAAATGAGTCTCAATTCTTTGATTGCAGCATTTTTCACTCATGATATGGCATTCACCTCTCGGCTTGTTAATGAGCAATAACACCAAGCTCTAGGTATGTTCTTGTACCTACCAGTTACTTTCGGGAGATTAATTGTCCATAGCTGGCATATAGCTCTGCAGTTTCCAGCAGTAAATAGCTTGCTAGCTCTGTTTTCTTTTAAGTCAACACAAATGTCACATGATGACCTCGAACTGAGGGTTTGTCACCATTCTTGGAGAAATTGATCTTTCAGGACCTGTTCAGTTTTCACTTTCAGCCAGTTTATGCTAGGGGTGTGCGGATTGTTTCAAGTGCTACTAAATTAAGACCGTGTCTATCAAGGGTGTCCTTGTAAAAGCCAAGAGCTTGTTAGCTGCTTTTTCCCTGTAATGTTTTGGCAAACGGCCACTATCTGCTTTTAATTCTGATGTGCAGGGGATACCTGCCATATACCATAGCATTACATGAGGAGCTCTTTCTTCACATTCAGCACATATTTCATAAGCTTAAGATGTAATCTTGAACAAATCTGTGTTGCTAAATTCCATGCTTCACAGTAACTGTTGTACGTCAGTATTGGGGCAAATAGGGCATCAAATGGCTCTATCAGTCAACTGGTAAATCATGTGACGCATGCAAGTGTGGGCCCAAAGAAAGCAGTGATCGAAGTGGTGGTAGCTAGGGGAGGGGGCCACTATATCGAAATTGTCAGTCTTGCTGCAATACCTTCTGACCCAAATTAAACATTTTCAGACACTTCTTGAACTCAACAATTATTTGGGCAAACAACAAACTCAGGGATTGGCCAGAGCTTCATACAACAGCTTGACAAGATACATTGATAATAAAAACACTTGTTGGACTGTACTTTTATTTTGTTCTTTGTGATTTCTTCACTGTCCCTATCATGGGGACCTATGAACCATCCAAACCCCTAGCAGAGAAACTGTCATCTAGAAGTTGTTGTTGCAGATAGGCATCCAAATGCAATATCGTTGTGGAGAGTCATGATGTCCCCATAAGCATGCTCAGTACTGCATCTGTACCTACAGTGCTATTGTAGATAGGGCCAAATTTCTGTCAAGTGCCTTATCGGTCCCAGGTGTCTCCCCTATGGACCACGGGGTAGGGCCATTTATTTACGAAAAAGTGCCCAATTAAGTCTTATGTGTTTTTCCTGTTGTAGGACACCTTAGGGCATATGGAAACAGTCGTCTTAAGTCGCTCAGGGGGGACTTTGGTCCACAGCTCAAATTTTTTGGGCACTGTGACCTTAGAATTAGCCCTACAGCCTTGTTATTTGACACAAAGCATGGTAGCATAATGGGAAAACGTCACCAGAAGTTATATGACTCTAATGCTGGTGGAGCTGAGCTTTCCAAAAAGAGTATCCCAGGGAGGAGGAAAAACTTTTCTTCAAATTCGCCCAATGCTGGGACAATCAGGGCATCTGAAAACATGCTTCTGTATGACTTATAGTTCTCTTATGGACATAGACATAGACACTTTTCAAAGATTATTAGCTTTTATTTGAGTTGTTGCTGAACTCCATATCTCAAAAACTTAAGATGCTGCATTGATTTTTGCAAAGAATCATCCTGATAACAAAAATACTGAAAAAACCACACATATACATGTAGACTTCTCATGCGAGCTCTTATCCAAATATTGAAGACCTTTATAATAAGAGCAGATTCTGTCCTGTAACTTGACCACTGGGGGCCTATTTAAGCTGTGCAGTTGATGACTCTACTGCAGTACTACCAATTGTGCATCAATTCTTGGTGCAGTTGTGGCTGATAAGCTCCTAATGTAGCCAGATGAGGATAGATTCTTGCAGTGCCTGACTACAATATTAGAAAACGTGAGGCAGCATCTCTGTTGGCAGTTTGTTCAAGTGTGATATCATGTGCTGTCCGTGAGAAGTTCTTTTGTACAGAAAGCCCATCATTCTTCAATACATCAGATATTCCAGGATGAGTGTTTCTGTCCATAGGCAATAAAAGTAGGTCAATTACGGTGAACAAAATAGTTCTTTAAACAATTTTAAATATCGCCGACTCTGGCGTTTTGTAGGGCTGTTTAGGATTATGGCCTTTTGGGAATCTAATGATTGCTAGAAACTGATACACACTGTTAAATTCCTTGCTCCCCGGTCAGGATCGTTGCTGTCCGAAATCTGTCAGACCCTCAGGGCTATCGCCCTTCGCCCCTAGCACTAGTGGCGTAACGCTGCAATGACGGGAGAGAGTCCGCGTAGGAGACTGGGCTTGCCACCAAGCAGGCTTCTTCCATGAATGTCGGGCCTGTTAGCGGTGAAACCTTGTTCCATGCTGAAGGTGCCTTTCTGTCCACCTGTTTGTAGGACCAGGACTCTCTCGGTGAGGGGCAGGCATATACAGACTGGTCTTCCGGGGCTCTTGTCTTGCTCTGCCGCCAGATGCCCGGTGTCTTATTTCTGGCTGGGCACTGACTTCAGTCCTGAGAGCAAATTTGTCTTTTGTCACACTATTTGAGATGGACTCCATCATCAGTAACAACATTTCAGCGGTGTTTAAATGTGGTATTGTGCTTGATGTACATGATATTTTCTTCTTCATAACTTTGTAGTGTCCTGTTGATATTGTAAATGTTGGCATTGTAGTTGGTGTCATGCTATCTGAGAATAGTACTAAAAAGCAGGATCTTGCAATTTAAACCACTTGATTTCTCTCAAGAGGTCTGGCAGGCCCTGCATTATCTGAGAGCAATTTTCTTTAACCACCGAATTGGTACTGTAGTGGATCATGACAGCATCTACTATCATCTGGACTGACACCTTGCTTGTCAGCGCAACACAAAAATGTTTAGCAGGTGCTTCCTCAATAGCGTCTTTTGATGCGGTAGGTGGAATGAAAGGGGGTGCATTGGCATTGAGGAAGGTGCTCTCATTTCCGTTGGAAACAATCCAGTCTCTGACTTCTTCAAGTGCCTTTCCCATCCAGTTTTGCTCCTTGCCTCTCCTACCAAAGCCCCAACGCTCATCGCTTTCCATATTGTGTCTTGCATTGTTAGTTTCAAGCAGACTTCTGCAGAACTCATTGCATTCTTCCACTTTGAGCTTATTTATTTTGATCATCTACTATTTTGCTGTATCGAGCCAGGCTTTTGTAGTAGCGTGTGTGGGGAGTCCCAACTTGATGTGGGTGGGTGGGTGGTCTAATGGCATCCGCCATGGCAATTCCTTATTGGCCAGTTCTGCTAACCCAGTCATGACATGACATAAGGCTGAGCTATGTATGATATCATACTTGTCTAAAATTCATGAGGTCAAAATTTGATCTCATAATGATCTCACAGCGAATTCATACTCTCACATCATATTGATGATATATCACGATGAGATCGCCATTTGTTTTCACCAGGTGTCACTAGAATAGCCCTAATGCTGATGCCTGGTGGATGTCTGCTGGACACTGTGTTGGCTTTTGGCCATCAGTCATATTTGCATTTGTTTATAATAAATGATTCGAACCTAATTTCAGGTATTACGAGTTTTTTGTGTCAAAAAGGAAATAATGAAATTATATCACAAAGATGTCAACATGATCTCACAGGTTGATATCAAATGTTGAGATCTTCATCCCAGCTGGATGTTGATTGCAGGAGATGCTAAATTGGAGGTGCCTTGGTGGTGGTGGATTAGGGCTTTACATCCTGTATTTATGCACCTGATGGGCTAATTAGGACAGGTAGGGACCATGGCAATGAGACAAAGGATGAAACAGCCATCCAACATAGGCTCGACCGGGAATCGAACCCGAGACCCAGTGGTTGGAAGCCCAGCGCGCTACAACTGAGCTAGGCCCCCACCCTGGAGGTGCTTTGTACTCTGAATCTGTGCTGAGGCAAATAAAAGACCCCACCCATATGGTAAATGTCTTCATCTAATCATTACATCTGCCCCTGGCAGCTGGTCACATAAGCTGGCTAAGCTTCAGACCCAGTATCATTGAGACATAGACATGGAAACTGAACCTATAGGACTTTCAAACGATATCCACTTGAGGAGTAATTTGATGAAAATCACAGGCCTTGAATTCAGGACCTTTTCACATCTCCCATGTAAATCATCCACACAGCACTGAAAAGACACTAGGTGGCAGAACTGCACTATGCAGCAGTTCCAACTGGTGGATGAGGCATTCTACACCAAACCAAACATGATATACTAGTAGTAGACCATCTTCATAAGTCAATGTGGCGCTTTCTGGCAGTTGAGCGATAGCACTGTGCCAGCTGCCACTGCGATCTTTGCCAGCAGGAAAGTGCAAACCACGCGAAAAGCTGAACACATGAGCCAATATCATCACAGGAACACATAATTTATATAAAAAATATCTCATAGGACAATGGTGTACAAAATTAAATGGATATATAATATTTTATGACTAGTTTTGGCAGGAGTCAATGTCATCACTTGAATGTTACAATAAGACAGTCAACTGGAAAGTCTTGAAATACAAAAGTTCATAATTCAGGCATACGATTTCTACCGCCTTTTTTCAAACTCTTTTCTAATCCAGTCTGAATCTTGGTAAAATCTTGGATCTCCTAACTTCAATGCGGTTCTTTTGTAGAAGTAATAATACAATACTGCACCTGAAAGATAAATGATCACATTATACAGAAATACATTCCTGGAATATTAATTATGCCAAAAACAGTCACAGGGTCAATCAATATGAATTCACCGAAATTCCGACAAACTTTCCAGGTCACCATCTCCAAAAATTCTGCAAAAAATACCAGTTGTAGGACTATATAATTTATGGAAAAATCCAAAATTTCAGGTCTCCAGTGTCAATAGTTTAGAAGATACAGCTATTTGAACTTTTATTAATTTTTTGCGGAAAAACACAACGGCATGAATTTCCAAGTTCAGACGTCCATCTCTTATTTTTCATAATGTAGGCATGAAATATTGTACCTAGGGTAAAGAAGTTGTATTGAAACCATGTATGCTGTTACATCAGGGCTATTGGGGATATTTTTTAAACTGTAATGCTCTGAAAAAAGGGCGAAAATGGGAAACGTTGCAAAACGAGACTTTATTTTTTGCAGGGCTGTGTGGAATCTATGCAAGAATAAGAGCTCATATTTATTTTCTTGCTTCATAAATGTAAAAGCGTGTTTATCAAATGAATAGATAAATTTAACTGTCCAAATCTTTATGCAAATATTAAGAAATATTTAATATATAAAGATCGATTTTTTGATAAAATTTATAAAAATATGAAGGAATCTGACCACCACAATGATATTTAACCAGAGGACCACTAGATGTGTGTGATATTGGGAAAAAAATATGGAAGTGATGGTGAACTCTCTTGTTGGTCAAAATTACATTAGAATGAAGGGCTTTTTTCACATCGTATATTATTTGTCTTTTTAAAACTACTCCAGCTACCTACAAATTGTAATTTACAAAAAAAATTTGGAGATGGTGACCTGGGGAGCTTTCGGTGAATTCATATGAATTGACCCCACAGTTTTTATTTTACTGATTCAAAATGCTAGCAACACAAGTAAAAAAATATGCAGTTAACACCAACACACATTGTTGATAGTCTAGGCCTATATTAGGCAACCTGGCAAACACTCCCTGTGAACATTTATAGAACTTTGCTGACCAAATTTGATTTTATGTTCAACAGTAGTGAGTAGATGGTGTAACACAAATCTGCACGATTGTGCATTTTTGTGAGAATCTAACAAAATTGCAAGACAAATTTAGCAGAGATTGGTGGTAATTCGCGCAAAAGACTGAACTCTCGCAAATTTGTGAGACAACAGTTTTCAGGTCAACAATGGTAATCATTGCCTACCTATGTGATGAAAAATCAACTAGCGAATCATGAAACTGACTAGTAGAATCAAGTAGCAACATCTTTAAAGTAATTTTACACCAACCTTGTGATCACCTGTGCAAAACTGACAATGCCAGAACATTTTAAGGTATTCTCCTATTAATGCTTTACAGATCATTTTCACTCAAATTTGCGAGTAATCAACAGAATCACACAGAAATGCGAAATAGTGCAAACTTGTGTTACATCTTCTACTGGTTCAAATAAAAATAATGCAAATCACAGACACTTACCGATTCTTTGAAAAACATACAAAGCTCTGTACCCATTGTTTCTCCAGATGTAAATATTAGGGTTGCTCCAACGAAAAGTCTATAAAACAACGAAAAAAAAATGGTGAAATGAACGAGACATAAGAAGTATATATTTATAACAGACAGAAATATAGATATGAAAAATTCACTATATCAAATCAATTGCAAACCTAATAGTAATTCCTGTAATAGCACCTATGGGATATCGACGGATTTATACATAACAAATAAACTCAATGCTTCAGGCCACCAATTTCCAACACTTTCACATAATAAAGTTAGGGATTCTACAGTATTTATTTAATATCATGATGCAGTTGCACTTGGATACACCACCTAACAATAGCAAATGCAGTTGATGACAGGGACCTCTCGCATCAAGCTACTTCTTAAGTTCATATTACTCACCATACTCCATACATGGAGTGCCACACACAGGGCAAAGTAGATGAATGTCACAGCTATTGGGATTCTGAATTTGTTTACGAGGATGGTAACCAATCCTGCTTGAAAAATGTAGGTATTGAAGAATAGTAGAAATATGACAATTACGGAGAACAATATGCAGACATCTTGAATTCTGAAATATATGCATGAATATAAGAAAAACTATAAAATCATCACACTTGAATCATTATTTGCACAAATAAAATGATACACAATGCTACAGAAATTATCAAAATGATAGCCATCAACATACAGCCACATGGCTCCACTCATGCAACACTGAAAGGATGGGAATAACATACTCACACATGTAACACCAATAAAATGACATCTCTAAAACGCAATAATTCGACAAATGAATTCATCAATAAGTCCTCGAAGAGCAGAAAATACTGCAGGTACAAAATAGGTTTGTACCTGCTGACGAGCATCATGTTTGGTCACGCTATCTGAAAAAGTAAAACATAAAGTGAACCCCATTCCTATGATGAAAATGATACAAACAATTAATATTGTCACAACTCATGAACTTGCAATGTGTATAGCAGTGTACAGATTACCCGCCAACAGGGTGACACGACAACCAACCCGTGACAAGGTCACATACCAACTTGGTGACATATAATACTATACACTTGTGACTTAGTGACACCGATTTACTTAGTAGTACCCAACCTGGCAAAAAGATTTTCCTCAGATTGTACTTTTAATTTAGCACACCCCATATTCATCTGCTGATGGGCCGTTTGGCAGGGAGGTTGCATGCAACTTGCCTACACAGCTGGTGCAATTAGTGGCAAAGCTTCCTGCCCACCAGTGCACCCACCTCTATGTCATATCGCCGGTTAATACACTGTGTTGTTGCCAGATTATCAATGTTACATATGTTATCAAACAGCTGTCACCGAGTCAATTGGACTTATGGATACATTTTGTCGTCAGGTTTACTACACCCCACGTTACAATTATATTATTCAGGGGTGGCGATATTTCATTGTCACAAGTACACGTACATCTGGATTGCAACATGCCAACTTGGAGACAGCTACTCAGTGACAACCAACCTGGCGACATGGTCACATACCAACATGGTGACACTTTCAACCTGGCGACACAGATTTACAGTGTACACTCCATGTTTGAGGGGTGGCGAAGTTAGATGTTGTGGCGAAGTTAGATGTTGTGGCGAAGTTAGATGTTGTCAAATGTAGTATCCAGCCCGACAACAAGCCACACACCTGGGGGTCTTGCCCCACTTGGTGGGAGTACAGGTATGTTCTGGCCAATAATGGATTCCTCTCATTTAGACCAATCCATACATGTCAAATGCAACACTGTTGATAAAGTGTCTTATATAAATTGAGTAAAGGTTAAAAAAAAGAAGCTTCATCAAGGGACTCACATGGGTGGGGCAATCAGCAACAGAGCTTCCCGCAGCTGATGAAATGCCCGGCAGCTACCCGGTCGTTTTTGACACATTAGAAGGCCTGACAAACTTTTGAACTCAACAACCAACTCGTTGACAGGTCATTATACCATCTCGTTGACAGATTAATGCAAGTGTGTTGACACACACTCGGTTAATAAAGCTTCCACAGCGGTATACCTGCTACTAATACATTTGTATGAATGAGATGTATCAAAGGGTGTCCATATATATAAAATGTCTGTACTCCTACTATTCACGGAGATAAATACCATAAAACCGCGATAGAGGAGACCCACGGCCGGGAAACATCTGTACGTATCATCAGAGACTATACTGGGTCTCTGGTATCATTGAGTTAGCAGAACCAACTCGTCGACATGTCAACGAGTTAACTAGTATAGCCACGATTTTCTGTCAACGAGACGGTAGGGCCAAGCGTTGAGAGTTTGCCGTTTTCATGACGACGGGTTGGTCAACGAAATGGTTGTCAATTTTGCGTGTCGATGAATTGACTCCATACCTTTAAGACGACTCGGTTTGTTTACAGTGGCAACCAAACCTAGTCAGTGCGTCAAGTGAAATAACAAGTTAAGCCATTAAACTGGAATGGTCGCATAGTCCACTTAAGTAAAAGTTTCAGAATACCTTAATGAGAATCGCACAATTAGAAAAAAAACGTGGGCGTTTAACGTGCGAAATAAGAAACTTACAACTCAAACATTCCGCTCGAAAATATTTCAGTGACCTTGACCTTGCCTCTCTCGCTGTAAGTCTCGTGAAAAAATTCATTATAATTACATCAAAGAAAATTGTTTGTTGTGTATTTTTCTTGATTTTATAATTTTGGGTTATATTCCATGCTAGTAATTGTCAAACATTGCAATTGGTAGAAAAAGTAAGGTATGTTTATTGCAGAATTCACATCCGGTTGGGCCGCGCGAATATGTTGGTATTTTGATTTCAGACAGAATGTGGTACCTGTGAAGTTTCAGAAACTCTTGACAGATCATAGTTGTTACAACCATTCTGCTAAAGCCAGTTAAGGTAATGGCAAATGAGTGTTTTGCTCTAGTCCTGAGCTGTCAAAATTTAACAAATCAACATTGTTACAAATACAACAATATTGCATTTCATGTCTAAATCATGATTTACAAATTAAGCAAAATAGATTTATGGCATTGCCATTAGTCATTACTGTACATATTAATTTTCATTTGCAAGAAAATGATCTAGTGCTAGCAAGCCTATTCAAATTGTAGGCACAAAAAGTCAACCTGGGCGATAGCTTATTTGCGTCATCATGATCATATATACCAACTTGTGGCCTAACTACGTTCAGCTCAGTCGGGGGAAGTAGATCTACTGAGCCCAGCGACAATTAAAGATTTTTTGCCATAATCTTAATCCAGCCCAGGGTAATCAGCGGTGGAGCTGACATGCCTGCAAGAGTGTGGCCTTCGAATTCTCGCTTGCCCCTGGACGTGTCATGTCGCTGTGTTAATGGGGGTTACCACATGACAGACATGGATTGCCAGTCAACTTGGCTACACGCCAACACGGCAACAACCAACCCGGCGATATGGCCACTACCAATTTGGTGACACGATATATCAGTACACTAACCAACACAGGACACTATTTTGTGGGGGAGTCCTAGCCCGGCGATAGGGTATGTCCCGGCCATCGATATCTCCTTGCCCCCCTCTATCGCGGTTTTACGTAATTATCTCCTTAAATATATAGAGTACAGAACAGGCTTGGGGTCAAGTACTGCACTTGGAATCATTACTCGGACTTAAGTACCAAGTACTCAGTACTTGTACTTGGACTCAAAGCTGTCCAAAATTACGTTCTTGTACTTGTAGCCAAAGTACTTGCAAGTACCTTTCAAGTACTTCAAGTACTTATTATTTTAAGATGCAGATTTAAGGCAGTTTATTTATAATTATTGCAACATAGATAATCTATCATGAATATAATTTTGTATTTTGTGCCCAAGTGACAATCAATGCCATCAAGCATATCCGGATTGCTAACATTACTAGTTTGACTAAATAGCAATTAGGTTTCAACCGACTGAGCAGTAACTTGACAGCAGGTAATTGTGGAATAATTCACTGACACATGACACACTCTTGGATGGAGGCAGGCTTTTTTTTTTTACAATAACCAAGTAACATATAGAATATAGATCTATAAAACATAGAAGTATTAATTTACAATTTCAGCAGAAAGTCAAGTTAGCTTTTTGAAGCATACCAGTTTAATCATTATTTCAATTGTACATTTATACTGATTGTGTGTAAATCCAATGCTAGCAAATCATTTATGAATGTCAACTTTTTGTTTATTTAACTAACATATGGGTTTATATCTTGTATAGTGAATCAGTTGACCCCAATTTGTCCAGTCGCTTTTGTGTAGAACAATAGATACAATAGACATAGGGTTAGCTGCTATTTACCCCATTAGACAAGAAATCAGTGGGGGTCATTCCAATTGTCTTAATCCCCATTCATCACCTGTTAGAAATAATGGGATTCCCAAGTTTAATTCATGTGTGTATTGGTTACACACTTGTCTTGCAAATATTGATAGCAATTATATAATAATGTAAAGCCAAGAGTCTGCATCAAAATCAATGCCATCAAGTGTATCCAGATTACTGTCTGACTCTCACGAAGGACTTTTTGAAGTTAGCCCTCCCATGTTCCTATATGTCTCCTTAACCCTCAGCGAAAATATCAGACATGTTTTCAGTTACTTTTGATATGAATGAAATTCCACAGAGAGAATGATTATATAAATACTGATCTGTCTAGTATTTGGTCAACTGAGGCAACATCACTTGTAAAAACAACTTGCCATTAAGACCACTAGAGTTAGTACCAAATCAGGCAAAAGTGGTGTTAATGGCAGGGTTCTCATGAATACGTGCCCAAATACTAATCATTAGAATACTAAAGAACTTATATATCTATATAATATGTTTGTTGATTTGACAAAAAATTAAAACTTAAAAACTTTATATATATATATTTTTTATGTGCGAGCTGCAGTGATCTGAACGTAGAGGTTTTTACACCGGTGTGCAGCATATACTGGGCCAAGGGGGACGAGGGTTTACATCGCTCAAAATTCCCCCCTTCCGAATCCGCTGCTGCTCTCTGATGCCAATTGGATCTTGACCAAAAAGTACTCAGATAAATAGATGTACTTGTACTTGATATATTCTCATGTACTTGTACTTAAGTACATTGTGTTGTACTTGATCGCAGCCTGGTACAAAAATGTTATGGACATCCTTTTATAGATCTCATTCATACAAATCTACTTGAGAAAGCAAAATTTATCAAGTAATTGCGTCTTGAGGGGACTGGGGTGACCAGGGCAGTTAGCAGCAGAACTTCCAATGGCCGAGGTGCCGTGCGTGTCGCTGGGTTAACAGTGGCTTGTCGCCGGGTCGAAACTGTTGTCATTGGGTTATCACTGTCCCTTCAAGGGTTGGCAAGTTTAACCCACCCACTGGGTTTAACCCGGGTTAAACCCATATTAAACCCGGGTTGGGCTAAATCCATCATCCATCATCTCATTGCCATGGTTCCTGCCTGCCCTAATCAGCCCATCCGGTGCAGAAATACAGGACATAAAGCCCTAATCCACCCACCACCCTTATATGTTTTTCTACTGATTCGGAATCCCATTTGTGAGCTTGTGGGAGGGTTTTGGTTTGGTTTAACCCACTTTTGGTGGATTAAACCCATTTTGCCCATTTTATACTCAGTGTATATAGCTCAGTGATAGCCATTAAAGTACAATTTAAGAAAGAAAATCTATTTCTCCTTATAGTCACTGTTTTATGTATATTCTACTAATTTGGCATCTCATGCATTGAGCTTGTAGGAGGTTTTGGCCAGGTTTAACCCACTTTTGCCCAGGTTAAACCCATTTTGCCCGGGTTATACCCAGGTTTTAACCACTGGGCTGGGCAAAATTGATTTAACCCGGGTTAAAGTCCAACCCTGGTCCCTTGTATTATCAAAACAGGTGTCACCGAGTTGGATGTGGTTCTATACTTTGTCACCGGGTTGGTGTGTCGCGGGGTTGACTACACACTGATATGATGAGTTGTCACTGATTTTAACTGCCTTGTGTGAACAAAACAGCTGTCACTGACTTGCATATCATAGATAAATTGTGTTGCCTGATTGGTTTGTCACGGTTAACTGCACACCAATTTGAATTTATATGAAGGCTGCTTAAAGCCATGGGGTTTTTTAAATATTTTTTTCAGTGATATATTTTTGCATTTGCTGTATTTCATCATTGGAACATTGGTCGATTGAGTCATTCAATTACTTCACTTCGCTGGGGATTGGAAGTCGGAGGTGGGGTCCACGGCTGCCAAAAACTGAGTGTCGTCTCACAGGATTAACACTTTTGTTGCTAGGTTAACACTATTCTATCACTATGTTAACACTCTGTACTGCGTTATGAAAACTGCTGTCAACAAGTTGGATGTGATACCAAATTTTGTGGCCGGGTTGGCGTGTCTACAATGACTACACTCGTGCCTTTTTAGAGGTAACATATAAACATTGAGCGTTTGCTTGTCAATGTCACACATATCTCAGACATGTACTTGTCCAGGTCAGTCCCCTGGACAAACCCATCTGTTTTTATTGAGTTCCAACCCACATTCCCCTGCCAATATGAGCTACATATATATATTTAAAATATGGTTCACCCAAAAAGTGAATAAATAAGTTTGTTTGGTTTGGGTCATTGTCATCAAGTGCACAGTATGGTTATGATAATCCCTTGACTAATGAAGCAGGGATTGAAATTTGACACGCGTACACTCAAGCAGCCCACAAGCACTCATTCGCGTGATCTTAAATTAGCGTTTGCAAGTATGAGTTGTTTAAATATCCTGGGAATATCTCAGACTGTACAAGGCTAAACAGCATACATTTTCACTTGAATCTAATCCTGTGCTGCTGGATTATAATTGAGCTCTTGAATCTTCAAGCCTATTATCATGATTATGGTTTTTAATAGCTCAATAGCCCTTTTGTTCTGGTTATGTTGACTGAAAGTCAATTGTAATTGACATTCTAGAAGCCATAATCCATTTGTATATAGATATGTAGATATTTTGTTATGCTTTTTATTTTAATGCAGAGTTGCCTGTATTTCACAAGTAAAACTGAGGCAATGTCCTTGCTGTGAAGATTTCTATGAAGATTAAAGTTCTCTGTGGCTATAAAATGTTATGGTGTTGGTATTGATGTTTGTATCAAATTGTGTGTGGTCCAATAAACATTATACAAGCCTTTTGAGATTTATTTGCAGGCTTTTGACGGTGTTCATGTGGAAACCCTGCGGGCCTGTGATGTACTGAGAATTTCCTCTTCGAAGTGTAAAGAAAACAGTCAAGATGAGTCACGGAATGCATGAGTTCCGAATTCATCATCTTGTCAGTGAATTGATGAATTTGCTGGGGTATGTGCTTATATATTTGTTTCATAAATGAGTGATGATGAAACTGGTTTAAAATTGTGAAATAGCTCATTTGAAAGTGGTCTACTTTAGTCCTAGAGCAGTCGGCAGTTACTGTTGATTAATTTAGTATATAAGTATTTTATAAATATTTTAATATCTACAGAGCGAATACATCTGATAAACCAGGGGCAGATACATACACAGACCTCTTGCAAAAGAATATGACTCCTTACATTACAACACAGGTATGTGATTCAATTCAGTGTTATTTTATTCGCCACACAGTGGCATGAAGACATGTCAACATACAAATTTATACTATCAGAACTATGTCTTAGACTAGGGATACATACATGTAACAGTAGTAAGGTTCATATACACTCAAATTAGCACACTCATACATAGGCACACAAGGAAATATGGTACGTATTGCAAAATTAAGAAAAGTGCTGTTATATAATAATTATCCATTGAGCTTAAAACCCTAAATAAAAAGTACTGAGGAATTAAACTTCAAATAAATTTTTATAGCACTAAATTCCAGTAGCTATCCATTGGGCCAGACAGCCATGTGTTGCATAATGTTACAATATGATACTTGCTTTCTTCCAGGTGTCTGCCCACAATGCAAAGAAGAAGATTATGGAGTCAACTGGAGCCTCTTCCATTGAATTTCTGTCAAAGTATGATGAGCTCAAATCAAGGAAGTGAGTGAACCTGCATCAAAAGTTTGATTTGATTTGTATGCTCAGGTCATAAACTAGTTTAACTTGTGAATTTTGGTGCTTTTGTTTTTCTCAGCGTGAGAGACCTGGATTCCTTGACGTACTTGCTATCCAGGTTATGTGATGATGAAATGGTGGGTTTTTTGTTTCCTTACACCATCTTGGGCTAAGGATGTATTGCTGAATTATAGAGTACATTTTATCGACCCTGTGTTAATTTTTAGACAAAGTTGCACCTAAAGAAACATGCAGAAGAACGAGCTGCGGCATCTGGGGTTTCTCTAACTAAACCAGTCAATGTCACAGCAAGCCTTCCTGAGCCAGGCACTAAAATGACACCTGATGAATTTGAAAAGGTTTGTCATTAGCTGAGAGACTTACTGATTTATTTGACAAATAATTTAATTTCTTGACGAATGGTTTGTACATGCCAGTTTCATGTTTTTTTTTTTCCAGTTAAGAGAAAACCTCATAAAAGCTTCCAGTGCTCCAACAATTACTAAATCTGATGCTATGAAGAAAGCTTTGAAGGAACGACAAACCAAAAATGGTATATTATTTGGAACTCCGTTATGTGTTTCGTATATGATTAGGTCCACACATAGTTTTTATCACACATACTTTTTATGGTAGTGTATTAACCTTTACTAACAGGAGGGCCCTATGGAAGATAAGCGTTACACTTAATAGGTTTTACCCTAAAAAAATAAAGTTTATCTATCTATTTACACCTATAGCTGAAATGCAATGTAAATTTGATGTCATCATGATTGTTATGTTATTATGCTGCAGTCAATATACCTGTTCAGCCAGACTGGATCTTCCAGAGACCTTTTCTGACTATGGATTTTGTGCCAGACAGAGAAGGAATTGAAGAAGTGAGTTGAGATTGTTCTTGCTGAATAATGTGATTTATGGATGTCAGTCTAGTGTTTCATTGATGTTGGAAAATGGTATGATAATAATTTTTGGTCTTCGCAGCCTGCAGTGAAATTAGGAAATCTTCCAGTGGACCAGCAAGAAGATGCTGTAATTGAGGATCTACTGTATTGTATGGAGGCAAGTTTCATATGTGACTGGTTTTAAAGTTGTGTTGCGTAGTATTGGTGTCATGTGTTCAATATCGGACAAACAATTGCATATCAGGGATTTTGTCATATTACTGTAGTATTTTTAATGTGAAGGAGAATTCTCTTGATATTAGTTTATTTACCCTTTGTTTCAGGGCATGCTTGGAAAATACATCATTGCTCAGCCATTGGCTGACAGATATGCGAAACTGGAATTCTCTATAAATTCCAGTCTGGGTAAGATGGTTAAAAAAGCTGTTTTCCTTTTTTTTTAAGGGAGAGATAGTTAGTTTGAAAACACCGCTGCCTAAAAAATTTCCGTTACAGTATATTTATTTATTTGCAATAATGTTGCAGACCCTTCAAGAAAAGAACTAGTCAAGAGGATCCTTCCACTGTGTTCCAATTATTCTACAGTGGTTAGATTCATTGAAGGTATGTGACAATACCTTTTCTCAGTGTTCCAGCTAGGTTTTCAATTGGGCATGGTGCAGAAGAATATTAGGGCACCTAAATAGACTCATATAGGGCACCGAGCTAGTTGAACAGCAAAATAAAAAAAAGGGGTCTTCACTTTTTACTGGCATAGTGCTGACAAAATCAGACATGGTGCAAGGGGCGTCGGGCATGGCACTGCGCCATGCTCAAATGGCCTAGCTGGAACACTTTCTGGAATTTATCCTTTTGATATTCACTTCTAAAGTACTGTTATTCAATAAACATTTTTCGGGAATTTTAGAAAAATCCGCTTTTGAATATGGACTGGTAAACCATGCCCTTGGATCTGCCATAAGAACACTTGTTAAGGTAATACGGCTTACTGATATATATATATATATATACAATGATATACTTCATTTTACCTTTCTTGAGATGAACATTAACAATTTATTTGCATGCATTTTGCTTGCTCATTGTGTTCAGGTGCAAAAAACTTTTATTATTCTTTTTCCAGGATTATCTTATATTGGTTGCACAACTGGAAAATCAGTTTAGAAGGGTAAGTACACATAATATGTTTAATTCACGAAGATGGCAAAAATTAAGCGTAACGTACATATTTATCCATTTGTATTAATTTTTCCTTCAGGGTCAGCTTACATTGCTTAGATTATGGTTCTACATCCAGCCAACAATGAGGGTTTTGGAGATATTAGCTTCTGTTGCCAACTCTGTTAATAAGGTAACGTATCAAAGATGGATATCGTATTAGAAGTACATGTATCTCAGACAGATATTGCAGTGCTAATAGCAATGTTTAATTGGTTGGTCATTGTTAAAAAACATTTTCTATTGCAGGGAGAATGCATAGGAGGAGCTGTGCTGAGCTTGTTGCATGAGAAAACTGCCAGCTTAGTTGGGTAAGATTAATTTCAAGTTCTTTTGAGACTCATTACATTATTTGAATTTTTGTAGATTTTAATTTTTTCCAATTTACATTGCACTTTCAGGGATGCAAAAGCTCAAGAACTATGTCTCTTTTTGACCCAATCTGTAAGTTTCCAGACAGCACCTCATTGAAATTTGTGAAAATTGGTTATTTCTTTATTCTACATCAACTGTTACACTATTTTCAATTGATCACTAACAGAGAGAACTTTCCTCAACTTTTCAGGCATGCGTTCCGTACTTTGAAATTTTGGAGAGGTGGATATACAAAGGTGTCATCAATGATCCTTATTCAGAAGTAAGTCTTGATATACATTGTACTGGTATTGTTTAGGTAGAATTTTGAATGAGTTACAGAGACGTGTTTCATTGGTCTTGGTTATTCCTATTGCAGTTTCTGGTGGAAGAAAATGAAGCATTTCAGAAAGAGAATCTTCAAGAGGACTATAATGATTCATATCCTTTGTAATTTTTGAATATTTTAATTGTGTACCAGCTTAAAGCAGTAAGCGGAAAGGGATCATAGCTAGCTGAATAACATCTGACCTTAAGTATGTCAAGGTGATATTCATTTGTATATTTGATATTCTGAACAACCAAATATTGTATGTTGGTTTGAATCTGTATGAAAACTGGAGCTCCAGTATAAGAAGAGTAATGCAGAGGCTTCAACAGCTTTATTCATTTGGAGCTCTGGGCAATGATTTAATTACTGGAGAATTTGTGTACCTTAACGCATATTACATACTGGGAACAACACTACACTATTCGTCGTGAGCGAATACCAATATTCTTGGAACAAGTTGCAGACAAGATTCTGAATACAGGAAAATATCTTAATGTGGTGCGGCAGTGTGGTGAGTCCATTGAATCTTGTGCTTTGGATTAGTAGTCTATTCATACCATGGATCATTGATGATGAAATGATATTATTATATGTATGGTTGGGTCATAAACAAATTTAGTGTCCTTAGTCCAGTTGACATTAGTCCATTTGATTATGGCTGAAACTGTGAGTTTAAACTGAAATAGTAGATTTATTTGTTTGAACAGGGAGAGATGTGAAATGTCCAAGTGCTGAAGAGATGGTGTATACAATTAAGGAAAGGCAATATTGTGAACAAATTGAGAATGCTTACAGTTACGCCAGCAAACTGCTTCTAAATCTCCTTATGGAAGATTATCAGTTGATGGACAGGCTTAGGTATTTACTTTATCTCCTTTTTCGTAAGTCTTAATTAACGATTAATTGGCTTGAGCTCATGCAGTGCCAAATTATAACAAGATCAAATTTTTGTCTCAAGATAGACATATCATTATGTGAGGACATACTCGGATATATTTGGATTCTACTAAGTGCCTTTGTTCAGAAGATGTAAAGGATTTAATTATTATTTTATTGCGTATCATCAATAGACATGATTCATATTCCCGAATTAACTTTGAGTTGCAATTATATTTCAGGTCCATAAAGCATTACTTTTTATTGGACCAAGGGGACTTCGTTGTTCAGTTTATGGACATGTCTGATGAAGAAATGAAGAAACCAATGGATGATATCCTTTTGAACGTAAATTGAAAATGTGTATCAGCATCGTTGAATACTCGCATGAAGGCTGTGGTGTTTTCCTGCTGCTCTGCTTCATTTGTTTGACTTGAATCAAACAAATGAACTCGTTCAATGAGCTGAGACATGTGAATCTTTGCTTATCAGGAAATGTGTTGCAATATTGATTCAAGTGGCCTTCTGATACAATGTGTTTTTCATTCACATTTTATTTATGCTGACTATGTCACCTGAATAATATAACAAAATATTAATTGACTAATTTCAATTTGATATCTTTAAATTATGATGGCTTGCTCGAGTCTCATGGATGTCAAGCTAACACCACATGGTGTTATATCTCTCGGAGGTAATTTATGGTGGATGAAGCCAATGACAGGGAATCCTTATGGTGTGACATGTTATTTACTCAGCAGACGGGAGAAAACAGCTGATTGGGACAGACACTGACGCCTTCCCATTGTCTGCACAGCTGCAGACTTAAAGGTGTCATTGCTGCTCATGGCATTGTGGTCTGGAGTACCACAAGCCAAATATGGCATTGCCAATGGGTTTATTCAGCATATGTTGTGACAAGCGGTAATGTAATACTGAGCTGTCTGGATATCATTGATAGGAAATAAGAAAATATGACTTGGTAAAAACAGAAACTGCACTTCATGATCTTGTTGTTTACAGGCACCAGTTTTTGTACCAAAACTTATCAACAATGTATATAAATGTGTGTAGTGTATATATGTTTTGATATATTGAATTTTTCTTGTGAATCAAAACTGCACGTCATAAGTGATGCTGAGATTAGTTGCTGCAAAGTGAAAATTTAAACAGATTTTGAAGGCAGTGCCTTTTAAAGCAGGTTGATGTTGAAACATATGTACAGTTGGTTTCATTAAAAATGGCCGGTCAAATTGAACCTAGGCTAAGCTAGACAACTTCTGCTATACGATGCTACCTACCACTAAACGGAACAGTCTGACTATAGCTGGCTACTCGCATCCGGATCTAAAAGTACATATATGATGTATTAGATCAATTTCCTAAATTTACAAGGTTTATATTTTTAAGCCAACTATTAGTTAGAATAGATGGTTACAGCTGCCTAGAATTGACCATATTTTATGAAACTAACTAAGTGGCCTCATTTGTCAGTAATTTAGTGTAAATGTTGCCTTAGATCTTCGACCTTGACTCTTCGCACAGATCTTGATCACCAGGTTAGAAAGTTTGTTGGAGCTTGCACAAAGAACCAGCACAGCTAATGTAGATCCATTCAAGGATGACCTCAAGTAAGAATAGTGAATTTAGTGGTATATTTTGCCCTTCAAAACCCTTGTGTAAAATTACTGTGTAATATCTAATCAATTATGACACTTTCAGAGTCGAGTTGCTGCCATATGATCTGATATCACAATTGTTCAAGATCCTCTCTATTGAAACTAAGAGGGAAAAAGGTTTGTGATGACACATATCATTGAAATTTACACTATTTTTGAGGTATATGTAGACTGAGTTTCAGTCGAGCACTGTGTTACCTAACAGTGCTTGGCTGAAATTCAGTCTAAGGTAATGTAACACGTTTACCAACTTTGGCATTATTTATTATTCACAGATTTCAAAGGAAATGCCACAGATCTGCATCTATCAGGTTTAGAGTCCTTTACGTTTGACTACATTGTCAAGTGGCCAGTATCTTTGGTTCTAAATCGAAAGGTAAGCCGATTTGGATTTAGCTTAACTGTCATCTGAGACACAATCACACAAAGATATGTAATGTCACTGACCACCGTTGATATATAGTCTATGTTAGTGGGCTAATTCCTCCTGACCGCTGACATTTTCAACCATTGTGTTATTCACACATGAGATAAGCAACAAGGATGATTATAGTAATTATTCAATTGCTCCAGTTCCGCAACTCATAATTCCTTGTTGCTCTGGTGTTATTAACAAGTCTCATTAGATATGTCACTTATATGTTATATGATGCAACTATTGTGATTTTAATAAAGATAGTGCTATGATGAAAAGCATGGTTTTGAGTGACAATTCTATAATCTTGATGAATTTTTTAATATTTCAGGCCTTGACCAGATATCAAATGCTCTTCCGACACCTATTTTATTGCAAGCATGTGGAAAGACAGCTGTGCAGGTAAGTCTTTGAAATGTTGCATTAGACTCCGCCTCCTTCAGTCTTTTGCTGTTGTTTGGTACTTAGCTGATTGCTGGTTTGTCTTTTCTTGTTGTTTGAGTTGCAGTAATCTGTCATTCTTTATGAACTTCTTTTTATTGTAGTGTTTGGCTGAGTAATAAAAATGCAAAGATGTATCAGCTGCGCTCAACCAAATGGTACGCAGCTGCATTTGCTTTGCGACAAAGTATGCTCAACTTTGTGCAGAACTTTGAGTATTACATGATGGTGGAAGTTATTGAACCCAACTGGCATGTGTTCGTGACAAATATGGACTCTGTAAGTGTCATTGAAAAATTATGTTTTATAGTGCCTAAAATGATTTAATGTGCATAATGACGAATTGACATTAGTAAAAATATTGCTACTTTTTGTGCAAATATGTTTTCAGGCATCAAACATGGATGATGTATTGAATTATCACAATGACCTTTTGAACAACTGCCTGAAGGATTGCATGCTCACGAGTCCCGAGTTGTTGAAAATTGTTCACAAGCTGATGATGGTCTGTGTAACCTTTTCCAACTTCATACAGGTAGGAAAAATATTTGTACTATTATTAAACAGAAACAGACTCTTCAAGGGTTTCATAGCACACTGATGCAAAGTGATTTGTTTATGCATAATGCAGTTAGGGCGATTATGGTGTATTAGTGGGTAAGATAGGTATGATTAATTGTCCCATATAAATAGCAATAAATAGTCTCTACCTATGTTGTTGCCCATACATAGGGTCTTGTAGATTATTTCCTGTAGCTTCATGTTGTCAGGCTGAAGCTCCTGCATTTCTGATGAAGTGATAAATTACAAAACACTCATGTTATGCACCATTGCACTTTGATCGTCTTTACTGAAATGCAAATGGGATTTAAATTTGCTTTATTGCTCATGTCTAATCACTGGAACGCGTAATGAAAAGGTCATCATTATTATATCATGCTTCCTGTCTTTATAGCGTTCTAAATTTTTAGCTTTCATATCACAGGAAATGTGGAAATAAAATAAAAACTGCATCACTCATCATATCCATGCTTCTGTGATATCACACAAGAAAGCGCAACCTGGAGGACTATGTGCACAATGTGCAGCTCTTGGTGCCAAGCACTAAATATTGGTCACACCCATTGAAGGGAAAAATCAAACTTTAACATTAATGTGACTTGCTGAAACGCCTTATTATGAAATGCATGGTAAACAAATGGCTAGGGACAGAAATCTTTGAATTAACTAAAAATAAAAATGAAACGCCTTATTATGAAATGCATGGTAAACAAATGGCTAGGGACAGAAATCTTTGAATTAACTAAAAATAAAAATGAAACGCCTTATTATGAAATGCATGGTAAACAAATGGCTAGGGACAGAAATCTTTGAATTAACTAAAAATTAAAATGCAGGCACGGTATATCTGACGAGACTGTTATATGTCCCATACATAAAGGAATTAATTCTCAAAGGTAACCAGTTATGTATGGGACATAAATCAAGTGACTTTACAGATGATTAGCAGCTGCTTGATATCCGGGCATGAAGCATAACAAATTAATCATTAGCTTTTTATTGTTTCATATAAAACGATCGTTACATTCAAAGCCCATCATTTTCTGAACAATGCTGACATGAAATTATGAACTAGAGTGTGTGCTTCTTCAGGTTATTCTCTCAGATCAAGTGAGTAAAGATCTAAAGAATACATGTTAATTTAACCACCTAATACATTGTTTGTCACAGAGTGCACCATCATATGAAATTTTCTACTTTTTTATTCTGTATTTGAATCAATTTTGGTATTACAAAATCCATTTGCTTTCACTTTACAACACCACAGATAGTACAGAATTTATCAACCTCGTATCAAATTTCCAGGCAATATTTTATGATGAATGAAAGAGATTCTCACCCATGTGCACAGTGAACCATCCAGAAATAACCCTGGCAGATTCATTGACTCCTAATGCTATTCTTAGAAAGACACACGTTAGGTGTTGGCTTTTTGTTAATCAGACAAAATTCGCACAGACTCTGTGTCACCTTTTTGCACGGGTTAGGAAATTGAACTAAGCCAAGGGCTCTTCATCAGGGACCGACTAATTAAAGCCGACAGGTTGCTGAAGGCGTCCCACGAATACCATGCTGCTGTCTTTGTAATTTAATTTGGGCATTTTTCATGTCAGAGATGGTCATATTTTCTGTGGTGACAAGGAAATTGAAAGCCTGAAATGAAGCAGATAGAAGTGTTTAGCACATTTGGAGACTACACTTTCATTATCAAACTTCAAAGTGGATCACCGGTGTTCATTAGGCTAGAAGTCATTTTGCTGTGAAATTAAAAGCTCAAAGTTGGGGAATTCCTCTCAGATGATGAGTAATTTCAGGTAATTGAGTTTTATTTTATAAGTGATTGTCTGCTTTTGTCTTTCAGAGACTCAACCAGACAACTAATGTAGAGCTCGAGGCTAGCAAGCTGACACCAACCGCAACTTTGCAGGCTGCCCCGACTGAGAAAGATAGGAAACAGGACCCTGAACAGAAGAGGAACACTGCCAAGGTGCGTTACTGAGTTTTTAAATGGCTGTCAGCTATCTCTGTAGTTTGAAAGTGCTTCTTGCCCCTCCTGTAGGAAGTGAAATCGAAGTAATATTGGTGACTTAGTCCTACTGACTGCAAACTACAATGATAAAGGTTTGTTGTGGTTTCGTCTTACAAAGTGATGTATTGTATTGTACTGAACATCATTAATGTTTCATGTACTGAGCCATTGCCCAGGTAATTTATGTAACTGAAACATGAATTATTTATAAGCTGATGTAAGAAATCAATTACAACTAATTTGTTGGCTGTTCGTTATCTATAAAAACTCAGTGATAAACTGTATCTTGACAGGTCATTAGGGTCATACAGCCATGCCTAATTGTCAGGTATCACCCAATATTAATAAATATTGGTTTTGATAAAGGTTTAATTAATTGGAAAAAGACAGAATATAGTGAGATATTACGGATCAAAATTATCAATTTGTTTTAAAGTGTCAGGCCACCTGCCTTACAAAGAATGGTTAGTCATTGAAATCTGATACTAGAACTGTATTGAGGCAAATGAAAATGCTTACTAAGTTTATTGTCAGCAATATCTGTTGTCATTTAAGACATGAAAAACTATTTTAATTTCAAAATTTTTGTTCCTTCCTTGAGTTACCAAAGGAGACAGTATTCCAAAAAATGCAACATATTGAGTTTCTGTAAATGACTGAGTCGAATAAAATGTGTGATGCTACTTTTTTGTGATGTCTTCGAATATTCCCATCATGTACTATTGCACATATTTTTAATGGATGAAGGTCACGATGAAAACTGCATATGACACAAAATGATAGTATCAATTGTGACTTTCATGAATTGCTTTATATTTCATACTTTCATAACGAGTTAATATCTGCAGCCTAATGTTGTAATTGATTTCTTACACAACACATAATTGATGTTCATTGTGATAAAAATTACCTGAGCTATGGCTCATTGTATAGTTTTTAGGTGTGGCTGATAATTCTACACCATTGATTATGATTAAAACTCATCATGAATTTGTTACTTCCACTAATTGGTTGTATGATAATCCGTTTGCCATATTTGCATTATGGTGCAAATCTCATGGTTTACGATGGAACTGGTGAGCTTAGATATTGTAAGTCAAAAGTGTTATTGTTCTGCAAGAAATGTAACACACAACTTAATGTACAAGGAGTATTTTTTCCTGTAATTTGTAAGATAAAGCAACAAGCCCACTTTTCTGTTACTGGATTTATGTAATTTCTGTGTGGCGTTGCCCAACCTCAATTTAGATTAGTTATCAACCTGTCAAGTAACTTTATGAATGTAAAGCAGTTAAAGGATTTATCACGTCTATCACCTGGTCATTATTACGATTAATCACTTGTTGGTTTTACGTCATTTTGTGTCTAGAATTTTGGAACCTCACGAATCTCCACCTGGAGTTTGTATGCCAACTTTCTAATGCACCCGTAATTAAGTTCCTTTCCGAAAAATGGAGTATTTCGAATCAAGGATTTTTTTAAATTGTATAAATCATTAAATTACACTCAGTCTTGTCCCAAAAGTCGACAGTTTTCTCTTTTATTTTGGTATTGAAACGAATGGCACTCATTCTGCTCATTATCATATTGTGGAAGCTTTTCTTTAATTGTTGACCTATATAATGAACGAAGAATTTTCTCCAGCACCAGATTGTACTCCACCATTATACCTTTTCTCCCAATTTTTAAATCATGTATATGTATGTCGTATGGCAAAATTAAATTATCTATCCATCTATCTTGTTCTTATATAGGGATAGAATAAAGTGAAAACTGAACTTTAGTGGTGTGCTAAGGCAGTAAAACAACTCAAACAATCAAACAAATTAGTTATAAGCCTAATGGAGATAAAAGTTAGTTCAGCATCAGATTTAACCAACATAATTGTTAGTTAAATCCCTCCTACTCGGGACATAACTATTGCATATATCACTAAGGTTAGCATTGAGATATTTTAAGATTGGCCTTTTGCCACATATATTCCCTTATCATGAAAGTGGGTGATTCAGGATTGGTGTAGCCTTCTTTTTTGTCAAGAGTGCTGATTCAGAATTAAAATCTGCCTTTCATTTGCAGGCTGTTCTGGAGCATGTTGATCAGATGGCAGGAAGTGAAAATTTTGAAAGGACGATTGCAAAATTTGATGGCAATTTCTCCCGCTTTTTAATTGACCTACTGGATCGCATCATGGATGATTCCATCCAGACCTATGAAGTGAAATTCATGAATATAGTCCATAGGTGAGTACATGACCTTCATATTTGTTTAAATTAAACTCCAGAGGCTACAGCCGTCACTACAAACAACTCGCTGGCTGGTCATGCAGTACATTGTAAGAAGGAATAGAGTGAGCAGTTATATCACTCGAAAGATAGAAATATTCAGCAAATTCGCTGAATGATTTTGTTTCATGTCATATCCTTCTGATAACAGTCAATACAGCCTGAGACCGAGTTGTACATGGCTGCTGCCCACATGTATCCATAAAATGATGGCCAATTGGCCATACTTTACAGAAGTCCATGATCATGCTTGACCATTTTACCTAACTACTCCTAAGGATGAACTGGTCGAACTGGTCGAACTGGTCTTCTCACTTGTAAATAATGTTATTGGTATTCTAACACAAGTTCCCCTGCTAATATGTATTAGCCACATCTACCCCCTATAGAGGCCCTCTACCCCCATAGAGGCAGGAGGGCAATTGCACCGGTTTAGGCCTGTGGATCAACTGCAGCCAACAACCCCCACCCACCCTGTGTAGGGCCCCATTACTCTTGTGATGTGTTCGCTTAATGAGGTCACCTTGACCTTCCTGCCATAAATAGGTCAATTAGACGGTGTAATAATGTTCTTAGGCTTACTGATTTTGTTAATGACTAGGTAGATAGGATTTATTTCCAGGGATCAAAGATAGTAGCTGAGAATGCAGTATTCATTGTATGTCAGTGTCTATGTCTCAGTGCTACTGGGTCTGAAGCTTATATGACCAGCTGCCAGAGTCAGATGTAATGATGAGATGCTTTCTTTTTGTGCAGCATTGAACTGATAACTGTGAGAGAAGGTTATCAATTATCATGATGGCTCTTTATGGTAACTAAAGCTGATAAGTGCTTTTCATGAGATAAAACTCCACTCAAATGAAGTATGGCTCAGTTGTATTTCTTATGAAATTGATTCTGACAATCATCCGTTTTTAATTATGATATATGTAATGCATGGCAACATCTGGCTACAATTTTCCTAGATACTTGCTATCAATCATTAAATGTTTTTATTAATACTTAAGAATCACTTGGATGCCCTAATTAGGTTCTTTTATATTATTTACCATAAAAAAAATTCAAACCAGTATAGATAGGTACTTTTCCTCTTAGTCCAATATAATTGACTTTGCAGCTGGGCCAAAATTAGTGCTTTTGGAAGGCTCACGGAACTGTAAAAATGGTGCACATAAATTGGACTAATAAGATGTGCGAAGCACGACTTGAGCAACTAAAAAATCTGGTTGAGTCGTTAGGGCTAATCTGTAATTATTAATAATAAGGCCAACTGGTATGTGAGACGGCTTAAACGGTTCCCAGCACTCTCTCTCATGAAAACAATTGTTGGTTATATTACCATGGTCTCCTGTTTTAATGTTGGGCTTGGGGGCCCAGATGCTGCAGTTCTCCCATTAATTTTGTTGGCCAGCATGGGAACAGTCGGAATAGTGCTGCAGATAACAGTTGTGCTTGTTTGACATAGCCAAGCACCTTAGTTACTTAACTGACATACTTATTGCCTGCTGGTTATAGAGAATGCTGCCACTGGGTAACGAACAAGTCCTTGTTCTTACTAACGTTTCTGCAAGTCAAGATTCCCATCAATTGTGATTGCACGTCTTTGTATTTAAATTTAGCAACATAACCTTTTATGGTGTACTAAAATGGAGAAGCAGCTCATTTTTGCAACAATAAATTTGAGGACTGATTAAATTATGTGTTGCTCGAAGCTGTTTCTTTTCATTTCTACTTTCATTGTGCATGTGGCTTTGAAAATATTGTAATAATTTGATGTACAGCTGTAATTAAGTCGATATTTATAAACGGACAACTGAGGCAACTAAGCTGAAATTCCCATTGGAGTTTGAATCAAATTGTATCTGCTATGTGTCAGATTAGGTTTCACTTCATTCTCTGTCTTTTTAAAGTAGTAATTGGTCTGGGTCCTCTGAAATGGACTGGTTTTTTTGGGTTGTGCTATCTAAATTTCAATTAAAGTTACAGAAGACAAGACTCCTCCCAATTTCTATATATGGCCAATATCTGTGGGAAATTTTAACAAGGATCATCTCAGTTTTACTGGTAGTCTTGGGAGTCAGTTGTTGGTAATTAAGGCATTGGTTCTGAGCTATACCAAGTGTATACCTGAGGTGGAAGAGTTCAATATTTATAAAGAAATATTATCTTATTGTATATATATAAGTAGGTCTTGATGTGGTAAATATTTATTAATTTGTCTCATGATGACATTATCTTTGAGATTTTCTCCTTTCTTTGACTGGTGCTGCTGCCTAGACTGGACATGTCAAGGCTACCATCGTAGGCCCGGCAGCAATAAAAAATCTCCACTCCATCATAATAATGGTATTCCAAGAAACTGCCAAGAAAATGCCTTAAACTAGGATTGGATACCATCATTAGTAATTTGTCCTCTGCCATCTGCCTTCAAAGTAATGTCTTGGTTGATGGACCAATGGTATTCAAGGCTGTAGCAACTATCAAGGCGGATGGCAGTGCTGCTAACTTGCCAATAATTCTAGAATTGGTTCTAAGTAGACGGTTTGAAAAACTCCCACTGGAGTTCAAGGAAAGTATCCTGCATAAGTAGCAGTAGTTTGAATGAATAATATCTCAGAAATATGCAATAAATTTGAGTAATTTGTAACAATATCAAATCCAGTAATATGTAGTCTGCATATCATGGAACAGGAGCCTTATGACTTAGTAGTGAAGGAAGTCATATGTACAATCCTCAGTCTGAGAGCAAGTATGTACATGTACTATAAAAGAGCAATCACCCTGCAATAACCCCGCTGGGTTGTTTTCATAAGAAATGATGGTGTCTAATGTTCTATGTATATGCTGAGGCAAGTGGAAGATCCTACTATTGGTTTTTATTCGGAGCTCTGCCATCTCATCGCTTTATTGGCCTCTGGCGCTGTGACCATGATTTAGAATTGTTGTATCAGTGAAAAGCATGTGGAGCATGAAACATGGGTTGTCGTATATATTTATGAAACTAAGCAGATTTGTCCATATGTTGGGTTTATTTGATACTGGATACCCATTTATGAAACATCTGTTGCATATTGGAAAGTACAGAGTGATACATTTTTTTTTAGCTCAAATGCTACTCGGGAGTTTCTTTTAATTGGTTCCCGTGGGGAATATACCTCATTTAAAACATTTTAGAATGAAGCGCCTCATTTTAAACCAATTATTCTAGCAGAAGGCAAATGTATTCAAAATTAGATTTATTACTAGCGTGGAACACTTCCCCGTTTTTGTTAGGATTGCAATGACAAGGTCTCAGTAAATAAATCTCTGTAAATTTGAAAATGGTGCTACTACCCTAATTTCTGACTGGAAGTGTTCCACGGTAATCAGGATTTTAGGAGTTTAGATAGGCAGAAAAAAACATGTATATACAATAAATACAAGGGGAAAAATACAAAGCAAAACATACAGACTTGTTTAACTATTGATATTTTTGTTTGCCCAAGGCATTTAAAATGGTACATTCTGCACAGTTTCTGTGGTTCTTAGATTGTTTTGTATTGGATAAAACTGAATATTTTATTCTATTGTATTCACTATTGTATTGTATTTGTTTTGAATAGATACGTATTGCCTAATTATCATACCACTTTGGTAGAATATGAATGTAGTATATATATTGTCCTATAACCGCATGAAACTTATCTAGCTACTCGACATAGCAGGGCTGGCTACCTGGCGTATTTTAAGGTGTCAAACAAGGTTCATCGTAGACCCCATACACTGCATAATTGCTTGCCTCTCAGATGCATTATACAGGTGGCTGAGGCAATCAAGTTGCCAAGAAGTCTCTTGAAAGAAAGTACTCTGCCCTCTCCTACTGTGAGACTGTTTCATGTCAGTCACTTTTTAAATAAATGAACGAATGCAAGATGGATGGGTTAGGTTCTAACTTGGCTTGGAGCTTGTGTCCTGTGGAGAGGGCAAATACACCCCAAGCTATGCAATGGGCACCCCTGTAAGAATGTATTCGTGTATTGATGTCGACACTAAACACTTTGGTGCTATACACAAGTATAATAATTGTAGCTTTCCTGTCACAATTTATATTTTTCTGTACGTATGGTTTACTCGTAAGAGAAGGACATTGCGCTGAAGTAACATTTACTAAGATACACATCTTACTATACAGTTTTCAGTGGTCTATTCCCAGAATATACACTCTGATGGGTTTCCAGGTTGTAATATTGGATGTTTTTGGCTGGAAATGTTCTCAGAAGGCAACTGCAGAAAATCTGGCAGCTGAGCTTAGTGAGAAAAGGATGATTAGAGCTCTCAAACTTCAAAGAAGGTCAGTTGGACACTGCACTGATGTGCATATACTTCGTCTTGCAAGTGACTAACCACACTTTTTCCTCACCAGATACAGCAGAATGTTTGTTTGGTGACTAAGTGATGGATGTGGCAGTCAGTATATCAGCTAGTCAGTACTGTACTGTTACTAACACTTAGCATGCTGAGTCCTACTGGATTGATAAGCGGGTTCATTGGTAAAATGAAAATATCCATCAATGCTGTGTTTGAGAAATGCTCTTAAGATGTGAAATGACTGGGCTGTATTTATTTTGTAAATGGATAGTTGGTTTTCCAAGTGAAATGAGTGATATAACTGTACTTGTTCCAGCTATTTGACAAACTCCTAATGGTCCACCCGGCCATACACTGCTGAAGTAGTAGGCATTAGCTTGCTGCTACTGCATTTCTGGCACATGCATGCAGTAGCAGTGGGTGCTAATCCAGTATACCATTGACTGGAGTCTTATGGACATTATGCAGGAGTAAAAACAGCAATATTAATAAGGATTTTTTCGACGAATTTGTTTAAAAAAAAAGCTCCTAGAAACAAGGACACAGCCAAATCACTGAGCTAAGGTCCAGCTACGCTACCCTGTGACAGACACACAAATACAGTGCATACTTGTCATTCCATCAGTATCTGGTCGTAACCTTGACTTGCTTTTGATAAGAGTAATGAGTCTGGAAATGAGATGTGACCTGTGTGTTCATGGCACATCCTGCTCTTTGCAAGGGGCGTTTTAATGTGGTGATATGGAAGAGATAGGGCACACATACATCAGGGTATCTGCTTGGGCAAATTTATCACAATCCTGTTCTGTATGTTGCCATGTCATGGTTTGGAATGAATGGGTCAGAATGTTAAGGGTGCAAATAAAAATGCTTTGTTAATATTTTGCATCCAGGTATCATTTCCAGGATGAAGTATCGTGAAAGTACAGCAAAAACCTAAAAGTAAGACCTGACTTTGGAATCGCCGAAGTGGCCATGAGACTCGAGACTCACACTGAACATTAAATACTTCTGCAAGGGCGACCAAAAAGATTAACAGTTAAATCATCGAGATGGTCTTAAATTCGAGGTGGTCCTAATAATAGACCTGTCTTAACTTTGGGGTTTGACTGTGTAGTATTTATGTGAAATTATCATGACCTTCGAAAGTAGATATATTATTTCTTCTGCTGATTTATGGAACTGTATAAATAGGCCACGTTTATTGTAATTTGCTACTTTTCGTTTGTTCACAGCAATCTCATAGGATTACAATTAAATTGAATGAGGTGCTTTTAGGATTCCTTGGAATTTCCTGTGTAGTTTTCAGCAATCAAATATATGGCTGCAGCTAAGATATTACAATCGGCCATTAGGAGAATTCGTACAAAAACCTTCTCAACTTATTTGTGCTTCAAATGATGAATGGAGCTTACGTAAACTTGATCATCTGATTACAGATTGCTGTTCTCAGTAGATCAACTGAAATGTGTTGGCCGTGCAGCCTCCCGTGGAGCCTATCATCCGCATCCTGGGAAGATGTCAGGTAGATGGGTTTATGATCACTGGCCAACAGAAAAAATCCCGCTTCTTGTTGGAACTCAAAACAGATTTCTGTGAATTATATCTGAATTTTCAGCAGAGACATATTGGCTCTCTCAGTCAGAAGTGACGTGGTTCGATTTAATCTTTTTTGAAAAATAAGAAAGCTGCTAAACTTTTTCAAAGCTTATAGGATTAATGTCGTTGGTTTAATTGAAATGGCAATGTTTTCGTTCATTAATTTGTATTACCAAATTAAATGAATGATGGATAGAGATTATCACTCTGATAATTTTGGGCCCAATGAGAGATTCCGACCCCGATGTCCCCCCTGGCTACGCCCATGTGCTCAGTCTTGTGTTGATCATTGTCCTCTTGGGCAGTCGTGTGTGGAATACAGCACTTGATGTGTGGTCATAATAAAACTCAAAGAGGAAGTAAACATGGCTGCTTGCCACTCCACCTGTTGGGCGTTCTTTTCAGCATGTTATATCCTCCATAGGGTTGGTTGTGAGCATGAGAGCATGCTCTGTTGATTGTGACGAATGTGTTTGCTAATGCTGCTGCAAACGTGTTTCCAACGTCTAAACATGATGATTCATTTGATGAACACGTTTCTGTCTACTGTTACCATCTTCTGTAAATCGTAATAATAATTTGGCAAATGTCTTTTCAACCAGGATCTGACTCATATCGTGTCAGACAAAGTGATTGTTGCGTTGGAGGGACTAAAGTTGCAAGAGCAAATTCTTGCCACAATCAAAAGAAGACTAACGAGATAAGAGAGTAGGTATATTTAGAATGAGTTGTAGACAATTTCCAACTAACGTCAGAACATTTTGGCTGTTTGGAATGCAACAAATAAGCCGCTTTCTCTGTCAAGTTAGTCAGATTTACAGCCAATTTCACAGACTTGGAAATCAGTCTCATAGATTGGAAACAAAACTGCGCATGGCATCATGTGAGTCCATGACTCTTTTTGGTCGAGGGACTGCCTTGGCCGATGAGATTCACATGACGTCCTCTGTAGTTTAGCTTCCAAGTCTATGGGATCTGCTGTAAATCTTCTAAGCAGTGTGATGTATGTGGTTAGCCATCATGTCTAACTTCTCATTGCGAAAAAAAAAAAAAAAAAGAACACATTATTTTACATCGCATTGAGTAAGCGTAAGTTGGGAGGATATAGCTGACAAACTCTTTTTTCAAAATGGCTATGGAGTTCATTATTCTAGACAGTTAAAATGCCCAAAATATTTTCAGTGAGCGCATATTATTTACCTCATTTGTAAGCGTTGCTAAGCAAGCAATTTTCTTTTGTCTAAGACTATATGAGACCCAAGGGTGTCTTTTAATTGGATTCATACAAGATTGTAGAAAATCGAGTCCAAATTCCAGGACAGTGAAGTTGTTATGCATTAACATGATTAATTATAACCAAGATTATATTGGCATTGCACACCAGTTCGTTGTTAGGTGAAAGGAAGTTGCATGCAAACTCATAAATGATGCTGTAACGAAATAACAAAGATTTCATATGACGTGAAAAAGATTACGCTATTCGTTTAGAGTTTATTTATTTTTACCAATCTTCGCAAATACAATTTTACAACTTAATGTTACATAATACATGAATATCACAATGGTAATGTGGGTACACCCGAGTATAACAATATACAGTAACCCCATAGAGTGGATGCCCCCAAGTAAAAGAAAACATTTTTTACTCAATCAAAAATACAGAATATATAAAACAAGGCAACAAGAAAAATGAAAAATAAACAATGGACTTAATTTTCGTATTATCAACACCATTTTCAATGAAAAAAAAATAAATAAAAAAAAGTATATATATATATATATATATATATATATATATATATAATGCTAATAATGATTTAAATGTTTTAGTATTTACATTTCTTAATTGCTGTGGTAAATTCAGCCAAAGGTGCGGAGCTCTTCCTAAAAAACTTTTATTATAAATCTGAAGGGTATGAATAGGTGTTTGCAAAATGTTTAAGGTAGATCTTGACTTTATGATTTAACAGGAAGTATGTAATAGACCATTGAACTGAGTGGCCCAATGGTTAGCATTTGGTTTGCTACCATGGGTGCTTGGATTCAAATCACTCTCTCTAAACATATGCTAATGAAACATATTAAGGTTCCACACAGTTTTGCTATATCATGGGATAGTGTGGAGTCTCATAATGGAGACTGAGATGTGGGATAAAAGCATGTGATCCAATTCCCTAACAATGCAGCTTTGAAACTGAAGGCATTGATTTGCGTCCCTGCTGAATTGATAACGTAATTGGCATGTCGTATCTGTGCACCTTACCATTAATCCTCGCCCTATTTGCCTGCAGGCTAAAGGATTGGTGATTGAGTGAGGCCTATCGAGAGCTCTGTGACTTCATGGCCTCTATTTTGTTAGCAAGTCTTCTGGTTAGTAGGAAAGGTTTTCAGAATGACCACAGATAGACAGCCAAGTAAAGTAAATGACGAGTATACGTTGTATAGTGAGTGATTATAAAGAAACTGTCAGTCCAAAATACGTTATGGGTCTTTAAACGTGATGTAATAACTTAAGATGGGTTTCCACTGTATTCGACACATTTTTACCAACAAGTTGAAGAGTTTCATTCATGTCTACTCATAGAGTCAGTCACACTGAGCAACAAGAGAGCACTTCTCCTGGTCATTATGGTGCTTTCGAGTGCAGCAAAGGCAGAGTCGGACAAACACTGAAACGGGTGATTAAAGTCACTTTGATGGGGATGATTACAATGCAAAAAGCACCAGCTTGACTTGTAATTACAGATCCGGGCTTTTTATGAAACGGAATGCTGCAGTACTGTTGCCAAAACAACAGTACTGGTAAGATGTGGGCACAATAAGAATTAGAGAAATATATTGCTGATGTGTGTATAAAATATGTATGTGTGAGAGATACAAAAGGCTCATTTAGGCTTTCTGAATGGTGCTTCTCTTTGATGCGGGTAGTCATACAAAACATATTAATCCCACTTTGCACATGATGCTCCATTTACATGAGAGACAAGCCAAGCCTCAGATACTCTAATTACATATTTGTCAATGTCGAGAGAGATAGTTGGAGCACGGGAGAAGAAATTATGCATGTCATTATCCTGACATATTCCTTAAATTAAGAATGACATAAATATCTGCTATGGTGACCTCAATGCTCTTGGGGACCTGTGCATTTTGGTGCTTGTCATTAGCGATGGAGGATTATATTAATAACGACATAATTACATACACCTGCCTCGGCATATACACACAGAATACATAATTAATTGTGAGATATAAGGCATTGAGTCCGGGTCATGGTGTACATAACCTCATGGATGGAGTCTTTACTTGCCCAATCATAGACACCAATTAAAAAGCAATTTAATGTCTCATGTGAAAGACTTCACGCTGAGATTATGAAACAGAACCTAGGCAATCATTTAAAATTTCCTACACCCTATTTTCTCCTTGGCATCAGTAGCACTAAACATTTTAAATGGAAACCATTGCCATTCAATTAATTACATTACCATGCTGACAATGCTACATGATATGACCCCCTGGTGTTATTGTTTAATCGTAGTGAGGTTTTCTGCTAGTCCAGTTGGGCTTTCAATCAGCACCTCTAGGATGGATTATGTATTTGAAGGTTATTATCAATGCAGCATCACATAATATCGCCCATATCATGCATAGTCTGCTCTAGGTCTGCTATAATAAAGTCAAAACAGACAGGAACCCTGAGGGTTAATGTATGGGGCTGTGAAGTTGCAATCATTCCGTCATGTGCAGCTGATGATAGAACAAATTGATGCAAACCCGTTTTTTGGTTTATGCTGAGTAGCTGCCAAAGAACAAAGAGATGAGAGATTTAGCTGTTATGAAGGGTGTGTGTTGGTTATGAACTTGTTGCCATAGAAAAATCGCAAATTGAAGATCCTTTACGAAGCAAGGTCTGCAATGCCCTCCCACGTTTTGCTCATTAGCTCCAGCTTATAGCAACAGGATTGCATGACAAGTGATTCGTGTTTTGATTTGTGACCGGGGTTCCGAAAAAAATATTTGTATAGTTACGATGTTATCATGCAAGCTGACTTATGTTCTAGAGGTGCAGCCTGTAATGACTGTCTTGGTGTAATACCATACAGGTACGGTAAAATGTATCAAGCTGTAGGGAGGGAATTTTGCAGTTCTAGCGAGGCATTTCAATATGACGCAATTTCAGTGTTACTTGGTAATGAATACTTCAACTCGTGTGAACCGTCGTAAATGTTTCTCTTGTTGTTGTTCGTATATTATCATTACTGACTGAAAGTTCTTTAAATGCTGAGTGCATACTTTCGTCTGCTGTCCTAATTAGTTTGTTCAATTGCTTTACCAGACACATCTGCGCAACAGTCCCAACTCTTATGTGAAGTTCTGGCCGAATTAGTGGCTGAAGTCGTCGCAGTTCATTGCTGATATTTACAATCCTAGACGTTCCATAACCAAGTGCACTCAGTAGGAAGGAAATTAAATTATGATATATACCTTCCGTTTGTTATTCATACAAAAGGTGACATTATTTTGACCTTGGTATTCGTGACTTCTTACCAATTTTTCCTTGATAGGATCGTGAGTTTTTGCATGTCACATCAACCGGATATTACGAGGCACTGCCTGCAAAAACCTGAGACTCGTCTGCCTGATGTGATTAATGGAATCACTTCGCTCTCAGCAGGTGCACCAGCCAGATCTGATGGGGTCATGTCATATCAATGATGTGCTTTCATGCTTGTCTTGGTCTGGCATAAATGAGTCAGGTCAGGTAGGACCTACTTCTTTGCTCTTGCAGATGAGCACTTCAAAGCATAGGAGAATTGTATAAGGGTCGGTCATAACTAGGCTGTTACTCAATGTCCCAATGCTACTGGTCTGAAGCTTAACCGGCTGTCTAGCTGCTAGAGGCAGACGTAATGACGAGATGATGACGTTAGGTTAAGGGTCGGCAAAATGTAGCCTGTTGAGATATGTTCTTACTACAAATGTTGATTTAAGAAATCAGATAGTTCATTATTTTACGCAGTATCTGCCTTGGTGGAACAGGTAGTAGGGGAGAGTGGAGAACAGTGAGACAAACCTCCTACTTTCAACACAGTGAAGGTTATAACACTACCCTTTAGGCATTTATGGAGATCATGTAATAGTATACAAAACCTTGGATAGTGGTGTTTAATTCCAGATATTAATAAACGGTGCTGTAGCGCTGAAGGTCACAACTTCATATTAAAACCAGCACGGGAAGAGTGAGACAAATTGCGACATGTTGAATTGATGGTACCTTGGACCCAATGTCTATGCTAGGCCAAGTGAACGACCCCAACTATGGGGTAATACGTGTAACATTGTGTGGACTTAAGGTTTACCATCTCGTCATTACATCTTCCTCTGACTGCTGGTTATAATAACCGGCTAGGCTTCAGACCAGTAGCAATGGACAATTATATAACTGGCAACCTAAAATAAGGGTATTCGGAGACATTTTGCTTTTTTGTTGTACTATAAAGCCATGTCTCACTCTACCCCTAAACTTGTCTCACAGTGCCCCACACATTGAGTCAGATGACTTGCATTGACATTGTGTTGAATAATTCTAATCTTACACACGGTAGGAACCTGAAACTGTTTGAAAGTATGCACAACTAGATAACCTACATCAGATTCAGATTCATTTATTATGCCCACTATAACAAAAACATCTTTAAAAAATACAGAGATTTTCATTTAATAAAATATTGAGCAGGGTGACTCCTAAGATGATCATGTCATCACTGCCGAGGGGTCACCCACAAACAAACACTTACTATAGAAAATTGCAATGATTTCAGCGCCTGGAGTCCATGTTCACAATGAAGTATATGGAGTATTATTACAGAAAGTATAGCTTTCTTTAATTAACTAAATAAGTATAATTATACAATAAAGACACTACAAGTTATGACATACAAAACAGTCTGAAATGTTACATTGGCTTAAATAACTATCAATAATCTTTTTCTTACTGTAAATTTTAGAACTATATATTGAGTGAGTATATGATAATATATTATTAAAATTAATAGGGAACCTCCAGCTTATAGATTGTCTTGCAAACTCATGCCTCACAGCAGGCACTCGACGATTCCCTCTTGCTCTAGTTAAGTATTCATGAAAGTAATCATCACTCAAGCTTATCAAAAGATAGTCTGGTAACAATTGATTTTCATATTTGTAACAGAATAAGCAGTCATACATAGATCATCAATCTTAAGTAAAAATAAGATTGATGATCTATGTGCACTGAGGTGGGAAGCCAGTGATACCCTGGTTTTAGAATTTGTGTCATGATTGAAAACGAAAATAGTGTGTCATTGTCATTGTTCCCTACTGGCTGGTTCAATAAGATTTCACCAAGGTCGGAATTCAAATCAAGTGCATAAGATTATTTGAGGTACGTTAGAGTGTCTTGTGGTGAAGTGGTTGAAACTGTGGACAGACCCTGCCAGAATGGGTTTTGGGAGAAGTTTTAACTCATTTATTTATTAAAACAGGTGAGTCTTCTGTTAAGCATTCTGAATATGCAAAAAGTAAAGAGTTTCTTTTCGCACCTTGTGGACTCCTCTTTACAGTAAAACAGGAGCAGAGCATGCCTTGAGCAAATGACTTTAGAGTCGAATGATAAGTTACTGTTGCAAGAAGTAAAGCGAATTGATTTCAGTGTCCAGGGATCTGCTTTACTGCATTGAAAGGATATTATATTTTTTAAATGTACTGTTACCATATGAGGAAAGTCCGTTTCGTGACTCAGTATCATACATTTTACAACTCATTAGCTTGTTTATTGCTTCCCCGAAGGCCAGATTTGAATTGATGTGAGTGTTTTCCCTGGATGAATCATGCAACATTATGTTTCTTGGCAAAGTTGAGAAATAACGAACTCCTTCATAAAGCATTGTTGTAGCTGATTGAGTCAGTGACAGGATGACTCATTTGGCATGCTCATGGTTTTATTGCACACTAGTTTATTGAAGTCTTAATGGCTTTTGGTTTAATTATATCTACCCAATAAAGCGGGATAACACATAAACATATGCACAATTCCCTAAAGTTTCATCTTCTCTAGCTAATGCCTGACAGAAAATATTGATCCCTAAGTTGACTCAAAGTGTGATAGTCTCCTTCATGGCTTTAAGGAGTTTCTGTTTTTCTCTGGAAGAGCCGGCCGGACGTTTCATTTCGTAAATTGATAGAATTTTGCATATTCAGAATTTTGCACGGTACCTTGAATAACATGTTTCATTGCCAATTACCTGTTGTGATAAACAAGACCTCGGGGACAACGGAGTGATAACATGCACTGGACTCACAATCAAAGGTTTTCACTCTCTCCATTTCTCTTTTGTATGAGGCATTCTCCACCAATACCTCTTTCAGAGAATGTATGTAGGCCATTTTGGTACCAGTCCAGTGGAATTAACGGTGGCATGGTCTGATCTTTATTAATGCATCGTGTGCATTGAGGACTGGTCTCACCTGGTTCTGCAGCGGAAACACTATCTAATTTAGTGAAACCTGTCAGCTCTGGTGTCATGCAGGCATGGAGCTCTGATACGTTCTGCGAGTTCTGCAGTGTCATGATTCAATGATTCATAAATGAGTATTCTGAGGTCTGATCAACAGGATGACAGGCAGATATTGAAGGAATTTATTGCTGACAGGAATTGGAATTCGCCTGCCACTTCACACCATGCTAATCTGGCTGGCCAAATAATGGCTTATTTAATGTTCCTGGGCACTTAAGCCTCGTGACAGTCCATAAAGACTGATCTAATCCTTGGAGCATGTCCTACAGAAGCAGTACTCAGCAAGTGCACAGTTGCTGCTGTAATTTTTACTGGCAATTAACAGTCACTGTCATTTGCTCCTAGCATAAATCATTCCGAATGCCAACAGTGCACATTATCGCACGCAAGAAATGATGTCCGCTGTCCACCATTGCTCCGATAGGGTTTCGGTATATAACATGGAGCTGGTTTAATGCAGTTTGCTTTGGTTTATGTCATTGTTAATGATAGGGAATTTTTTGGCTGCCATTTACTAGTTTGTTATGGCAACCTTTTTGGATGTTGAACTATGTCATCATATATTGTCCCGATGAAGAATGCCTTAATGAGAAAACAACAACGGCTCAGCAAGATAGCTTTTTGCCATTGAAGGACCTGCCAGTTTTAATTTAGCCACCCTACTAATTGCATACAAGGCAAATGTGCAGATATTGGCATGGCTGGATAGATTGTTGAATTTATTCATTGAAAGGAAATTGTACTCCTAGCTTTGAAGGCTTCGTTCTAGGACAGATGTGGCTGCCATACTTTATAGCAAGTGGCTCTGAGTCTTGGAAAAAAGAAGATTTAACTCGTGCAGAAAGAGTAAACACGATTTGACAATTAATATAGTTTATAGAAGAAAATCGCCCCGTGTCAGATGCGTTAAATGCATTAGCACATGCTTCATGCAGATGCTTGTCTTGTGATTATAAGGTTTGAAGATCAAAGAGCTTCAAATTTGTGATTTTAAAATCTGCAGTGCTTCGCTTTGAGATTTATGTTGAGGTGGTTAAAAATGGACCAGGAGGAATTGAAAGGATATGCCATTCTGTAACACGAGCTTTAAAGGTATGATAAACTTTGTTGAAGTGTGATAAACTTGTAAGTGTTGAATAACTTTGCTTTAACTCTTCAGCAACATGTATATGCTGTAATTTAGCTAGAGTATCTTATAACATCAACAGTGCTGGGCTTTTCAAATCAGTAGACGGACCTTCTGTAGTTATAAGGAACAATGGCAATCTCTGCCTCAAGGGTGTTCAAACATAAAGGCAGTGGTGATAGTATGAGACTGGTAGATGAATGGACTAATAAGTTCAGAAAGTTCTCAGGGCGAACAATATCCTTACAGCCAAGAGCAATATCTACAAGCTAAGTGTGAAATACTACTGATGTGCAACCATGGAGACAAGAGTAGACTTGTCTCCATGATGCAACTAAGTGAGCAACTCGTTTTGGATTTGATCTAAGCATAATGTAAATGGTTTACCATAGTCATTATAATGGAGAAGAACTTGTTGTTTGGCCCACTTGCCATAGTGAAACAGTGTTTACTATGGCATTAAATGGTTTCTGCTCATTGACCACACTGCCCTTCAATGAGCTGCTCACGTCTGTGCCTGAGCCCAAGGCAATCCATCATTTAGTTAAGAAACGGGTCAGAGGATGTTGGACTAGATTTCTAAGAGATACAGCTACTGCCTTTGCCTATAAATTCAGTCTATAATTGATTTATTGCTGGGATTTTTACCACTACAATGACTGAAGTGCCAATGTGGAGGAACACATTATGATGGAAAAGATAGTTCAAGTGTGTTCTTGAGTTATGTGTACCTTGGTGTTACTTGACAATTACAATTTGATTTAGTCTTTCTAGAGTTATATCAGTCCTTAAGTGTCTGTCATTGTTATCATGGATAGGGATAAAACACTTCGCTTTGGCAAGCTCAATGAATCATAATTCAAGATAATTATCACAAAGCAACTAGGAAAGTGCCTTTTTGATGTATGGGTTGCAGGTAAAGTCTTGACAGTTGTTAATTTAACAGAAACTTATGAGATGCTTTTTTTGCAGGCTCAACTTTAATGGGTTCTACAGAGAGTCACTGGAGACTTTGAGTGCGGAGAGATCGATGATGGAAGCAAGGTCCTCTTCAGCGAACGACCGATCGAGACCTTGATGTGCTGCACGAGACTGCTAATGCAAGAACAATCCTCTTTGTTAGTTGCTGATACTAGACAAGTGTATCCAGTATCACTGAGCATATTCAGTGTTTATCTCATTGATGGAGACATGCAAAAGCTAGAGAATTTTTGTTTGTATATGCCCATAGTATCGCCAGAATTATTCTGTCTCATACATACTCCGTTTTCTAGCTTCATGTATAATGCTTAGCCAGTAAAGATGTATTTATGGGCTTGTAATAATGAATCAACTGCTGTATATACATGTATTCTGCTATGTTGATAGTGTTTTAGTGCATTACCAATCAATTCATTTACCTTGTCATGTAATCAATGAATAAAACTTCAGACCTTATGTTTGCATTGATTTTCTGTTTTCACTCAGCTTATATTTCTGTAAATTTGTTCACTTTCTCCAAAACCTGAATCGATATATGAGCTTGACACCCAAGCTGTAAATGAAGAGGCAGGTCACGAGGTGTATACGACCTGTGCTTCATGGTCAATGCACAGTAGAGGGCATTGCGCTCCCTAGTGTGTCGATTGAAGGATGAAGCAAGTACTCCAGCAAGTATTGGGACCGGAAGTCGTCCAGCGTATGTCGAGGGGAAAGCCTTTCAAGACAACACCGAGACCGGATTCCACTCCATTTACCCGGGACACCAGTTTCGTGAATAGGTTTTCATTGACGTCTGCTCCCAATGGCATAAGTACAGTGGAAGAGCTTCTCTTTTGGATTAAGAGATAATGACTTTTGTTGGGGTATTCCAGTCCGGTTAGTTCTGTGAGAGTTTGTGGTGAGGTCATCAAGGATGGTACTTTTGTGTATGTAGAGCTTTGGTCGATGGGGAACTATTATATCAATAGAGGCACTTTCAGGAACTGCCGTCATTTAAAAGATTGTTATAACTCAGTTACTGGGTTGACAGTGATGTCTACTTGACACATTCCTTCATTTTAAAAAAATGGCTGAAACATTGCACTGCTCTCTTATAATGTATGTTGAAGTCTGACCTGGCACCTTAGTGACCATACGTGTACAGGAATGTCTAAATCTGTTATTTGAAAGATGAGAAGCCATTAAATTATTGTATTGTTACCCTGGGTAGCATTGTTTGCATCTAAATGACCTGCTTAATCCAGGGCTGTTGCTTAACCTACATATTGGGAATAACATGCATCTGTTGTGCAAGCATTGACAAAACACTTTTAGTTGTGTTTAAGAGGGTCGCTCTCTTTTGATATTTGGTTACTTTCATGCTGAGCCTAACGCTGGGTGTATGGGCAATACACTGCACGATCATTTTATCATTATGTTACCACTTGTGAACTATGCATTAGAGACCTGCGCAGGCAACAAAATTCTGCCCACTCACGCCCCGCGTTCGCATTCATATTTGCCCATGGGCATATGTGCCCACAAGATCTGAGCCAGCTAGTGCCTGCACTCACAAAACTTTCCATTTCCATTCTCATCAATTACAATACCAACATTTAGCCAGACAGCGGACTAATTAGTAACTTGTTAATTGGACTTAGCCCTGTACGTTGCTGATAGGAAATTCAGCTTGTGACTGAATGATGCTAGAAACTGAGGACCAGTTATGAATATTCCCTCAAATCAAAATTAAACATGCTGTTTCAGAATAAGACCTATAACTGATACAGGATATGACCCAAACAGTGTCTTTGATATAAATCACATAGTTCATGCTCCAGTGAGTAAAGGTTGATAATCAAAACACATGGGATTATCAGTATGTGCTCCTTAATCACCCTCTGTTCCGACGTTAATGAAGTTATTATTCAAGAAGTTATGTTCATTGTTTTCATATGAAATTCTGCCATAACTGTTGGGGGTACAGCTGTAAATTGCACACCATTAGAACCGTAATACAAACGCGCAACTTACAAACCAAATTTGATCCGACCAGTAGAAGCCAAAAAAAGTTTGATTATAGTACAACTTCAAGCCTGTCAAAATCCCTTATTTCGTACAATCGTCAATGGGATCGCCTAAAACGCCTGAGCGCAAGCAGCAGCGTAGCCAGCGTAATCATGGAAGGGGTTGCCTACGCTATTATATATATACTTTAAAAGGCTGCTGCTCCCCTAATATTTGTCCGATTTTCGTTAAATAAAGACTGAATTGTTTAAGGAAATGTGTAGAATTTATATCTTAGTTCAAATGCTAGATAACGGTACTTTTTCATCTTCAAAATGGTTTGTGAAAACAGAACAAATTAGTAATTATATTATATAGTGTACTTGGGTGGCATATTACAATGCATTTCGTGGTCTGATGGGCAATCCAAGGATAGATCTACTTTAGTGCTAGTCCGATAGATCAATAAATTTGTAAAATTCTGAGTAAAGAATGGAGTATACAAGGCACAAACACTGGTCTCAATGAGGCAGTAGCCATCATACTGTATTAAAGTGTTTACATTGTAGGCCTAGTGCTGCTGGCATTCTACACACAACACCAGGTATCTATTCTTTTTTTGAATATTCTTGTTACTGTAGAGGTGGTCTTAAATGTGAGTGAGTGTGGTTTTAGTAGCGAGGTGTTAATAGCAAGGATCGAGGTCTTAAGATGTGTTTTTGCTTTGTTTCATAAATACAGCAGGGTAAACCTTATCATATTGTATGATAATGAGCTGTGCCAGAATGGGATTTATTGCAAGCATTTTGCACAAGCCCGCAAGTCTCTGCCCGCGCCCGCCCACTGCAAAGCCCACAGCTTAACTGTCAAGCCCACGCCGGCCCTGTGCCCACAACCTTACGCTAATGTCTGCCCCGCACCCACACTATTGCATACACGGGTGCCCGTGGGGAACAGTATGTGGGTGCCTGCACCCTGGGCCCACGCGGGCCTGCCCTCCCCGCTCAGGTCTCTACTATGCATATTCTATTGGTTTCCCATGGTAAAAGCAGGGTTTGTATGTGATTGAATAACAAAGAGGTGACATGCTGTATTTACCATTCCCTCCAATTATCCCATGGTTGTTGATGTTCTGCTTGCCTGATTAACGGTCTTTGCTTGGTTGACCATATTGGTCCTGCACATGTCCACTCCCAGCCACTCTTCCCAAGACCTCCCCAACAACAAAGTTTCCCCGGAGAAAGCCATCAGTCTCCTCTTGGCAGTCTTCTTACATGACATCATTCTGAGTTTGGTTGCAGTGACTGAGTAGGCCAAGACATGGCAAACCAGTCCACTTATAAGTGACTTAATATTTCGTGCTTTTTTACCTGGACATTTTAATTTTGCTGTCTCACGGGGGATAATTGTCAAATCTCATTGCCTTTTTTGACTTGGTGGCCAAATGGTTAGCATGGTCAGTTTCCAGTGTGATAACTCCAGGGACGTGGGTTCAAACCTCTTCTATCTACTGCATATGGGTCATATCCTATAGAGGTTTAGTGCATGGTTTTTCTTTGGCATAGGCAGGATTTGTGCAATGTTAGAAGACCAATCCCATGACTGTGGTGGTCTTTTTTTTAAGATGAATTAATACATTAACAGTCATAACTCCAGGTTTTCGATGGCTTTTTTGCTTGGATGTACGAAGAAGAAAAATTGCATCTTCCATTTACCTTCTTGGTTTTGTCAAGAATGAGCGTGCCATTACAGAGAATCACTCAAATTCCTAAGGAATCCAAATTTCATGATTTTAAGGCAGTTTACGCATTTTGTTGCATTTGAAGGTGGCTTGATAAGGATGTAAAATTAATGAACCAGTTTATTGGCTATTTGCATTAATTTTTAACATGAAGAGACTCGATCAACACACTCCTACAAATCTAATTAATTGCCAAATGGTTCTTAATGAAGCCATTGAGGTTCATGAAGTTCTGTTGGATAAATAAAAAGCTTATGTGTAGTGACAGAAACATTTAGATTATTGGTAGTAATCATTAGAGGAAACTGATAGTGCAAATTAAGAGGTACATGTGCCAGCCAATGGTTGTTTAGATAAAGCCAAAAGAATAATGGTAAGGGATTTGTTGTTGTGATAAACCTCTCTTATAACCATACTAAATCTGTAGGCTTGTCAGCACCAGACTTGGCCAGTTTCTATCAGACATTTTATGTGAGGAGGCGTAATCTTACGGTTCCATTAGAGCGTTTAAATCGCACTGACGTACTTCCTGTGATTTCCGCTTCAATAATGGAATGGTCATGGAGGGCACTATATTACATACCTGACTCTATTTCTCATTACATTACTGGGTTACACTCGGCGACAGTGCAAATTCGCCACGACAACGAGATTCGCCACTCGTAATAAAGTGCAATAAACATTTATTAGATGCTTGTTGGGGTGACAGAGTATTGTCAATTATATAAACAATTAGTTTTGTAACAAATCATGAACTTGCAAGATGTATAATTCAGTATTGTGGCGAATCTCGTTGTCGTGGCGAATTTCACTGTCGCCGCGAGTGTAGACCACCTATATAAAAAGACTAATAAACTCCCAATATGTAAGTATTCTTATGTATAGTCTGCAATATGTACGTACAGTTCGTGTTCACGCACACAGCTAAAAAATATATATATTGTAATTTATAATTACAAATTATAGAGATAAATATTACGATTGAAACACTTCATGGAAAATTGTACACGTGTGATAAACATTTCAAACGCTTCTTTTGCAATGCTCCATCGATTTGTGCTATTTGATAATGTTTAGCTCAGAAAGTATTTCTTTCCTATAAGAGTTGAAATAAAAATTGTATATGGCTTAAAAGGCGTGAAAAAGCTTACTTGCGGATTTATGAGTAGTTTGCATTGTTGGCTGCATTAGCTTTTTTTCCTGCGGGAAACATATTCAGAATGAGCCAATGGCAGCCATTGAAACTTGATAGCAGACCTAGATCATATCACGTGTCCCCAGGACTTCTTTTGACCGAATACTGTCCACTGCCCACGCTTGCCTTTTTTCATGACCAGTTGGATTACAGTGTGACTTTTAAGAACACTCTGTGGACTATCTTTGACTGTTCCTTTAAGTTAAAGGGAATAATGACTGCAGTGACAAATTGAGATCTCGAGTTTTTGAAGCAAGGAACGAAGTATTTGTAATGATTTCAATAAAATAATGGCTAAGGCATTTACCAATTCCACATTGTCCAGCTAGGTCTGCAGAAGGGCATTCGTTATGAGCTACTTCCCAGCTGTATGTCGATCGCATAAGATGGTAAATTGGAGGTGCCTTGTACATGGTGTCTAGACTATGCTGGGGCAAAGAAAGACCCCACCCATGTGTAACATGATAATGTGGACTCCAAGCCTTATTATTTACCGAGATAGCATTCCAAATCGTTTCAACGTCGGCGCGATGTCGGCGATGTTAATATGGAAACGATGCTGGGCCGATTTGGAATGCTGTATCAGTACTTATAAGCTGACTGAGTTTCAGACCGAGTAACATTGAAACAAATACGTAATCCCCATGGTATGATATGGTTTGTTATGATATGGTATATTTGTCTCTGATATGTTGGGAAAAGTTGAACCATTTTTGAGGTGCCCATAGTAGATAGATGTGTGTCCATCAGGGAAGTTCAACTGTGATGGACTAAAAGAGCTGAATTGCAGTTGAGGCGCGGGTCACCAGATTCCTGAGGCCAGTTTGGAACACTGCAGTATGCCATCAACTCTGCAAAACATACGGTTGGCTGCCTGAGTCAGGACATTTACCTGCGAGTGTGCATTAGAGGCAAGGCCTAAATAATCTCACTGGCTTAATGGCTGATTTAGAGATAGCACCATGCAGGACCTGAGTCACTTGCTGTTGAAGCAACTTGTCTCCTTACCATGGTGGAATTGATTCGTCACTAATTAATCTGAACCAATATTGTTTGGGGTCTGCTCTATATTCCGGCCTTATTCCTAGGGGACATATTCCTAGGGGCCATTTTCCAAAGGGCCTTATTCGGAAGGGCTATACTCCGAAGGGCCAAATTCCGAAGGCCTAAACTCCGAATTATGGATGCTGTATTCCAAAAATTAAGCGCTATATTCCGATATTTTGGGAATGGCTATATTCCGAGGAATTTATCTATTTTCCGAATTTTGGGGGTTATATTCCGAAAATGGGATTATTATTACGGTGATAACAAGAAGTATATCCAGTCACTTTGTAGGATTAATGGCTATCAATGAAATTCCTTTAATTTGGTAATTGCAATAGTGTAATACTAGTTTATCATGCGGGCAGCGGCCTCAATAGAGTCTTTTCACTGAACAGCCCTGAATTCAGCAAGACATAAGTCTTTCCTCTCCTCTTATTACTCATTTTGCTTTTCAGACACAGTAGGTAATAACTAACTGATTCCATAAATATAACTTTCTCAGAAAAATAGCTAAATGATAAAGTGTCAAATATACATTAAAATGCAAAATATACTGCTGCTAGGATGCCTTTTGCTTCAGCCAATCACAGTCAAGGGCGGGAACTTTTTCAGCCAATAGAATTGCAGTATTATGCCACCTGGTGAAAATACAGAGAACCTTCCGTAAAAATCCACTATTTAATTATTGATCTATCCATCTGGTGACGTTATAAAACACTACACCTACCTGTGTCTGTAATGTAGGTCATGCAGAATGTCAAAACCAAGGTTTGAATCTGGTATCAGTCCGTCAGAAGATGCCACTTGACCACTAGACTTATTAATTACGTAATGGAAAGCCGATGCAACACGTTTGAAATGCAAGAAACTTGACATTTGCATTTCTGTAACAGGAACGTGTACAGCTAATCGAATTTCTTATGGTATTTCGGGACACAGACTCAAATCCTATTTTGGCGCTCTATTCGCCAGGGACGAATTACGAAGTTCTGACAAGTTCAGAGTTGCTTCCCTTTTTATGTGAAGCTATCCAATAATCCAAAAGATCTGGAAGTAGGGGACACCGGGACAAATGTAACAAGGGGTGATTGTAACATAGGCTATTTAGAAAACTATGTAAGATGCTGAAGTCTTATTTACGCTTGATCTGTCCTTTGGGATTATCACGCACTATCAGCAGCTTGAAATACTCAACTGACATTTGATTTACCTGCTACAGGACTTCACCCCATGTAAGTAATTTTTGTGAACTTCTGTAAATTTTCTTCTCTAGCCTGTTATATCGTAGATGGCGCAGTCAAACTCAGTGTGAAGTAAGCAATGACATTGGACTCCAAGACCATTGAATAACCAAATAAGATAAAGGCTTGCAAAGCTGGATTGTTTTTGTTTTTTATATTTATATAACAGCTATTTTTATTACAGCTAATGGTTTTTTTTTCTAAATCGTTTTGATTTACAAGCAGTATGAAGATCCATTTACCAATGTTGACAAAATATCCAAGGTTTTGATCCATGTTATATCCCAAACTCGTTAAACTTTTTTTGGTCGTCTTAAAGAAATGATACTTGCACAAGCAGTAATTCAGGTCATGAGTATTAATACACAGTTGTTTCATGTTTTATTGACACAAATAGACTAGTATTTCTGTCTTTTAAAATGTTCAATAAATTACAGTTACTAAGTTTAAGACGTTTTTCCACTACTGAAATCAATTAGCAGCTGATTAGTGCGTAATTCGGTCATTATGATGCAGCTATTTGCTTTAAAGATTTTGTCTTAATGCCGTAGAATATAATATTGTTACAAATGATGCACAGGTGTATTTTTCCAACTCACTTTTTGTCCTATAGCTTCAATACAGAAAGACCTATTGAAGCTGCTTTGCCACAAATTGAAAGGCAACTATATTTCTGAGGAAAACATCACTATTATACAGAGACTGCCAAAGAAAATTTTCTTTGTATGTACAGTATTTCATTTGTGTAGGCTGATTGTACCTCCAAGCCTTATTTAGTCTATGCCAGGACTATGCATACATATATCTACTTGCTTTAATAAGCCTAGTGCGAATGGTCCTTTTTAAGCTTTTCTTATAGGATCAATTACATGTATGTAAGCTCCCCAGATTCCGGGAAAACACCATATATCTTAATCTATAAGCCTGATTGTCAGTGACATTGGTAATGGAATTAACAGGAAATTGGGGCCTGAACTACTTCACAAAAGAGAAAAGTCGATTACAGTATTACAACATTTAACATTTGAATGAAACTGCCTCAAATTAACAATATGATATCTAAAGTATAATTAGGTCATTACGACAGTGAAGTCGAAAAGCTGCCTTCAAAACGTGATTTCGTGTTTACAAGTGATTCCATGTGTTACATTGAGCTGATAAATTGCCACGTGAAATCTAAACACTCCTGAGAGAACTGAATAACACGAGATTGCAATTTTTCGTCTAACCTATTCTAAGAATAAATAGAATTTTAGAAGGCCATGCACCCAAACCTCCTATGATTTCAAATTAGATTTCCAAACTGTCATCTAGATCGCATGTTGGATTGTTGATTAAAATTGCCTATATTATGCGGTGAAATTTAATCAGATATGGAGGAATTCTTCTTCTCAATGCATGTTCCAGCTTAGAAATTTAGTCAAGTCATTTGTTGCCAAACAAGTAGATGAAAATGATTGACTTTAAATAGGCTTAAATAACAATTAAAATTGTTTAGATAGCAAACTATAGAACCAGGTTGTATTTTTCCTTTTATGTTTACTAAGAAAAGTAATGTTTGTGTACAGGAACTTTAAATATTTTCTTAATAGCTCTTAAGGCTTTCATAGCAACCTTCCAAAGTTTTGATGAATGAAAGACGTGCACATATATATTTTTCATAATAATTTTTTTAACGAATGGTCGAACTAAGTATCACCCGGTACAGACCAACCAAGTTCATGACCCACACAGCCTAACTGTCCACATCTTGGCTGATGACAAGCGATGTTCACAGTGCTTTGTATGGGTCCCCAAAGCACCATGCAGCATGAGAACCACTCAACTGCCTAAGCCATAACATGCTGCATTTGGTTTGTTGCTCAGGAGACTGTCTGCTGTTCCCTCGTAATCAAGTTAGCTGATGCTGCCCACACGCAGGTGTACATACATTGTAAGCATAGTCATCCATGTTTGCTGCTGGAGCCAGAGTTATGTTGTTGTTCTTAGGTTGATTTGTCTCGTGTTAAAGCTCACATTAAGCTGGTGACGTCAATTTATGGTATAAGTTGGTCACTGTCTGTAGATGTAATGATTTGTCAAATGATTTGTCAAATTTACAACAGAATTGCTGATAATGACTGCCTTTTTTTTATTTCGTTTTTATTTTTCTAAATGTTTACCTGAAAATGAAAAAAACCTAATACTTCGAGCAACCAAATTCTTTAGAATTTATTCAGTCAGGAAAGGATTTTCTGTCACGACATTCTTTTTATAGAAATGTCAGCATGAAAAATGCCATGAATTGAAATCATTTCGGAATGAACATTAATGCTTTTATGTGAAAAGGAAGAGAGTTATTTGCCTCCATTCCACGGTGTCGCTCTTGGAGGTAATTGGGATTGGTGCTGTGACTGCTGTCACCCAAAGATGCTGCCAAAAATGATCGATCTGCCTTGAAGGAAGGCATGTGTTTGGTCGTTGACCTTCACAGACAGATTTGACATTAAGACAATGACCTTCTTCAACGCATGTAGGGCAAATATGAAATGTAATATTAGCAAATTGTCATCGACAGCTGTTCTGTGTTTGGTCACATTTGGGTTTTCAGAATAATACCCAAGATTGATCTCAGTGCAATTTATGCTACTAAGGCAGTGCATGGATGTATGAATAACCCACCATACCTCGACATGCCATTGACTGTGAATGTTGATGAACTATTGATGTTTATTGGGATTTTTAAGAATACGACAGTGTAAAATGTAAAGCACATTGGCCCGTAACTAAATGTTATTTAACTTTCCACAGTAATAAGGATAATTTCTCTAAATAAATATTATATACAGTATGGTAGGACCCTACTCAATACGCAAACTGCGTGTGGGACATTAATTTGAATATTTCTTATATTGACGTCTAATGCATTTCCTGTTTCATGCAGTTTTCTCAATTGGAGATTCCTGTGGTGTCACATAATTGGCAGAAAGACATAGTTCTACGTCATGGGTGACGTCACAGATGACGCACGATGAGAGGCGTGTCACGGCTAGGTGAAAAGAGCTGTCAAATAGCCAGGAAGAGCTGGTCTAAATGAACGGCGGCTATAAGATGGAAGGCTTGATAGCCGCCATAACGTCACTGGTCCTAATTTACATGGGACCAAATTTAGAAGGTCTCCAGATCTCTGTGCCATTTATAGCAGTTGGGCATGCAATTCGGTCCATGTTCAACTTTATTATGACCTTGTTAGTGAAATTGGCTGATTGTTGGAGCTAAATGAAGCGGTGTACACTTGTTAAACCTACCGTTCAACTAAACTTACTATACAGCAATAGTTGGTAAAATGAATAGTTGAGTTTTATAAGATAATCCGTTTCAAGGCAATAATAAAAATTGCATTTCTGATCTTATGTTTTAACAGCACTGAATGAGTTTCTGATATACATATTATATTAGGTCTGGCTTTGGCTATTTGTTGATCAGGATCTATCATATAGCTAAGTCCTCCATGAATAACTTGCCATCCCAATTATAGGACATTTGCTCAGACGTCAGCTAGGTAGGTAGGCTAACAGGTACCAGTTCAGTTTGACCTCATTTCAAAGCCATCTCAATATCAAGCCCAACTCACAATCCTGCATTGCAAATAACTTTAAAAGATGGATTATGAAACGGTATTTAATGTGTACACTTCAACATCACGATAATTTATGCAGCATCTCAGACCCTGGTCTGAACACTGAGTCTTTTCCCAGCACACACAGGACCTGATTTTACCAAACACGACTCGCTCGAAAATTAATGGCAATTTTTCAGTACACCAACTTCGTCCAAAAACATTCTTATCGTTTGCATGCATGGTATTGTAATCTGCTTTGAAAATAAAGCTGTAAATCATATTTAATTAATTTAACACATGATCTCAACCATTGTATCAAGGTGCAGATAGGCGAAATGATCTTTGAGGTTTTTATGTCTTCTTCTCCATAAATCTTTTTCTTCTTCTCTCCATCATTTACTTTATTTTTCTTCTTCTCTATATTTTACTTTTTCAACATCTTTCGAAGACTAATAATTCACTAGATGGACCAAACCATCCATCTGTGCTGATTAAAACTTTTCACTTCACCACTCAAAATTTATGGGTTGTAGCTTTCTGAGTGATGAAAAAAAGACTTACTGGCCCTAATCCGTCAGATATTATGTCACTGTGAGTAGTATACACGTGTCACATTTTCCCTTTAAATTAAAGCATAACATTTGCAATATATCTTCCAGTAGCTTGGAACAAGGATTCCGTTGGCACCTATAATATCTATTGATACAACCTACATTTTATTGACTTAATTTTGTATCACACTGGGCTATTTTATCTATTGTTATTTACATACATCTTTAAGATGGTGTCACCTACTTGCCTCAGTATTGCCATAGACTACAAGGCACTGGTGAAATTTCTTGTCAGGACAACGTCCATGTAATATACGACAATCCAAAAATCCAGTTTTGGCTCGGAATACTTTCCAATTATCCATTAAATATTTCTCTGAATTTTGCGTTTCATAGACCGACAATTACAGGAGAAATTGAGGAGGTAAACACTTGACTAGGTCTTATCAAGAGTTGTTTATATTTCATTAAAACAACCACTGGATAAATTAGCATTCCAGGCTGCTTGCACATGGCTTTGAAGCCATGGCTTTGAAGTTGTAATACCTCTTTCCAATCACACAGACCACTTGCATGTCTGAGGATGTCCGCCATTTTGAGCCCCATTGAATTCAACCTCAAAAGGATTCCTTTGGCATTTCAACTTACACTTCTAATAACAGGGGGAAAAATAGGGTAATGTATAATTGTTATCGTAAACAAATTTTTCCTGGGGATTCTAAAGTTGCAATTTGATTAGGCAGAATGAGATGATATAGAGGCACTAGAACAATTGCCTGCCCTACATTAGTACACGTCATGGTACGATGCAATGAGATGTCTAATCCTTAAAGTTCTATCCGCACCTGTGCATTCTTCTTTCATTTGTCATTGATTATTGCACAGTGAAACCCCGCCTTATGAGTGAACGTTACTATGACGATTATCACACCATATACTTGTATTGTATCTTAATAATTTAATTCTACTCTCTAGTGAAAGCCCCCATTTAGGACCACCTAGCAATTATAACCACTCAAATTTGGCCCCCATATCTACTTATGCCATTGTAACCTCACAATTCAGACTACCACACCGGAGTTAACAACATTCTTGGTCCCGGTCGAAATAGTCCTGTATAACACAGCAGCGTAATATAAAGCAGATTAGGTTGACACATAGTCTAATTAGCTCTGAATAGATGAATGAGTTTCCAGATATTAGTGAAGTTCACCGACCTCTCAGAACTTTCAGACATGTTATGCAACATCTTGATTGTTTACCAATAAATTGCGAGTTTGTTTTGACTAGCTCAAAATGTTGCACCTGCCATGCGAGCGAGCTAAAAATAACTTGATATCAACAAAACAAAACGCGTGGTGTGAAAATATATAAATCATAATTGATTTATTACTTTAATAGAAACTCTTATTTTAGAATTTATATAAAGATATTCAAGTTTCACGTACATTTTGATTGCCATAAGCTTCACAATACAGGATTAGGAAGGCCTATTTTACAAGCCGGAAACATGGCATAGAACGTCAATAATTATTTTACAACATAGTTATATACATTTTGATATTTACAGGATTTTCTTCACCAGCCCCAGAGCTATGCGCTTACATAAATCAATGATTCAAAAAGTAATTTTAAGTACATTTAGAGATATATTTGTACAGAAAGTTATTCTCCATAATGACCGTTTAACCTAAGTGTCTCGCAGTAGAATGTACATATATTCAAAATCAAACAATGGAGGCTTCGGAACCATGATGCTGCATGAAAAAACATGTTTATGTAATCTTCCATTGTGATCTGGGCATCTTGTAAGTGTCTTTGCTGATATTAAAGATGACTGCGTTGTAGTATTTTCATACCATTTACAGCAGGGCACTCTGCCTATTTGTGGCATAGGTCCAACAATTTTTATTGGAAACTCTTATGCCTATCTGGCCATTCAAAGCACGTATATGAGCTAATTTAACTCCAGTCCACGTAGTTCAGTTCGAAAGAGGTTGGTAGCCAGGATATGCAGGTCAGCTAGGAAACGACAAGCTACCAAATAGACCCTTCAGTATAGTGACTACAGTCATTATAAGGACAGCAACTAACTGTGGTCATTGCACCTAATTGTTGCCACGGGATGAAGCAAATTAGCAGCTGACCTGAGAGCCCTTGCCACAAAATGACCCATTAAAGGTTCTTTTCGGGGTCATTTTTGTGCATCAACACCAAGTCCACCTCTACCCTGCCTCAGAACAAAATTAAGGTCCCCATCTGGACACCTGATATCATGAAGCCAACAGGCCTTTGAGGTCACGTGGCCACTCTAATAGTAGACAAGATAAGGCTCTAGGTGGCACATCTGCTTGATAGTGCCTGTTAACTTCTAATACTCTTCTTGCTGACTCAGCTTGTGAGTGATATTCAATAAGTCTTTTGTTGTGGGAAGGGATCCTTTTTTGTTATCCTTTTTACTCTACGAATCATAACTGGCACAGTTCATAGAAAGAAGTCATATTGGCAAGAGTCCTGTTGTATTTCAAGCAGAAAATCGGAAGAGAAATACAATGGGGACTTGGTAATGTGATGATGTCAAACGTGGGCAGAACAATGATGCTGATGTAAATAAATAATAATGAATAGGATCTCTGTACCAATATAACATGCTATGAGGAGTTGCACTTGTGGATTGACTAGAATAATGGGAATAAAAGAAGTAAATCGAATTACAGGACCAGCCTGTGTTTTATGATAAATATCAACTCAGATAATTGAAATTTGTACTATTAATGTACTCATGATTTGATGTGGAGGAGATGTCTGAGGCTGTGGGGATGGTGGGGCATGTAATGATTAACATGGTTCATGTTCATCTGCTGTTGTTGCAAAGGCAGGGACTCGTGGGTTATGACGGTGGTATGGGTGAAGCTCTTCTTAAATGTTTGCTTCATCACGTGTCTGAATCTTTTTCCAAAGGCACAGTAAATGATGAAGTTTACGGAGGAGTTGAGCACCATCAGGAGCTCAGAGGTTGTCGCAAAAGTGTGAATGAAACCACGTGAGAACATCATCTCCAAGGATTCCATGTGACGTCGAAGGACAATTAGTATCTTCAGGACAAGTTCAGGAGTCTCACACACAATGAAGACAATTACAATAATGATAAGGACAATGGAGGCATTTGCTTCGCTTTGGTGCATGTGGTGAGCCACCTGACATGCGCCGAACTGTCTGTGCCTGCGTCGCGATCTTCGGATGGCAAGGATAAGTTTTGTATTCAGTATCACTAAGATCGATAAAGGCCCAATGTAAAGGAGAAGTAAATATGAAGCATACTTGTAGATGTCAAAGTAATAAGTGTTGTTGAAGGGAGGTGTGTAGACCATGCGACTATACCGCGCTCCAGAGCACAGGTCATGGAAGGTCCACACGCACGAGTCGAAGAATCGCGGAATGTTGTAAAGCAATCCAATGACAAAGACCAACACCGACATGACCCTGCGTGTCCTGCTGTTGAAAATATCCTGAGCTCGGAGCGGCATGCAGACGTAAATATATCTATCCATGGTCACCAACAGTAGCATCCAAATGGTGACCGCTTGGGCAGTTTTCAGGAGAGGGAAGATGATGAGCTGCATGGAAAAGTAGGCTTCCTCTGCAATCATGTACTTCAGAGGGTAACGCAACATGGCAATTACCAGGTAGAAGGCATCTGCCAAGGCCAATGTCTGAAGAAGATACAGTGCCTCCCGGCGTTCTCTGTCCTTGTGTAGGACCACATAGGCCACAATATTTCCCAGTAAACCAACGATACACAGAAGGCTTATCACGTACAACTCTATGGCCATTTCGAAGGTGTTAGCATGCACCTGGGTCCGGATTGTTTCATTCGTTGAGGTACACAAAGATTTGTTCATTGGTACAGTCATTAATCCACACTGATGATACATTGTGCTCTGTGTGGCAGAAACAAACTACTAATATTTTCTCTGCTGCTCAGCTGTATCTAGGCTGAGCATCCCATATAATGGCTTTCTTTAATGGGCTTTTGTGCGAGTTAGGACTTCATATATCCTCTATTAAAACAGTAAAAAAATTCCGAACATCATGCGAAGATTGCATGAAAGGCAGATATTGATCAGCGTTGTCAGTTCGATGGCTTTTCTTCCGTTGCTCATAAGGGATGCGGGCGATCGTGTGTTGGAGAACAACTTAGCAGTTGTATACAAAATTCATGGCGACTGTCGATGGAAATGCAGTTTCATAAATCACGTTGTTTGCAGCTAATAAAACCTGCTGCCAATAAAGCATCGGGGGGATGACTGTGATCATTCAAATCAATCAAATGTTAGTGCTCTGCTTCTTTGTGGTTGCAATTGGTTGTCAAGGCACACTGATCATTTCCGATGAGATACGATCGTTGTGACCAGTCTCATTGATTCCTGTCTTCAGTCTTCAGTGAGGTGGCCATATGCATTCTGAAAAACCAAAAAGTCAATCTTTCAAACATTTGTGCTTTTTAACTACCAGTCTCCTGGAGAAATTTGATTCCAGTTACTTTCTTATTTGAATAGTGGTTAAAGGAACCTTTAAAACAAATCTCTATAAATACTAATACACTTATACAACTTCAGTCCAATAACTTTAAAGGCCATCTGCAGTTCCACTAACTATAACATCAAAGTGGCTTTATTTTGAAGTTTTAATATGAATAATATCCATTTAGAGATAGCTGATATTAATGTTCAGGTACCTTATCATTACCCAAAACCTTATCATTGCATCATTACATCTGCTATTGGCATCAGGTGCTACCAATGACCACACAACTGGTCAGTGGTCAATGGCTGTGCGACAGCGCAAGACAAATACGACGTATGTAGTTAACAGGAAATGGGACATTTCGTTGCTAGTAAACACTGTGTAAACGGGATCATTGGCATTTACAGTAACCAAATCAGGTAAGGGTAAATGTATAGAAGTAACAGATTTTGTCTAGGTTCTGTGTAGGTCAGACTCATGGAGACAATACAAAGAAAATGCACATAAAAGACATAAAAAACTCTCATAAACAGGAAAGACCAGTAATAACAACTCGCATGTACAGGAAGTACAGGTCATTCCTACATAAACATCAAAACGACAAATAGGCTGACGTCCAGCATTGCATAGCTAATGCAGATCATAGATATAATTTTTTCATTTGCCATATTTGTATTTGTTGATTTATTTCAACGTCGGTTCAAAAAATTGCCAAAAAACCCTAATAAATAAACTTGGTTTCCAACTAATTTAAACTCAAATTGGAAAAGCATTAAAAGCAGGAGTTCAATTCTCAAGTTGGCCATTATTAATTTTCTTCAAACTGAAAACTCTGAACCCATGGCATGCCATCCATGGCGTTTTTGTTTGCCACAATTACAAAGCTTGCAACAGTACTTTGTCTTAAAAATTGGAAAAATTAACCTCTATATCAAATTTGGTACTCACCGTGAAACAAATGAAAACATGACTAATTATTTTTGTTAGTTTTGATAAATTGCCGGTAACTAGTGTTAAACTTGTTTATATCAAATTCCCAAATTCTCAAACGTTGATTTTGTCAGTACAGTTTGTGGGCGATGAACAATATCCAAGAGAAGAAAGACTTTAATAAAGATGGCCAGAGGTCTTGAGATGGCAGTTGTTGTTTAGGTATGGGCTCTGTAAGTGCCAAGTATTTTGCCTAGGAATGCCTTATTCCCCATTGCCTACATAAATTCCACCTTCTCAAAGATGTACCAACTCTCTTGTCGTTTTGCCTCCGCACCCATTAAACTGATTGATGCGGCTTAGTAATGCAGACCACACGATGCAGACAAAGAGATGTCCAGAGTATCCATCGTCCATCATCTTAGGGCATGTCTTCCTCTGAGGCTTTTAATGTCTACGGCATTTTGGTCTTTGGTGCAGTCCCCTTTTATTGCCCTTTCATGGCAGCATGTCATTTGAATGTATCCACCTAATAACCAATATGGGTTTTCAATATTTCTTGCTGAACCTAAAAGTGTCAGCCTGATATTACAATGGAGATTCAGAGATTGACCTCCCACTCATAACGCGTGTTTGGTTTAGATTTTGGTTAGCCATAGACAATTCCATGTACTGTGCATTGCGCTTACCGATAGACAGAATGCCTGACTTAAGATTTAATCTAAAGCATGTCACATTAGTCAATCTTGTTTACTAATAAGGCTGACCAACTTGTTATATTATTATCCCAGTAATAATTATGAAGAATTCCAAGTGAAATTATGCACAGAGTCAGGACATGACATCACTTCAGGTCTTGGCTGCTAATCCAATTTTAATCCCAATTTTGCTGCTACAGTTTCCAAGTTTTATGAGAAACTTAGTGAACAAATCAAAGAGTACAAAAGAATTAAAACAAATCTCAAAGGAATAAATATAAACAATCAAACAGAAAACAACTATATACAATAAAACAACCGAACAAAGCGCATGATTGGTCAAACTCTTGTTTTTGTTCTTTCAGCTGTCAACTGAGAGCAAAAAAATAATTTCTATTCCACGTAATTATTACGGGGGATAATAAGTTGGGGGGTACTGGTGTCTTTATTTTCCCTTCTCTCTTACTTGCTTCCTTGGTGTAGTCATTTTGTTTGTTAGTTTTGTTTTGGTCCATTTCTCAATATCCCACCTTCGTCAATCTAATATCATCGTTGATGTTCTTTGTCTATGATAGAATTTCCTGTGTTCTATCCTGAGATGGATATAGACTACACGTCAAAGGCCTGTCAACAGGGGACCTGGCTCATTTCCATCAACATGTGGAGGATGTTTTGTAAACAACCTTCCATTCACCTTTGAGTGTTGGTTTTGGCTACTTTGATACATGACACATCCTTAATTGATGCATCTGACCTAGGTATCAGCGTTTCAGCATCATCTTTAATGTGCCTGTTATCAGTAAGAGCGTGACAGAGCAGTTTCTAAAACTGGAACCAACTACAAATAATTTAATTTATGTTATGTTTTGTATGTATGGCTTTTTAACGGAAGGGTTTGATAAAAATTAACTTGAACTATGATATACATTCAACTTTGCGTGGGCCAGCTTTCACGTCAAATTGAGCACTTAAGGCTATATAACAATCTTAATTAGATGTATGCAATACGTAATATTAGCAGGCACAGAACAATTATATTTTGAGTAAAGATCACAATTGACCAAATTGTCTCTTCTGCGTTGTTACAGACAGCCCAATGTGGTAAACAACTTTCTTCGTTACTCTGGTTTTCACATTTTCGAAATCAGTTCATTGAAATATCATCAATTTTATAAATAAATTACTCAATATTTCTCACTGCAAATTGCTTTTTATTTAAGAACACCAAGGCAATTCCACCCTCGACCTGTCCTAGCTGATTACTGTATTTAGGTCCTATGTTTTATTGTCATCCTCGACAATCAGGCATGGCTCATCCATAAATTGACAGGCATGAGCTTCGCACATCCTAAATTGACACAATTTGACCATTCAGATGAAATGCACTGATCGTTTGTTCCTTTTATGGGATCACGTTCAGTTCAGCTTTGTGCATTACTGCTGGGTTGTTGCTTCAAGATTAAGATGCTTTTAAAGAAAATTAGAAAATGCGGGGGCAGCGGAACGGATGTTAAGTAGGAACGCCAATCTGTTAACATTGACATCTGCAGACATAATCCCTGTACAGACAGTGTGTGTAAGTAAAAATGCTAGATATGTGTCTATAAATGGGATACATGAGGACATATAGGACTCATTAATCTCACCCTAGGGGCCTCCATACTTGTCTTTCAGCTGGGGAAAAAAGCCACTTACGCCTGTCTGTTCTGTTTTTGATCTGTTCTGATCCGCCCTGAGCAGACCTAGCCAGCCTTTTAACTAGTCTGGCAAATAAAGGCCCCTAAATCATGAAGTTGATCAATATCACATGAATTAGAGCTTGTGCAAACGTTGTCAATATAAACTAAGCAGATATGCACCATTTATTTTGGTGGACAGATATTGGCTTTTGCAGTCCATAAAATACCGCCGGTACATGTACAGTATTGATTAGACGCATTGAGCTGACTGTTGTCCAGAATTTCACTCAAAGGCTGTGATATTGCTGATTCAAACAAGTACATTAGGATCTCGACTAAAGACCACCATAACCAAATGTCTGTGTGTATCAATTAGGGCCATAAAATTTCACATGATCTGAGTATTTACCGGAGTATATACACACTCAGTAATATTTTTTTCTATCAAAGACCACTGTAGCTGGAACCTCGACAGCTATTCGGTAGTTAGGTTGATGTGCACAAAGCTTGACCATAACAAATTACCAGGGATGGTCCAGTTCATCATGAATACTTGATTTCAAACGGAATGTACACTTTTTAAAATACTGCTTTATATATTAGTTTACTAGTACACGATTCACCAACGTATTGTAAAGCTTACCTAAGTTTAAATAAAATAAATTATTCTAATGTCAGTGTATCGATGGATTGCAATCTATGCCTAGCAAGACAATTTGTGACACTTGGATACATTAGAAAGAGAACATTCTTACAAAAAATATTTATGGATACAAAAACCTTCTTTAATGTTCAAAGTTTGTTCATATATGCTTCATATCTTTCCGCTTTACATCCATACCCTTAAACTTTGCAAGCTCACATTTCGTTTTATGGCCTATGTTGTGAAATGCTATATCATTAGGTGTAAATGTAGGAGCTATAAAAAGATACATTTGAATGAGCACAGGGAACACACTTTATAAAAAAGAGAAGATACTTATGAACTAACACGTTAGTGATGCATTTAACCATTACCTATAAACTATTGAGTGTATAAGAAAAGAAAAAAGATACACACGAGAAAAAATAATTAATAAGACATAATAATACACATAATAAATATGCAAGGTAAACTGACCTGAGGAAGAATGACACCCATTATAAGAGATCTGAATAGCCATAATTAACGATAGACGTAAGTTGGTCAGTGACTGCAGTTCCCCTTCTGCATTAATAAACTTGATGATGCCGTCACTTATACGTCAGCTGAGATGGGATGTAGCTGCTGGCCTGCCTCAGCAGCAATTCAGCAGTTCAGCAGCAGTTCAGCCAGCGCCCATCACAGCTCTGCACGCTACTCTTGAAGCTGCAGCCTGACTGGCTCTGCAGGCAGGCCCTTTTATTGTCGAGGGTTATTCTACAGCCTCTGCCATTGTCACCAAGCACTGCTGTCAGCCAGCATGGCAACCTGTCAGATTTACAAGTTTCCATCTCACGGACTCGAAGATAACACTCCCATATTTAAGATATTTCTGCTCTGGCCTTTTTCCAGTTAAGTGGGTTGCAAGCAGGCTGCCCCCGAAATCACTTTTGAACTAAAAGTTACAACGCAGAAATAAGGTTAAAAAAGATCATGAACTTAAAACACTTCAAATAGGAACTTTCAAATGGTTAACTACGCCTACTCTTTGTAATTTATATAATTTCGTGGCTGTCCTGGATTGACATTTCATGAATCTGTTAATTTAAAATTAAAGCTGCACTGTCTGTCAAAAATGGCGCGTTTCTTAATGAATTAAGTCACACTTAATTGTTCGATTATAACCTTCTCAAAGCAATTTTTGTGTAATACATTGGCAATTTTGCACGGATCACTCTTCTATCTGCCGAAGTGTGAGCAAAATTACAGCACCTGTGCACCAGTCAGTTACATGAACGTGCAGGTAGCGGCAAACGTTATCAGAGCAGCATTCTTATTATCCAGAGGCAACAATATACCGTTGTTGTTGACATAGTTTGTTTCGTAAAGACATCGCTCTTTCAGAGAATCTCCCTGTAAAAAAATACAGCAAATGTAATTAACAAACTATCCGATGTTGTGGCCTAGTGGTCAAGGTTCTCACCTGTAAACCGCAAGGTTGTGGGTTCAAGCCTCCAACTGGCATGGAGGAACTGGTCAGACTCTAACTCTTGATCCACTCCACGCAGACGTAAATGGGTAGTTGGCTATGGATTTTGATGGCGATTGTAGAGTTCTTAGCCTCCTCAGGCAATCCTTTTTGTACGGCTATATAGTACAGTGTATACTCCCCAGAGATTTAAGGCTCATGCTTGACCAGGTCTGTTTGTTGGGTCAGTGTTATGGTGCCACTGGCTAGTGAACACCATCTACGTACCTTTGTACATGACTGGCTGGTGTTAAAATAGCGAGATATGGTCAAAGGTGTGATGGTCTTATGCAAGGTGTGGCTGTATCATATCTATATGTAAGTCTTCAAAGTACAGAGTTTGATAATCATAAGGCTCATGTTACAAGATCCCATTTTGGCTTTTTTCAGCACTTTTGTTTGGAGCTTTTTGTAGTAGGCGTTTGATGATAATGTGAATTTGTTTGGATCTTAAACAAGTTGTGAAGATGAAGTACGTGGGAGTGGACAGATGCCGGCATAAGCCCATAGCACTTACTAGATGTTAGGCCTGTAGATGTATAATGCAGCAACTTATTGTAAGACTGTTGTCTAAGGGAGTCTGGGTTGGATCATACACCTTTGATTTTCTGCTTAACTAAAAATTAAAATGGACAAAGGTCAACTAGTACTGGACAGGTATCAGAGCTTGTTTTCTTCTTCTTCTTATGCTGCTTATAATGCCACATGTATTGACCTACTACGTTGTGTTGTCCTCAGACACCAGTATTTGATAAAACCTGTGTGACCCGCTTATTTTTCCTTTGTGTTATTGCCTTTTTACAGAATGTTTTTCTTCGCCTTGTTTTTCAATTTGGCCTATGTCGGGTGCACCATCTCCCCACCGTATGTAATTCTGAAGATTTTAAGGGTCATAATTTACTTTGGGTGTCAACGGTAACATGTTTGCATGTGTTAATACATGACAATTTTAACAAGAAGAACTGTATATTACAACTTTGTTGTTTGCCTGTGTGTAGCTAGGGGTCGTACAAGAAATATGCATCCTGTTACTCTGGTGAAAGTGAAACGTGATGCCTGTACAATTTCAATAACATTTCCTTCTTGAGGCTCATTTATGTTATAATCCTAATCAAGTTTCCTGCCTTACAATTACTCACTGAAGCCTCACTCATAAGAACCAAATATTGAAAGTCGAAATTTGGTGAAATATGTAAACAATGTTTTTTCACGTTTAATTTCCTTCCATGTTCCATCTTCCCCTGTGACCTGATGTGTGATAAATCAGCAAAAGATGTGAGCCATTGGAATTTGATGAATGTGTGAGAATTGTCGCAATCTGCACACCGTCATCCTCGCCAGTCGAATTACCTGGCTGATGTTTCTATATATTCCGTTGAGCTCATGTTTGGGAACACTTTATATTAGAACCGCCTCAATTTTAAGACCATGGGCCAACAATAATAAAAAATGTGAATACAATTATAAAAGCACCAGAATAAGTACCACATTCATACGATAACTACTAAAAACTAATATTCTTTACTAATATTGTAATAGCCAATCAGCATGCACAGAGGGCATCACATGACAGGACCACTAAATCCTGATATTGGTAGGCAATATTGGTCATGTGAAAGTGAAACTAGCAAAGTAAAAATAGAATTGACCAATTAATTTAGGTGCAGAATATAACAAATGGTGGATGGAGAGTAATGTAGATGTAATATCACTTGCTTCGGCCAGTAAAACTGCATATTGGTCTCCTCACCATCCACCATTTATATAATATGGTAATATGATAACAATATACATGCAATGAAACTTCACAATGAATACCCCTTACTGACCACATTGTTATAGTAGAGGCCCAAAAATATGATTGCAATGTTAACCTGATCATTAAAACAGTGATCAATTATTTGCCAACAGTGGTCCTAATTGTTGGGTACCACTGTAATACAAATTTGTCTTTTCTTTTGTTTATCCATCTTGCTTACCGTGGTATGACTTGTACATTGATTGAATTCTGCCGTGTATGTTTGCAGTAAATACGTTTCTATTCGGTCTCACCTGTAGTCTCTTAGATCACCCGTAAGATATTTGTGTGACATTTGTACGTGTTCTAATAAGCTTTACATTCAGAGGGATTCTAGAGTGAATCTGGGAATAAATCCACGTCCCTCCAAATAGGTCCTCAAATTATTGGTTTCCTCAGGCTGCTTTATCTTTTCTTCGACACTGGCTCTATGCCACGTAGTAATTGCAGACACTGAACCTCCCTGCAACACAGAATTTCTCTCACAAGCCTGACATTATGTTCCACATCATGCTCCTGTCTTCAGAGGTTTGACATTCGACCATTTACAAATGCCACATGCATTTACTTCGTTTCAGCACTTGTCATTCTTAATCAAGGTACAAAAGCTCATACTCTGTCGCCATATTAGGTTAGAAGATTCTACATATAGCTACCAAAGCAGACAACACAAACATCTTAAGGATATGTCAATATATTTTTCATAAAGACTGATATACTCCTACATTCTCGCTTAGAAGCCCTAAAATTAGAAACTAATCAGATTTTCATCCCACACGATACCTCATGTTAGGTGCTACCTGAAGACGACGTAATGATAACAAGATAATTGGTCAACTCCATAATTACACCAGCATTATTGTGGAGTACGAATTAAGGAAAGCAATTTTCATCTTAAGTTAATTTCATTAATTTAAAGATACCCGACCTGAATTGAGTTAAGACCTACGGAGAAGCTCGCAAATTTCTTAACTTCATATAAGTTTTGGTTAATCAAATCACAATTTTAAAAGGTAAAATTTGCGCTATATTTTTATTTATTTACTGGTCTTTCTTGTAAGTCCTCCGACAATTTCCAGGAAATTGAAAATTAATTATTAAATTCTCCTACTAGTAGTAAAGGGAGGTGCTCTACAGCCCGCAAAGGAATCCACTTGACTTTTGGTGAAACGGAGGTAGTAAGGTAGCAACATCAAAGGGAAACCCATTGTCTTTTGGAGAACAGGATGAAGTAGGGTAGTAATTAAATTTCACACTCCAATGCATTCGGTGAAGCTAGGGTAGCTTATGTGAAGGAAGGGTAGGTAATAAATCGCACACCTGTCAAAGTCATTGTCACGGTGCAGTGAATCAGACCCCCTCTTGATCCCCCCATCCATTGTAATCCATTGCAGTCTGCTGTAGCTGGCTGTAGTCTATGGTGCAATACTTGGGAACCCCCTAATCTAAAAATAGACAGGGTGATCATTTTCTAAAAATAGCTTATGAGGTAATGGGAAATAGGGGGAGCCAGTGGAACCCTCCAGCTGGCCTCCTACAATATAAAGCCCCATCACCCCCACTCTCAACACTCAAACTGCTTCTAACCATGGCAACGACGAGCTCCTCCTATTACGCTATGACCACCCAACCTGGTGAATGGTCAACCTATGTCCTGGACATAGGCCATAGGAGGAGCGTTAGGGTGCGATCATTTCCAGAAGGAATGACAATTCATCGCCCCGATGTAGAAGCAAGCGATTTGAGAAAATACTCAATCACACTGGGATGTGGTTCAGTCAAAGTTATGAACAAATTCTTTGAGGAAATACGTCGTGCCGTGGCTGAATGTAAATCTGAGCAAATGACAGAGGAATTCTTTCTCCCTTTGGGTGATATGATTTTCCTCCAAATTAAGCCAGATTACAAATGTCTCACAATTCGTCAATTCTACAAAAGAAAAGACGATCCAACACCATTACCCGGTATACCCGGTGTTTCATTAAAATTTCAGGAATTCATCAATCTGGATCCGGAATGGATCGAATTGTTGGATTGTGTGCGTTATGAAAACGCAGAGATTTGTCAATTCGAACATCCAAAAAATCACAAAATCTGTCAGAAATGTTTCTAGTGCTCCCATCATTTATAAAATAACCCTACTGGGTTAAAAAAAAATTTTAAAAACCCTCCAATTCTAAAAAAAATCAGCAAAATGGCTGTACAAAATTATGATGTCACAAGCTTGCGTTCACGTCGCGACATTGTAAAACAGGTTACACATTATTGTTGCTTTTACAAGACTGTGTAACTTGTTGACTAAAAGCTTCAAACTGACAGTTCCAACCCAACAATCAATTCAAAACCCACCACCACCACTATCATTCCATTCATGATCAAATAAAATTTTCATCACCATCATCCCACTAGTTGTTTGTAGAATATGCTGATTAAATGAGAATAGTAATCAATGAGTTGGAATCTGTTATACTTCAACTCTTTTGATAACCAGCTCCCCCAAATCAGCTGTTTAGTGGTTGTTAGGGGTTCAACCAGCCATGGTTTGTCCTAATAATGCTTTTTTGTACGGTTGAAAGCATTTGAGAATGTAGCTTATCGCACTGCTGCACACTGCTCTGCACACTGCTCTGCACAATTCCGTATTCTGGATATTCTGTGTTGATATAAAAGTGCTAATATACGAAATATCTTAACATTTATTCACGAGTTGTGATACGGTAAACATGTTGGGGTTTGAACCCGGATCCACGCATATCTTATTTGGTCAGTCAGGATCGGGAAAGACTAATTTTATTAAGCGAATACTACAAAATAAGGAGCATTTATTCGGTGAACAGCCACCATCTATTATAAAATATTACTATGGCATCTGGCAAAATACCTATGACCAAATACAAGAAATCATAGAAAACATTAGTTTTCAGCAAGGATTACCTACTGAAGATGAATTGTTAGCATTTACTGATCCAGAAAAACATAGTTTGATAATTGTGGATGATCTCATGGATGAAGCAGCTAATTCCTCAGTTATGGAATTGTTATTTACAAGAATAAGTCACCATAGGAATTGCACATGTTTCTACATACTGCAGAATGCTTTCATTCAAGGAAAGAAGCAAGTGACAATAAATCTTAACACAAAATACATGGAAGTATTTCGTTCTCCTCATAGTTTATTACAATTATCATATCTTAATAGTCAAATCTTCCCTCATATCCCTGGATTGTTAATCCAAGCTTATAATGATATAATGAAAAATGAGCAGTACGGGTATCTCATTATAGATTTAACAGCGCAATGCCCTGATGAATTACGACTCAGAACAAAAATATTCCCCATGGAAGATACTATTATATACAAAAAAGATTGAAATACCTAGTGCACCCACTGAAGCGATACCCTGAAGTAGCAGGCTGGAGCGTTCCGATTAACTATCGCTTGGTGCTTTATATTCGCCCGAGCGGGGCGCTCGCCCGCTCGTGCGCGTCTAAATGATATAAATGAATGAAATATAGGAAAGTAAATTAGTTACAGGGTCGGAATGGAAGAGAGAACATCTAATTACGAAGAGTGGTATTGCTTCACACGTAAATGTCCGAAATCTCAGTTCGGATTCATCAGTCAGATTATCGTAATTTATATCATCATTATTACTTCTGTAATCAACCTTTCCATAGAAAACGGTGATAAAACTCTCTGGTCTACATTGCTAGCTTCCAGCCTGGGCTGTCTCATGCCTAACCCTCGTTTGAAAGGGGTTAAAAATCACAAAATTAATGAAAATATTTTACCATGAAAAAAATTTTTTTTCAAAAAAAAAATTTTCAAACAAATTTTTTTCATCTACTTCTTTCTTGTAGCAAAAATCAAGCCATAGCCCTATTAGAAACGGCTAATGAAGAACAAGTAGCTAACACAGTAATCATCATATATAATATTACACTCAACTCCTCAGTATTATCACCTCAAACCCAAAAATTGCTTTCCAAACATAAAAAGTTAATTTCAAAAATAACCAATAAAAAGAATTCCGATAAGAAGAATTATTCTATCATTAGAAATAATTCATCCAAGATTCACAACATTTTGCTATCAGCTAAAAAGATCCTGATTAAAGTCTTAAAATGAAGAAATACGTTTTAATTCCATTCACCAACAGTAGTGCAACTGCAGCAGCTGCAGCACCTGCGGTACCTGCAGCACCTGCAGTACCCGCAGTAGCAACTGCAGCTGCTACAACAACAGCTGCAGTACCCGCAGTATCAACTGCAGCTGCTACAACAACTGCAGTACCCGCAGTACCCGCAGTACCTGCAGCTGCAGTACCTGCAGCAGCAGCTGCAGCAACTCCTAAACTAAGTTCTGATAGTATTCTGTCATCAATCCCTCAGAATATCAAATATAAAGCTCGAGCTATACTACAACATATTGAGGATAATGACGAAAATATAACTTGGAATAAAAAGGGTGAGGTAATAATTAATCAAAATCTTATACCAAACAGTCACATCATTGATTTGATAAAATGCATGCTTTACCGTTATAAAAATGTACAACCAGAAGGTTTACATCAGTTTAGAGTAGCACTGCGAGATAGCAATATACCTCAAACTCTAGTTCAGAATGGCTCAGGGATAATTCGGAAACAAAGTTCACAGAGAAAACCACCACCCGGTGTTCCTATTACTGAAAAAAAAGAGAGATGGATTTGGCACAAGATGTGAGAAACTATCTTCTGGAAAAATTTCAAGATTTTAACTTTCCTGGAGCCTATAGTAGCGTTGATAAATTCTACAGAGCTATAAAAAAAGATAATAAACATATCTTAACCAGAAAACAAATCAAAGAATTTCTACAAAGTCGAGAGTATTACACATTACTTAGACAAGTGAATACTAACTTTGTTAGAAATCGAGTTGTAACTCCATATATTGGTTATCAAATAGACTTGGATACAGCTCATATACCGCAGTACGATAAAGATAATTCCGGATATATCTACATCTTAGCTGGGATTGATTGCTTCAGTAAAGTTGCTCATACAGTAGCTTTGAAAAGTTTGAAATCGCAAGAATTTGTTCCAGCTTTAAAAAGCTTGTTGTTAAAATTAGGGACTATAACCAACTGTCGTTCTGATAGAGGTCCCGAGTTCAGATCCCGTGCGACACAGAATTTATTCAAGAAACTGAGAATAAATCATTTTTTTACTAATAATACAGAAACAAAAGCCAACATAGTTGAGAGATTTTTCAAGACTTTAAAAAAGTTATTATTTACCTATATGCTTGCTCAAAATACACACAAATGGGTTGATCAGTTGCAGAAAGCAACAAATTCCTACAATCACTCTTATCATAGCAGTATTAAACAGACTCCTGCTTCCGTTACAGTATCGGATGAATACAAAATATGGAAGCAGTTATATGAAACGGAGCAGCCTGATAAGATACAAACCGATTTTCGTTTTAATATACACGATACGGTTAGGATAAGTGTAGTGAGACACCCATTCATGAGAGCATTTGACGAATCGTGGACAAGAGAACATTTCATCATTGCTGATAGAATTATGAGAGATATCAAACCAATCTATGTAGTAAAAGACTTGAAAAACGAAGTCTTAAACGGGCATTTCCAAGAAAACGAGCTGCAGAAAGTGGTAGTTGATGATAATCAGACTTACCTCATAGAAAAAATACTTAAAAGGAAACGAGATAAAGTGTTGGTTAAATGGTTAGGTTGGCCTAAGAAACACTCGACATGGATGAAAAAAAGTGAAATAGAACATCTCCAAAAAGCAACACTAGTGACCTAGTCTTGTGACCTAGTCTTGTGACCTAGTCTTGTGACCTAGTCTTGTGACCTAGTCTTGTGACCTAGTCTTGTGACCTGTGTCCTAGTCTTGTGACCTAGTCTTGTGGCCTGTGGCTGCAACCCTGGGGTTCCAAACCCAGGGTTCCAAACCCAGGGTAGGGCTTACTGTTATGCGCGTTCTTGCGTGCACTGTTGGGTGCACACTTGGGTGCATCTTGGGTGCACTCTTGTGTACAAGTACCCGGTAGTATATTACACAGCGGTGAATGAGAAAAAGAACATTCTTAATCATGACATCGTTTGTGGTGTATGCTTCTAGTACAGATAGTAAAAATATTTTCACTGACAATAATCCTAATGATTTTATAGTGCAACTAGATAGAAATATCAACCTCTGCGCGGAATCTTATGTGGAATTGCTAGACATTAGATGTAGAATTAACGAAAGAACCAAAGAAGAGATATATATTTTTAGCGATGTGTGTCAGGAATCTTTTCTATACGGAAAATTGTCACCAGTCTTGCGAGTTTTTCAATTACCAGGGTTGAAGGTTTCTCACACAGAATTCGTACGCCCGATTAAATTGAAAACTATTCAAGGACAACTCAATCGCTTCAGAATATATATAAAACCCAGAGAAACCACATCACCACCACTATCACTTTCGGAACTGAACGTAACACTTCGTTTTCACAATGTCAGTTATTAATGATTACGATAGTTGGAAAAAGCATTACGCTGCAATGATTGATGGAAAAATTTTACCAAATCAAAAAATATTTGTGGTAAACGATTCAACTACTCAATCGGGCAAAGGTTTGCAAGTTGTAACTGCAGCCGCACAGAAAGATAACATGTCACGCTCTATCATTAACAAAGCTATAAAATCGAGTAAAAAGAAAAAATCGCCTCAGTCTAGATCTAAACACCGGAGCAAGAACACTAAAACTAGACAGACTAAGAAAAAGGTTGTAAGAAGGAGACGATAAAATGCAAGCTCACGATGATTCTCTCAACCTTTTTTGCGTACAACCTACCAACAAAGCAATATCGCAATCTCAAATGATAGAACATCTTCCAATCTCACAACTATCCAGCGGATGTGTGGAATTTAGTGTAACTTCACAAAATTTTATCGACTTTTCCCGTTCACACATTCAACTTAGGTGTAAAATTGTTATAGGGGAGAATGATCCTATCAAATTTGTTGAATCATTGGAGAAATATGATGCTACCGGTGATGTAGCACCTACAAATTGTTTAATCGCATCAATGTTTCAGAAAGTTGACCTCAGTTTACAACATCAATCGATATCTAATGATATCCCTACTTACTGCTATCCTTATAAATATATGCTGGATACTCTTTAAACGAGTAAAGTAGACGAACAACTGGGAATATTATTCACCAAAGATCTAAGTACTGCGATAAATACTTGTAGTAATTTCAAGGCAGTAGCAGGAACTGATAATGCCGTTACGGATGGGAACCCTGCATTGAAAAAAAGAACAAAGTTTGTTAACCAGGGGCAAGAGTTTGTTATGACTGGATCTATTGGAGTGGATTTCATGAAACAGAAAAGGTTATTATTACACAACACCAACATTGGATTGAAATTTTGGCCTTCTACACCCGAATTTTCCTTGCTCTCTTCCGAATTAACCCAAAAATTTAATATTAAAATATTGGATGCTAAGCTAGTGTTATGTCATGTTACCTTAGACCCAGCAGTTGGTGTTGCTATCAGTGATGCCCTAAAACTTAAATCAGCTCAATATCCTTATATCAATTCAAAAATGCGAACTCACACTATAGCTAAAGGTAGTCAAGTGGCTACGATTAATGATTTATTCGGAACCGAATGCCCAGAACAATTAATCGTTTGTATGGCTAAATCTGCAGCTGTCAGCGGCTCATTCCAACACAATCCATATTTTTTTAGTCACTTTAACATCAGTGAGATAGGATTGTATTTAAACAACATTTCTCTCCCAGCTAAACCACTTCAAGTTAAATTCGGTGATACAGCTTACCAATCTCATTATTTAGAGGCTTGGCAGAGACTTCACAGACTGAACCCAGACTCTATCATTTCTTTCGAAGATTTCCATAGAGGATACACAATATTCTGCTTCGATCTAGGGAATAGAGAAAATTTTGAAGAGTTGCTTCCAATTTCGCACACAGGAACAACCAAATTCGAACTTAGATTTTCAAAAGCTCTGGAAGACTCAATAGTAGTCTTTCTGTATGGGAAATTTAAAGGCTTGTTGAGTATCGATGCTGCACGAAACATTACTACACAATGAACACTTCGGAAATAACTAACATTTTACGTAGACACTATCCAGAGTTTGGTGGGGTTTACGCTGCTAACCATATTCATTTAATCAAAGATAACACTATAGCTATATTGAATACCGATGAAGCCAATAGTGCAGGCACTCATTGGGTTGCTGTATTTGTGAATAATCATACTTGCGAATTTTTTGATTCTTTGGGTGAAAACCCGGAAAACTATCATTCTTATTGGCACAAGTTTTTAATTAAAAAGTGCGGTAGGTACGTATACAATGATATCGCTCTTCAAAACCTTAAATCCGATGACTGCGGTAAATTTTGTATATTCTATACTATTTTGCGTAGTCAGGGAATAGAATTTTCTTCTATCGTTCGTTTGTTGAAAAATGTGAATCTTGATAGTTTTATATATTCTCTAATGTATGAGAGCGTTATCTGACCTCTGTCGCGGTATTAAGTTACCCATAAGTCAAAATAACGCACTGAAAAAATAAAACCGCAAAAAAAATTTTAATTTTCAAAAGTTATGATGTCACTGGCAGGATTGAGAAATCTGTAAACATCATAACACCAAAAAAATAAAATAAAAAAGTTATGATGTCACTGGCAGGATTGAGAAATCTGTAAACATCATAACACCAAAAAAAATAAAATAAAAAAAAGTTATGATGTCACTGGCAGGATTGAGAAATCTGTAAACATCATAACACCAAAAAATAATATTTAGGACTAGTGACACTGTACTTTGGGGAACCTCCACGTGGTCAGTGTTGGATACAACTGTTTATCACTTTTTAAAAAGTAATAAATAGTTGGAACTAATACCCCAAAACTAGTTAAAATCTCGAAAATTCATCAGCTTCCCACTCAACACTCTCCAATCTACCATTAACAATTCTAACCATTGCATCAGAGATGGTTTGAAATGAGACTCTGCTGTAATCCACCACCATCTCATCAATTGATGAGTCATAATAAATTGAAGGTCCTACCTGAAAGTCTTCCGTTTCAAAAATGCAAACAAAAAGATTCACAAGGATTTTTGGATTAGGTTTTGTCTCAAATAATTCTTCATTTAACAAAGCAATGTTCCAATCCAAATCATCACTCGTAGTACTCATAGTACTCATATCGATACTTTTGTGAATTCGTCTTCGAGATTGGTTAAGAGATTAGCTAGATCGGTTCTTTTTTTTCCTTCAATGCGTTAAGGAAGGATGCGAATGCAGCGGGTCCTCGCATCTGTAGCAGAAATAAAAGGGAGTAATTTCGTTTCGATGGTGGTTCTTCTAATATTTCAGTTACCATTTGCTGATTGAGAATTCCGTCTTGATAAAGAAATGAAAGCACTTCTGTACAAGGTACTTCTCTAACCAAAACTACAAAGTTCCTACGCAAAGCATCACGATCGCATCTGAGCATTTTGAGGAAATGTTTCGAACTAAAAATATTTTATTTAGATAGAGCGCGTGGGGGTCGCGCTTGAGCAGGTTTGGGCACGCGCGCTCACGTGCGGTCACGCTTGAGCACGCTTAGGCACGCTTTTGGGTGCGCGCGCACGCTTGGACACGTGCGTCGAATGTGGACGCTAAATAATAACAAAAATGAGTCTTTTCAACCGTGCGTCGAATGCGGGCTTTAAAATTCCTGCTAAATAACACCAAAAATGAGTCTTTTCAACTGTGCGTCGAATGCGGGAACTAAAATCCCTGCTAAATAATACCAAAAAAAATGAGTAATTGTCTTTTTCAACCGTATGTTCAACTCTGTATTCAACCATCCAGGTAAACCAACCATGCAGTAAACCAACCATAAATTGTTTTATGCACCTGTTTAAAATCGTAGCTTCTGGGGTTTCCCCCTGATAGGGTTTCTGTTAACCCTCCTAGTCGTGGTTTCATTGCAATTTACTCTAAGTCAACTTTCGTAGCTTCTGAATATATGGATGGGGTTTAATTGGGTGTGAAACAATCGTGGTATCATTGCATTAAGATGAACTCGCGTATAGTTAAGCGTACTTTAAACAATAAACTTTGAAGTTGAGTAGTGTCACCTGGAAATGGAATATAAGGTCCAGAATTTTTTCTAAATAACATCACAATCTTCATAGACAGCAATAAGCATTTACATAACCACACTCTGAGATGAATTCTACTTGCAACTGCCCAGCAACTGATGTTAAACTTTTATACCTGGGGTATACGATACTGGCAGGGATCATGCTAGTATTAAGCATTCAACTATTCGTAAGTGGAATTTAAACAATAATTCACCTCTCTAATTTTATGAATTTATATATAAATAGTTATGTTATAACGAATTAGTGGAATTTAACGGTGATATAAATTTATAGATAACTCGAATATCATTGCAATTTACGGTTTTATAATGATATTTTTTCCTAATTTTTAGGGTGCAGCCAGGACAAAGAAAATTGTTCACTTTTGCGCTGAGAGGTTGTCAGCATTTACTCAAAATGCATCGACGGAAACGGAGCAGTAAGTTTATTTTCACAAGTATTCTGGATAATTCTGTGTGTATTTATAACTATTACTCAATCATATAGAAAAATATCTCAAAAATAATCCTTTTTCTTTTCAGAAACCGAGACTTGGAAGGGAGCTATACCGGAGATGATTCCGTAAGGGGTAATACCCCGGTATTTACCATCCCAACCCTCCCAATCTCCCCATCCAACCCACACCGATGGAGTTTCCCAACTCTTCTCACTCCCGGTCCCAGATCCCCGGCTCGCTCCCCATCGGCTCACTCCCCATCGGCTCACTCCCCATCTCGTCGCTCCTCTACCCCACCCGCTATCGCCTACGTCCACGCCACCCAGACAAGAACCAAACGATACGCCGAATCGTCTTTATAAATATTGTTAATTTTATTTTATTCTTATTGCGAAAATTTGTGTTTTTTTAATATTTATAATAAATTTTTTTTAATATTTATAATAAATTTTTTTACCTGAAATACTTCGTTCGTATCGGTTCTAATATTATATCTAAGGGTTTGGTTGAGATACCATCAGGTAATACTTCCCTTTTAGGATAAAAATAAGCGAATCCGGCTCTATTCTGTTGGTACGTGAAAATAGTATTACTTTTACTGATAAATCCTACATTGGTAGAGCTACGACTTTCCTTAGTCTCCAAAACGCTTTTAAATATTTCTAGAGGGTTTTTGACTCTGTTTTTGGATATACCTTTAGAACTAAACTTACAATGGTCTTTGTCGGCTACGATATAGGTTTTAGAACAGAGTCCATAGAATATCTCACCTTCGTATTCACGTTTAAATAACCCGGGGCAACGATTATCATATTTAGTGTGTTCTGGGCAACAAGTTCTTGGAAACCAATGAGTTTCAGCATCAACCTCTCTAACCGAACAATATCCATTTAACTTATGTTTATATTCATCTAAGAGTTCTGGTTTAATCACATCTTGCAATGTTTCCCCTGCTATTGAAAAGTAATTGCTGTCCGTATCCATCTGAAGCATTTGAAACTTATCTCTAGGAACGTATTTACAGAGAAAATCGTAATAGAATTCTAACATTCTTAACTTGGCATATTGCAGAATGAAAAAACCTATTTGAATTGGTAAATCTAACTTAATCTTGTTTTTTTGAGATTCAATTTCATAAAATTCATAATCATCAGAAAGTTGGGTCATGGATTTGAATCCTTTCTCGTTAGCTTTGAGGCAAGCCTCATTCTCACCTTCTACATATCTAACATCCGACTGCTTCAGTTTATTAAGGATAGTTGATCCATAGGCGGAATTTCCTATAAGTTTTGATAAATCGGCAATTATTGATAAATCTGGATCTCTATCTCCCGCTCTCCTGGCCTCTGTCACATCGCTAACAAATTCCTGAAAGCACTTCATTCTGTTATATTCTATGACTTGGTGAATTTTGGATACGACTAAACCGTGCTCTAAATACCATTTCAACAAAGGTGTAGCAAATAGCATTTTCCTAGCTTTCATTCCTCCTACCAACAGTCTTCTAGGTTTTGTATTCATTCCTGAATCACGAGCAAAATTTTGCATATGTTCACCTATTACTTCGAATGGAATATCGGTAGTGCAAAATATCGGTGACATCTCACTAAAATATTCGTATGGTGTCAAGTTATCCGGTTGTTTGAAACCTTGTCCCCATTTTTCGGGGACTGCAATGTCTACTTCTACCATACCGAATAGTTCATCCCGTTTCACCGCTTCTAAAATTTCCTTTTCGGTCAGTGTTTTCTTATGTTTTTTGAAAAACTTGGGTCTTTGGTTTTCTACAAATTTTTGCAAGTCCGGAGTATCTTTAATCATTTTCAGAAATTTGCATTCCCATATTTCCTCAACTTCATATCCTAACTTTTTGTAGTAGTTATTCCTATCTTGTCTTCTTTTCTGCGCGAGTAACCCTTTTTTCTTTTCTTTCTCAGATAAATTTTTATTCATTAGAGGACAATCACCACCGTGATGGTGGAAATAGCAACCATCGTATTGATATATTTTAGTTATATTATTTGAACAAGATACTCCATCAGCAAAGAAACGTCCATCTCTCTTTTCCTTATTTCCATTTCGTTTATGCCAAATCTTTAGATTTCTTTTATGACTTAAATAATCCATCCAATAGAACATGTTATCATATCTATCCCTCACCACGGGTTTAAATTCATCTTTCGCGTGTCTTCTAATGAATGAACCCACTGGAAATTCTTTGCTGAAGGCGTATAGATATAACGCATTAGCGTCATATCCTATTATTCTCTTCACCCGATTATTACCACCCCGAATAAATGTCTTATCTCTCTGAGCTTGTCTGTGAAAAATAATAGAAGCTCCTCCAATTATATTCTGTAAATAGGAGAAGTAAAGGTCAGAATTTTTTTGGTCAATCAGAGAAAAATAGGCACCATTTTTCTCTGCACTCTGAAAAACTAATTGCCTAGCAATTCCTGGGACACTAATGGAGCTTTTGAAAATATCTATTCGCTTAACCTTATAAAAGTCTTGCAGCTTCATAACTGCTTTAACGAATGGTGTCACATCTAAATTATTATACCATATAAGAAAATCTTTAAAACAACTCATATTTTCGCTCATCCAAACTGTTTTCAACCATTGGTAATTTTCAAATGTCTCCAGGACATTACATTGCTTTAGGTTAGAGTAGAACGCTTCGTACGGAGGTAATTCTGGATAATCTAACTTGGAGGGATCATCAAAAAATTCGTATGGAAAATATCCTTTCTGTTCTTGAATTTTAAAAGCTTTTAAGAAGCTAGAATAACTCGTGCCCGGTGCTAAGTAGTTTATCACATCTAAGAATCTAAAACTCTCATTAGCAAGACAGGAGTATGAACTGTTTTTCTTGACTATAAACTTGCGTTCTGAATTGTGCAATTCTAGACATCTAGCTATTTCTCTTTTGATTAAATTTATGTCATACTTTGCAGAGTTAAAACCTAAAACTGGAATCTGAGTGTAATAATGTTCGAATGTGTCAATCATGTTTTGGATTTTTGTACGCATTATGGCATTGAAGCTTTCTTTCTCATCTACTTCAGTATTCCAAGTATTCAATTGAGATTCCAGTTCCTGCATTACAAAACTAAGTTTTTCTTGAACAAGCGCTTGCGCGGTTGATTGAATTCTAGTCATATATGCGAGCATTGCCTTCACAAGCATCTCGCGATCTTGTTCGACAATACAGTGAGCTTCTTCAAAGTCTGGGACATTACTACAAATACTAACGCTAATTGGAATGTGCTCTGCTGTAATCATTGTATTTTCTACCGAATCATTCTCAATTTTTTTCAAATATGCCTCGAAATCGTAGACTATAAAATATTCGTAAAATCGTTCATCATTGGAGACATCTATTCCAAATTCTTCTAACTGCTCAAAAATATTTCGTTTCATATCGTAAAAACCACCCGGAAATTGATATTTCGTTGCTAATGTGCAAGTTTGGCTGTGTCTTTTACACATGAAGAAAGTTTTGAAGTGTTTTTCACAGTTTGAGCATTGATATTTACTACAATATCTATTAATATCAGTGATATATGATAAGTGATGCTGGTAAAGATTCAAATTCATACTGTTGACGTATCTATGAGCTGATTTAAATATGGGGTGTGCAGTTTCATCTTCGTGTAAAGAAAATATGTTGACGTTTAACTGAAAAAATTTCTCAAAATCTGGAATTAACTGCAGGTCAACTCCTCCTTCCAAATCTTGCTCGCAAGCGTTTGCGAATTCTTGGTAATATTTGTGAACTTTCTCTTCGAAACGTTTGTTCTTTTTATATAGATCTCTGTGTTTGTGGAATGTTATGCATCTAAACAGACATAAGTTATCCTGAAATTTGTTATGGTTCTTAAAACTATACGTGAGGGACATAATTGATTTACTATTTCTGATATATTTGGGAAGTTCACCCGACCCTAACGGGAACCCTGTTGAAGTAATGTAGAATCTAACATTTGTTATAAGAACTAATTTCCACTTCGTGGAAGGTCTCTCTTTAGTAATATGTGTTGTAACGTCTATCTCAGTCAGTTGATCTCTGATCTTTTCTAAATCTGCTCTATTTGAAATGGTGATGGGTAGATCAAATAAGGGGTCATTAGAATAGGCTTTGAAATAACGGTATTTTCCAGTCTCAATATGTTGTAAAATGGATCCAAAAGATAGATTTAACTTGAAGGTTTGGCTTTGCTCATCGAATATTTCGCTAGCAAAACCCATAAGGTCTTCAATGCTGAAATCTTCAACTACTGGATAATTATAAAAGCTTTGCGGTTGCCCTAATTCGTGGTTATCATAAATGAATGAGTGGTATCTATTGTAAAATTCTTGCAATTTCTCATCTTCTAATGATACTATTTGAGCTCGACCTCTACCTCGTTGGAAATGAGTATCTCTTACATGAATATTTAATGAGTGTCTATCCTGAAATTCCTCTAAACATCGTCTACATCTAATTCTATGATTTTTTTTGTGATAACTTTTATGGGTACTCAGGGCTCTTTCAGAGTTAAAAAGTCTCCCGCAAACTTCGCATAGCACATCAAGTGACTGAATGGTTGACTGAACGGTTGACTGAACAGGTGACTGAATGGTTGACTGAATGGTTGACTGAACACATGGCTGAACAATTGCGGTTTGATTTGTTTGTACACTATTACAACTTCGTTTTCATGGTTGCACAGTGTTGTCAGTGTTGTGTGAATCAGTAAGTGTCCTTTTTCGAGTTTTTTTACAAATATGTTTTCCAAAACTTTTTTCTGATTTGAATATGGAGTGACATGAGTGACATTTAATTTCGCACGAGTGAGAATCATGAGCTAGGCTGTTGGTGAAAATTTTCTTACATTTTTGACAGTCAAACACTCCCTCACAAACTTTCATGTGTTCGGTTAATGAGGGTTTTTTCTTAAAAGTTTTGCAACAATTTGGACACGAAAAAGTCTGCTGTGGTACCTGCAGTACCTGCGGTACCTGCGGTACCTGCAGTACCTGCGGTACCTGCAGACTTTGCAGTAGTTGGAGATCAGTTGGATTATTTTTTTGACTAATAAATTTGTGTTTTGTTCTCTTAGGAAGTTGACATTTAAGTTCGTGTCTTTGCTTTGCATAGAAACTTTGAAATTGTTTGTTACAGTGCTGACATTTCATCATTTCCTGACATTTATGTACACCGAATAAAGAAACTGAAGTAAATTGTGCATGACATTGTACGCATTTTTTGAATCCTGTACATTTCTTTTGATGGGTGTTCCTCTTAAAGCTAGTGGTGAAAGATTTACCACAAACATTGCAGTTATGCGGTAGTGGTTTTACTGGTTGTACTGGTTGTACTGGTTGATTGAATTCAGGAAAAGGATCATGAGTGACTGTTTGAATTGGAATATTACCTTGGCAATTGCTTTGATGTAGTTCTTGAAAGACTCTATTGGTGAATTGTTTGAAACATTTTTGACAGTAAAGATGGTTGTTTAACTGCTGAAGTCTGCTTTGAATTTGTGCATCCCCAATCAGATTGTTTCTGTGTGCAAACTGTATTAAATCTTGTTCATTTGTGAAATTTTGAATCATATGTGTGAAATCATCATATGCGGTTACCAGATAATTGCTACTGCTAGTGAATTGAGAAAGTCTATCTTTAACTTGAGGGTCTTGGGTTAGATCGTTTCTATGAGCGAATAGCATTAAATCGTGCGAGTTTGTGAAATTTTGAAGCATTTGTTTAAAATCATTGTACACGCTGAGACCATTGTTACTTTGAAAATATTCATTGATCAAAGCGTCATCTCTGCTCTCTGCCATTTCAATGATGAGGAACAAGAGTACCAATCGCTTTTATGATGGTGATTTCAATGCTGGCTTGCTGGTCTGCTGGCCTGCTGGCCCGCTACAGGATGGTGAGTTATTTTTAGAAAATGACTTCATCACAGCAGGGTGCAATGGATTTTCTATTTTTAGAATTGGGGGTTTCCTATGACGTGATGACTTTGACAGGTGTGCGATTTATTACCTACCCTTCCTTCACATAAGCTACCCTAGCTTCACCGGATGCATTGGAGTGTGAAATTTAATTACTACCCTACTTCATCCTGTTCTCCAAAAGACAATGGGTTTCCCTTTGATGTTGCTACCTTACTACCTCCGTTTCACCAAAAGTCAAGTGGATTCCTTTGCGGGCTGTAGAGCACCTCCCTTTACTACTCCTACTCTGTCATGTTTCTAAAATAAGATAAAACTTTATTTAACCTACAGTAGGGAATGAGACAAAACAATAAACACAAAGCTTTTCACTGACTGGTTAAATAACAGAACAAAAATGGAAAGAGTATAATATTATATACAAATCAAATCTTATTTTATACCTAAATTAGTTTTTATTTACATGTGTATCAGTTTAGAAATTGACGTACTTGCGTATTTGGAAGTTCCCACAGCAAACTATGTTTACAATATTGTAGACATGAGTTTACAACATTTTAGACATTGTTATTGGATCAAATGAACATGTGACAGGGTGAGATAAGCTGCAAACTGAGCACAGTAATACGATTTGTTTATTTGCCGTTCTTTTTTCATGGATTTAGTCTCACATTAACGTCGCCATCACATCGTAATCACGTGAAAAGAATTTCAAAACATTTTAGATGGATTTCCAACAGCTAAACCAGAAAATTCAGATTGTACATTCTGTTCAAAATAGACCTCAAAGCTGCATCATCACTTAATGCAAATACCATTGCAGATAATCGTGCTAAAATGAATTAATTGGTGTTGCAGACAAATCCTGGTCAATTTAGATGCAAATTAGAGGATTATTGGCAGTTATCCTCTTTTCATATTTGTCTGCAATGCGGTATGTGCTAGAACTCCCCATGATTTGACACTCTAAGAAAAAAAGGTGCCATCTGAAACCAAATTGGGTTTTTTGGCAGTTCACAATACAGAACCCTACAAGGTCCCACGTGGCACCCACCACTGGCTATTGGAATAGTCTATACCATGGTATTTCAAGGGACCATGATATTTTTGAAATACCTTTTAAATATGTATTATGCTAAATCAAAACCCTAATATTAAAAGACTCCTGCAGGATAAAAAATAAAGCCAGACCATTGATTGTTGGTTGTGCCCATGCTACAGAGAGCTGACTGCTTAGATTTGAATCTAAGCCCATTAATTACAGGCCAGCTTACACAAATTAAAATCATTGCCAGGAGCACTGGCATCCATGGTGTAAAGGTTAGCATGGCTGCTGTTCGATTCTCACTCCTTCTCAATTTTTCTAGACTAAAGCTGAGCTTAAAGGGGGTTTCACACATAGCCGGATCAGACGCCGGAGCGTCCTGGAGTAAAATTTCTTTCACTCCGGGGGGTTCCGGGATCAAAGAGCTGTTAAATGTCAACAAAAAATAAATGTTTGACGATGTGTACACGATGTCAATACGGTCTCAACAAGAAGCAACACGGAGCTATCACGACGGTCCCGTTTAGAGTGAGGAGTGAACCGGATTTTCACGGTGCCTTCGCGGATATCACCGGTCTTTACACCGTGTTCATTCGTGTGGATCCGTTGTGGCTCCTTGTACTCTCCGGCGTTAATGGCGGCGAAATATTCATGCCCGGTTGACGCCGGATGTAGCCGGAGACATGCCGGAGTCAATACGGAGATCGGCGGAGTCTACTGGGCGTCTACACGGGTCTACACGGATCTACACGGGTCTACACGGATCTACACGGATCTACACGGATTAAATTACTCCGGGAACTCCGGCATGAAAAATTAAACATGTTTAATTTTTTCCCCCGGAGTCCCAAGGTGCTCCCGGAGCGCCCCGGACAATGACGGACAATGCCGGACAATCCCGGACATGAACACGATGTCTATACGGCTTTCCCCGGAGTATGCGGGAGTATTCCGGAGTTGACCTCCGGGACGCTCCGGCGTCCGATCCGGCTATGTGTGAAACCCCCTTTACACTTCTGACGAACCTTTCAAAACTGAAATACCCATGAGGCAGTTCTTCAGGACTTGGTGGGCCCCCATGGGTGCTTTAAAAAACCCCATTCTACCTTTATTTCTTATTAGAGTGAACCATGGATGCATACATTTTTGTAATTTTTGTTTGTTCGTTTGAAAATTAATCTTGTAGTAGGAAAATAGATAATACACGGTATGTCTAGTGTAAGGATAATACTGAATTTAAAAAAAAAAAACGGATATTGCCTCTTTTTCCTACTTTTTCCGGTGAAGGTTGTGGATTCATGATCAATGAGCCTGTTTATCAGATATCACTGGCAGACATAATGAGGAAAGACAGCGATGCTGATAGACAGGACCATCTTTCATGCAACTGATCATTAACCCAGTACTCCCATACACAAAGTCAATCAGCTTTTCAAAACAACTTGGATAATCTGCGCCTCACCTTGCATGCAATATACCGACACGACAGCCTTTGCAATTGAGATGAACATACTATACAATACTATACTATACTATACTATACTATACTATACTATACTATACTATACTATACTATACTATGCTATACTATGCTATACTATAATATGCTATACTATACAATACTACACTACACTATACTATACTATACTATACTATACTATACTATACTATACTATACTATACTATACTATACTATACTATGCTATACTATACTATACTATATACTATATAACTATACTATATACTATATTATATACTATATTATATTAGTCATTATTACAGGAACAATTTAGAATATGAATGAGTAACCATTTACTGACATGTAAATGGATAAGAATTTTTTTGTGATACACACTGTACAATACAACATAGCAGCAACAAATGTGAAAAGGTTCTGAAAGATTCTTCACCACAGAAAAAAGAAGAAGAAAATACCAGATACAGGGGTTTGCAAAGGAACCAAAGTAGTTTTTCGTGCCACATTGGTGTTCTAGGGGATGGTGCGTTCTGCCTTGCCTTTTTTTTTCCTCACATTCGTCATTGTTCACATGACAAGGACAGAGAAAAGATGCCAAAGAAGTTACAGATGAGCAGAAAGAGGACACAAGCATATCCGTTGTTCTGTTTAATTAGATATCTCTTTGCTCCATTGCATGAGATATCGGTTCCAAGAGAGAGTGTTTGTACAATCAAACGTACAGGATATGGGAATACAGTGTACATATAGCAAATTTTGTTATTTTGCAGTGCCTCAGCTGACAGTCAGGCAACAGAACAGGAAAACACTGTCAAAAACACTGTATCCGGGAGTTATATAACAGTGATCGTTATAAAAGGGTCCGATTACTTTTTTGCTGTAACAATGCTGTTATGAAGCCATTGAAGTGCAGGCGTCATGACGAGATGATGCACGCTGAAAGGATCCATGTTGGAACATACGTGAGCAGGCATATGTTTAGTTTGAAGCATTACAAGCCTACTACCAGGAAAGCGCACTGTACAATATTGCTGTCATGTCAGCAAGAAGTTACTGTATATTTTACTGTAACTTATTGATTCCTTGGCTTACAGTAATTTACTGTAAAATCTACAAGTAGACTACTGTAGAAAACCCTCACTGTAAATTGTACAGTATATACAGTAAATATTACAGTAAATGTTTCATACAATTGTATTTTTAATTTACAGTAAAGAAAATGTAGTTTTGCTAGACACATGGCAGAGACTTTGATCACAGATCTGTGCTCACAAGTAAGAAAAGATGATATCACAGTCTTTTATGATAACACAGTTTTTTGATGAAGCTGTCAAGGTGTTCCGATGGAGATTTGAATCGTTAGAAGTAATGTGGGTGTGGTGTCTTTGCCATTGATTTGGGGATAATATGAATATTTAATGGAATTTTTTTTTAATGTACTGCATAATTCTACTTGCATATAATTACACCTATAAATTTGCTGATAATTGCACTAAAGTTGCATTAGAGTGCTTCGCATATTGTTGGTGGTTACACAGTGAGTTGAACAGCACTGAAAACAAGTCTGCCGAATTCCTTATGTGATGCAGATCATTCCTTTGTTTTCTTTGAAAACAGTCCACAAAGTATTGAATTTGCAACCAACCGATACTTTTAACCAACAGAGAGATTATCCATAGTCTTTCACAGCTTTAATCTACAAACAAAAACAACCAATATGACGTGGCAGACGCAGTTTAAAAGACAAAAAAAAAATTGTGAGGTGATCTTCTATAGTATTGGAGAGGAAAGTTAGTCATAATATAGTTTAGGTCACACTTAAGTTTTCAGTGGAGTGGCCTTTTTTTTTGGTGGTCACTGTTTCATTGTTTTTATGTCCACATTAAGGGAACAGTGTTGACATTGTGGGTCACTGTTGACCAATTCAGACAGAAAACAATAACAATCAGAGTGCGCTATTATACGACTTAACTTTAACGAAGTAGTTTGCTTGTTCTTAATTCACTGTGAAAAGCCGGCCTCACACTGTGCGATTTTGTCGGCCGATGAAATCGCGCTCGTGTGCATGGACCCGTTGATGCAATTTCACGGAAAAATCGGCGTCGCAAGGAGTCTGGCTTATCAAAGAAAATCGGCCACAAACACAATCCAGCCCCCCCCCCCCCCCCCTTCTCCCCTCCTGGCCGGATTTTACTGGCAAAAAAATTAATTGTCCGATTGTAGGCAGTATAAAAGTCTCCCAGATTGTCTGCCTATTTAAGAAGCTCATTGGCAAATATGTTGAGTGGTAGGAAGGACCATTGCAGATTTTAATTTAACCTAATTGGTTTAAAATTTGTGGACAGATTCTTCTACTTGCCTCAGCATAGACACCAAGGGGACCTTCAGCAAGGCAGGTCAATGTAAATTGGCAGATACCTTAAATATTAGGCCTCCCGGCTGCAAGATGAACTGGAATTCCATAAATAGATATATCAGTGTATCACTGGATTTTGAATTTTTTTTTTCAAATGTGTAAATATCATAATCAGTCCCTTGGAGTGTGAGGGTGTGGGTTTCACTAGAAAGGATGCCTTAAATTTTGTTGCAGGTAGGTCATTTGCAAGATCAGTCATTGGATGTTGTATATTGATGGACCAGTGGTTAGTGAAGCAGTGTTAATGCTTCAACCACTTCGGAGGCCATTCAAAGGTATGTTGATAAACTGCAGAGATTGCCCATCACTTACATAGCTAAATTATTCCAATGTGGTAAAAGGGTTCCAAGTCTAGTGTCATTAAAAAAGTTACCAAATCTGATGAAGACAATAAGATGTTGAAATTTTAACGATGGTTTGATTATATATATATATACCATTTGCTCATTACAGTGTAATTTTAACTTCCTGGTATTTATGTTGTAAAGGTAGAAGATAGTGCAATTTATATAGTTTGTTTGCCATTTATTTGTTGCATTCGTTCAGCTATTACAGCTTTAATTGTTTCACTAATTAGTGTAATTTCAACTTTCCACTTAATACTAACCATATACAATATGAACATTTCTGTTACTGTTTTACAGTGAAATGATGTAATTTCTAGATCTTTTTATTATTTATTGTCAGACTATATTGTAGCCTTATTTGCCCTGATATTTTTTTATTATTAGACATTGGTGTCTCCACAAATTGTGGTAAATTGTATATGTGTGTGCATTGCGAACCTGCATCTGCCCAATATAACTTTAGATGTACAGTAATTATCCTGTTATTTCAATGCATTATTGTGTACTAGACATAATGTAGTATTGTGATTTAACCTAGTCTGATTTGGCAGTATTTAATATCCAAATTTTAAAATAAATATGATAAATGAAATTTGTGTTGGTTAGTTTTTATTCGCCATAATGGCGAAATACAGTGGAAAGTCAATTATTTACAGTATAAATTGTATTTCCAATATACAGTATCAAATTTGCTGCTGTATAAATTACAATAAACTGCAGTAAAATGACAGTAACAGACCTAAAATGTGTTTACAGTAAGCCAAATATTTCTTGTACATTATGGTACTGAGTTTTATATACATTAGAAAACAATTTACGTTAAATTCTACAGTAACCATAAAATACAGAAGCAATAATTTTTTTTTAACTACAGTAAATTTCTAGAAAATGAGATGCCAGTAAGTTACTGTAGATTTGCAGTAAGCTTTTTACAGTACAGGTCAATGCTGTAAATATCACTGTATATTAATTGGGGCAAAGAGGTGAAATCTTTGGTTGGCCAATGGCCATACCCAACCACAACTTCAAACATATTCGACATTTTTCATGCATGACACAGAACTAAAAATCATAATTTTTTTGGCAAAGAAGGCTTGGTTCCGATAAAAGAAAACCCCGTTGTCTGCCAACGATGGGTCCATTTTTGTCCTGACACCGGGCCAATTTATCTTCTATGAATATGATATTATGTGATATGAAAGATTAAACATTGTTTGGTAAAAGTGATAAAATCTGAAGTTTCTTATAACTGTAGCAAGTACACCACTTACCCCATTTACTGTGTGGCCATGAGAGTTGGTTAAATATGACGTTTTGACGAGTCTACCTCATTTCGTTCGCAGATAATGAAATCTCCTCCTCCCAGCAACACTTGAGACAAGTGAATAACGTTTGTAAGAGTTTAAAATTATCTTGAGATGGATCCTCACTTCAACTCATGCCTCAGGGGGACTGTTTTATACTTCTCCTGAGATCGTAATCCTTCACGAACAACATGCTCAAGTCTAAAATCACCCAAGCATGTTTTTTGAAAGCTGGGTCTTCTCTGTTACAGTTAAAAACAAATGTAAGTCAAATACATTAGAAGTGCACCTCAGGTGCTTCCAAATATAGTCTGTGAAACATGTGAATATAAATCGGTTAATTAACTCAATACAATCTATGGTTTCCTGTTCACATTTTTGTACACGCAGCCACATAGTATACCAGATTAAATTCCTGGTATTAAAAAGTGTGACAGGAAAAGCCTATTCAATTTGTTACAAAGTAAAGACCAAAAATGCTTACGGTTTCTATCTCGGTCTGATCTAGGAAATAAACTGCATGAGTAGTCCATTGTTCTTAGAAACTATGACAGAATGTTTCACTTGGAAAAGAAAAAGAAAAGGTATTGTAAAGGATTCTAAGCTTCTAAAGTGGTAAAGTAATGCATTTCAACTGCATTCTGCACTCTCTGATTTATTCGTATTCTAGTCATTCTTGGCAAACACTTGAATCGTAGTTGGTATTTGTCTTATGTTTTTTTTTTTTGGTATAATTTTTCCTTCAACTTTGTAAATATGAGTTTAAATGACTATACTAAGTAGGCTTTTACATTAGCAATTTCATACACCGTTGAGCATTTGCACAGGTTCATGATTTAATGTCGTTTCTTTGCATTCATACACAGGGCCTTAACATTGCATAACTTCACGGCTACCAAGTGTTGCCTAAAAAAATGAAAACGATAAAACTTTGGAGAAAGATATTTTTACCCTCACTTCAGTGTTTGCATGCTGGACGTCCATAAGTGGTGTGCACACATGGAAAATGGACAATTTCTCAGCCTGATATTGACGTAGCTGTTTATTGTTAAAGTTAGAAGGAAAATGGCTCATAAGGGGTGCTTGCTTCTGTGTCATGGTAACTTATGAAGAAATTGAGGGGAAGCAATTCTTCTTGTACGGTTCTATTGATAATAGACCCTGGGTGATGGTTTATACATTAAAATATCTTAGTGAGAGCAAAAAACTGCAATTGTTTTAACTATGCTTTACTTATATATATATATATGACATAAATGTACATCCACTCTTTGCTTACATTTATGCTTGAAACTTCATCTCATCATTGTTTTGAATTCCCAATGTGTAGATACTATTTTATTAATTAGCAGTAAATTGCATGCAATCATTGGCCTGTTAATTATAATTTATAAGACTGTTTGCAAACAAGTAGATCACTTTGTTGTCCTTAGACTTCTGAAATCTCTCAAGCAAAGTAAACTGCATGTGCATGTCATATGTTTGAATTGGACATGGCTGCACTTTGATGCACTTGACATTGATATCAATTTAGTTTACTCTTATTTATGAACAGAACAATACTATAAATGTTACTGATATTTTTATATATACCTAAGTAAACGATATGAGGCATCATTAAATTTCTATTTCAAAACGCTAGCCATGGATACCCCTTGCTTCCATAAACTCGCAACATAAAAAGTGCCTGGCAAGGCTTACACCACACACGCCTGGGGGTCTTTCAAAAGCATAAAATTCACATAATAATATTAGTTATTGCATACGTTGACTGTCTTACTATCGTGTTAATTTTATCTGTGTACCACAAGATGTAACATTGGTTTATATCGCTTGTTTTAATTCCGACGATCTTTGTAATATATATTGTTCTACATTGCCATAAAAGCAATTAACAGCAGGTCAAGTAGGACTAATCAGAAAGACAGGTGCCATGCACATTAACAGCCTTAGGGCTGACAATAATGAAACTAATACAAACAGGAAATAATGCTGACACTGTTAATGATGAGTCCATGGCATAACCATCACGCACGAAATAGTGTGACATGACAACTGTGCAGGCAATTATGTATGCACAGGTTAAATCAGTTTACACACAGCAACATTAGAACTGCTAACAGTGGCAACAAACAACAATAGATTCTGGCAAGGAAAGGCAACTGCAGTTAAAATGCTGAAGTTAAGGTCTGGCTCAGACGCTGCATTTGTTTAGTGACTGTAGCATCTCGTATATCTAACAAAGTTCTGGACAAAGAAACAGGTTTTTCCGCACAAATCTGGGTACGACAAGTCGAACATGAAACAGGTCTTGCAAAGATATCGATGACCTGGAGAAGCTCAAGTGGCCTCAGCCAGAGCGTTCAATTTTGTGTTGCTTCTGATAAATGGAGATGGTGTTGAAGGCTACAAAGAAAGAAAGAAAAACTTGCTATCAATATTATGACATGTATGCAGATTTATGGAAAGTGTATCCCTCTTAGGCAAATTATTGCTGCTTATGATGAGACAGGAGAGAAGATATTATGCATCATGTTACACATATACGTCATGGTTGGGGTCTGTTACTTGCCCTAGCACAGATGCTGAGTAAAAAGGACCAATATATTTAACATCTCATCTGAACAGCATCCAGCTGGAATGATGCTAATTCAAACTCGCAACCCACACAACCACCCAGTTGCAAGTGAACAAGAAAGAATTCAAGAAATCACACCAGAACACACCTTTTCATCATTAATGAAAGATTTAGGAGATTCCCTGAACTAGTTGAATAGGCCGAAAAAGTCACCATAGCTCAAAAATGCTGGAAGAAACACAAAAAATCAATATATTATAGAAAATTTGATAAACTAGGGAACTGCACCCCTCCTTTCAAGCTTTCATTGCCAGTTCTTGTAGTGATAATTAAACTAAGTTTTATTGATATTAAAAGCCTGGAATGGCTCTTCTTTAGGTGGGTCCACTATACTGTCCAACAAATTCGCTGTATTGACTAACAGCATAGTCAGCTGGTCAGACATTTTTCAAGTAATAATTAATTTCACTAGTTGCGATATATGCTACTTATTGTTGAAATGATCTTGTCTTCAATTATCAATACATGTACGTCATAGGCCTAGATTCGTTTTGTCTCTAGCAAATGTTTTGGAGTTTCTTGTTGAAATTCGCCCCAATTCAGGCTTTTAACATTTGTGATTTCTCAAATCAAAAATTATAATGAAATTGTAAGTACAATCTCCACAAAAATGGCCTGTGATATATATACTGACTGTTGGGATTATAAATGGACAGATTACTTAGATAACAGACATATTTAAACAGATTAAAAGAGAAACGTTTTCTTACCCATTTGGAATTCTTGGCATGCCTCCTCAGGCAAACGCCATTTCTTCTGAGTGATATACACGGTAAAAAAATAACTGCAATAGTGGAAATGTAATACATATTATAAAATCCTTTAAATTTTATTAAACTAAAAAGTGTAGTCTTGTAAAACAATTCCTCAAAGACAGATGCTGTTTTTATTGTCAGGCCGAGTATCGGTCTAAGTCCTTAGACATAAATGTCTAAGTTTCTTAAACCTTTTTTTGAGATCATTAGACATTTTACAAATGTCTTAAGTAAAGTTAGACCGCAAAGGGAAAACGGAGACACCAAAGTATGTCTCATTCTGCATGTATGCATTTATAGCACGTATTTAGGTTCCAATGTTCTATCAAAATTCTAAAATGCATAATGTATACGAATATACCGTACATTGAAGCTGTGTCGTAAATGCTGTTCCATAAACAGGACATTTATCTTAAGAAGTTAGGTAACTGGTGCATTGCCATAGGCTTGCAGCCGTACATCCCTGCTGGCTTGCATTAATACAGTAAAACCCCATCTGAAGACCACCTCACTACGACCACCTCACATATAACACCGGGGAAAAATTGCTTAAAGTATATTCTTACCATTGTGTTTGGCCCTAATGAGGCAAACTCCCAAGTAAGGACGGTAAACAGATAAAGTTTGTACAATAGGTCCCAGCTTTGATATTTGCACAAAGGTCTTAATGGCGAGGTGCCACTGTGAAGCAATTGTGACTAAGTCAGAGAACAAATTGAGACAAGGAGCTGTTGGGATTCCCCAAGGTGCAATCTGTCTGGGTTGTGAACAGCTTTGCCAAGAGTCTAGAATCATTTTGATAAAGAAAAAACAAAAAGGTCATAAACAGCTGGGTGACGTGTTAAGAGATCCGGTGGGGAATTCTCTCCTCAGCAACATCGATGTTTCCCTCAGACATAAAAGAAAAAGATAAAAAGAAAGAAACAATGTATCATGTTTTAAAGCACCCAGCTTATGATGCTGCCATTTGCATGATCACAGCAGTTCACCCATTGAACTCTTGACTTTATTGTGCTTTAACTCTTTCTTAGCAACCACGAACAGGTTATAGATAAGCTATAGATTAGAGTGTATTTACAAACGCTGCAGGAACTGGTTTTTTTAACCACCATTTAGACCATATAAATCACATAGTGTGTAACTGAACCATTATATAAGTATATAATGAAGAATGCTACGTGACGTCAACACATTTTTTCAACATTGTTTCCATGTCAACATTTCCACCATAATATAGGCTTGCAAGGAATAAGTATTAACTTCATTTGAATCTCCTCAGCTTCTCTGCTTGGATAAACGTCATTAGTTGGACTGACCAGATATTACTTTCGTATAAAAAGAAAAAGACTGGTTAGCATACTGAATCTATTCCATAAAAATATATCAGCACCTGTAATAATAAGAGCATTGTAATATGAAAACATATGTGGTAAATACCAATTGGGAAACATGAAGTGGGGTTCACTAGGTGGTCCCTTATTGCCAGGAAGTTATGATAGCAACGTTTATGGGGGAGAGGGAGAATGTTACACCATAATATATTACAAACAATATGGTGGTCATATGCAACATTTGGAATTTGTATGCAATATTTACTGCTCATAACAGCTTAAAAAACTGCATTTGCCAGCTGCTAAACGCTTGACCCTTTGAACTTATTTCTTGATGACTAACTGGTTTATAAGGAAGTAATGGAGGAGATAATGAACCTCCTTGAGGTTTAGACGCAACAAAAGACCCTGCAGGTTTCGAAGGAAAGGAGGTTGTGTCCACTTCCTGCAGCTGTCTCATCCCTGCAGCTGGGCTGACCAGGGGCTATGCAAAGCTGCAGTTCAGTTGTCATTTTCACGGGGTCAGTAGACTGTCAGTGTGATATGGGTAGTGAAAGTTATAGGAATTCACCTGCCACACAAATTATTCTTGGAGACTTTAATTCCACTAGAGATGTCGCATGACTATTATGAAACATAGGCATATGATACTGTAAGACGAATTATCTTGTCCTGCTTGCATCCTCAAATGATATCATGTCAGGCACATTTCCAAATAACTAGAATTGCATATGTGGCCATTACTTAGTGCGACATAAACACTACAACAATTCCCTAATCCAAATAGCTGTCAATAATATTAAAAATGACATCTCATGCATTTGCACTTACCTTGAAGATTATGCTGTGTCTTCAATTTGTTGCAACATTAACTTACATGTAGAACCTGGGAGCATTAAGGGGTTATTTTCACAACTTGTTTATGCACTTCCAATCCAGTTAAGCAATCTTGGTTGTTAGCCATTTAAATTGTAACGGTGTTAGTATGGTGTTACCCTCGACCAACGAGTGACTCTTTGGTGTAATGGTCAACGCTCTCGCTTACCATTGGAGAGGTCCTAAGTTCGATTCTAGAGTTTGATTCCTGGGTCGGGCACTCTCCTCTCAGAAACAATACAGTGGTTTCCCAGACGAAAGCTGCATGGTGGTCATATTTACCACTCAATATTTGCAATATCGTACATTCAAATGCATTCGCTTATTAATATTAGCATACAATAATATTTTTCAATTCTATACGCCATTGAGCTAACACGCATGTTTTCTATAGAGGAACATGTTCTTAATTTTGCTCACCTAACGATTACTTAGCATCTCATTCCATTCCTAAAATGATGACTGTAGTAAAATATTTTATCCGGAAGCATTGCTTTAAATGCTACATAGAATAGAAAGATCAACCTGTGAAATTAGGCCTAATAAAATCAAACAGCATCACAGTATAGGTTACGTGGACTTAAAGATGGGGCCCTTGAAGGTCCTGGGCCTCCTCGTGGTAAGGGTAGTACTAACTCCACTCTCCCTATTTCTAGCTCTCCCTACACATATACCTATCAAGATATATAGTTATCACTCATTTGGGGTTAAAACTTCGTTAAAAAAAGCACTAAATCTTAAACTGGGTATCTTTTTTTATGCAGCTATTCATGACCCAGACTGTGGACATCATATCATGAGAAAGCTGCGGAAGAGCATCATGACCCGGTTCCTTATTTAGTATAATCCACCGGTTACTTCCTGTAGGCTAAGAATGGGATGTGGGATCTGGGTTAAGCATAAATGCCCAAAAAGCCTAATCCTCTCACTAACAGGTGATGCTGGACTTACCGAAAGTTCTGATATGGGCTGCAAAATTGCTTCTATATATATATATATATATATATATTTCAGTATATATATATATATATATATATATATATATATATATATACTGAAGTAAACCGTGGTGTCAGGCTACACCACAAACTCTGACTGCTGTTCGGAAAATTTCTGAGCTTCCATCAATATCAAAATTTCTGTCTTGCGATCAAAGAAGTCATATTATCTGTACTTAACATGTGAGTATACATTGACAACAAAAGAATGTGACAAAGTTAAGTGCATCAAGTTAATATTTACTATACATTTTAGCTTTTTAAAGAAATCAGCTAATGCGTGCTACTAGATTGTTCTGGTTTGACGTCAGTGTATGCATTTCAAGCATATGAGCTTGGTTCGCCTATCCTGCGAGTTTTTTGACAAGCTAGATTCATCCACAGCTTTAACTGAGACAAGTTTTACGCCCCACGCCCCTCCAAACACCCAAGGTGGAAATGGATTCCCAGTTCTTTTGCCATCCATCATTACCAGACAGACTATAATCTGCATGGAGGCTAGCTACAAGAATCATTCGCTGAAAGCTCAAATTCCCTGACTATAATCACGTTTGCAACTAGCCGCAGCTGCACCATAACGGAACAGGTCTCAAAGCCTATAGAATTGTACATATTTATTGTTTTCTTAAATATGTTATCATAATTACATATCACGTTTGAATTTGTTTTACAGACATATCTGTAATTACGCTCTATGTCTGTCCCAGCATCCCAGAAGCCTTGCTCACAATTAACTGTGATTATGTTTACTTCAAGTAGACATATACATACTACATTAATGACACTAGTTCAAACTACTATTGCTCTTTTGACAGGTTTTTGATGGCTTCAGTGCCTTTTATTCACCGTGTTTGCCAAATTATCTCTCACTCAATAATTGCACAGAGAACAAAGACCAGTTTATTTGATGCCTTATGGCCCAAATGGCTCACACATGCAGCGTTGAATAGTTAATTGCTGAAATTGGGATTCTCATTTCAATCAAAAATTGCTGCTTTGAGCTTTGAAACTTCTTGTTGATGAATGCATGAGGCATTCGATTGAACTATTTTGACACGCAAAATAACAAGTGAGGAATGGAGCCCAAACAGACTCACCAAACTCCAAAGGTATCCTGAGTGTCACAGAATGGGTGATTGTTATAGATGACGTCACGGCTGGTAGGTATTGATTGTGATCCATGAGAATGCCCAGTGGAGAGACGTCAATACCCTCTTCATGGGGGACAAAGGTCTTTCCTATCTTCATAAGCCAGGTCTGTTCTGACGGTCGCGTGTCAAAGAACTTCATTCCATGCAGTCATCTCTGAATCAACCCTGAAGAAATTTCAATTTTCTCCAAGCACCGAGTCATATGGCAAGTGTTTGATTTTGATGGTAGAGATAGAAATTTATGATGCGTGTTGCAATTGCTTGGGGGACTCGCAAAACAATTAAATTGCAGCTTTCAGACCTGGCAGGCTGACTGCAGTGGTCTGGATATATTATACTACGTAAGACTGAGTGCGCTATTTCTACACGTGAGCACGCCTGTCATATGAATTAGGCAGCAAATGCTTATTGATGAGCCAAATGGTGTAAACTTTCACATTTCAATCAATTGGTGTGTGATTTGAGTTTAGGATATCATTCCATGTGGAACGTTCAATATACTAGTAACGCCGGCGGATAAACACAACTGTATTACAATAACACAAAGTAATGTTGGGTATTTTTGTTCTGATGCTAACTTTGACATTATCCTTTGCCTTATACATCAAGCCATACCTCCTCACCCTTCGGAGACCTCAGAGGTGGGTCCACAGCACCATATATGACACAGCCATACCATTAACCTTTCCAGAAAGAGGCAGTAAGGATGGAAGAAAAAAAAACACCACCAAGTGGCCTCTCAAGACACGAGGCATTCTACCATTTTATGAAGGGTGGCCACTGCAGCTGGTCAAGGGGTGACCAAGAAAAGCCACTGGTTTTGTGACCAAAGAATAGCGTCTGCAGCAGCAATTAACGTGTCTACAAACTGCTGATCTTTCAATAAGTTGCTCCTAAAAAGCCACATGGGGCTAGCTTGGCACTTGGTGGGTCCTAACATCACCCTCAGGCAGGAACAAATGGCCCTTTTTCACAGCCTATGTCGGATATTTATAGAACAATTACTTGAGCCATGGAATCATGCCCATGGCTTCTCTTCGGCTATTTTAAGATAATGAAGCAAAGAAGCGATTTGCAGATATGCCCCACATCAGCTTTAATGAGTGCCAATTTGCGCAACGTATTCAGCCAACCGCCTAAATTCTAAAAGCATCAGAAGTCCGCAGACTGGGTTATAGTTTTTGCATGTTGCCTATTGATTTCTTCATGTAAGCTCATGTGTTATTTTTTTCACTTTGGTCTTTGGATCATATAAGAAATTCCAGCAAGTCTCTTAAAACATTAAGCACCATTGCAATTACCAAACATACATTATATTTTTATGCTCTGAGATTCACAGTGAAGCAACATCTTACAAATAGTAAGACAGCCTCACAATCGGGGAATATTAATATATATTCAATTTAATGAAGACGACGTCACGGCTATAATTTACATTGACCTGCCATATAGTGAGTTAGTATAGAATACACACTCTTTAGAGGAGTTTCTTATTTCATCTCTGCTCTTTCTCCCTCCTACGACTAGATTAAGTATTAAAGCCTGCTACTACAATTTAGATATTCAGCGTAAAATCCTTGCACTGTCAGCAAACTCTGCCCACGTGTCCTCGTAGAACTATGCTACACGAAAAATATACAAGATGGTATGAAGAAGACAACGATATCTGGTAAAATCAGGGCTGTCGTAGATCATGTAATCTGTAACAAACAAAATACGATTTTAACTATAGACCCTTATTAATCGGCTGTATTTTGTCTGATTTTTCTTTCAGAACTGTAATTAGCTATTATCAAGGAGAAAATTGGTATGCGTAGTAATCTGCATTCATATGTTATCAATTGGTACTTCGAATATTAGGTTGCTAGGTGACCAGAGGCAACGATGTTCCCGTGATAAGAAACCCCCGAAGAACTTCCGGTGCGTATCTTAATGGTAGAACCACTTCCGCCAGAATGGATATAAACCGGAAACAGCAGTTGGCAGGGCACAAATGACACCAGATACTACCTGGCAATGGGATAATTCCGAGGAAAGCAAGATATTTCATAATAAATATATACTTTCATCCAGTGTCCTTCAGGAAATCTATCAGTATTGTGTGGTACATGTAGTGTCAGGTGTGTGTGTGTGTCCTTTATTTCCGCACCTGCTGGGCGAATTAGGACAGGCAGAGACCAATGTAGTTTCAGGTAAAAATATAATTATGTACAGCATTTTTGGCATTTGTCCACATGTCTACCCGTAGACTGCTTAATTATTTTTCGAGCGACAGTTCACCGTTTACCTAAGTTTTGGGACTAATTATAGAAAAATAATAATGTCTATGTATTTGTATAGCGCACGTTTCAGAATTGAATTCTGCTCACCGGCGCTTGGCATTGAGTATGAAATCAGGGGTCATTCTGTGTTGGTATCTTGGTGTCAGAGTTTGGTATCAGTTTTGGTATCAGAGTTTGACATCAGAGTTTGGTTGAGAGCCGGAGTGGGATTCGAACTATCACTATCATGAGTGACGTTGTTTAGTTGAAAAGATAAAAGTGTGTACTAGAGATATAGAATGTGAATCCTGACAGCCTGACAGTTGAATATCACTACATAAGATGCTCAGTCAGTCCAGCTAAGTTGTGGCACAAGCAAGGTTAATCCCAATTTTGTTTGCATATTCCATTACATCTTCATGTAGTAAGTCTAATAATATCCTAAACAATACATTAATGTCTTTATTCTGATAGTAGGCCAATGCCCCAAGGCTTACTAACGCGGCCAATTTGACAAACAGCAATTGTTAGACGCAATCTTTCGTGGCAATTCGTATTTAAAAATCCTAGGCAGTATTGTTGTCATTTGCCAACTACTGACACGTGGAATCTAATTTAGCTGAAGTGCGCAACAACTTGGCACATGCCTCTGTTTCCTACAATGATGACCGGACTCCCTGCGGACCTAAAAAATCCAGTTGCACTTTTAATTAAAATACTGCCAGATATATGAATTCGATAAGATGTTGAATGAATTATGAAGCAACCAAATTGTCAGTCTAATTCAAGTTGGCTGGCATGAATCCCTCATTCTAGTCAACAGCTCTCCACAAACACTCTTTAAGATAACAGAGACAATCCTGGTTCATAAGGGCAAATTGTCAAAATTGCTACTGTACCAATCAGCTTGTTTCTTGGGCAAGAGGTCATTGCCCTTCCAGTATGTGAGCAAATATGTATTAGGAGTGTGATTTTTTTGACAGGCATATCATTGATTTGGTCGACCTGTGCTGACCAGGGGATAAAATGACCAGAAGCTCACAGCTCATTAGACATTGATGAGATGTAGATCCTGGGGTTGGCCTGATTGGGCTCTCTTTGCTATTGTATTAAGCGAAACGGACTGAGAGAGAGGCAAGCCTAACCTAGGGATTAATAGTATATAAGTGGCCTAGTGGTTTGAGTATTATATCATCTGTGGTCTACAGTTCGATTCCAAGTCCAGTTGGTAGCCTATTTTAGACCTTATTACTCGACTTCTATGTACAGTAAGGAAAGTGAAAGAACCCATCCACTTATATTTTAGAAGTAAAAAAAAGAATAAATAAATATCCAACTAAATACAGAAATGAGTAAAATGAAATAAAAAAATTGGGGAGAAATTTATAATGCACTCACCTTACACATGCATTAATCTCACATAAAACTTGAATGATTATCATTATGTTATTTACCTAATTAACCAAGGTTAATCACAGATTATCAGGCTTACTGAACTGTCCTTTTCACACAGGTAGCTGAGCTATTATTACCAACCAGGCAATTCCATGGCCTATTTCTTACTCTACTTTCCGGCACAATACCTAAAATAAGATGACAAATTAATCCTCACAGATTCAAAATTTAGCCTCCCTAGTCAACGATTAATAGTAAAAATATTATGTGAGTTACTAAAATGCCAGACTATCTGATTAATATTTAATATTTACACTATAACTATGAATATGTTCCTTGGGAATTTTAATTAAAGGCAACTGGAGAATAATTATTATGTTGCTACCTTGGATTTGATTCATCTTTTGAAATTCTACAAAACCGACCTATTTTAATTTTCTCCTTTTACTGCAGTAATGCCACTGTCATTATTGGTGTTCAGAATATTATTCCAATGCTTTGGCTAAGATTTTCAAACAAGTAATTTCTTGCTTTATTACATCAAGCTTATTTTTAGGTACAAGGAGACTTATGAATAGGAAAACTTCTTTTTTTTTTTACCGACAGCCTTGACCAATTTTCTTCTCAGAATAAGTAGGGAATTTTTTAAAATGTCATGGCCACTACAGCCATTATTTATTACCTCGTCAGAAGGTCCTGAAAAATCTGCTTCACAATTAAATAAATAGAGATAATGCGATGCCTTAAAAACTTCCAGACAAAGACGACCCAATTTCAAAATTGCATAGCATTTAATCACCTGCCAATTTAAGTTGTTGATTGGTAATCAACCCATTATGCAATCGTTTGAGAGGTCACTGACTCGAACTGACTTCAATTCTTAAATTGTATAAATTGTATGTACAAGGAAAGAAAGAAAGAAAGAAAGGCATTACATGCACTTTATCATTTTCTCGGCCAAATACATTCTTTCTAGTGACATTCTGTTTGTCGTCTTTTTATGAAATTATATTAGGAGAACATGTATATGAGCCTACTGAGTTTCGTGGATCCCTTTTGCTGCAAACTCTGTCAGTCTGTCTATCCAAATTCCAAAATCCCTCTTGATAGATCGTCTGCCATAAATTTCGTTAGACCTACCAAGTTTTGGCGGGGCTGGACAGTCTGCTCTGGCCGGGCTTTATTAGATTTGACAGGCGTGGTTGTTGTGGGTCTGCTTGATTTAACAGCATGGAGTGTCCATATTGATTTTTAGGTTTTGGAAGCTTAAGGAAAACATAGCAATGCTGCGTATGTTTATTGGTACCTCCCACTCAATGACCTCTGGTCAATTTTAGTCTGATGATGTTCAGACACTGTACATACTCCCAAAAGAAGTCATAAACAAATTATAGTGCACTGATAAAGGAGTGATATAAAACACAGAAGGGTTGAGTGTTGCTTAAAAATAGCAGAATATCTCATGGGGTAAAGGAAGCGCTTATATACGCGTAGCGATAAAATCTTGCATTAGAAAAGGAGAATAAAAAAAAATTTAAACACTAAGTGTGAACTGCATTGAATTTGAAACATTACTCTAGTTTTCAAATATCTCCTTTTTTTTAATATATATTTTTTTATTTTGCCTTAAGCTGAAGGTTAGACATATACTTTCATACTGCTTGAAAGATCCTTTGTTTAATTTTTTTTTAACTTGGCATACTGTTGTCAGGGGGCAGACGGAAAGACGCATTATCGGATATTTATGATTCATTTAGTAATATACATCACTGCTTATGTTTTCTATTGTTCTGTTAAAACTATTTTACTGGAATTGGCAATTAAAAAAAACAGGTGGTATTGAAACAACGGGGACTACGAAAGGAGAACAACTGGCTATTACGGGCCTATAATCTCTTCTGTTCCTTTTACAATTCTTTCTATCACACCCCTTTATTAAAATTAAACAATTTTTCATTTCAATCAATATGGTCATATGCTTATAATGGAGAACTGCTGGGTCTAATACCCGGCCATTGAAATGGGATATTGAGAGCAAATAATAATTAAGCTAGCGAGAAAGCTTTGCTTTAGAATGTTAATGGGAAAGGTTTATTTTCAGAGCAGCGTGCAGTGTTAAATATCAGCGAGTTTTCAGATGCCTGTTTCATGAGAGCAAATAGGCCGAAAAGACCTGTAGCAGAATGGAAATTGATTTTCTATTGCTTGTAGCAACTCTTCAGTTTCATTCTTCGAAGTTTTTAAATTGAAGCAAAAATGGCAATACGTTATTCGCGTCTTCCTTATAATTGCCTCAAGCAAAGCAAGAAAAGGTCTTGTCTCACCACCGGATATGAAGTTGTCTGGTCTGGGGTGCTATATAGGTTTGACATTTTGGGCAGGTCTGCAACCTATTGGTGCTGTATATGTGAGAATCTTAGGGCAGCACACAAAAATAGTGTGTATGTAACAGCATGGAGTCACTAGAGACTCCATGGTAACAGGCAATAATTATGTCAATATACCTATCCATTTCAATTGGATACGGTCAAATCAAAGTACGGTAATATCCCATAAAAAAAAACGGGTCTGTTTTAGGCCTACTACTGACGTCAGTAGTGTCAGCAGCTCACCTAAACCCCAGGTACCAGACGTCGAGAAGGCTTTGCTTTGCCTGAACTGCTGACTGTCGGTTTTTCCTGTATTTGTGCAATCTAATGACAGATAAATTTCTAGCAAGAATGTTTTAATGACAGGGGTTATTAGCCATATTCTGTACAGTGGAACTCTCGACCATCTCTTCATTGTCTTCAGGGGATATTGCTTATTTACTTGACACCCCAGTAAATGATTTTGTAAGCCACAGAGCTACCACTAAATGACTTCAGGATAAGACATTAATTGGCCAACAACTGATGTCGGCAAGATGTGGGAGGGGTCAAGCCCACAACAGCTGTCAGCAGTGGGTTAAAATTTTGCCTACTACTGACGTTGGTAACATGCAGATGTCGGAAGTGGGAAGCTATATGAACCACCACTGACACTATTTTAATATAAATCCAATATTTTAAAGCATGCAGACGATCAGCAAATGCTCCATTTTTGGAAGCTGCTGACGTCTTTAGAGACAGGTTTCCTGTTCACTTCTGACGCTGACGTGGGTAATCTCCTGTTTTGTTTCAACTGTCCTCAAGTGCAGATTATCTTTCACCAATGACATGTTTATGGTAGAAGATGTAACAACTGACTAGCTCTCAAATTTTAACTTCTGTCTGGTAAAAGTTTAAATCTTACCCTATGTTTGGTAATTATAACTACGATGAAGTCACTAAAAAGAAATGGCAGCTAGATACAGCAAGTGTATATTAATTTTTGAGACACCTTTTTATCAAGAAGTATACACTCTGTGGCATGAATTTCATTATTGGACAAGTCGCCAAAACCACATTCCCTACCTTTAGTTTATGACATCAATTAAGTTAGTTGCCAACGTATTACAAGTTTCACCTGGTCTTTCTACATGCAAATTGGTGGAGAGAAGATTGTTCATTGGTATAATTACTAGAAGTGCAATTAACATAATATTCGGACAAATCTAAAGTCAGTCATGGCAGTACGGCCCGGCCAGCTGTATGCTCAATTAATTTATGGCTGCATGCTACATAATGCAATCGTTTCTTAGGAAAACTTACATCTTATCATTAGATGAACTGTTTCCTAATAGGTTGCCGAAACACAAAGATTTTGAATGTTATATCAGATGGAAAGATATGTTTATGATCAATAACTCCTTTAAATCTCAATGCATACAATTTCTACTGACCACACAGAAAAAAAGCAGCTCTCTGTCATGTGCTTAGAAGAAAGCTCCAGCTTTTACTGATCCAGTTCATGTATTATTCAATAATTCTCTCAGCTGACTCCAGAATGCCCTTGCAAGTTCCCACCCAAGATTTATCACACTTCATTGCAGGACCTTCTCATACTTACAAAGGGGGCACTGTATATAATACTGGCCACTGCACTTGACCATTGGTGGTCAGTTCTCCATCGATCTACCCATTTGATGCTTATTACTCAGGAAATGGCCATTTGGCCCTCACAGGATCGCCTCAAGAGATCCATTGGTCAGAAAATGTAATCAATATTTATAAGAAGATCTCCGTCTAACATGCATGGCAAATTACCCTGATGTGACCAGATAGAGGTACATTTGCACATGATTACACCTGAATACTAGACCTAGCTTAACATTCGCAATATTGATCAGCGACCTGATGATCTCATATCTACAATGTATTCTACACAGGGACTGACGTCATACAAATTACTAAATGACTGAAATCTTAACCAGTTTGTATTCTTTATTGTCTTGGTCTCTTGGCAATGTATATTGGAGGGGGCGGGAATTGTTGGCAAATTGGTCGAGTTTCTCTTCAAGAGTTCCCATCTGCTTTGAAGGTCCAAAATGTAAATCCAATGTTTTAGCCCATACAGCACAGAGCTCAGTATTTCTAATGTTCGCATATTTGGTCTTTGATGCACTCTCTATGATTCCCTATATACTGGATATGCGGGGTTAGAGGACCCCCTCCCCTTAATTTACAGCACAGAGGTCTTAGGGTAAGAACTACAGTCACGCCTGGGGGATCAAAGCTTGAAGTGCAGTTTCAATAAATTTCTGTGTAGTGTAAAATACGGGACAAATCAGAGCAGGGAGGGATGAAGTTGCTATAGTTTATCAACTAAGAAATTCAGGGTCACTGGTTTCAGGGAGCCACACACAGCAAACAGCACGCCCAGGTCATCAATTGTAAATATCTGCTGCCTTCCAGACACTCAAGTAAGTGACTCAACCAAGTATGAGAAATACCTGGGGATTTATGGACCTCTCCAAAATCAGTTTTACTCTTTCAGTCACCAGGGGCGTGTAACGGTGGTATATTGTTCTGGATTTCACTACAAGAGTTGTCCACTTTGAAGGTCCAATGCGGAAATCCAATGCCTACCCTGCATGTATACTGCAAAAGACAGTACTTCCCATCCCCATTTTTCTAATACAATTAGTTATAAATGAAGTTTCTAAAGGAAATGTCAGATGACGTCTTATATATATATATATTTTTTATAGTTTAAGTCTTGAATATGCATACTTTAGAATAGTTTACACTGTCTAAATATAAGATATACAGTTAGTTTCATAAAATATAGTCGACTTTAGATAGCTGTAGCAACCTATTCCTGGCTGTATCATGAATATGTATTTGCAAGGCATGCGTCTTTTCAACAAGAAATGACAAATATGAGTAACTCTCGAATGGTGCTGCATATGTACTTTAAGATCCGGCTTTGAGTAGCCAGCTATAGTCAGAAAGTTCCGTTTAGCGGAAGGTAGCAATGTATAGCAGAAGTTGTTAAGCTTTGTCAAGGTTCAATTTGACAGACCGTTTTTAATGAAAATAGCTCTCATCCCTTACAGCACTCTTCTGGCTGAGCCCCGGTCAATTCTGTCTCTCTGGTTCACCATATTCTCACAATGACCTGACCTGAATCACCTGATATGAATAAAAAGTGAGTACTGTAAATTCTTCTAAGATAGGCAAGTGCCTCCTCTAAATTAAAAGATATATATATATATATATATATATATATATATATATTACGAATTGTTTTGTAAATAATGTCAGATGAAGAAAATGTCTTTCCTGACGATTACAAAATCATGATAATTCACACGAGGCCTAGTGCAATAACAATGAAGCCAAAGTGTGACATAACCAAAGCGTTAGATTTTGCGGTTTTTTGGAACCTTCTTAATAACTGCAATTTTCATATTATTTCTATTTTAAGTTAAATTTTTTAATACTTTTTTTGGTCTGCTGTAGGTTAATACTCATGAATCTATTGTATTTAAAAAATATAATAACATAATTCAACCATCATTTAATATCCCACTTCTGGACGGCATAAATTCATTATACACATTGTATAATTGTTCTAATTGGTCTATAACACTACGCTCGGGACACTCATGTTCTATTTTTGTTGGGCTATTACTACCCTTAAAACAAAGGAACTTCGACAGTAGTCTGATATGGAGAACATATAACACCATGATTTTATGCTATTATCTTATTTGTAATAGATCAATAAATTTGTAAAAATCTGAGTAATAAATAGAGCATAACGCTCGGGATAAAAAAAACCTTCACACTGATCAATGAATTAAAATTTGAGTTACAGAAACTATTATTGCCATATTTCAGCATAATTTCAGGAAACTGTGTTATAGTTTACTACCATAATTTCTTGGCTAATACATTGAAAGTGGACATTTTCTCTTTGTTTAGTATATTGAGTCTCTTTAGTAAAATGAGCAGTTAAATGCAAAATCCTTTTTATTTTAAAAAATCTAAACAAAATGTACATTAGAAAATATTAGTTTGGAACATTAAATTATTAGTACATATTATTGAAATCATATTTAACCAACTTAAAAATGTCACACTAAAATGGTTGTTCGTTTTGTTATAAAATAAAAACGGCTGAACGGATTTTCCTTAAATTTTCAGAGAATGCTCACAACATCTACCAAATATGCGATAAATATGAATAACAAAAGGCTTCATTATTTTTGCACTAGGCCACAAATGAGCTCGAGCTGCTGTACAGCAATCATATCTTTCGCCAATTTTGGATAAAGTCCTTAGTTACCACACATTCAAAATTCATAAATGAATGTTTTAGACATAATTGAATCAGTAACCATGGAGTTGTACTGCAGTAGAACAAGCTAAACAACATCCCTCTTTTAGTTGACCACATGGTATAAATACAACTTTCAGGCATGATGCCCAAAAAAGTTCAAGCATTTCAAGCCAGCAGCAGTGGCTAAAGTGTTTGGGTACACCTAGTTTGACATGGGTTGGGAGAGCAGAAAGTCCAGTCCAGGGAAAGCATTTTTTAAATATATATTCTACTGTCAACTACATACAAGTCTGGTACAGGTATTTTGCTTTATATTTTAAGTTTTTTTTTTTATGAAATGTGTATTTGCATTCATTCCATTTCACTTTGGAAAATTAAACACCATTTAGTGCCATACTTCCTGTACGTTGACATCTGAAGTGCTGCTGGTATTGTTCACACATTGCCAGATATCTATTAATTCCCCAGAACATAAACAAGACATATTGCCAGGCAATCCAAATTTAACACTAGGTGTCGCAGTGGTCTTCCTAAGGGTAGTCCTCTGGTGGGCACCTGTGATATTTACAATTAGCTCATTTCTTGCTAGCCTGGTCTGCCTGGCATGTAGAGCTTAATTTCATGCAGCTACAGTCACAGGAGCTGATATTAGATCATGTGCAGAGCTAATCTTTTAGTTTGGTTTAACCAAAAAGTGATAAATTGAAAAAAAGGGAACATTTCAAAAATGGGCAGCACGTACAGCCACTACCACAAAGCTAGACCACAGGCCTGCATAAATTTGACATAAATTGATTAACCGACAAGAGCACACTATCAAGAAGCAACACTGCATGGGCACAGGTACTTAGGTGCCCAGGAGAAGGCCTGATTGGTTGATTTTTGGACATCTCTTCTGTTCATCCAAGACTTAACAAAGCAGGACCCCATACAGATATTATTAGCACATGTTTACATATATATTTGTTTTTATGGGAGCTTATTAGAATCTTCATTCTTGGATTAAGTTAATAACTTGAAAGTGATCTTTGTATACTTTAACAAATTGTAAAAATTTAAGAAGCTGAAATGTTATTTTGAGTGTTCCACTTTGAAATGTGTGACCCTAAATTTTTTAGATTTTTTTTTTGCCCCTAGTAATTGCCTCATTTTTACTTATGAGCTTCTTTGATCTAATGCAAGATAATTGGATATGACATGTGCTGCCACCTTTGCATAAAAAAGTTTTTTTCATAGTCAGTGTAACCTTTTTTGCATTTGGAAATAAACCTAAATTGCTAGGATGCTTGCCAATTGCTTGGCACATTGTGAACACTGGAGTGGTGTGCCTAAGGAGAGAGGGGGGGGGGGGGGGGGGCAGATGCCTCTTTGGCTGAGACCTGCCTAAGCGTGAACGGGATCGGCAGGTCGCCTCTACCTATCCCGGATGGCTGATTGGCAAAGAACTGAATTTTCTGATTGGCTGTGATATTTTTAGACTGGGGATCACGTTCCGGTCCAGGCTTTCCAATGTTAAAGCCTAGGATGCGCACGTACGCTACCGGGAGGAATCCCTCCCAGCTAATGGCAGCCCCTACCTGCGTACTGCGTCAGCTAGTCGCAGCGGGCCAGCGAAGATGCCTCTCTGCAGTGTCTCCATTCAGGCTCAGACCTGTGCTGCTACCTATGAGTAATTCCTTAGATACAGAATGACTTGTCATGACACAAGCTTTGTGATTATCATTAATTTGAGTTCTTAATGACACTAAACTATCATATAAATTAAAACGTAACAACATTTCTATAGGTCAGGACTGGCAGGTGCTGCCCCCTACATGATAACTGGTTTGCAGGATTGGTCATTATACCCAGCTGTAGAATTTCAATGACTTACCATATTCTGGCTAATAAATAATGATGATCACTGTGAGACCAATTTGCAGTCTTCTACCTTTGAGATATATTCAAGGTTAGTCTAGCTCACTCAGAACGCAGGTAGGGGCTGCCATCTTGCAGGAGGAATTCCTCCCGGTAACGTGCATGCACATCTCTGCCTTTAAAATTGAAAATGCATGGACCAGAATGTGTTCCCCAGTCTAAAAATAGCACAGCCAAATAGAAAATTCAGTGCTTGGCCAATCAGCCATGGGAGATGGACAGCACCGACCTGCCTATCGCGTTTACCCTTAGGCAGGTCCCAGCCGAGGGCCCCCCTTAATCCAAGGTCAGATCATGTGCTGCCACCTAGTAATGCAATTATGCCTTGTCATGATGTAACAGTTTCAAGGCAGAATAGAAATATTAATATATATTTTGTTGTGATTAATATTTCGTCTTTTATTTCCAGGAGAAATTCTGAACTAAAATTAAATATATGATGCTTCTTCGCTTGGAAAGAACAAGAAAATCCTAATTCCAGGTAGTTATATTTAACAAATCCCATTTGTAAGTGTGTAAATATTAAGTAAATAGAAAACTATTGAACCTCAAAATTGTTGCAGGTTCATGTTACTTTTTGCAGGGTTGCTGCTCAAGAACAATTGTCATGCATCGAAAGGCACACACCATCCTGATCATATGTTGAATACAGATCACCTGAAAGGATTTTCCATTGACGAGGTAAATAGATGCTCTAAATAATGTGCTCTTACAGCAAATTGTAGGACACATATAAAAAGCAAAGGAATTAATTCATAGTCAGGTGTACTGCTGCTTTTATGAACATGTGTTTTTAAAAACAAATTGTTGCTTTTTTTTTCTTCAGAAATCTGCAGGCCCCAGAAAGCATGTACTCCGATCACTACATACAGAATTGGAAACTTATAACACTTGTAATAAAGACAGCATGGATCATTAGACCTGTAAAACATACATTTCCTCCTTGGATAACACATAAGCATGCAGTATCCCGACACTGTACTTGCTGGTTGCTTGAACTTTACATGTTTCAATGGATATCAGTGGTTTTTATAAATTCTCACCAGGTATAGAGTGATTAATTTGTTTTTTGTTTTTCAAGAATGTGTCACATTTTTACTGAAAATTAAAGCTCTTGGCACACATCTGTGTCTGGTACTGTCCGAATTTGCTTAACTACAAGACTAGATTTTTTATTAATGGATTTAGGTAATGATCAAGTGAAATTTATAATGATGCTTCACCAATGTCTTTTTTTTTTTGGAGGGGGGGGGGGGGGCATTTTACTATTGAGAGCAAATTGTTACATTTCTTTTAGAATGCATAGAGTTAGCCTTTCTGTTATAATATGTTTTTTAACTCAATGTGAATCAGCACATTTGATGTATTGATAGGCACTTTTAATGTTATTGATATGATTATTAGCATTGTATTGTCATGTTTTAATATCTTAGTTTATAGATCATGTCTCAGAGTTACTTGAATGTTAATTGAGTTCTTGTTTGTTGTATATTCCATTGGCTTGCCAGTGCACCTGCATCATTTGCATATTTAATGAGGGTGCAACTGGCCCCCTACAATCCATTGTTGGAATTGACTGTATATAGCAAGGTCAGGCTGCACCACAGTCAGTTTGGGTGTTTCCACCACAATAAACACTTCTCTCAACCTATTCCCCTGGATTTGACTCTATTCTGTTCTCCATACACAACATGGTGGCAGAATCCGGGTATCTCCTTTGCCTATGCTTGGTTTAGGAGAGTAGATCAATTGGAGAACTTTAAAGGAGTCCAATACTGTAGCCATCAAGATGTCACCATCATCACCAGGCCAAAGGAGTCCAGCCATATCACCAACAAAAGGTACAGTGAGCTCTTGCTTCTCCCATATCGATGTTCATGAAAATGTGACTTCTAAAATGTTCAAAATTTGCTTAAATCATTATATTTAGATTGTAAATAACTTGTCTTTAATGTCAGATTTAGAATAAAGTGTAGGTTAAAGTTACAAAGTTACAATGTTAGGATTTAGGTTCTAAATAAATAAAAGGTTGGTAAATTAAATTACCAATAAATAAATATTTTCTTCACATTTTTAATAACTCAACTACATCATTGGGCATTTATCAGCAAATCTTTCTCTACAATGTTAAATATAGAAAACTATATATGTGGTTCTCATTCCTCACCTTTACTTCATTAATACACACAAATTCCATTATTTTTATTAATCAGCTACATTGCTGTTTTGGTTAAACCAGTTGTTAGACTGTGGTTTGCCTTTTTGTCTCAGAATGATATTGATGGATATTTACACATCTTGACACTATAGCACCCAAGGTGCCAGGGAGCTATTTCAATATAAATGTTTGGCTACCAAAATTGGATGCTTGTCCTAGCATTCGTTTATAATTTAAACATAAGGACAATAGGTGTAGTGTCCTCACACCGTGTAATATTTGATTACAAAACTCACAGAAGGACCCCCGGCAAAATTAGCTCTAGTGCCAGCTCATTTCAATGAGATTTAAATTTAGGGCATTCTTCCATTATGGAAGCTAGTACCGTTCCTATTACGGCTGTAGGTGTCAAAACCTGCCAAATGAATAGGCCATTTTAATGTGTCTGTAGCTTTTGCAGCTTTATTGCAGAGCTAAAACCTAAATTGGTTATGAATCCCATCAGGGTAAAAGTGTTTTCCTATCACTTAATTAACAAATAGGGTTTGAGAATGTCAAGCATATTTGTCAGGTATATATGAAATTAGTATGAAACTAGATACTATTATGTACCTGGATATGCATATGTGTTAAATAATCTGTCATTGTCATAAATAGGGACGAAATGTCATGCTATTGCTTCAACAAAATAAATGGTATTTGTGTAATTTTCCTAAACATTCATAAATCTAAATTCTCCAACCAAGCTGTCAAATGCAGTTCTATTGTTTTATGTTAGGCCTAAGTCTCCTAATTGGACTGTTTAATTGTATTGCTTGCATTGGGTTTTATCTTCACAAACATTTACAATGTAGGTCTGTCAATGCAGCTTAATAGCTCAAAGGTGCCATATAACTGACACCCCTACTTCAAAGGCAGATGGTGCCCAACAATTGTTTATTTTTTAAATGCTTAAACCATTCACACCTCATTTCATTGATGTGGGTAAAATTAGAATTACTTCACACCTTTGCAGCATTGCAAGCATTTATCCAGTAATTATCTTAAGTTGTACATTTGACAAATGTATCCCCTAAATTTAAGTCACTTATGGTTTGGATATATCTTTTCAATAATGACAAAAATATTACTGTTTATAAATAAAACACAATTATTTCAAATCTTAGTATTTAATTAAATTTAGTAACGTCACATTGATTGTTCTAATTTTGGGAGAACTTCTCACTGTAACCATAACAAATAGGTTGAACAAAGATGGGTTCCAGCACCTGAGCAATGAAATTGTCATCAACATGATCAAGAAGAAAGGCTGTATACTGTGCATCACCATCATCTGATAGAGGGAAATAATCTTCATTGACAATGTAATTGTGTTCATCAACACCAGTATGATAGAGCCTCCAAGAAGAACAGACTGGGCCAAGAAGATTCACCTGACTCACATCCAAGGAGGACCTTATGTATTCATGTGAAAGATGGAAGGGCAATGGACCAAACCAATGACCACCCTACATCTCAAACTGTGTCTTCACATACTAATTAGACCACTATGAATAGCAAGATCTCCATCATAAGCACAATGACTCGTGTATTACATTGAGTTCAAATGAGCCAGCTTGTGACAACAAAGAATCTAATTCACTGAACTCTAAATTGTTCCATCTTTATGAACTTAAAACCAATCATAGACTCTGATTTAGACATTACATTTTTATTAATGCACAATATATATGAAATTTTTGTCTCATCATAGATAACAATCTATAATGTCCTATCAATAATTTCTATTATACAAGGGGCATGTCATGTATTAATATCTTAGTTTATAGATCATGTCTCAGAGTTACTTGAATGTTAATTGAGTTCTTGTTTGTTGTATATTCCATTGGCTTGCCAGTGCACCTGCATCATTTGCATATTTAATGAGGGTGCAACTTGCCCCCTACAATCCATTGTTGGAATTGACTGTATATAGCAAGGTCAGGCTGCACCACAGTCAGTTTGGGTGTTTCCACCACAATAAACACTTCTCTCAACCTATTCCGCTGGATTTGACTCTATTCTGTTCTCCATACACAACAGTATCATTGAGCATAATTTCTGATTGGTGACATTTATTTTATTGTACTTACTTCATTTGCATTGTTTTTATTATGAGTCAATATACGATATAATAAACTGTTTACATGAAATGCTTGTTTTTTTTGTCTGATTATGAAAAATATTACTGCAATATTGACATATAATCTTGAGAAAATATGATTAGCAATATTGATATAATATTAAAAATTCCAAATTATGAACATTTAAAAAGATATTTTGTCAATCATATTCAATAACAGTAAATTGATATTACTGGAAACATTATAAAACATGTTTCTAAGGTTTATATGTGCATTATAGAATATCGTGACCATGCCAATTAATAACATGATGGCTAACATTGGTATGCCCTTAATGAAACCTTATGAAAAATATTAGAAAATAATGTTTTGCTACTCTTTTTCGAACCTTATGAACACCTCAGGAGAACCTTAGAAATTAATATCTGTAGTAACATTGTGGAGATAATGTGAACACAAGACTGAAAATATTAAACCAAAATGTCAACATCAGTCTACATTTTATCATTATATGAAGATTTCAAGTGGGAAATTATTTACGGCGTGGTAGCGCTTCGATTCGCAATTGTGTTTACAAGCGCCATCACGCCAAACAGACTAAAAATCAGACTGAAGTTTTTCCGAACTTTTCACTTGTTTTTCTTGCGTCCTGCCTTCGCCATTGCATGCCACGGCACCCTTGCGTCGTTCTAGTCATTGTACTCTCATTGGCGGCGTCTACGACTTCATTCTGTGGCGTTATCCCACAATTAAGTTGTCCAACCATGTGTGTTCCTGCAGCAATCTCCAACTTGCAACTGTCAACAAACCAATCTATAATCGTTGGTGCAAAGGTCAGTACTTGTTGCCTTTGGGCATAGTATTTTTTTTCGTCAGGGGTTGGCGATCTACGTATCCGTACCCTGAATATGAAAGGACGAGCTGGTATTTTTCCTGTCTCTAGTATATTTCAGGTTCTGGTTTACTTGCCACCATTGTGCACTAGCCCTGCTGTTGCCCTTCAATGCGGGCCTGGTTTATTTTGGGCATAGTTGTTTCGCCAGGTTTTGGCGATGTACCTCTTTGTACCCTGAATATGCAAGGGGACGAGCTGGTATTTTTCCGGTCTCTAGTATATTTCAGGTTTTAGTTTACTTGCCATCATTGTGCACTCGTTATGTTGTTGCCCTTCAATGTGGGCCTTTTTTATGTTTGGCAGATGTTTTTTGCCGGGGTTAGGGATCTACATCTCCGTATTCTGAATATGCAAGGACGAGCTGGTATTTTTCTAGTCTCTAGTATATTTCAGGTTCTGCTTTGCGACGACGATTTGGTTGTCCCTGTTTATGTTTCTGCTGCTCGCAGTTAGGTGCCTGCCTTTATACCTACACCTGTATGTTGGTTTTGAATCTTGCCTTTTCTGTGCCGTTTTTCTGTGTGTTGCAGATGCCCCCCCCCTCCCCCCACCAGATGTGGGAGACCCATGAAGCGGCCTCACCGGTACCACTCCACAGACTTGGAACGGTTAACTGCCCCAGCTCGTTCGGCCACCAGATCCGCCCGTTCGGTCGATCCAACCACCAGACTTTGTCCGTCCCCACCACCACCGCAGGATGTCCCACAGCCGCAACAGGATGTCTCGGCTCCGCAAGCCTGCCAACACCTCGACCAGGCAAGGTTGTCTACACTTTGCTCTGAGGTCACCCAAAGTGTGTTGACCAACCTTGCTAGCTGGTGAATTTAGCCCGCTGCCCCCTCGCCAACAGTGCCACCACCTCCTGCACCCCTGCCGAATGTCTCCATTGCTGACCACCCCCGGCACGATCTTAACCTCAGGCTCCTCCATGCTGGTCAGTCCTTCTCAAACCCTGAGGCTAGTGACCAACCTGCTTTCCGTCCTATGACCCTCCATTTGGGTGCCACCATAGCCCCAAAAATAAAGTCTAGGATTTGGGCTGGAGAATTTGTCGAGCTCACCTCGTTGGGCCCATCAACCACCGAGCCACCCCTCTCCATCACGGTTGGTAACGGCCAATCCCAACAAACACTGGCCATATCTTTCCACTCGAGGCCCACCCAAATCCAGAATATTTTCGAGTGGACTGATCTTTTCATCACATTTGCTGCAGTATTCTCTGAGCATCACCCACATCAGGCCCCAACATTGTTCAAGTACTGTAATGTCATTCGCAGCCTGTCACGCAGGTGCCCCCTCCAATGGTGGCTGTTTTATGACTCCCAATTTCGCCGCCTCAAAGCTCAGGACCCATTCATGTGTGCAATCCACCAGGAACTATACCTGTACTGCCTGAGTCTTTGCAACCTAGCCCCAATGCCAGCGAAGCCAACTCGCGCAGTAAACCCATGCGGAGGAGCCCCAAAGGCGTTTGCTGGCAACAGTGGAATGACGGCAACTGCGACAAAGAAAACTGCCGATTCCGCCACCTTATCTGGCAGGCCACCTCCGGTACCTCTGGAAAAGGTGCCCCTCAGCCCTCGGCCCGCCATCATGCCCCGCACTGTTCCAACCATCCAGGCAGCCAAAACAGCCATTAACTACGGAGGATTTCCCGCAACACAAATTGAGATTGGCTGCTCGCATTCTCTGGTTTTCCAGCACTATCCACTGTTTGCCCACTTCCCGTTCATAGCCATCTCCGTCCACTATCAAGTCCAGCCATTAGGCTCCCCTGTTTTCTCTTCTTTATTTTTCATGGGTTGTCAGCAGGGCCTGGGCCCAAACCTTCCCGCCAATCACAATTATCGGTGCTGAGCCCCTCTTAAGTGCTGCTAGTCTAGGCTGGGCCAACCTCTGTGCTGTCAGCAGGCGCTGGGCCAGAGTTATATTCCAGCGGCACCTTCTTTTCTCCCCCCAATTTTGCAGGAGGCTGTCAGCTGGTGCTGAGTCTCCCCTTGCCTTTCTTCTGTCTGCTGGCTGCACCTGTCAGGTGGGGTGTTCTGCTCGAACTGTGGCCGGTTAACTTCCCCCACCTTTTGACTGACACATAAATTCAAGTATTATCACTGTCAGTTACCACCTGATGCCATCCTTCGTCATTGCAATAAATGACAATTCCAACCTGACTTTGTTGTCAGTCAAAACTGAGTTCTCCGCACAGTGGCTAACCTTTACATACATTTTTTGTAAGGCCATAGTGACATGAAATTGTTTGCAGGGTAAAGGTGCCCAGGAGAAGGCCTGATTGGTTGATTGAAGGTAGCAGATATAAGAGGAGATGCTTGTAGATGTTTTAGGCAACACAGGCTACTTTCGAGTCATGCAAATCAGGTCATCCTGGGCAGCTGAGTGTTCCCAGTCTTTGTGGAATGTGCAACGTAATCTGCCATTTCAATTAAAATCAGTTGGCTGATGCCTGTGGCCAGACTTACCACTTGGTCACCCAACCCACTTCACTGAAGAAATACCATCGAACAATCAATAAATAAAGGTCACAGTCTTCATATGGCTATATACCAGAAAAGTGAACCATGTGGTAGATGTTAGCGGTGTGGCATTTTCCCGTCAGTAGCTGTGCATGGGAGCTGACACAGCGACCTTTGCCCTGAATGGCCGTGAGGTTATTTATCCTTTCTTATTGCACAATCGAGTAGACCTTAGAAATCACTACCATATTGAAAATGGCGTAATATTGCATCATAAACTGGCGTCTTATTGGCTTAAACACTGATATTATCCACCAGAGGACAGCACCTGCAAGTTTATCCTTCCAGTTGCAATCCTTGGAAATATCAACCCGTTGGTGCCCCAACAGGCTTTTGGCGGGAAACTACAAGTGGTAAAACCCTTCTGTAGCCTCAACATCTAGGCACTTCCAGCATTTTGATGCCACCGCACCTGCCACAACTTTTAACACTCCATCTCAAAATTTTGCTTAATAGCCAACTCAAGACATTTGTCACCTGTTCCAAGTCACCCCATTAGCTTCACCAGACTTCCAGGACCACCAGGAGTCACTCGACAACCACGATCAGAAGCAGAATTTCTCTGAAACTTTATCTTTCTCTCGCCCTGTGCTCCCACTGGGCCCAAATGTAAACACACATGTCGCCGCCAGTTGGCTTGATCATTGGACACAGTATCGTCCACTGCCCCCTCTATCACCTAGCTCCAAATACCACTGGCCCTTCACTGGCACACAGACTAAATCTATCTAGAATTTTAGGCCAGATTTACCTGCACGGTGAGTTAGGAGTACGAGTTTGTTCCTGGTCCTACACCCTGCCCCATCGCTTGGTGCAACATGCCAGACCTTATTTCGTTATAATTGACCTTGGTACTAATGATCTTGCCTCCAATGCTGACCCACTCCAGGTGGCCACCAAGCTCATTGAATTGGCTGATATTTTACACTGTCACTATCATGTCACACAGGTCATGATTTACTCAGTGTTCAAACGCGATCACCCCCTCCAGGGCATAACAACAGAACAGTTTGCAACTACTGCATACCAGCTCAACAATTATATCAAAACCTTTGCTCAGACAGACCCCCACATCACTTATTATGTGCATAAAGGATTCTGGTCCGAGCCCACCCAAATATGGTCCTGAGATGGCATCCACCCCATTTGCTCCACTGGCCGCAAGCGCTACATGAAGTCCTTTATATTTTTTTATTTGCTCTTCCTTTTCCATATATTTACACACCACCCTTATACTAACAACTCTCACAACTTACTGGTATTATGCTCCATTCCTTACCTATCTTAATCCACTCAATTTTCCTAGTCTGGAATTATGCTAGCTTACCTATCTGGTATCATGATCCACTTCACCCTTCACGCATATTCTGGTATTATGCTCCAATTTTACACATGTGGTATTATGCTCCAGTTGACCTATCTGGCATTTTGCTCCAGTTCAATTTTTATTTCCACTTTTACCTTCTTGGTATATCTTTTCCTTTTCCTATCTGGTATTATGCTCCAGTTTACCTCTGGTATTATGCTCCACTGTACCTGTCTGGCATATACTGTATTATGCTCCAGTTTTACACTGCTTATCTTTAATCAGTTCCTTTCTGGTATTCCGCACCAGCTGTCTACTTCACTCACTGGTATTATGCACCTGTTAACCTACTGGTATTATGCACCGTACTCACTATCATTATTTCATTATTTCAATATTATCAATGCTAACCCACTTATATACCAACCTAACATTTATTATTGCTTGCTCTGATTCTATTACGCACCATACCCAATTGTTCCCACTGTGCTCACACCACCTTACACCTCTATTACTTTCAGGCACCATGCCACGCACACAACACCATGCGGCTTCACCACCGTCCCCAGCCGCGGCAAACGAGGACCAAACCAGCCAGGCTGCATTCCAGAACACCATCACCCCCAAGAATCCTACGTAACTGCTCCCATTCACCCATACACAACAGATCACAGCAAAGATCACCATCCCCGGTAGCGGATCAAACCAACCGCTCATGCGATGCACCAACCACAGCCCATTGCTACCCACAGCCGGCTCCAGGGATGCCAACACCCACCAACCAACCTGATGCGACCGCTTTTGGTGTGGTCATCAAGTCATTAAACAGTGCGCAAGAACTGTTCCTGCAACAACAGCTCTGCATAACATTCAGACCAGCATTACAGGACACAAAACCCTAGGGGACACCCAGCCACTTTTGCAGACCATGTTGGTGCTTGCCAAACAAATACTTCTTCAACCCAACATATGCCAATCACACTAGATGCCACGACTACCCCAAACGGTGATTTTGGTGGTGGATTAGGGCTTTACGTCCTGTATTTCTGCACCTGATGGGCTATGTGTGTGTGTGTGTGTTATTGTTTAATGCCTCATCAGCACCTGAGTGGGCTATGTAGAGGCTCTCTAGGGTAAGATTGATTATCTATATTTGGTAGTAGAAATCAGAAGCATGTAAAAAAGCTATAATTGTCTGCGTTGGATAGCTGGAGCAGCTTGTGCAATACGCACTGTCCTGTTTTAGCCACTGGGGATAGAGGACTTCACCCCAAGTGTTTCCACGCCGCGTGGAGGCCCAGGACCTTCGAGGGCTCACCTGATGGGCTAATTAGGACAGGTAGGGACCATGGCAATGAGACGAAGGATGAAACAGCCATCCAACATAGGCTCAACATTGCCATCTACGCGGAGCACTACCCACAACAATTGGCCCAATCCTCACATATGCCCAACATGTGAAAGACCTCATGGCGAACAGTGCCAATTGGCACGATGCCCAATTCAGGATTGACTGAGTCCACCTATGCAGCTGGGAAGTCCACCAAGATCTGGAATTGTGGGCATTTCGGCAGCCCATGCAGTAGCTATGAGAACAAGCTTTTTCGTCAAGCCATCGACAAACCAAGAAACAAGCGCTTCAATGACGAACACCCCCCACTGGGTTACTGCTTTGCCTACCATGCCAAGAACCAGTGATGCAATTCACCAAGATGTACCTTTAAGCCAGAGCCCACATCCAGCTAGTCTTCATGCAGACGCAATGGCAGCCAAGCTCGCGACACCCGTGATAGCTGAACGGCTGAACGAGCTGCTGGTTGGTTACCCACACAGGGATTTCATCATCGACGGCATCATCAATGGTTTCAAACTTCATATCGAAGGGCCTCAAATATCACTTAATTTCAAAAATTCATCATCAGCCCATCACAATCCAGAGAGAAATTACTACACAAACTCCAGCTTCATTGTATCGCTGGCCCCTTTCAGCAGCCCCCTCTTCCCCACTTAAAAATGTCCCCCTTGCATTGAGGGAAAAGTCCAACCCCGGCAAATTCTGCCTGCTCCACAATTTGTCTTATCCATATGACCAAACTTCTGTCAATTACAATACACCCCAGCAACACACCGTCCAGTATCAATATATACAAGACGCCAGCTATCACATACAGTGACATGCCCCGGTCCACCCTTCACAATACAACCTGCTTGGATTTCACCATAATCGCCAACAGTGCCTTTCATACCTTAACACATTCATGTATATGTAACCTTCCATTGGCATCCCCACCGCCAATCACAAAACAGAGGGCCCCACCAACCTCATTACCTTCCTAGGAATCCAGCTGGACTCAAATCTCTATGGACATACACCACCAATGTCCGCCAACTTGCAAGACGGAACACCACCACACTCCGGGACCTCAAATCCCACACTCCGGGACCTCAAATCTGTTATTGGGCAGCAACTTCGGTCATACCATCTGGCGGAGCCTTTCTCCGCAGGCTCCACAACCTCATTATGGGGAAACTCAAACCAAATCAACATATCCAGATCAACAGTGCTGCCAAACTTGACCTCCAAATGTGGACCGACTTCTTGACCAACCACAACGGATGCACCATCATACGCCCTCTCTCTGTCATCAACTCTACCCAAATTATGCTGTGTGCCCAGTCATTGCAATACAAAACTACATCACTATATGGGGTAACAGCCCAGGCCCTCTCTTCCTCAACCGAGCACTGGTTACCAGAACCCAATTCGCTGCGATCCTCAAGCTACTGCCACCATGTCATCGCTCCAGGCACACTGCTACAACAACCTCTCCTTCCAGGTGGGCAGATCGAGCCACACGGATGGCCAACCTGACCAAATCATGCGAGCCGCTGGCCGATAGAAAAGCATGGCGTACCAGCGCTACATCTGGCCAAATAATTAGACATCCTGCAACAGTTTGGCACTTGCCAACTAAGCTTCACACTGCAACAGTTTGGTGCTTGCCAAAACTTCATCCTGCAACAATCTTAGTACTTGTCAACTGAACTTCACCATGCGGTGTTTGCCAACAGGACTTCAACTGGCAGCAGTTTGCAAACTGCGACAAGCCTCTCCCACAGACCAAAGATAGAGAGAGCGAGACACTGACATTTTGGGATGAACTACCTGTCTAGCATCTCATTCTGGGGATATTCACATCCCAAAAATGTGTGACTTCCCATGTATTAACTTTATTCCATTTGTCTAAACCAAGACTTTTACTAAGTGCCTTTTGTTCGTAGCCTTTGTTTTCATACTCCTGATCACTTTGTACCTGTACAGCTAGTCATGTTATTCAAGCATCTTAGTTCCTAGTCACGTCATTTAACTTGCTTATCCCAACTATTGTGTACTACACTTCTTAATTAGTTATTCAAGATTTCTTGTCATGTCATTAACATGCCATACCAATTATCTGTACTACATTTTATTACTTTATCAACTTAAAAAATTCAGTTGCAGTCCTCAGAAATAAGGCCATTCAGGGCAAAGGTCGCAGTGCCAGCTCCACGGCGATCTTTGTTGGCGGGAAAATGGCAGTGTGGCAAACTCACAACTTCTGCAAATTCTGAGATCTGTAAGCCAAAGGGTGGATTGTCATCATACTCATCAGGCACGGAGCAATCACTAAATATTTCTCTGACATCTCAGGACTCAAACTGCAATAATTACTGCTAGAGAAATGCACTTCAAGCTCAACATCAATTCTAATGTTGTTGCCAGTAACAAATGGGAGTCATTACATTTATAGAACGGCAATATATATTAGAGATACCAGCTCGCACAAGTTTGGCAACAACTGCTTGTGGTCCAATGAAATCATTATTATTGGCGTTCAGTCACTAGTAATAAATAATTCATTAACAAACTGCCAGGTTTGTTCTCACAAATTTCCCCAAGAGCTAAGAAGATACAATGTTGCAGATGACTCGCGTTTAATTGCAAAAAAAACAACAAAAGTCAAAAAACTCTTGAAACAGAAAGTGTCAGTATAACGTTTTATTACTCACGATAACATTTCACATATTCCCGTTCAGTCAAATATCAAAGGACATCAATTTGAAACTGAAATAAGTGAACACGCTATTTATAAGCTGTGTGTGAAAAGGCGGAATGATTCTTTTTTTTTTCAATATGAAGAAAATGATACTCAGTAAGATGTTGCTGAGAAATGGCACCTCCTCTTTCTTGCTAAATGAAATGCTACAGAGACAAAACAAACTTAAAAGTTACAGCTTCATTGCACAGACATCGCATCGCATACGCTCATTCAGTGAAATTCATCATGGCCACCAAGTGAAAATTGAAAAAAAAAAGGAACAACACATCATTAATATGCATGCTTTGGCTAAGCGTAATTTCAAACAGGGACTTTGATTTTTACATAAATGGGATCATCAATTTACAGAGGAGGTGGGAGGCACAGGCAATGGTGGGACACTTTACAATTTGAACATTCATAACACATCATGTTAAACACAACTAATGTAATTTAACTTCATATGAAAGAATAGCTGAATTTATGAATCAGTTATCTCTGGCAACGCACTGGACTCATCTTCCTAAGGGTAACCTTCCATATATATAAACCTATTTCAGGTTTAAATTTGGTCAATACCTGTACTTTGATCACCACATACAAAACATTCATATATATCCACAAATGAGAAAATAGTTAAAAGCATAATATTGCTCACAGGCAACATTGCACGACATGTTCACAAGAAAATTTGTAATTGTTTATGGTTAAAACTGTCACTGCCAGCACTTTGTTCAAAGGCAAGACGCATCCTAACATCTTCAATGAAATAACTACAGACTACCAGCCCACAGTCCTTCTAAAAGAGAATCAAACTAGAATGCACATGGGATGTGCAGAGCTCTGCCCATTGGAGCAGGAACACTTTGATCCCAAGTGAGATCCAAATCGCGGTATTTCCCGCCACTTTGCCGGCGGGTTGCATATTGGGACAAGAGGCGCATTTTGACTGTAAGCATGGACCTTTGAAGATCGTAAAGTCTGTACCATTGAACGATGATATTGACTTATATGGAGTGTGAAAACAGGTTACCTTGTTGATGGTGGTTGTATCCATTGCAACAAATTTCATTGGTCAGGAGTACTAGTAGTGGTGAGGCTATGTCACAGCGGGGTCAACTCATTCAAATATAACACGTGGGTATTTGCTGATTGGCTAGTTTTAAGGCATATTTCGACTTATTTGCTGGAGTTGCTGAGTTATTAAAACAAACGACCGCCAAATCAAATTGCAACCTCGCTGACAGTGGGCTTCCCCCGCAGGGGGATTCTTGTGATGACGTCATACGCACGACTCGCCTGATTGCACGAGACCTTGGCATGCAAATTGAAGGATCTAAGCCAACGCAGGCCAACGCAGAAAATACCAATTTTTAGGATAATGAAGCTACGAAACACGCCAAAAAGCAATACAAGGCTGTAAAATAACAATATCTACCTTAAAGCTATGCCATGTAGCGAAAGGTGGCTGCTAACTTCTGTTTTCATCTGGAATCCGATCGGCGATTTTGGCGGGAAAGGTGACATCACCCAGGAGGCGACATCACTCGTGAAATCAAGGTGATAAAAAATGCGCTCTCCCCTCCTGGGGCAGAGCTAATTAATGTAGTCTAGTATATACGAACAACTCAATTACAAAATACTTTTAACTAAAACTACAATGTACTAATTACTTAAAGAATTAATACTATGGTGAAAAAATATGTAGAAAATATCAAGGCCTTCTTATGCAATGTATGATTGAAGGCTACACTTTCTCATTTGTATATTTACAAACACCCACATTTCCAAATATTAGACATTGCAATGTTAGCCAGGGATAATATAAAATCAAGCAAAATGTAATAAAACCAAAGAGAAATTCCCTATGTTAATTAAGCAGATCTGTTTGTTATCACAATCAGAGCCATACATAGAGTATATTTTGGTAAAAGTTTATCAATAGAAATCGTTATGATGTAGTGCAACATTCGCATTGCCATTTATGAGGAAATATTCATTAAAATAGCCAGATCAATATTCAATAATATTTTACATGTATACATTTTGGTGATGATCATACATGTGGCCATGGTGCTCTCCTAACATAATACAGTCTATGGTAGGCTGGCATTGCAAGTTTCAGTCATCACGTTGTGCGCACTTTCCCTGGAACATAGTTCTTGTCAATCACTGGTTCCAGGAGGAACATATGCAGGCATCGCTCGTTCTGTGCCAGGGGGTGTCCAGCCACTCTGAAATCAACAACAAAGTTATGTTATAAACTGCAACAAACAAATTGGGAAACAACAATATATGAACACAAACCAAGGTGCAGTTGGTTTTGACAAATTCTGAGATTTAAAAAAAAATACATTTGTACATAACAAACAGGTCTCCCATGCAGTGTAGATCTATTGTGCAATTTGCAAAACAGGTCAACACAATTGGAATCAATTAACAGCTGGCATAGTTATCTGCAATACTTAATGAACTTGTCATGTTTTGACCACTGATGCAATGATACATCCATGGCTGTTACATCCATAATGCTTACTAAAAAGCACCTTGAGTTGTCCATTTATATATTTAACCATGTTAAAAAAATATTCTGTTTTCACCACAATTTCCTTCATTTTTTTTAACCTATAATGTAATTATATTCCCACTTCTTCCTTAAAAGTTACTCTTTAAACCGTGTGAATTATATAAATTTGTTAAATATTAGTGACGGACAACACATGAAATATTTCTTTAAAGTATGTCAATTTTAAAAGCAAGGTTTCTACTGATTGGTGTTTAAAGAGGTTGATGATGTTTGGTAAATTAAGGCAAAAAAAGGTAGCCTCAACTCAAACACAGGCATCGACATTTCAGGGGCCTAAATCTTAAATAAATTTGTTAGATTTTTTGACAGCCATGTAAAATAGATATATGTAGATCACACATGAAAAGTCCTCAATACTTACTTGTTGACAAATTGTTCTAAACCCTTTCTTCTATCTTCTATGAAATCATCATCAAATATCCCTTCGTCACTACGAAATGGTAGCTGCCTTCCCCAAGCCTTTCCAGGTAATGGAGGTACAACAATCTGAAAAGCAAGTATCAATTGGAGACAAACACCACAAACTTAAATTTGCAATTTGAAAATAATGACATCAATTTTTCTTCTACACTCTGCGAGTCATGAAAAGTGAAAAACACAATTTTTAATGGCGAAATACAAAATAAAAATTTTCAACACACCTTGCTGTCCCGTTCTAACTCTCCTTTCAACCAATCAAAGTCGCTGTATCGTCGTCGCACACTGCATTCCTTAACTTTGAAAACTGGCAGATTTGTCTGAAAGCAGAAATTTTCATCATGATGGAAACTCATAAACATTTATGAAGAACACAACATCACTCAACAAGTTCAAGTTTTTTATTTATCATATAAGATCGAAGATTACAAAAAACATTTTGTTGTATGATTCACATATATGACAGGAGATCCGGCAAGGCATCTTTCTTATGCCGCTCATGCAGGACCACTCTGAAAATTACATTAAAATTATTATGGTGAAATATGGATTATTTTAATGTTACAAAATTTTTCTTTTTCTAGATTTACATAATGAAAAATGTGTGTACCATCAGCAATTAATGTCTACAAGAAACAGTATTTTAGAGATATGTAAGATTTAGAATTCCTTTCACAAACATAAACACATGGCTAAACGCAACTGACTGCCACTGAATCTATGGAGGTGGCAACTGTAACCACAAAGTATTGTTTACAATATGTTAATCAAAATTTCAAAGATAAAATAACAGCCCATAGTCTAGATGGCTTCAAAGCATAGAGTAGAAGACATTTTATTGATTCTTACGATGAAATTTGCCTTATCAAAAATTGCTACATATGTGATCATGATTGCTCCACTGAAAGGTCCTTGCCAAAAATGTCACTAACTTATAATATCTATGTATATAGAAGAACTGCTTTTTTTGACGAATAAAATGCTCCATATGGACCTTAGGCCGACTGTTTCTGAATATTGTTTAAAAACGTTGGGTCGGTAGGTCGGGGATTTTTAAAAAAAATTTTTTTATATTTTCTCTAAGAATCAAGGTACAAAAGCAAATAATTGGGTGTCAAATGTCCATTTTTTGATGCCTTAAAAACTTCAGGTCAGGCCTCATGAGTCAGGTAAAAAAAAATAAAATTTCAGCCTTAGATGCAGCATTGGGAGTAATGTTCACGTTATTACTAGACACTTGAACATTCTTTAAAATTGCTGTGATGTAGATATATATATATATAGCTATCTCAGATCGTAAACAATCAATGAAGCCTACACTATGACCTGAGATAATGAGATTCCACAATTGATTGGTTTTAAAAACAGCAATTGCAAACCTCGTACAGGGTTCTGCTGTTGATTATATCATAGAAATTAATAGAATGATGGCAACTTCATAGTGCTGTTTTACTTCGATAATGTGAATTTCATATGAACCAAATAACTTTACATGCCAGAATTTCCCATCCAGTGAAACTATGCTGTAGTGGAATTAACATGTACAATAAATAATTTGTTACAGTGCATTAACCGATTCCCAAACTTAAGTCAGTCACATCTGATGAACTTTTTCCTGATTTAGAAATCAAACATTTCAATGTAACGACAGAAGTTTAGTGAGGAGTGTACTGTAGGAAGATCAGTTATCATTATCAAGGCATTACTTGAGTTGTTACTGAACACATCATGTGACAATTGGTCATTGTCACTCCATTCCTGAAAGTCACAGTATACAAGAGATCGTCTTTTATTTCTTTGTCCCATATAAATGATTACTCACGAGTCATAAATTACACTTGTCAGCTAAAAGAGAGCTGTATGAAGCTGTCAATCCTTTATATTGCTTAAATATAACATTATTACCTGACAGCGCTTTCAGTGACAGCCAAATATACTTGTTACACACAGTATTACATCGACTACATTGACAGTGAACCACCGAGAAGGGGGTGTGTTTCGCTCATAAAACAGGAACCCAACAATCAACTTGCATACCCTCATTCGCACTTCATAGTCGGTGTATCTCTTCTTTCCTACACCATGTGTTTGAGAATTTATCACATCTATCTCTAGGAAATTGGCTGGAGGCGCATAGGCATCATCTAGCGTCTGTTTTTTGGGTTGAATACGAGCAGTCGCCGTTACCGTTTGCCCAGACATTTCTCCAACTTGTATTCCGGCTGTCTCATGAGAGAAATACGCGTCCCTCGTAAGTTTTGAAATAAATGGTAAGTTTTCGGAAGGTGGCAGCACCGGCTGGGACGATTGAAACGACCTCAGGCGGAATGTTCAGGAAAATATTAAGAGCATTCCCCTTTCCTTGTAATAAGAGTTCAAATTACGTCGTAAACTTAACTTATAATTTGTAATGATAGAAATGAATCATTACAGCTGACAAAGATCTATTTTTTAAATACCTTGCAAAACAGCATGACTTTATCAAAATACTGTTCTTATTGTGATAAAAGAGAGTCCAAGAAATGCAGTTATAGACCACACATATACCTCACATCAATTATGGACATGGATTAAAAGTGCTGACTCTAATTAGTCTGGTCCCCTGATATGTAGCGGTGGAGTCGGGAACCAGGCTAACTCTAATGTCAGTGTGTTGATTACTCATGTAATTAATGGCATGGGGAGTGTTAAACTGCTCACCATCAAAGATAAGGGCTGTAATTCAATACTTGGGAGTAAAAGCAGCAAATTTGATATTAACTAAAAGTTTATCTAAACTGAAACAAATTCGGAAGAATTCCATTTATAAAAGGTACTGAAAGCAGACACAGTTCCCAGCACATGGGGACTCTGCATGAGTTATTTTGTGATTTATATCCCTACACTAAAATTATTACGTCACAAAAGCGTCCATAAAACCAATCCAACGCACCGAATGGTTGTCTTGTTTTTTGGTTCATGTTCTTTTTTGTCTTTTTTTGTTTATCAACCTTTTTTTATCCATTCATAAAGACTATATATCTCTAAGACAGTCATATGTACATAGTCAATGACTATAGAGTTCCCCCTACAATGGGACTATTTCTATAATTTGACTTATATTGTGACTATTGTGATTCAAATTGCCAATAGTCATCTTTGTTACTCATTTAGCTTTATTAGCATATTTTAATCCATTCATATAGACTATAAGACAGTCACGTTTATAGTCAAGGACTACAGTTCCATGCACAAGGGAACTATGTCTGTAATTTGTCCCTATACTACAGTAACTCAAATAGCCAATAGTCATCAGTGGTACTGATGTAGCTTCTTTAGCAAGACTTAAGTCCATTCATATAGACAGTCATAATTATAGTCAATATGACTACAGTTCCCTGCACAAGGGGACTGTATAATAATTTGTCTTGTACTGTGACTAAAGTAACTCAAACAGTCAATAGTCGCCTGTGGTACTCATGTAGCTTTATTGGCAAGACTTTAGTCCATTCATATAGACTGTAAGACAGTCATGATTATAGTCAGTGACTACAGTTCCCTGCCCAAGGGGACTGTATCATCAATTTGTCTTATACTGTGACTACAGTAACTAGTCATAGTAGCCAATAGCCATCAGTGGTACTCATGTAGCTTCTTTATCAAGACTTAAGTCCATTAATATAGACAGTCATAATTATAGTCAGTGACTACAGGTCCCTACAAAAGGGAACTATGTTTTTAATTTGCTAAGAAATACTTTCAATTTATTTCTTGGGCAAGAAAAAGTAATTATTAATGAAGTTTGATATATAAATATATATCATAAATATTCATATTAATTTACAACGCAGTATCCAGCTGCTCAATAGCCTTTTTCCACATAACAGAAAGTATGGGCCAATCTGTACGAGTCCATTAGCACTTGTAAATCCATAGCTGGCATGCCTCTCCGCATCAACATTCTGAACAGACAGTCATGTTTCACAACCACACTGCATATAGTATCGTACACTCTCCTTGATTAAGAGCAAGCACATGGTAGATCCACTGCTTGGCTTATATGCAAACTGAAGGGACGACGTCCTTAAGAAGCTAGTGTTCCGCTGCAAAATTATGTAATCCAGGACCAATAGCATTAAAGAGAGAAATTCTCCTGTAGTTTGTGTCTGAACATAAATCACCAATCAAATCCTTGGGTATAGAAGATAATATTGTTCCTAACAACAGAAACTTCGGCTGATGTCCATGTACTAAACTAGCTTTGAAAAGTTTGGAGCAATTCTAATATAACAACCTCCCTCCAGCTTTCATTGAATTAAAACCAATATCACCATCAGATTTGTCTTTTTTAAGCTTTTTAATAAAAAGTAGTACATCTTCAGGGCTGGTATTTTGTTCTATATCAGTTGTTCCATCTGCAAATCAATGTACTCATACAAGTCATCCATCTGTGCAAGATCAGTAATATGTTGCTGATATACTGTATGGCCATTGACATTGGGCACTGATATCTTCTTAGGCTTAACCTTTTTGAACTCAGTGAAGAAGTCCCTGGAATTGTCTGATGTAATTGATACTGCCATCTGTTGGTACCTGGTATTTTTTTCATTTCTTTTCAATCAACTAACAGCATACATGTACTGCCTTCTAGCCAGTTTCATCAAGTCGTAAATAATTCCAGCTCGAGGCTCCTGCATGAACCCACACCTGGTGCCACCATTGATTGTCCTCTTGGAAAGGTTTCACATGCTCCATCCAGCCAGGATGCATTATTTCTGTACATGTTTTGAGTTGCCAGAGCAAACACTTCTAGGCAGTTGTGCAATCAGATGGTAGATGGAACGAATGATTTTCCATACCTGCTCGTGTGATGAGCAATTGATCATGGTCGTTGACCTGATCTCAGATATGTATAGTATTGGTAAAGAGGATGGTCATTGTCATTCAATATCTTGTTCACATACTTCATAGTTCAATCTTCATAATCCAGCCATATAGTGATTTTACAGAGTTTGTGTGTGCCTTTCATGCTTTAAAATACAAAACCATGTTGTGTAACACTTCTGTAGAACAAAGTCAAAGATACCTTTATTTAAACAGGGTAATTTCATTCAGTTGTACACTGTTTTTCAATGAAGCCCTGACTATTAACAATAAACAAGTAATGATATAAATAAATGTATATGTTAAAAGAGTATGTACATATGACGTTATAGAAGTTAAAATTAGCGAGATTAAGACCATAATAAAAAAAATGAGATAAAACAAAGTTAAAATCAAATAGATCTGGCATGTAAAATACAATGTACACTTTTTTGTTTAAAAGAACTGAGACTACACTTGGAATTTCATTCCATGTTTTGGCTCCTTTATACAGAAAAGATGACTGACCTCTGTTGCTTTTAAATTTGGGATCTATAAATTATTAGTTTGTGGACAGAGAACAGAGAAAGTATCTTGCAATCAACTTTGATGATACAAGGTATTTGTAAGTGGATTCTTTGTATTGCATGTTTATACAGGTGGTTCACATTTTCAGTAAAATTCAGTTGACTGATTAGAATAATAATACAGTGAATAGCATTAACAAACATAACATCAGGATTAATTCTGACAAATAGACAAAGTGCTCAATGTGCTCAATCACATTAATACTGATTATAGTTGCAGCCAAATTAATTTTATTGAAAAGTGAATGTTACATGAAAATTATTTGTCTGAGCATTGAAATTGTTTTGGACTAGAGATCAGATGGACACTAACTACAGTTAGTTCTGTGTAAAATCAAACAAAACTCGTTTTCACACTATCTCTGTTAAGAGTGCGGATGGTTAACCACTGGCGTTCTAGGTCTTCACCAACAGTGTTATACAACCCAAGGACTTTCAAGGGAGAGAATATATAGGAATTGTCAGCCTAATAACTCACTAACTTCATTGTTCAAGATATGTTTTCCTTATAAGAAACAGATTAGATACACTAAAAGGTGTGTCTAGTACATGATTTTGGCCACTATAATTGTTTCTTAAGGTGGAGCCAAAAGATAATTCAGTTGATGGAAACTGATAAGAAATTATCTATGATCACCCTGTAAAGTTCAACCCCCCCCCCCCCTCAATTTAGAGTGGTATTATTCCTACATCTCTGTCTTTCCTCTCGGGCCTTCGTCTACTAGAATGCTAGGCGATTCGGCCTTCGGCCAGTTCGGTCCCGGTTCTGTCCATTCGTTCTCCGGCGGGTTCGGCCGGCCACCAAATAATACTATATCTGCCCTTATCATCCCCCCCCCCCCCCCGTCGCCGCTAAGAAATAGATTATCTTGATAACTAATCATGATAGAATGATGATATTTCCACCTTTTGTTCGCGGTAACAACCCTTTTAAAACAAAGCACTTTTTTTCTGCAATTTTATTTAAAGCACTGCATTCACACAATGTCCAATTAAAAAAATATTAAATGACAAAGCAATATATAATAAATACTTTAACAACTGTAAATATATGAATATTACAATTGAGTCACATGGAATTTAGAGATTTCTTTGAGCAATTCCATGGCCGTCATGTCCAGTAAAAAACCTATTCCTTTCATTGAAGATTGCACTTAAATATCAATAATTGCCAAAAAACAGATTCCTCTCAATTAGGATTGCACTTAAGCATTAGCAATGGATAGTATTTCATACCAAACCGATTCCTATCATTGAAGATTAATCGCACTTAAACCAGAAAGCTGAAACGTCTCAATTACGCGGGCCGAATCGTCTCGTTTTGTGGTCGATTCGGCCCCCATACAAATAAATAGGGAGCCGAATGGACTCAGCTAAGAAGCCGAACCGACTCAGCTGGCAGGCCGAATGGTCTTGTTTTAGCAGGGCCGAACAGGCTCAAGGTCGAAACTGTCATGTAGACTGCATAAGCTGACCAATTTTGGTAATAAATGTTATAAAATGGTATAAGGTAATTAATGAACTACATCATATAGTAGCCAAACACTGAATTGAATGAACAATGTACAGCTGTCCATGGAACAGGACCCCTACAACCCAAGAGGTGGCAGCACCAAGCAAGAAGGAGGGATAGCCACCTACTGACAAACTCAATGGACAGATGGCCAGCCAAATGAAGACCCAGATGACCACACAACAGATTTATAAATAGAGAGATCTAAGGAACTGCTATTATTGTGATTAATATATATATGCATGTAGATATTTAGAAACAATGGACAAAAACCTGTATTAATTTGAAATATAAATGTAAGCAGAGTCCACATGAGCAAGGACACTGGAAAATGCATGAGTTATGAATATTATACAAAATAGGAATTAGATAAAGAACAAACAATCATGATGAGAGAGGAAAATAAGTAGAATTAACAAATTGATAAGAAAAAGAAGTTGGATGATGACATGAATAAAAACCACCAAGCATTAGCAAATAGAACACTATTTAGACAGGAATTTATGAACTATAGAAACACACTAGGCAGGCTATGGACTATGGAGAGCTACCTGACAAAACCTGAAGCCAAGTAAGGAATGGTTGTGGGGAATAGCTGAGACTCTAGCCTAGAGGGAGTGCTAAGCTAGCAGAGACATACTAGAATAGAGGGGAGGAGGGGCATCTAACACAGTCAGAAACTGGCACCAGGGTGTACCCCAGTATAGGAACCCTGGCCAGAGCCTGCATAAAAGCAGAGGCAATCTGATGGTTCTTGGTCAGAGCAATTTTTGTGGATCCTGAACCAGGTTGATCAGAGCAGACTGTGGAAGATTCAACACCTCGAAGTCAGCAAGTCATAGGGAGCCTGCAGTGCCTTCAGCCTAACTGAGTCCTGTCAAATCCTTTAGGATAAAGTAAGTGCAGTTTTCTTTTCAACTATAAGTCTGATAAGTTAGTGCATTTGGTGAATCAACATTGAGTTTGTTTAAAGTGTTTTGTCTTGGAAAGGAGTAGCAATAGGCTAGGTCCTTACCATAAATGTGTAAGGAACAATTAGTTTAGTGGCAACTTACGTCAATGAATTATTTCAAGAAGGTTTAGAGCACAAGAATTCTGAGACCTTGCTATAAACATATGGGGGACAATCTATATTGATACCTTTGTAATAGGAAATTATCTTAAGAGAGTATAGTTCGAGTGCTAAGGCTCTGTCGGTGTGTATGAGGAACATTAGTTGAACTCCTAAGAAAGTTTGGAGTATTGTTTCAGGAAGGTACGGCCTTGTCATACACATACGAAAGATAATTGTTGGCCAAACTGTTACAACCAGGTACATTGTTCTAAGAGAGTATGACTCTGGGAGATCAAGGCTTTGCCGTATGTTCATAGGGAATAATAAGTATATATCATTGATGGGAATAGGGCCTTGTTTCAAGAGAGTGCAGCCAACTACTGGGGCTCTGTTACATGTTTTTGGGGGAAAGACACTAGTGTATTTTTCACTCGTGCATTGTTATGAAATTCATGTATGTCTAATTGAAACCCGGGTATTTACTATTTTTAATATAAATTTCCCACTATACCAAATTATAAGGTGTAGACACTGTTTTAATTTATTATCAGCATCTCGAATATATATATAGCAGACTAACCTCCAATCATGTATGATTAAACCCAGGTGCTAATGACTTTTGGTCACTTGGTTAATGATGCATTTTTGGTGTGGCTATTAGGGGTGAGTGTGTGACTTTCTGGCCATAGAATCTACCATTAAGTGGGTGATCAACCATTTGGGGTATCAGATTTGAATGTATAAATGTCCAGAAACTGTACAATGAAAATGTGCTATTAATTAGTTTCTAGCTGAAGATAGCTAATTAGAGAGTAGGATTGATGGATCAGAGATCAATCATTGTATGTGTGTAGTGTATTAGATGTTTAAGAATTGTGTGTTGAATTTATGAAACCCAGTTAATGATTAGTTGAAGACAATGCGACCAAGATTCAAATTGATGGGATTTAACATCAATTTTGTAGGAATTTTGAACTTTAGAAATTGTATGGTTATCTTTGAAAATACATATTGAAAACTCATAACTAAGTTTGTTTCTCCATGTGTTTCAAAAACCACCATTGTAACTGCATATGAATAATGCAACAGAACCTCAAGAACAAGCAAGCAAGAATTATTACCCCAGTGCATGACTAGATAGAAGGAAGATTAAGGATATTTGCAAAGACCCTTGGCAGAGTTCGAAATCTGTGCAGTTACTATAACTAATGAGGGACACCTGCAAATAGACTGGTACAAATTGGATCTATTCATGCAGAAACAGGTTTCAAGGTATTGATACAGAGGCAACAGACAAAGTTCTGTGGCCTTCAGACTAGCCCGTAGCTAAGCTGAACAATTAAACTAGAACTACTAATTTATTATTGCTAAGTACCTGGACCAACATCTTGGTTCTAATCCTGAAATCAAGAGCACACCTAGACCGGTACAAGGACGACAGTAGTCTTATCACATGGTGGAGTTAATCCGGGCATTTAACAGCGTAAAGCAATAAGTTAAATTAAAGATCAAAATCTAGGTGTGCAGGCAACAGGAAAGGTACTATATGATAAAATGCAAAGTGTTTAAATTGAGAATAGACTGACGCTAGTAAGGGTGCCGGAGATAAGAGGGTTTAGATTAGGAATAGACTCACGCTGGCAAGAGCGCCAGAAATAACTAGCATACAAGCCACAAGGGCAAAATAATGAGCAACTAAATAAGAAAACCCCGGGAGAGAAATCAATCAGACAGGTCAGATAACTAAGTGAGAAGATAGAGGGTGACAGCTGAGCGATAGGTAGTAAGAATAGCTAGGCAAGGCGGTAGGGAAAACGCACACCGCACAGCAGGGGCAATTAAGGCCAAAGGAGAGTAAAACTAATTAGCAAGAAATAAGGCAGTCATAGAATAACTAAGAAAACACATTATAATTAAATAAATTTTCTTTTTCAAAGATAGATAAGGGAATTACCAGGTATGGAGAGTGCAATGGATATAACCACAGCCTCTGGGCCTTACATTACAGCGACATTACCTAGACAAAGAGACATTGAATATTTCACGTCAAACGACCTGAAAGAAGCGGAATTAGCGATAGCTAGTACATTTGGGGAAACTATAGCAAGTTGTTTCTCAGCGAGTGCCAACGCACATTGGAATGCAGTTGACACAAGCTTTATTCACCCAATACATAGAGTAATTTTTGAAAGAACATCACATAGAAAGATAGAGGCAGGGGAAGCAGCGAAGATACTAGCCACTGCTTATGCAGCCAAATTCATAAAGGGCCAAGATGTGAGGAAAGCTTTGGCCATGAGTTGGGAAGTACTAATTGGTATGAAACCACCAATGGGGGGTTTCACTCAAGGAGATCATGATACTTTCCACAGAAACTTTGCAGGGCCAACACTAGCATCAGGAGATAGTGATAGACTATGGAAGATAGCTAGTAAAATACACATGCTGGCTCAAAGAGAAATGAATATACCAAACTTAACTAATTTGATGAGAAATGCATTCAGAAACCAATTTGGATTTGACCCAGACGACCGACATGTTACACAGCAGACTCCGAAGAAAATCACAGGGGCAGCAGCCATCTCAACGGGGGGGCCGTTTGAGAACACCTCAACTGGATGGAAACCGTATGTACAAAGAACCACCTCAGAGGGCGCTGCAACAACGCCGCCCACTGGCCCTACAGCAACTGGAATGCCTCACAACCCAGCAGCAACCCACCAAGCGACAACCGCCAGAAGTAGCCTCCAGGGATACATCCAGACCACAGAACCCACAATGAAGTACAATAGACAATTGCCCAATGCACCCATAACAAAGAATAAAGAAAAGTTAAAATCACCCCTAAAAAATAAACAATCCTATGTTTCTGGATCTCCGGACCTAAAAGATCCACATGACCCTCCCTCTAAACCAGGTGCACATCCCTCGGGCGCTACACCAAAATTGTATAATTTCAAGAATGTTGTTTCAGCTATAAAAAGTCTCCAGGCATCGCTTGGCGGCCCGCTGGCCACATCGACCCCCGCTCATCAGACCAAAGCGCAGTCACCTGAAACCCCCTACATTGACCAAAACATGCAAACCCCAGAAGGGTCTTCCCCTTTGGTAACAGGATGGCCAGGGCAAAGAAGGGCAACAACAAGTCATGAAAAAGATGAGTCTAAGAAACTGCAGGACGAGATGATACAAGCGTACACGGCAGGGGAGCCGAGACCAGGTGTACCTAGATATCAACCCATGCCGCCTATCCCACCCCGTCCTACCACCAGCGACCCCACGCTGGTGATCCAACCTCAATCTCAGCTGGCTACCCCATCAGCACCCTATGGACCCACAGCATACAGCAAACCCGACATTCCTCAGAACAGTGCAGCACCAGGGAATGACCAAGCAGGGGGGAATGATCTACTAGCCGAGGGGGGCCAACATACTAATCAATTCATGACAAAGCCCCTGATGGAAGCACAAAATGACCAGATAATTGGCCTGGCTTGTGACCCAGGGGGCATACCCACAGAAGTCAACAACTCACTTTTGCCTATTTCCAGAGCTAACTACCAGCGCACACAGAGCCCACCCAGGGCAGAGGCCGCGATTCAAAGGCTAATGACAACGTTGAGACCCAGCCAGGAGCTGACTGAACGCCATGTGAGGACCACAGATCACCAAGCAAGTATGATGGATCAATACCAGACTAACCCATGTAACGGGAATGCCCCATCAGATCAGACTAACAATAGTGATCTGATCCAATTCCACGAGGTTCCACCTGTGACTCAAGTTGGGCGATCAATGCATACACAAACTAGCCCCATGGTGGACGAGAGCCTAGCGGCGTATGGACGAAATATGTCAAATTCCAGCTGGGGACAGTCAACAGTAAACGCTGCTTATGGCAAGACAGAACCTGCTTGTATGGAATCAGAGGAAAGAAACGCCAGGAAGGTCACGCGCCCTGACCTCACCAAGGTCACCCAATTCTTCCCCAAATCCTATGATGGTGAAGGTAGCGAGGGCCGAGCCAAGGGGCATTGGTTGTTGTTTGAAGATTTCTTAGAGTATCATGTTATTGAGGATGATGAGACAGCAATTAAGTTCTTTAAGAAGGCGTTGTCAGGTGAAGCTAGAAATTGGTTTGCAGGATTAATGGGGTGTGAAACATTAGGGGAACTAAAAGAGGAGTTCCTGAATCGGTTTGCAGGTGGATTGGGATCGAGGCATGCAGCTAGTCAGAGTTTCTATGATCTTAAAAGAAAGGAAAATGAATCTTGGAATGAAGTGGTACAAAGAATTATGGAATTGAATAGAGTATTGGGGTACAATGAATCGGCGCTGGTGGACAAATTGATGAAGGTAACACCAGCCGCCATAAGATTGAGAATAAAAGAACGGGGAGCATCTAAATTTAAGGAAGTTGTTGAAATGTTGAAATTTTATGACAGAGAGGGCGAGGACGAAACCAAGGGTCACCTATTGACTGGCAAGGCCACCACCCGCAAAGCAATAAGCCACATAAACGTGCAGCCAGTGACACAACAGCTAAACCAACAGTTACAGGAGATGTATGGAATAAACGAAGAGACTGGTAATTCATGGCAAGATGTCAGGTATGAGAATAAAGGAAGTACCCAACCAAGACCACCGCAGAATAAGTCCAACTACCAGCCCCCACAACATGACTACAATCCAATGATGCCACAATGGGACAACCCTCATGGTCCACCACGCTCAACCTACATGAAAGATGTCAGATGCTACTCATGCCACGAATTGGGACACTTCGCCAGGACATGCACACACAAGCCTATGCAGCAGGGACGTCACCCACAGAGTAACTACAGTCAGGACTACAGGGTGACCAGCCACGGCAACCAGGGAAATTACCCTCCACCACAGCCGAGGGGACCACCCACTAACTATAGGCAGCAGGGCATGAGACTTCAAAACCGGCCACCTAGCCAACTCCGAGGGGGACCAACGACCGGGGGATCATATTATCATAGAGGAGAGTATCAGGATCAGCCGCATTTTTAGAAAGGGGATCAGAGTGTAGAGTGCCGACTGATACCCCTAATTCTGAGATAGGCACTAATGAGATAAACCCTATGGGATTTGAATCAGAAGATAGGAGAGTGAAATTTAGTGAAAATGTGGCAGTTAGGGAGATTTTAGCAGACCCCGTGGATTGGGAGAATGACATGGCTATAGAAGTAGGATCTATGAATGATGCAATTTTTTCAATGGGTGATGGCATGGAGAAAGTCAGGGTGATTTTTGACACAGGGGCAATTAGGACACTCATGTCAAGTGACACAGTGGCCGAGAGCAAATATCTTTCAGAACTACCCAAAGAAGAAACAGAGCCGATGGTGTTTGTGGCTGGCGATGATGGAGAATTGCACTCGAATTATGTAATCAGAGTGCACCTTACATCGCCACTAGGCGTCATGCTGAGCCTGCCAGTGCACGTGGCGACTAATATGACACGTGACCTAATCCTGGTGGGAAATGACGTAATGACACAGGTGGCGGCTGTGGTGAACGTGGGGTTAAGACAAGTGGTGATACACAGGCCTGTCTATAGAATAGCGGCCATGAATAATTGCTCAATGAAGATTGGTGACAAGTATGTAGTGCTGGCGCATGTGAAACGTCCCTACACTAACATGCCCAGTACTGAAGTATTTATGCTCAACCCAGTAAGAAATCTCAGTGGAGTCATAAAGAGCAACACAATAACATTTGTTGGTAATGTAGGCCTTGTACTTTGTGAGAACTTAAATGAACAAGAAGTAGAAATAAAGAAGGGAATGACGCTAGCTTATCTTGAATCAGTGGGGACGGTATTCATTGGCAGTGATACCGCAGGATGGCCAGAAGGCAGGGAAAAGCTGATCCCTGCCGGAAGCGCCGCACTACTGAAACTGATCACGAAGGTGGCTGGACAACCCAAACAGGGCCCTCAGCCAGACCACAGATCAAAAGGTGTACTAAGCATGCCTAGCGAAGAACTCGAGAGACAGGGCATAGGGTCCACGGTGCAGATTGTGCAATCTAGCGAGCTCATGGCAGTGAGGTCAGAGAACTTGAGACTTTACCCATGGCTGGAACCCGACGACGAAAGAGCCGATAAAACAAGAATGGAACTAATCAGCGAATCACTGCAATTCACGGACTCCATGCTGGATGAGGAAGAAAGAAATCAAGTGGAAACAATGGTGAGAAATCATGCTGACGCATTCGCATGTTATGACGAGGTGGGGCTATTGAAGGGCTACAAGGCAAGCATCCAGGTGACGGATGACTTCAAGCCATTTATACTGCGCCCATACCCCGTGTCACCATCACTCATCAAAGCCATGACAAGCGAGGTGAAGAAATTAATGTTGCATAACATAGTGGAGCAGGGAAAAGCCATTTGCTACTCGCCAGTGTTTGTCCGAGAAAAACCCAATACCACCAAAGTGCGACTTATATTGGACGGACGACACATCAATTCCATGTCCGAATCAAAGCACCACCCCCTCCTCACAAAACCTGAGCTTCACACCAAACTGGCGTGCCTTGGAAACGTGAAGTATATCACGGCGATGGACATATCACAAGCATTTTACTCGATCGAGTTGGACGAAAAAAGCAAACAATTGTATGGACTGTCTTTCTACTCATTATCGCAAAGCTACCGTTTGTCGAGAATAGCCATGGGAGCCAAACCCTCCTTATCGCTCTGGAGTGAAGCTTTGGCACAAGTCCTGCAAGGTCTCAAGTGGGGAGACAATGTAGCGTTTTACGCTGACGACGTATATGTTTTTACAGAGACCTTCGAAGAACATTTGGCCGCCCTGGAGGAGGTGCTGAGCCGTATCGAAGAACATGGCTTGAAGCTAAATCTCAAAAAGACACAATGGTCGGCTAAGTCTACTACAATATTGGGTTTTAATTATGTAGTAGAAAGCGGAGGACTGAAGGTAGAAGTGCCAAATAGCAAACGACAAGCGGCCGAGAAATTTAAAGAGCCGACGTCCAGAAAAGGGGTTAGAAAACTTTTAGGTTTTGCTACATTTCTGGCCTCTCACTTGCCAAATTTCCAGAGAATAGCTGGTCCTCTATATGACCTAACTAGTAGCAAGGTCAAGTTCACTTGGGGAGACAAAGAACAAACTGCATTTGACGAGATTAAAGCATTACTAGTCAGCCCCGAGGTCTTGAAAGTACCAGTGTGTGGGTTCAATTTCGTGCTGAGAGTGGACGCGTCACATGAGGGGATTGGTTGTGTCTTATCACAGGTTGCGCCAGGCGATGACATAGGTTCAGAGTCAGAAAGAATAATTTCCTTTCAAGCCAAAAGGTTACAAAATCTGCCCAAAATTAGCTCATCAGCTGAGCTCGAATTGACGGGCATTTATGTGGCCATCTCCATGTATAGGCACTATTTGAGTGGGGAAACATTCAAGGTAATCACAGACTCAAGCGGAGCCATAGGGATAATCCGACCCACTACTCAACAATCCAAAGCCACACCCAACTTAACCATCAAGTTGCTAGAACGACTATCACCTTTCAACTTCACAATAGAACATAGATCAGGTAAATCTTTGATTGATAGTGCTGATTTCTTGTCTAGAGAGGTAGTGCCAAGTGTGACAGAGGTAGATTTGACTATCCCCTTGCCAAGGGAAGATGACATTTGGGAAGGCTTATGGAGAGGAGAGGAATCACTGATTGGTGGAATATTTGAATCACATGAAAGCGAACCAGAACCTAGGTATGGGCTGAGACAAAGAAGCAAGTTACAGAAGCCAGCCAGGTTCCAAGATGAAGGTATTGATGAGGTAACACTGAATGAACACGACAGGAAGGAAGATGGCGAAAGTGAGACAGAAGAAAGAAAGAGCACACCAGATGAACACGATGAAGTAAATGAAGACCGCGTAGCCGATGAACCATGCCCAGACCCCATCCCAGTTGATCCAGATGATAGCGAAGCTGAATCACAACTGAAAACGACACCAGAGGGCAGCAGCACCCAGGAGGGGAGCCAAAACCCATATTGGCCGCAAGGGGAGCCACTGGTCCACATGGACGACGCCGGAAGATTCATCATTACTCTAGACGACATAACAAAGATACCTGATGAAGAAATCAGGCCAGGTAAATTTGTATGGTCAGATATAGTGAAGAGTGAGATAAAAATCAAACACTTGCCAAACCAATCAAGTATAGATAATTACTTTGATAGGATATCACAGGCCTGTGACCAAGGACTGCTATTGCCCCTGTCAAAAAGAGACATGATAAGAAATCAGAGATTATCAGTGACTTACGGGGGTCTGTATAATTTCTTGCACAACGGAGTATTGCCCTCTGAGCAAAGGTGCAGCAAGAAAATTTTGGCTATGAGCGAAACGTTCGCGTTAGTGCATGACGTGCTGGTTCATATCTCCGAGAAAGACGAAGATCAATTAGTGGTGAGGCCAGTATTGGATGAGAGCGACACATTCAAAGTGGTCACTAGGTCACACCTTGACCTCAAAAGTCATCACATTGGAATGCAACGGTTGTACACAATGCTGAGAACCCAGATCTACGGCACCAAACTGTATCAAATAATTAAGGATGTGGTAGGGAACTGCCCAATTTGCATCCAGAAGTCGCCCGGTCCGGGGGATTGTGTGGGTTTTGATTTTTCAGAAGATCCTACTTTAGAAAGTAGAGGGCCCATGGACATAGTGTACATCGATTTGAAGTATATGCCAACCGCAGCAGATGGGTACAAATACATTGTAGTATTAGCTGACGATTTCTCGCGTTATGTCATGGCCGAGCCAATCAAAAATCGAACAAGCAATGAAATTTTGAATGTGATACTGAGATATGTTGCCATTGTGGGATCACCTAAGACACTGGTGGCTGATCAAGACGGGAGCATGAGTGGGAAACAATTTGAAGCGGCATGCAAATTACTTGACATAAATTTAAGATTTGTGCCAAACTTTTGCCACTTTTTCTCATTCGCTGAAAGGGCCATTGGGTCCATACAGCAGAGGTTAGTAACCCTTACGGCCGAGGACTGTGAACAATATTGGGTGAATGGTGTTTATTTTGCAGTATGGGCCACAAATAACATGACCACCTCAGAGGGCGTTACTCCATTTGAAATTTTCTATGGTCGCAAACACAACTACAAGACCGACCTGAAGGACCTTGACATACAGCCAGTGGTTAAAATGCCTGATGGGTATGGTGATTACCTCAAAATGATCCATAAAAGGATGGATGAGCTAAGGGGTGTAGTGAACAGCCACAAAAGCAGCCAGAGAAAGATGAGCGCTAGGAGAGTCAGAAACAGGTCGGCTAAGACAACCAGTATCTCTGAAGGGCAATTCTGCTACATTTGGGCACCACAATATAAGTCCAAAATCTTCCTGAGCAGGAAAATATCATTTTACTACATTGGCCCTCTGGTTTGTACAAAGGTCCTACCTGATCAGTTCATTGTGGTAAGCACTTTAAAAAATGAACTAATCACTCAACCAATACACCTTAGAAGAGTCAGAGTGGCTAAAATTAGAGTGAGGGAACACTTTGCCGAAACGATTTGGCAGCTTTTATCCTTTTTGGAAAATCTACCAAACATTTCCAAAGAGGAGATCGCTGATCAACTAGGCCCCCTACAGGAGCTGGCAGATGGCCTTCGCCTCCGAGAGCATGATGAGCTCCCGCGCACATGCGCAATCCCAAGCCCTGAGGTCATGGACGACGCCTCTTGGGACTTGGCTAATGAGATTCTGACCATAGAACCTCATCTGGGATATGAAGGGGTGGAGGAAATATGATTGATGTGCGTAGTTAGTGAGTGTATGGATTTTTAGATTATAGTGAGTGATCAATAGTGTGACCTTGAGACCGCCTGACAAAGGAACTTAATATGAGTCAGCGGATAGAATAATTATGTTAATGATGGTACATAAGGGCAGCGTCACCCGCACTAGGCCGATTTCGGTCTGTGACGGCTAGGAGAACGAAGTAAAACACTAAGAGCAGAGAAACCATGATGGGAAAGTTATTATTGATATTCCTCGCGGTCGCAATAACCCCGTCGTGGGGAGCAGACCTGAACTGTAAACCTAGGGAGCAAATTCCTACAGTAATCAGGGCAGCACAAGTCTACCCTATGCAGCCTGGTGAGCCGAATCACGAAGGTAAAGTGACGCATTTGAACTTATCGATAAAAAATGTTAACGCTAGCCTCATAATTAGTGATGTGATAGAAAGATACGCCATGGTGAACACTATTTATATGAATTGGGAAGAAATAAGCGAATTAAAGGTAAACCAAGCTGTTGATACTAAATTAGAGTACCTAACAGGAGTATTCATAGATGACATAATTAAAATACCTGATACAATCATATCGTGCCTAAAGCACCTAGCAATTAAAACCAGACAAATAGAGATGAACAATATAGGCCGCCTCCACAAAATACCATGGATAACGTTAATTGCACCCCTCACGAGAAGGATAAACCAACGGCTTTTTAATAATTCATGCATGATTAAGTCGTTTGATCTGGACGCAAAGTCACTGGTATATATAAATAGATACATGATGGGGGGATGCCGGGAGCTGGAATATCTCCTGCTCCGGGCACCGCTAATCACACAAATTGTGGGACCGATGTATATTAGCAATGCAGTTATGAAAATAATTAGACTAAAAGTGAACCAGTTAGATCCCCATACTTCCATGTCAGAAATATTTTGTCCAATCAGGGGCAATAGATGTGAGATAGAGACAATGAGCATTTTGTCTGAAGGTGGCATTCCTTACAAACTATTAGGTACCCGCATGTTTATTAAGAAAATAGATATTACACGGTCGAACCTGAATAAAATGAGCCTATTTGACCCAAAATGCACAACAGAAATTATGGACGTAGGGGGGATGATAAGACTGGATAGACTGCACACACATGGTTATGCTATTTTTCCACAACTAGGCCAAGGTTTGAGCATTAAGGTAGGCGTTAAAAATTTAATAGTGCAAAAATCTTGTTTCGAAAGACTCACCATACTCAATCATGTAGACTGTATGTTTCTACTCAACTTGGAGATCACAAATAGTCAGCTAGTGTACATTGACGATATTAAGGATTATAACTTGATGGTGATAGAAAGAATAGATTTCAGCAACAATTACTTGTATAATGTGAATATTGACATAGCCAGATGCACAAATTTATCAATGTTAAATCTTGCCAACAATAAAATGAGTATTCTTTCCATTTCACTGCCAGAGAGAGCCAATTTCACATTATTTGCGCAGAATAATTACTTGATAGAAATAGATTTCAACTCACTTCCTTCAAAATTAATTTTTGTTGGCCATCATAACAACCTGCAAGACATGGTGTTTTTGAGAACAATGAATAATGTCGTACTACAGACTGACCTTAATCACAACAAGATTAACTCATGGTCAGCACTAGTACAGACAAGACTAAAGCCAAACTCATCTATTGACCTCAGAAATAACCCGTTGACATGCGATGAAATTTTAATATGCATGGCAATGGAACAACAGGTGAAAATTTATGCAGCAGGTTGCGCCAAATGTGAGGGCTCACAAAACCCACCCACCCTTTTACCAGATATCACGACCACTAAAAATGATTTAATTACTACAGGTCAGGAAGAAGCAGAAAGTGTGTGGGACCTCTTTGATTTTTAACCCAGGGCAGGGAATCGGCGCGGTGTTGATTGAAGGTATGAGCATGTATCTAGAACTAATTGTAGGTTTGGCGGTGTTAAGCACGATTAGAGCAGAGGACTTGCTAATCCCTGAGTATGGAACAGTCCTGGAGGAGCAAGGGAGCATTCACCTCAGCCCCCATGTTCTGACACTAAATTTCCTCGTGAGTTTTAATGACTATGAATGGCCCGAAGTTAGAATCCCACGCGCATTAAACATTACCTGCCATGAAAGTTCAAGCGAATTCATTAAGCAGGTATGTAGACAGCAACTCCCTTCCCTTGCATCGATGGTTGACAGATATGACATGTGGAGAGAGGAGATCATGGGGTTGAAAAATGAGTTAATTATGCAACATGTGAGGGTGTCTGCTGACTCGAGGAGAACGAAACGGTTCCCCTTGGCATTGGTGGCATCAGGAGCCAGCTGGCTCATAGGGCAAGGTATCAACCAATTCTTTGCCTACAAAAGAGATAAGGACATAAAGAAAGGCCTAAAAATATTAAGTGACAGGCAGAATAATTTGCAGAGCAATATCGATTCAGTTAAGGGCCAATTTGCACATTACATGACAATAGACTTAAAGCAAAAACAACACTCTGATCAGATGGTCAGACAGTTGCGGTCAGACTTAACTGGAACCCAAAAGAATATGAATCAACTAAAATCGGTGCTGGAAAGTTTAGTGTCATCAGTCAATGCCAAGACAGACACCATCCCAGTGCTTTCAAAACTGAATCAGATTCAGAGCGAACTGGGAATAGCGGCCCTGCATGACATGCCAGTGGTAGCCAATGCTCTGCGGCAAACGCTAGAGGGCGTGCGGGATGGACGCCAAGGCATCCTGAGACACCGAATCCTCCCCTACACAACCTTAGCCGGCGCGTTTGACCAGGCGCGCACTGATGTAAAAAGATGGCATGAAGGGCATGACTTGATTTTTGACAAAGCAGAAGACTTGTACTTGTTCAGTCGATCCGCACTAGCGGTTAGCCACGATGGATTAGTGATCCAAGTCCCTGTCGAAGTCATCAAGACAAACAATAAACCCATGTCATTTTTCAGGGCACTTTCAATACCAATTCCAATGACTCAGAATGGTTCACTATCAACCAAGTGGAGCCCGCTAATTACTCACTACGGTATCTCTAATGATTACGTAATGCCAGTTAACCCTGCTCAGCTCGCTCAATGCCACATTATACCCGCTAACCCTAGTATAACTGTATGCCCTACTTCTATCCCAGTGGTGGAAAGAAAAAACAAGACCTGTATAGAGCAAATAGTTATGAGAAAAATCGATGAAAAATCCCATTTAGATTGCGACTTTAGAATACGCCAAGCTAAGTTCACATTGCCAGAATTAATTGAAACAAAGAATAAACTAATGGTGTACGGTTTGTCTAACAATGTTCAACTTTGGTGCAATGGCCAGGACGTACCCGTCAACATTGACACACATAACGCAGCAGTCATTAACCGAAGCTCAATGTGCAACTGCATCCTGGTAGATCATGATTTCCACATCAAAGGCCCATTCTGTAATACAACCTCCACCAAAGTAGTCCTATCGAGAATTAATAACCCGCTGACTAGTTTAATTATAGACAACATTAAAAATATGTTGAATGACAGCCATGACCAGCCGCTGTCTTGGTCTAACAGTGCCTTGGATCAGTTCATTTCCAACGCATTGTCTGAGAAATTCCCAGGAAATGCATTACTGGAATCAAGCATCAACGACTCCCCATTAGAACAGTTTGAACTAGAAACTAAGGAAATATTAGAAAATTTGAAACCAAGAAAAGTAAATGAAATCTCATATGATAACCTAGACAAATTGTTTGTGTCAAAATCCTGGCCATTAGCTTTGTCTTTCACACTCTCTATGTTGGGCACTTTGGGATGTTTCCTCTCACTATGGACTGCCCACAAGCACGCCACAACTTCAAATTTAGTCACAGCTGGCATGTTGGCTGGACAATTTCAGCCTTCATTTGCTGCAGGGAGCCAAGTATGCCGAAGCCAGACCAGTGATCTGCTATGGCAAGCAACAGGCACGGTCATTATAGCAATAACCCTGGGGATTATTTACAAGACCTCAATGAAAATTTGGAACACCCTGGCAGGGCCTAGAATTCCATTGGTGACGCAAATCAACAAGATAGGTCACCCTAAATTGTCAATACTGCTCATAATGAACTCTGGGAAGGAAAGGATAGCCATAAAGGTGGCTACGCTCCATGCCCTCGTCCACGAGGTACACTTTGTAGGTGAATTAATGCCATCAGTAATTAACATCAGAGGATCAATCATGACCACTGTGCTGACATTTTGTTTCACACCAAACGGCTTTGCATCTTTGCAATGCGGCGAAACTAGACTTCCCCTGCCAGAGACAGTATCCATCCAGTGGAGAGAAGTGCACAAACTTAGACGCATAACTAAGCAGCAACACCGAGTTTGCGTAATGCTACTAGATGACTATGGAGTATGCCACCCCCTGCCAAGCAGGTCAAATATGGGTGAGATCCGAAGCCTGAATGACTTTGAGGTTTAGAACCACGAAACATGCAATAAATGAAGACAACAGTAAGCTCGTTTATAGACAGTAAAACATGTCCGTAAAAAGTTTAATATATAAAATGTAAACTGCTAGCTATCCCCAAAAATAGGGCATCCAATAAGGCACTAGTATATATCAGTTGATATTGGCAAGGACGCAACTAAGTATGGCATATATGAACAACATCAGGTTAAAAACATTAGTAGGTCACAACTTCCCTGAGATCATATTAAACAGTGCTTTAGATATTAAATTTAGTTATAAATAGCTTAAGAATAACAAATTAGACAATGCATATACAGAGTTATAAAAACAATGGCACCCCAGGGGGGCGGCCTAGCACAGCTGAGCTACCCACCCTGGGTCGGTTGCATAACAATAGATGTAACTGGAGGTAGAAACAGTCGATGATGAAAGTTAAACATAATGTCAAAGTAGTGAGCGAATAATGTTCTTCTCCTTCATATACAATGTAAAACCTGTATAAAAGCTAAAATCTACGAATGGGTGGTGAATTGCAACGACATGCATGATCAAACAATTGATGAGGATGACTTAATGAGATGCTTATGATGTATACCAGGTATGGAGATTAAAATATAAAAGTCAACTTCCTAAGCTATAACGGAGTAAATATGTCTATCTAGAACAAGTCCGTGTCCATAGGCATAATTGGGGGCAGTAGCAAAGTCGTCTTCGTTGCCCACAGTAAAAGGGATGGCCGATTCCGATAGTCATGGGAAGCACAGTCAGCATCTTAGAAGCTGGGAGTGACACATGTCACTCACGCCAGTCCGAACAATTCTATAAATGACAAAAAAGCCAAACCATTAGTATATTTCAGTTAATGACTACCACGGCACCCACATTTATAAGGAAAGATGTATATATATACACTGAAAGCATTACATAAACAAACTTACCAAACAGCATCCCGAGGGAGCGCTTGGGCGCGCCCCAGTAGTTGAGCCCTCCTAACATAGAATCGATTATAAAGGTGGATCTCCCAATCCGTCATCCGATAAGGAAGTGCCCAGAGAACCAGTCCCAAAAAAGCAGCTAGCCAGGGCTGATAGTTGCCAACGAATATTATAGCCAAACAGATCAGCGCTCCAATTGTCATCAGTCCAGGCATCTTGGTGGTTCCGCGATTACAGAGTGAATGTGCGCAGCAGGACACCATCACGTCTTTTATATAAGGACACCTGGCGGCACAACCCTTATAGAGATAAACACCACGTACTGTGGAGATAGTGGCTGTCTGAAATTAAAACGTGAATCATAACTAAGACAAGTAAAGTACACGTAATGAGATTTATATAGACTATTACTCGCATTTAGAACTATATATAGCCACAGCCACGTAATGAATTAGTCAGCAAACAATTAGTACACGTGGGAAATCTTAAGTAATTGATGTGGCTAATCGAGTTCACCTGAAATTACCCTAATATTGAATGTGCTTTGTAATTCCTAGGTGAAGACTGAGACGAAACGACCAGCAGAAGAAGGAAATCAATATAAATTAAAATATTGTCAGATTATGGCTCAGGTCTACGGAACCGATGTCGGAAATTGGGGCACAGCCATGGACCGCTCCGACATATGGCATTTCTTTAAGACATTCTGTGTAGAAACGCACAGAATCCGCCACCCCCATGATGACATGGAAATGCTGTCAACGGCGTGTCCATATAGTGACATCATGACACACAGGAATTATATTCTTGAGGTCATACCGAAAGATGACCTGACAGCTGCGGAAGTCCTAAAGAAATTCTGGATGATGTGTCGCCATTTCCTGGCTGAGATGGGCGAGATTGGCACTGAGCCAACACCCATCCCCCCCAGAATCACTAACAATGATGTCCGAACAATAATAGAGTTGTGCGCAACGGATTTGAGAGAGGCGCTCGTCAATCCAGAATGGTGACCAATTTATTGCCTGTCGAAATTTTTTATGAAACAATTAATGAAATAAAAACATGTCGGAAATCGAAACCTGAGCCAGCGTTTTAAATTACCCAGTTTTTTCAAAAATTTTAGTCATAATAACTTACGTAACAAACGCCTTCTCCAGGCAGGTCACAAACTCCGGTCACGTCATCAGCAATACAGGAATATCCTGAGAATCAAATAGAGTCAATCAATTTATGTTCAACTAATATGAAATTACTTTTCAGAAAGATCAAATACAATAGTCCAATAGGCAGTGTAATCGTTTACTTTGACAAGTAAACGAGGACAGGCCGTGGAATTTATGGACTCCCCACCCCAGTCTAACTCTAAATATCAGTGTGAAATATGCCACTGACACTTTACCTATATTAAACATGAAGCTGTCAAAATTGTTAAGTGGATTGCGATGGGATATAACACACCCTTATTAAATATTAAAAAGAAATACTCACCATGTGCCATGGGAACCCACGCAAACAGAAAACAGTAGAAAACGAAACACACAGCCATGTTCACAGAAGTCGCACAACCGAATGAAGCTTAGTTATCTCACTAGATAACGGGCCGATGTTCAAAAAATTCTTAGAATAGGGGGGCAAGGTTATGGTAGAAGGAGGCAACATACTCGCCCCGTCAAATTGGTATCAGTTATTGAATGGTTATTATTGGAGGTTTGAATTTGTGGATCTAAGTTAACTGTTTAAGAAATGAACAATGGATGTTACATAATATAAGTATACTAGCTTTGATCTAATGACACCCCACACCCCCTTGAACAAGCAGTGGAACAACCCGAATTTTAGATGGAAAGATATAGACATATTTATCAATTAAACTCTAAAATCGTCTTAACATATGGACCAAAAGGGCCGTTAACCTCAGGTCACACCCGCACAGGGAGCGTCAGCACCAAGCAAAGATGGCCGCCTAAAAAAACCCCGACTCGACCCCATGTGACCCCAAGGAGGCACCGGAGCCAAGAGGGCGGGAAGAGAATACCACAGCGACCCCAGCGAGCGTTTGGAGGCACTAACAACAGCAGGCGACACGTAGCGGAATTAACCGCGTGCAAAGCCAACAGAAGCGGAACCAGATGAGTCGTTACGGGACGTAACAGTCACCGCACTCGGATGGACACCCCGCTAGAACGGAACCTAAAAAGATATGAAGACAGGACGAAAACGAAGACATGTGCACAGTGTGACAGGTGATTAACGGCCATCAATAACACATAACGTAGTGTATAAAAATTTCGGATTGCTGCCAGGAAGACAGCAAACTCAAAATTTTTCAGGGGAGTACAGGGGATGTCATGTAGACTGCATAAGCTGACCAATTTTGGTAATAAATGTTATAAAATGGTATAAGGTAATTAATGAACTACATCATATAGTAGCCAAACACTGAATTGAATGAACAATGTACAGCTGTCCATGGAACAGGACCCCTACAACCCAAGAGGTGGCAGCACCAAGCAAGAAGGAGGGATAGCCACCTACTGACAAACTCAATGGACAGATGGCCAGCCAAATGAAGACCCAGATGACCACACAACAGATTTATAAATAGAGAGATCTAAGGAACTGCTATTATTGTGATTAATATATATATGCATGTAGATATTTAGAAACAATGGACAAAAACCTGTATTAATTTGAAATATAAATGTAAGCAGAGTCCACATGAGCAAGGACACTGGAAAATGCATGAGTTATGAATATTATACAAAATAGGAATTAGATAAAGAACAAACAATCATGATGAGAGAGGAAAATAAGTAGAATTAACAAATTGATAAGAAAAAGAAGTTGGATGATGACATGAATAAAAACCACCAAGCATTAGCAAATAGAACACTATTTAGACAGGAATTTATGAACTATAGAAACACACTAGGCAGGCTATGGACTATGGAGAGCTACCTGACAAAACCTGAAGCCAAGTAAGGAATGGTTGTGGGGAATAGCTGAGACTCTAGCCTAGAGGGAGTGCTAAGCTAGCAGAGACATACTAGAATAGAGGGGAGGAGGGGCATCTAACACAGTCAGAAACTGGCACCAGGGTGTACCCCAGTATAGGAACCCTGGCCAGAGCCTGCATAAAAGCAGAGGCAATCTGATGGTTCTTGGTCAGAGCAATTTTTGTGGATCCTGAACCAGGTTGATCAGAGCAGACTGTGGAAGATTCAACACCTCGAAGTCAGCAAGTCATAGGGAGCCTGCAGTGCCTTCAGCCTAACTGAGTCCTGTCAAATCCTTTAGGATAAAGTAAGTGCAGTTTTCTTTTCAACTATAAGTCTGATAAGTTAGTGCATTTGGTGAATCAACATTGAGTTTGTTTAAAGTGTTTTGTCTTGGAAAGGAGTAGCAATAGGCTAGGTCCTTACCATAAATGTGTAAGGAACAATTAGTTTAGTGGCAACTTACGTCAATGAATTATTTCAAGAAGGTTTAGAGCACAAGAATTCTGAGACCTTGCTATAAACATATGGGGGACAATCTATATTGATACCTTTGTAATAGGAAATTATCTTAAGAGAGTATAGTTCGAGTGCTAAGGCTCTGTCGGTGTGTATGAGGAACATTAGTTGAACTCCTAAGAAAGTTTGGAGTATTGTTTCAGGAAGGTACGGCCTTGTCATACACATACGAAAGATAATTGTTGGCCAAACTGTTACAACCAGGTACATTGTTCTAAGAGAGTATGACTCTGGGAGATCAAGGCTTTGCCGTATGTTCATAGGGAATAATAAGTATATATCATTGATGGGAATAGGGCCTTGTTTCAAGAGAGTGCAGCCAACTACTGGGGCTCTGTTACATGTTTTTGGGGGAAAGACACTAGTGTATTTTTCACTCGTGCATTGTTATGAAATTCATGTATGTCTAATTGAAACCCGGGTATTTACTATTTTTAATATAAATTTCCCACTATACCAAATTATAAGGTGTAGACACTGTTTTAATTTATTATCAGCATCTCGAATATATATATAGCAGACTAACCTCCAATCATGTATGATTAAACCCAGGTGCTAATGACTTTTGGTCACTTGGTTAATGATGCATTTTTGGTGTGGCTATTAGGGGTGAGTGTGTGACTTTCTGGCCATAGAATCTACCATTAAGTGGGTGATCAACCATTTGGGGTATCAGATTTGAATGTATAAATGTCCAGAAACTGTACAATGAAAATGTGCTATTAATTAGTTTCTAGCTGAAGATAGCTAATTAGAGAGTAGGATTGATGGATCAGAGATCAATCATTGTATGTGTGTAGTGTATTAGATGTTTAAGAATTGTGTGTTGAATTTATGAAACCCAGTTAATGATTAGTTGAAGACAATGCGACCAAGATTCAAATTGATGGGATTTAACATCAATTTTGTAGGAATTTTGAACTTTAGAAATTGTATGGTTATCTTTGAAAATACATATTGAAAACTCATAACTAAGTTTGTTTCTCCATGTGTTTCAAAAACCACCATTGTAACTGCATATGAATAATGCAACAGAACCTCAAGAACAAGCAAGCAAGAATTATTACCCCAGTGCATGACTAGATAGAAGGAAGATTAAGGATATTTGCAAAGACCCTTGGCAGAGTTCGAAATCTGTGCAGTTACTATAACTAATGAGGGACACCTGCAAATAGACTGGTACAAATTGGATCTATTCATGCAGAAACAGGTTTCAAGGTATTGATACAGAGGCAACAGACAAAGTTCTGTGGCCTTCAGACTAGCCCGTAGCTAAGCTGAACAATTAAACTAGAACTACTAATTTATTATTGCTAAGTACCTGGACCAACATCTTGGTTCTAATCCTGAAATCAAGAGCACACCTAGACCGGTACAAGGACGACGGTCGTCTTATCACATTTGGGGTATCAGATTTGACCTACCGTCTACCAGTCTGCTTTATAAAATTTAACTACCCCTCATTGCTAACAGACCCTATTTTCTGTATAATGTGTTGTCCCACCCAGTGCCCATCAGCAACTCATCCTTAAGCATTAAAATCGAGTTGGAGCCTGCTATGCTCTGGACACGGTGTCTGGCAATCTGTTTATTCCGTGTAAGTATCTTGTCATCAACCAACCATTTGCCAGACCGGTCCAGAGTACGGTCTCCAATTAAAGCAGTGCGCCCGAGGGTTGCTGACCAACCAACCAGATCTAAACAAGCTATGCAAGCCTCTAGAAAGAGTCAGGTGGGCTTCCGCCTGGCCGGGGCATCTTACCACCAGGGTCTCTCCCTGTGAGGCTGATCAAGCTTAATGGATGAAATGATGGGGCTGCCGTCATAGGTCATATTTTAGGTTCTTTCAACATCACGCGTCTTAAGGCATGCACCATCACTAATAAGGATGGTCCGTCACTTGTATAGCTAAATTGTACCTATCGAGACATTATGTAATGCCACAGGTTGTTGTCACGGCTCATTTTAAGTTTTCCACCTCCATGAACGTGACAATCAAGAATGCCCTGCCACACTTGGACTTGGGAAGGCCCCTTCCTGAGATGGAGATTGGCATCGGATCCCTGCTGGCTCCTTCCTCGGTAACTGCAAGATTGGCTAGGAAATGGTCCTTCCCCTTTCCCATCATGACCCTCATCAATTTCGAGTTTGTTATGTTTTTATGGGCAGTGTTAGGTTTGGCGTGTTTACATTGGCGACGGTTCAGGGCCCGCCTGGGTGAAACCCTGAAAGGCCAGTCTGAATCCCTTGAAGGAAGTCCTGAAGCCCTGCCGCTCGCCCTGCCACCTCATGCACCCCACAGCACCACCCAGATTTAATATCTGGCCGGTTTTGCCTACCCTGGCGGCCTGTGGGGGTGCCAGACAAGACCCGCATCATCCACAAGACAGACTCAAAAGCGAAGTGCCGTCCATTCCCCTACTGTATCCCTTGCTTTCTCTTCTGTATCTACCTACTGCGTCCCTTGCGTTCTCCTACGTGTCCCATCATCTTGCCTTTCTTTGATACCACTCAGTACTGCTCACGCCTATGCGATGTCATCAACAGCTACTCTTTAGAAGCAGTTGCGTCATTTAGCATTTATTTTTTTTGTAGTAAGAATTGTGTTAGTATGTTTTTATGATTCTGGGGGACTGCTTGCCCCGCTTGCTGTACAGATGTAGCAGCGGTAAAAGTGCGAGCTCCCCCAGGTCAGCAAGTATTGTATATTGTATTTTAAATGACTGGGAGAAGGCTTGCTCCACATGCCAATAATTGCAGTGGTAATAGTGCAAGTGTCCCCACGTCACCATGTATACATTGATTAACCATTAGGTACTTCAGACTTTAGGGAGAGGTCTTCAAATGTCTCCCACCTTAATCAAGGACCGTCCGCTGCCCACAACGTGACTGTCAAGTATAGACAAGTCAATTTATCACAGCCAAATTTACTTTGTGCCTTTATCTGATACTTTTAGATAGATTGCATGTCTAGATTCTTGGCTGTATTATTGTTTAAAGTTAAATTGTCAGTTTGATTGGTTTGATGATTGCCGGACTGGACAATGTAGTAAGCCTTCCCGTTGTTTGACAGGCTTTGTTAGGCCAAGGAAATCTTGCCAATATTATTATTGCCCACGCCACTGTAGTTTATATCATTGTAAATGCTTTTTGCCTGAGCGACATGCTTCCTTGCCATTTCTTAGTGATGTTTTATGATTAGTCATTTAGCAGCTTAAATTGCTTATAGGCGCGTAGCGTCAGCCTAATTAACATGCTTCTCCCAGAGGTCCGAAACATAGGCCACGCGGCAGCATGCCCCTCAGCGTGTCCCACACATGGGCGCACTTCATGCCTTTACAGTACTCCCTGTACCAGGACAACCAGTGCTGATGTGTATCACTGGCCTAAACAAACGGGGGGGGGGGGGGGGGAGGAATGTAAAGCTTTATGACTGATTGAGTCAAGATTTAATGGAAGATTGATGACTGATTAAGTCAGATTGACAAGAGGACAAGTCTGGCCTAGACTGGCCTAGCCAGTGCACATAGAGCTCGGGATTGCTACGAAGAAGATGAATGAGCCCCGAGACTTTATAACCTGTTGGAGAGAAATACCTCTCAGTTCTTGCTAATTTTTATCTCATTATTTAGAGATTTTTAGAATGAGATTTTCCCACCAATTTATTCAACACATTAAAATCGGAACACTCTTGGGTCATCCCAAGAGTGAGCTTTAATTGCAGGAAGGCTTAACTGCCGTCCTCCCATTCCTTTAGTCTCCTTTAACTTCTTTGTCTCCAGGAGCTAAATTTGGCCTCCCAAATGAACACCAGAGAACCCCAAATGAGCTTGGTCAGTGACAACAGCCATTGTATTACTTCTCTTTGAATACCCCAGCCAAGCCACTCAAGTGCACCTGTTAATATTTTAAAGATTTGAAATTTACAAGTTTGAAATTAGAGTTAGAATTTAACAATTTGAAAATAGTTTAAAGAATTTAGCAATCACTATAACATTTGATATGAGTTATAACAACTAACATGATAATATAAAATGTATAAAATAGGATACAAGTTTTATCAACTAACATGACAATATATAAGATGTATAAACATTAATCAATGTATTAATTAGAACTATCCAATCATCTTTAATAGGGCAGAGCCAAAAAGCCTAGTATTTGCCAGGTGAGACCTTTTTCTCGCTATAACACTCTCTTCAGTCGAAGACAGGGGAAATTTTTGACATATAACTGGTTGTTTGTATTCAGCAATTATGGCAGCTCAAGTTAAGTGAAGAGTAGGACCAGACTCAGATGACAATCCAGTCGACAATCCTCAATGTGCACTCTCACCTGACACACTGTATGCACATGTGCTTGCTTCAAGATTCTACAATAAACTTTCTCAACTGTGTTGCCTCAAAATGTTAGTGTAATTGATAATTATACCCCTGTATGAAACCTTGATGTGCTCATACATCTCAGACTGAAATAATGCAAAGTCAATATATTCTCTCAGCTGAATAATTACCAAAATTAGTTATGTAATGATATTTTCAAATTCCGTTAATATTGAAGAGGTTCTAAGGTTAATAAATTTAATTTATCATCTTCATATGGTGGCCGAGGAGTACACTTTGTGGTGCGAAGGTTTGACCCCCGATACCTTCGCACCAAACAAATACCTTCGCACCACGAAATACCTTTTCTCCCTGACTGTGTGTCGTACCACGAAAGTAATTCAGTTATTACAACTGCAGGGAACTTTGTAAGTTTGGCAACAATTTCTCCTCATTTCCCCCTCCTTTATTCCTCCACTCCAACCAACCCAACTCCTCCTCTCCACCTCCTCCTCCTCCTTTTCCTAATTTTGTGATGCATCTTGATGTAAGTTAGGGTGTTTCATATCGTCTGGGAGCCTAAATTTGCGTAGGCCTACCTGTATCTCTGAATGTATTTTACCGGGAATAATGTTTAATACCGCTATCGATGAGTGATGCAAGCTGTTGGCTGTAACAACAGTATATTACTGCAGGCTTTAGTTAGGTTACAATTTTGAGTTGAAAAAGACCCAGAATGCGATTTTCTAACCTATTTATCCACAGATGCCTTTATCAGAGATACATCTCATAAGACCAAGAAAAATGCAATATAGATGCAATAATAATCGAGTAAATGACAAAAAACTATTACCGAGGGGGGCAAGTTCGTAATTTTCGTGCCACAAAAGATAGACCTTTGTGGTACAAAAGTTGGTACTTGTCTCCCCACGAAACCGCGATACCGCAGAACTCCTCGGCCACCGTATCTTCATATTACTGCTAATGACAAAGTGATGTCTGTTGCTAGTCGTTCACAGAGCACAGTTCATGTCTGATACTGTTGTAAAGTATCCAGTGTCCTGTCAGACATGCATCCATAAAGTTGTAGTGTAGTAGCTCAGCAGCATAAGTCCAATGATTATATATATTCAACACAGAAATAACAGAGTCATAGGTTTCAGGTCAGACTGGTTAGATCAGCAAAATCAAAGATGCCTCTCTCTCCACTTGTTTATTATTTATAGCCTGGGGCCAACCTGGTCCCCTCCCCACAATCCATCCAATCTGGGATTGGTCAAAGGCTCATAGCCAATCAGGTCACACACATTTATATACATTTCACACTTTCCAAACCTCCCCCAGTTGCTTTTAGTCAGGATTTTTCCTATCCTTCCCCAGTGGCTTTTGCCCCATATTTTAATATCACCCCCATTAATATTGGTCAAGCAAGGGTCAAATACTGGTCAGCCAAAAGTACCACAATACACTGGACCAAATCACAACTGCATAGTTTTAACATGTGTGTACTAGTAACTTGAGCCCAGCTGAAATGCGGTTCATGAGGTGTTCCTATAGGCCAGGAACCAAATGCGGGTCCTTCAGCAAAGACAAATGTTTTAACTTTATTCATGTTTCAAGATTTTTGTAGTTCCATATTGAAGAGACATTCATTCTCTGTGCAATTTCTCCCAACACTTCCGCTTCGTGGAGCTCCACGATTATTTTAGTTGCACAAGATTCTGACACTACTTCTTTCACTTCATATCTTGGCATGTTTTGTACTCCATCAACCAAAACTCGGTCCTTTCCTCTGTGCAGCAGTCCAAATCTGTAAAGACAGAATGCTTACATGAATGTTGAACTTCATCTCTAATATGAAACAGCAACCTATCCTTTTTAGTCTAAGAATTGTGTGTCAAAATGGTTAAAACCTCTACCTTCTGTTATTTTTATTTCTGTCACCATGATCTACGGAGTACATCATTGTCTTCTCAGGTGGATTTCGGATAATCGTTCCTTTAATGGCTCGAATCCTACCCAAAGTAGAATTAATATGTGAATTTATGTGCTTAGGGTAGGTTGTCACAGAGTCTAAAACAAGAATATGCTGCAATAAAGTTGATTATGATGCATAGTAGTATGGGATTTTTCCCTTGTTTTGTCAGTCTTAACCCATCTACTAGCAAGCAGACACTTTTTCATCTTCCCCCCATTGTACTAGTATTTAGGAAATTGCATGTATCAAATCAAGTCAGTTTCCAATAAGTGGATAAAGTTAGAAATAATGTGTGGTAAGATCCAGTAGATACAGTTAGTTTCATTAAAAATGCTGGTCAAATTAAACCTAGACAAAGCTAGACAGCTTCTGCTATACAATGCTACCTGCCACTAAACGGAACTGGCTGGCTATTGAAGCTTATAGAGTTCTGACAACTCAAAGCTGCATCTGGTGAGAGTTATGCATATATGTCATTTCTTGTTAAAAAGATGCATGTGGTGGGGTGGGTGGATTAGCACTTTATGTCCTGTATTTCTGCACCCGATGGGCTAATTAGGACGGGCAGGGCTCATGGCAATGAGATGATGGGTGAAACTGCCATCCAACTTAGGCTCGACGGGGAATTAAACCCAGAAAAAGATGCATTCTGTTGCAAATATGTATTTATGATATATTAGATACATTTCATGCATTTACCAAGGTTTTTTTTCAGTGGAGGTGTAAGTGGACTATAAGCTAGGAGTAGACAGAAGCATTAGCCAGTTAAAGCTATAGCCAGGATTAGGTTGCTAAATCTGTCTAGAGTCTACTATATTTTACGAAACTAACTGTATACAAAATTTTGAGGCAAGGCTGTCTATTTGAACCGGAGGAGGGCATATCTGATAGTTTGTCACTTTTTTTGTGTAGTGTACTAAAGTGACAATCTTTTCTCTCGGTATGCATGTTTTAATGCAGATTAAACTGACTGGTCAATTTGTTCCCACAAAAAACTTTTATTGGTTGTGTCCTACTATTTCGAAATATGAAGTTGTGATTACTTATGAACTGTACAACTGTACGCCTTTAATAACAGACTGAAAAATACTTTGCAGAATAGGTAATGTAACGGGTAATCCGAAGAAATTACAATCATACAAAGTATACCTATTGCCAAAGTCATCATCTTCTCCTCCCCAACCAAAATAAACGTTAGAAAAACCATTTATTGCGATGTAAGTATCCTTATTAACTAGGACAATTCCTCCTGTATAGTGTCCATAAGGCAACCTGTGAAAACAAGTAAAATAAATTGAAATACAAATCAATATAATATGTAGCCTTGTGGCATGCGTGTTATGAAATGGATAACTACCATCTGTGACTGTGTAAAACTTACTTGAAATGGTATCTTTTAACGGCATTGCTAAGATGCACGATAGATGTGCCTGGGGAACATTGGTAGGATATGGTGGTATTCATTGGGAGGGTGTCCACATCATGAAGAGAAAAACAGTCATAGACATCTGGCCATCTTTTGTTTATCTCCAGAAAACCAACATTGAAGAGCATTCCTCTGTTGAATCGACTGAGAGAGGTCTGGTAAAGATAGATGTATCACTAATAGCAAGGAATCCGATGCTGTTTCCAAAGCTCATACGTAAAAAAGTTATATTTGAAATGGGAAGAATACTCAACGTTAAATTACCCGCCTAATAAGACAGTTGAAGTCTTCAAAAATTATTACTTTAGCTTGAACAGAATTTACAAAATGATTTGAAATGACCTCACTGCAGCTGTATTGCTTCGTGTTCATTGCAACATTATTTCTACCTTCAATTGACCTTATAAATAACATAGTTTCCCTCGGTTTCCCTTCAAGGTCAAAAAATTGTTACGAAATTGGTTTCCCAAAATTGGTTTCCCAAATTGGTTTCCCAAATTGGTTTCCCAAAATTGGCTATTTTCCTTACAGCTTTCTGAAGAGTTTGAACCCAACTTCTGGGCTGCTCATATGAGTACGTATTTGTCACACAGCATACAAAGCTGATATGGAGATTAGTTCAGAGAGCTTAGCAATTTAACGTTTTCAATGAGCTGTTTGGAGTGATATTTATTGCATTGCAAATAAAAATATAGGCAAAATAAGAAATGTGCTGCAATATAATTTTACAATGTGTCATAGTATAGATCCTAGTTAGTGATTGGGGGTAAATAGATGCAGCACAAACCTAAAAAAGTATAACTACCTATTGAGTAAAGAAGAGTCAGTCACTACTTTTCTCTTTCTCGAATCTACACTCCTTCTGAATCACTCTCTCCCTTTAACTACTTTTGAAAACCTTTTGACAGTACAGCTATTGCCATCTAGGGTTCATTTGTGGTACTAGTGGTATGTGTGAATTGCAATTAATATGGGGTCGAACTCCAAGCAGGGATGGGTCACTAAAACCTTGTGTAAAATTCCACATACAGCATACTAACATAAGAGTTGTTGCATTTACATAATATTTAATGTTTTTAATGAATTGACTAGACTTTGTACCCATATAATATTAGCCAAAATGTTGTCAATAAAATACTATAAATATTATGCCAAACTGAAGAAATGGATAATAATGAAATTAGTTTTTTACAAAAAACATTTAAAAATGGTAATCAAATTCAAAGTTTGGTGTGGGTGCCATGGTCTAGTTGAAAAGGTGTTGGACTCATACGCACAAGGTCGCGGGTTCCTATAGGTTCAATCCCAGCCATGGCATGGAGGAACTGAGCAGATCCTCCATGAACCACTGCTTCACTCCTGAATGGGCACTTGCCTATAGGTAGTGATGGTAATTGTAGAGTGCATTGACCTAAGAGCGCCTTAATGGCTGCAGGTTGGGCGTATACTCCCCGGGGAGTTGAGAAAGACTCATGCTTGAGCAGGCCTGCCAAGGGTGTAAATTGTGATGTCGGCAGAGCTCGATATACATCGATATGCTGGACAGAAAACCCACACTCATTTACATCTATATTTACGTATAGTGCAGTAGTTTTAGAGTTCTGCTCCGGAAACGAAAAAAAGAAATATTCCTTTTTCCCAATTGCATTAAAACGTAGATGAAAAATGTCAGTGAGACTATAAAAAAGCACAACTAGGCCATAAAGACTAAATAAATACCAAATTATATCAATAATCATGCAATAGTTGGAGTAATGCTCCGGTAAAAAAAAAAAAGCCCGCCTGTCTGCTCGCATGTCTTATGGACAACATTTGACTGAAGTAAAATTTTCATTAAAGCTGATGCTTTTCGTAACCATGGCTTTGTTCGTGTTCCACATACCTGCTCAATGATAAATATGCGATAGTCATAACGGTGCATTTGAAGGTAAGTGTGCATGTTCATCAAGAAAGTGAAGTTTTGTGTACCTCGGCCCCTTAAAGGAACCATAATGGCCAGACGAAACTTTCTTATGCAATCTTTAGGATGCCATCGACCAGACACTGCTGATGGGTGTGATTGGATGACATCACTAGCTGTAAAATTTCTCAGTACGAAATTGAATATTGAACCTGTTGGGAAAACAAAATAATATCAGGAGGCAAGTTTGTTTAGTTCGCAATTTAATTTGTAATCATTTACAAAAAAAGAAAAAAACTGGTACTACTTGGATCCCCAATGTTGGCCAACCAACACAGAGCACTAAAACACAACATGCTTGTGTTCTCAATTTCATCTCCATTATACAGACCATAGACTCCTGGGCTAAAAAGTGGGCCAAGGTTTTTATCTTCGTCTAAGAACTAATTCGCCCCTTTTTCTGTCTTGTTTACTGTATAATGTCAGTTTAAAATATTGAATGGATTGTAATTCTGAGCAGTTTATGAAGTGTCAATAGCTTATTGCTATTGACCTGTCACTGCATGGTTTGTTGACAAGGTGACACAGGAAGTGTCATTACATAATCAAAATATTGGTGTCATTGTCTTACATATCACTCACAACCCAATACGAGTTAGTGTGATTTTCACAGGGTTAAGGGCAATCGCCTTATAAGGCTCTTCACGTAATTAGGTACACCTACTCTATGTAACTTTTGAAGTTCTTGGAAGAAAGAAAATACGAATGTAACAAAGTTCGAGAGCGAAGCTAGAAGACGAAGGTTACGCATTGCGACTTTCTTGGATGAAAATACGAATATAAATTCGTCGACGAAAATGTGAAGCAAGAAATTACGCCAATTCCTCTTAATAGTAATAGCAAAAGAATGCTTAAAAGTTTTGTGATAAGGACTTTTTTCCAACCTTCAAATATTATTTTCCGAATAACATCTTATGCTGCAGGCATACTGTTGAGTTGTTTATCTGATCATTGCCCTTATTTTATGATCTTAGATCGTTTGAACCTTTGCCATAATTTACAAAAAACTGTCATTGTTACCCCTAACCATGACAATGCCCCGATACAGTTTAAAGAAAAGTTGCATGAATTATGTATAATTGACAATTTTGATTATGGAAATAATGCAAATCCAAATGAAAATTATAATAAATTTAGTGCTATTTTGAACGATACAATATCACTCTGCTTCCAACAAAAAATTGTAAAATTTAAGAAACATAAACACCGGAAATCAAAATGGATAACAAGTGGTATTTATTATCAGGTCCATAGCCTATAGAGACAAGCTTTATATCAAATTGAAATCTTTGAATGTTCAGGATCCTCAACATAGTAATATAAAAACAAATTTAAAGACATATAATTGCATACTAAGGAAAAGCATTCGCCATGCCAAAAAATTTATAATGAGAAATATTTTGCTAAATATAAGAGTGATATCAAAAAGACATGGGGCATGATTAACTCAATCATTGGTCAAAATAAGAAAAATTAATTTCCAAAATGTTTTGTGGTGGACAATAATTATATATCTGATAAAAACAGAAAATTGCTGATGCATTTAATGAATATTATGCTGAAGCAGGAACTAAATTAGCACAGAAAATTAGAACCCCGGATGGAATAAATTTCCAAAACTATATGAATCTTCCAGTTGCCACAGATTTTGAGTTTCATACTACAAATAGAAATACTGTAATAAAAGCAATAGAGTCTCTAAAAATTAAAAACAGTTGTCGGTTGACATGATGTCAACCAAGTTACTTCAAAACGTGAAAATTGAAGTTTGTGACATAATTATGGTCATGATAAATCAGTCTTTCGTTTCAGGTATTTTCCCTGATAAACTGAAAATTGCCAAGGTTGTTCCATTGTACAAAAAAAAAGAATAAAATCGAAAACTATAGACCTGTGTCTCTGCTTCCCAGTGTATCAAAGGTCTTTGAGCGCATTTTTCATGATCAACTTAATGAGTACTTTAGTTCTCTGAAATTATTTTACAAAGGTCAATATGGATTTAGACATTCTCGCTCAACAGAATTGGCCGCGTTAGAATTGGTAGAATTAATCATCACTGAAATGGAGATCAAAAAAGTACCCATTAATATTTATCTTGATTTATCAAGGCCTTTGATACACTGGACCATGAAATACTTCTGTTTAAATTAAAACACTATGGCGTGAAAGATCTTTCAGTGAAATTACTTCGTAGCTATTTAACTAACAGAGTGCAATATGTTGTTGTACACAATATCAAGTCTAATCATGTTCCACTACAGCTTGGTGTTCCACAAGGATCCATTCTTGGTCCTCTTTTATTTATCATTTATGTCAACGATCTTGTCAACGCTACTTCTGTCTTTCATCCAATTGTTTATGCTGATGATACAACTTTTGTTGCTTCCCTGAATACTTTTCAGGGTGAAACAAATCTAAATGATGAGTTGGTCAGCGTGAGCAATTGGATGAAGGCAAATAAGCTATCTATTAACAAAAGCAAAATGAAAGCCGTGATTTTCCATGCACCCCAAAGAAGAGTTCAAATTCCTACTATTAAAAAAATTATTTTTAAATTAAAGATTTAAAAATGGAAGTGGCCAACTATAGTGATGATTAGGAATTTCCACTGTATTATATTATTATATTATCCCTCTATAATCAAATCTTTGTGGTAAAGACACTTATGTAATATTCTCGCTCATTCATTAATAAATGCCAATTTTGCAGTGAACAAAAATGTTATGTTTAGGTAATGTTTAACAATATTATTATTGTGTAGTATTCAAGTATTGCACCTGATATTTTACTCAGTTTCACTGGGTGATTAAACAAAGACCACATGTTTGGCAAAATAGAGGTCTAAATCTAGGACATTTTCTAGGTCAACAATAATCAATTAAATGTACTGTTTTGCTGAGCCCCTATTGTTAGGAATTACATAAGAAAGGGTGACAGTCAGTAGAAGGGAAATTCCTCTTCTCTATTGTGTCAGATTTAGCATGACTAATTTGACCTTTGAAAAAATAGCTTAAGAATTATAATTTTAATAGTAGTTATTTAACCTCTTTGTACAGGGAGAAATTGCATCAAAACATACCATAAAATAGTTAAAATCTACGATGGCTGGGTTAAGACATGCACTCTTTATTTTTTATTTTGTGAGAACGAAATAGTATTTCATACTCACGAAAAATACGTTAAACTCTTGCTGATATATGGCCAGAAGAATTACTCAGTCTAAATAAGTTGACCTGCATTCAACAGTCAATGATAGAATAACATATATAACACATTATACAAGTGGTGTCAGTTGTTGCCCCTAATCTGAGTCTAATACCAAGGCAGATAGACAGACAGACAGATAGATAGATAGATAGATTGATTGATTGATTGATTGATTGATAAAGATCTATATATATATATATATATATATATATAGATAGATAGATAGATAGATAGATAGATAGATAGATAGCAGAAAGTGAACTTAGTGCAGCCCTTTTAGGCAAGTTCTTTCCCACTCACAAGGGTTGATTATCAACTGAAAGAGAGGGACCCATGCACTTACGTTGCACATGTATGGAGAATTTTATTTGCTTAAGCATAGACACCAAGTACAAGGGAACATCTCCAAATGCCATTCAGCTGAGAAGTTGCACATGAAGATTGCCTGGAATGGGGGAAAAAGCATCTTATCCTATCCTATCCTATCCTATCAAGCACACTATATATCTTTATCTGCACTTTATCTGATCCGTGAAACCGTTTACGAGAGGGTGGCAAAAAAGAGGCGAGCCAAATTCCAGCTACCTGGCAGCTACCCGAAAGTACTAATGAATTTGACCCCTTTAAGGGTTGTAAAGACTAGTTTTGTCTATGCTAAAAGTTAGACACAAAAGTTAATTTTTGTTTTCTACCGGCGCTTTCTCAACGGGACACTCCAAAAAGCTACCATTTGCGTTACGGTAAAAAACGTCATTTTTTCAATTTTTTATGATTTATCACATCTCAGACGTGCTCGGAAAATTCCGAAAATTTTCTAGAACGTAAACCTTTGCCCTAAGTATCTTTTGGCGCAAAAACGGAAAAATTACACTCAACTGTTTTTGAGTTATATACATGGAAAGTTCGGGTAGCTGCAAGGTAGCTGTCAGGTAGCTGGGTTCGGGTAGCCAACTTCACTGATCTACAATTCCCTTGTGTTATCACACTTAAGCTATGGAGCTCTTCTTTGGGGTTGGCAATGTCAAAATATATTCATTTTACAAAAAAAAAGCTGTCAGAGCTATATATATATAATTGTAATTATATATAATTGTCATACTAGTGGTTTATTAAAAAACCTAAATCTTATAAAATTCCATGATATCTGTGCACTGTGTGACCTGAAATTCTGCCATAAACGATTCAACAATGCCTTGCCACAGTATTTTCTTGATTTACTACTGCTATTTAGAGATGATCCTCATTACTTTGACACTCGAATAGCTGGTCAACTACGACTTCCCTTAATTAAACATGAATTTGCAAAACAGAGTATTAGTATAGATTTATCAAAACCCTTAATAATATGTCCATAACTTACAGAGAAAAACTAGAAACACATAGTTTAGATGGATTTAAGAAATATGTGAAAAATAGCACTATAGCATCTTATTCCGCAGACTGCAGTATTGAAAATTGCTATATATGTATAAATGTTCATCCTACTGCTTCTTCATAATACTTTTCAACAATATATTCTTTAACTTGAGATGAGTAACGTAGATGAGAATACTACTGATGAGAGTAATTTCCATATTGTGTTTGATTTAATGTTCACTATGTAATATCAATAGATCTCTCCAGGGGGCCTCACGCTAGCGATAAAATATATTTATCTTTGTGAGGTCTCCTTGTGAAACAAATGTTTATAAATGAAAATATGAAAATAAATTGTAAATATATTTTTGTTTGGCAAAAACAAAAGAATCTGAATCTGAATCTGCAGGCTATAAATAGCCCAACCTTTCTGGGGGAAAAAGCCTGCAGTTGAGCCTGCTTAGTTACCCATTCAATTATGCCTGAAACATTTTGAAACTATGGTCATACAGCTCACTTCTGCACAATAAGTGATAATAAAACTTCACCAGGCATGTCCTCAGAATTTAAAAACTGATTTTAGTAATACTCTCAAGCAGTCAGATATGTTAGTATGAGATAATCTATAGATTGAGATCGGTTAAAAAAAAGTGTCTAATTGTTCTCCACCCTCCCCTACACTCTTAAAAAGATTGTTGGTTTCAGACAAATGATCGTATAGCTGGTGTCCATCCAACATTTTGTTAACATCAACCAAGATATTTGTTTGTTCTTTAAGAATATATTGTATATATATATCAAACAATAATAGCTTACTAATGTACAAAATCAGACTCAATTGTTTACCTCCTATAACTTAAGTTTTTATAAGGATAATAGAACACTCAAAATTATCTTATTTCAGTTTCATTAAAAAAGACCTGTCAATTGAACCTAGACAAAGCTAGACAACTTATGCTATATAATGCTACCTGCCACTAAACGGAACTGTCTGGCTATAGCTGGCTACTGAAAGTCGGATCTAAAAACACATGCAGCAAGCACCATCTGGTGCATAAGTTGAGAGTTACGCATATTTGTCATTTCTTGTTGAAAAGATGCATGTCTATTGCACATACATATTTATGATATATTAGATGAATTTCTTACATTACGAAGTTTTAAATTTTTTCAGTGGTGGTCAGTGTAAGTTGACCAATTGCTAGAAATAGACAGAAGCAGCTAGCTTTAGCCAGTTTTAGCTACAGTCAGGAATAGGTCGCTTCAGCTGTCTAGAGTCGACCATTTATTTATGGAACGTATGTCTATAAATCACTTAGATACTGTTATCATAGCGCGGTTTCACACCATAGGGAAATCCTGCCAAAACTGTTTTAACTTGTGCTTTTGTACAGTTTTAGGAGTACAGCTATAAATGACACACCATTAGAACTGCAATACAAAAGCGCAACTCGTCCACACACAATTCGTCTAACTTGAAACATGTTAAAACAAACTTGACAGCTGTTTTTTTTTTAAGAAACGGACCTTGTTTTCGTTATTTTGATCTTGAATTGATACAATAAAACAAACCACTATATAAGTGCTACTTCACACAATTAAGAGCTAAAAATTGTATATTTCAGGATATTTATTGCATGTGTGGTGGCGCACCTGTCACTTCACTGCTGCGCCCTCTCGTTTTCTTCCGTAAGGTGGCGCTACGATCCGGTGCAAAGCACCGGCTTTTCTCATAACCGATTTGCCGCTTCCCCAGAATCGGGGAGGGAAATGCTTCCGCGCGTCGTCTGCATACAATTAGTGCGATTACTACGCCTTATTTCTTTCTTCCAAGAAGCCACTCACTGTAAAATTAGTTCAGACGATTTATTGCACCGGACAAGCGCCGTCTTTCGGCCGTAGGACTTTTATGACTAGAGATTGGCCAAAAACAAAATCTACTGTCATGCTATTCTCAGATGACCGGATCGGAACTATGTTGTCCTAATTAATCTGCGCGGCCATGATGCGCACAAAATAATAATGACCTACTAACACAAAAATCGTTCTTAACAGCTCTTAACTTAAGATCTAGCAGACAAATTGAATTAACTCACATTAAAAACACTATTAATGATCATTTCTATGTGATTCAAGACTGGACAAGCAGTAGAAGTATGGTTTTGAATGTTCCATGGTAGGGATGTCCACTGCCGTGATTTTCCACAAAGCTAGCCAACTAAATGAACGTTCGACCAATCAGAGCAGAGCTTATTTAATTACTAGGCCATTTGCTAGGCAACGAGCTTTAACAAACTCTGTGATTTGCCGTGGCGCTTTGGTTTTAAAATCAATGCGCCGTCATGATGCGCGCTGACAAAAAAGGCCTTTAGAAACGTCACAATTAAAACTTTTATCGATGACGTCACAGAAAATGGCTTTGGCGCCGCACCACTGGTGAACAAAAAACGATGTGTTCGCTCAACCGGAACGATCGCGATTTTAGTTGATAGACTGTTACGTAATTGCTATTAGTAAATAGGTGATATATAATATGTAGCTGTCAATGCCAGGAGTGAGCGAAGCTATATAAGTACTATATATATCCGATTTTTTTTTAATGATTTATTCACAGATTGAAAGATACATACTTTGTCTAGGTTCAATGCATGTGTTGATATGTCAAAGACAGTGTACAGACAAATGTATTACACCTCCTGCAGCTTCTCATGCACATTGCATAATCATATTAGGCCGCCCGTAGGGCTTTTATGTTTAGAGATTGGCCAAAAACAAAATCTACTGACGTACTATTCTCAAATGACCGGATCGGAACTATGTTGTCCTAATTAATCTGCGCGGCCATGATGCGCAAATATTTACAATGATCACTTACACAAAAATCATTCTTTACTTAGGATTTTCCTGACAAACTTGAAGAAAATCACGTTAGAACTCCGTTAATGACCATTTCTAGGTGATTCCAAGACTAGACAAGCAGTAGAACTATGGTTTTGAATGTTTCATGGGACATGATGGGAGCCATGTCCATTGCCATGAAGCTTGTCAACTAAATGAACGTTCGACTAATCAGAGTAGAGCTTATTTCTTTGCAAGGCCATTTTGCAAGGCAACGAGCTCTAACAAACTCTGTGATTGGCTGTGGCGCTTAGGCCTTAGAAATTAATGCATAAGGCCTCATTGTTCATCAGTAAGACTACGCAAGCAACGAGCAGAACGGAATGAAATAAAGCTTAATTGCAGAAGGAAATATGAACTAACAGTAATGCAAACAACACCAACCTGCAGTCCATTGATAAGATATCAGTAAAGAAAGAGGAGGCCGTTATTTTCGGGAAAAGCCCTAAAATAGCACCAGGCTATAAATAGATGTGGGCGTGGCCTAATGCAAGCACATACTTTTGTTTACAAACGAATCTGTGTGTTGACAACTCAGTTTTGACAGCTTGCTGATAACCTGATTTTGATAGCTGATTTGAGGGAAAAACTGTATCTATTCAAATAGAAAGTTAAGTGCAGTCGATTTCTCCTGGTGTGACGTGATAGTTGCTTGTTCAATTTGTAAATAAATGGCAAAAACTAACTCAGAGCATCTGACACATCTGTCACTGAGTACAGCTGTACAGTGCATTAGTTTTTGCTACTTAGGTATTTTCTGAAAACTGTTTGGTACAATAAATTTAAATACGTCTGAATTTGTCTTATAAATGTACTTTTCTGGTGTGCCATGACAGTCGCTATCCAAACTAGTACCACAAATTAATTAATCAACCTTACAAACATTATTTATTTATGTGGACTATATAACTATAACATTCACTTAACGATAATATATTCAGGTTTATCATATATATAATATATTGTCATTTAGGTATATTTAATATCTATCTATATAGATACACAATTCATTGCATCAACAATGCAATTTCATTTAATTTTGTTATATAGAAGAACCCTTCAGGGGCAGATCCAAAATTGTTTGCAGTGTTCCCTCTAATTTCTCACGCACAGTGATGTATTAGGCCAAGAAGGGGAGGGGGGCTAAGAACCCCCTAGTTCAGTTACTGGACTAACAACCCCCATTAAACCCACCCCACCTTTGAATCTGCTACAGCTCTTAAAAAAAAGGGTATAAAAATATATGCCATGGTACATGTACATGACAGAGGACTAACCCTGCGGCCCCTCATGCACATTGCATTATCATAAATATTACATAAATGACTTATTTGTTGTTTCAAACTCAAATAATCTCTAACGATCACGCACGTGCAACCACGATGCTACGTCATGAACAAGTTACAAACAAATGGAATGCTACTGATTCACAACTTTAACATGATATATATTGCATTTTCAGATATGTAGATATGTGTTGGTGTTAAAATTGATGTGTTAAACACGTTAGGATTGTCAGATTATGGTTCTGTAGCGCAACAACTTGTTAATTTATGAGGAATGGCCTGTGACGTCATACCCGCCGATTCACTGATTTGTGATATTTTTGAGGACGGCGTGACCATCACAACTTTTTAAGTGATATTTTGTCGCAATATTTGTGGTATTTTGTTGTAAGTAAATGAATTCAGCAGTGGCCAGCAAATTACACGGACGTAGATAAATATATTGCCTTCAGATATAAATAACCTAACAGGTTTTGTCAGAAAATTTGGAATATTATAAAATCTTCAATGTAGACCAAAGGGCCTTTTTGAAAAATGCCGTATGGGCTGAAAAAACCTATGGTTTGGAATCAGTCCCTACATCTACATGTAGGGACTGATGGATCGGTCTACTGTTATCAGTGCTAATGAATTTAAATGTCTTACAATTAATGATTTTTGCAATATGGCGTTTGCATTTTATGCACTGTGTGGGTTTATTATTTTATAAAATGTTTATATCATTGTAAATTTTAATTATTTTCATTTGTTGCATGGTTTTACTTAGATATCTACTGTCTGACTTTACATTAAGTTTTACTGACTTACATACTCACTTATGTTAATGAATTCACTATCGTTAAGTGTAAATGATATTCCTCCACCTGCATCTATTGAGCGACTTTTATATTTAAAAGTATTGCTGTGTTTAGGGTAGAATTAAATGTTTTACTTTTCATCATTATGTCTTGACAGAACGGCAAATCGTCTCTGGGCAGTTCACCATTTTGTTCTTCAGTAGATAATTCTTCAGTAGATGATTCTTTAGCTTCTTCAGCCAGGTTGTCCTGCAAGTAGGGCTTCAAAATCCTTAAAATTGAGTCCTGTTGTCTCAATATTCGAGAAACGAAAATTGCATGTGGTTTGTGATATTTCAGTGAAACAATGTACATTATAAACATAGAAGATATAAACACACACAGGAACTTGGCTCCGAGTGATATTGTACGTTTTACCATGACCATGATGACAGATTCAAGCTTTACAATCCAGTGATTTTCAGTGTACACGTACTGTAGTGCATTTTACTCATTGGATGCATCTACCGTCATTTGACTGGGAGAAAAAAGCAATGATGGCCTATTAGATCAATAAAGCATGTTGTGGGTAGTGGAGCATCTGGATAGCAAAAAAAATCTTGCAAATTATGATACAAGCATGAAATTTGGTGGAGTTTTTTAAATTATGCTAGAATAATTTTCTAGGAGTTTGACACTGGTGTAATGATTATAGTGATATAATATGACATTTATAATGAAAAAGTCAACAACAAAAAAGGAAAAATTCAATTGCCAGTACTTAATGAATCCAGCTTATAATGAAGTAATTGCCTTCTGGATAGAAATAAAGTCATACTGCACAAGACACCAAACTAGTACCTAAATGTACTCATTAAATTCAATATCAAGGTTACTATGTCAACACTTAAAACATTACTAGAATAGTATATGCATGGAATGACAAGAACAGAAACAACTGATGAAATTATTGCCTTTAAATACGGTTACACCTAAAACATATAAGACTAATATAAATTTGGATAGGCCTGATACTCAACTAATACAAAAATGCTTATGTGAGTGCTCAAACCATACTAGACGAGAATCAGCATAGATAGAAACAAATTTTGTTAAGGCACCAGATGTAAAACAGATACATACATGATCTGATTAGCTTATCTTGTCCTGGTGACACTTGATGCAGACAGCAAAGACTATGATGTACCAGATAAGGCCACCTCTGCCTCCAAAATGGTCCACCATACATGATTACAATTGTCCTCTCTATATCTGGGCCACCATCACTGGATTTGTTGTGCTCGAACATACCACAGCCCACAGGTGTTTGCCCTGAGTTCAGGGAAGCTATTGTATCATAAAACTTCTGCAGGACATCCTTGATGGAAACACAGAGAGACTGTGGTCTGGCATCAGGGGTATTGATGGTGAAATGCTTCAGCATGGTGTGCTCACCATATAATGCAGACTGCATCAGCCAATGACAGCCACATCTTTCCCTGACGAACACAATGTCATCTTTCCGACCAGGAATATTCTTCCTTGAAATGTGACTGGATTGACTTAGTGCTGGGGAGGAATGGCATGCTACTTGGAGAATGATTGTGATTCTTTGTAATGTAAGGTGGGTATGCAGGCATTGGTGAAAGCTTCTGGAATCTCTGGCACTTTCTTGACCTTTCTGTGCATTCATCAGCATATTCAGGGCTTGGATGTTGGAAAATGGTCACCCTTGCACCAAGGAAGGATGTTTGAGCTGTGGTTGCAGTTGGATTATCGCCAAAGATGTCCATAGTTGCAGTAGTGAACAACTGCTTTCTCAAGACTGACCAGTAAGATATGATTTCCTAAAATACAGCATGCACGTGCGCATATGCCACTGGAATGGCATATGCAACTAACATTGGCACATGCAGCTACAATCACATGCAGCCACAATTGGCATATGCAGCCGCCAATGACATGTGCAATTTCCATTGCATATGCAAATGCACCTCCAACCTGCACGTGCAGTTATGCCTGGAATGTCACGTAAATTTGCTTAAAACATCGCCAGCTTTTTGAGTTACACATTAGGATTGCATATATGATTAGAATTTACCATGATGCAAGTCTCCAGCAAAGATCAACCCCCATGATTGTGTTAATCAGCAGTTAAAAGAAAAGTTAGCCGCGGTTCAAGATAAATCCCGTTTTATGTGGTGAGCATTACAATAAACTATTCTTTAGCTTGTAGGTTGAAGATTAGGCCGACCCGAACTTTTTGCTTTTGCGCTATCTTCATAGTTGTATTCTGTGTAGTGCAGTGACAATTAAGCTGACACAAATAGGATTTGAAACTGAGTATGTTTATCATGTGGCCAAATTTCCTGTCACTTCTACACAAGCAGCCTCAGTGGGTGTGCAGTCAAAACGGCCTATTACCGGAACGGCCTCCACCAAAACGGCCCCTTACCTAAACGGCCTCCTCTGTTTTTTAAATTCCGTTTTTCAGCGTCCAAATCCATATGAGACTTCTATTCAATACTAATAATGTTCTAGAGGTTGCCACCAATAAAAGTATTTGTTGCAATTTGGTGTATTCATTAACTACGTTGCTAAGGTTGTTATGATTTTTCGCCGGGGCTACAAGAAGGGCAAGCGGTCCGCCATTACCATGTCACCGAAACGGCCTCCCCAGCCAATATGAAGGGAATAGCTCATTAATCCAGCAGAACTTGGTCATTTATAGTCCGATTTTCAAAATTTTAAGTTCCTAGTAATTGCCGAAAAATCCTCTTTCTATATAGGAGACTGCAGTTAACAATTCTTAAGACGCAGTATTACGTATTTAGCGCGACGCAACAATATCCATATTTTTGATAATAAAATATTTAATTAATAAAAAATGTGTTTGTTTTCTTTCGCACTAATGAATATTCTTGCAAGAATATTAATGAAATGTATATGTTCCTAAATTATCTGGGAATTTATACAGAGAAAAAATTGTATCCAGACAAAGTAAGTTTAGGCAAAGGACAATATAGATCACTGACAATCACAAAAAAACGTTCTGACATTATTTCTATAATTATGTATTTATTGCAATCCTACAAGACGTAATCTGTCATTATACTTCAAAAGGTAGCATATTCTGTCATTATAATTCAAAAGGTAGCATAATCCATTTATTATTTCATCATGGGATCAATTGCAACTAATGCAATTAATGCAACAATTGCAATTGGAGACTTGTAGTCTGTCAATAAAAGAAAATACCACTCTTTTCATTGGTTCATTTTTGGGGGGGGGGGGGGTGGAAGTTGATTGCAATTATAACTCTACAGAAATCAATCTCCCGGTTACTGTGTCTTCCGCTGCTGCCAGCAGAGAAGATACCACTCAGGTCTTCAATGGCCTGAAAGAGCGAGCTGAATCTCCATCGCATGCGCAGCTGATGATGTATGTGGATACGGTATGGATTAACTCCAGGACCTGGGCCCCTGCATCCTGGAGTGTATATGGCCATCCGATTCGGACCAATAATGATGTCGAAGGTTGGCATTACAGGTTTAATGCCAAGGTAAGTTCAAATGTTTGTTTTTTATTACTCATCCTATTCGTGTCATTCATATTATTATTAAGTTTTATATAGATATATTATATTAAAATAATCGTATAATTGTTATGTACATTGCTTTCAGGTTAAACGCAGCAAGCCAAATTTATATCGTTTGGTTGATTTATTATGACAGGAAAGTGTTCAAATTCATGTGAATCTGGTCCTTATATCGCAAGATATATTGAAAAAAAAGACAAAATAAAACGTACAAGCGTCACCAAGGCAAGATTTTCCAGGCATGGGACCGGTACATAGAACGGGAAATTAGCCTAAAACGGATGATGCGCATCCTAGCAGCGCTACACAGAGATCGGGAATTGTAGAAAATGCCATTATTTAATGTTTTTCTTTTTGTTCTTATGTGTATTTAGTTTTGCTGATATATTTATTTACGAATAAAAAACCATATAACCATTGATTTTAAATTGTCAGCTCATTCATTGCACAATACCTACTAATAAGACTGGATCTAGGTATATTACTATTAACTATACATACCTATATAGGGGGCCGTTTTGGTAAGGGGCCGTTTAGGCTAGGGGCCATTTAGGCTGGGGGCCGTTCCGGTAATAGGCCGTTTTGACTGTAGAGCCCTCAGTGCTAGCATCAAACCAAGGTTCAAGGTATTTTAGTCTGCTTATATGCATTTATTAGTCTGTTAGTTTCATAAGTGGCATATGTAATTAATAATGGGTTACAGTGAACTCGTCATCAAGTCAAATCATCAAATGGCGAAGTCGTCAACAAAAAAATCAGGTTATCAACTAGGCTGAAAAACTCGTCATCAGAGCTGGTGAAGTCGTCAACGGATTGGTTAACTCGTCAACAGTTTGGTAACTCGTCGTCATACTTTAAATCAAAGTGTGGCAGCCTGATAATCCGATAATCAAAGCCACGATCACAACAGCGGCATCAGCAATTATTGTCAATTGTTAACTGTCATACAGGTTAATTGCAATTAAGCTTGACACTTGAGCGAAGCTTGACACTTCACAACTTTGAAAAAAATGTGTGTGCTAAGATCAGTGGTATGTTTCATGAGACAGAAATAAATGTTTCTGGATTTATTTATCTGTTAGATATAGCAGTTACACATATTTAATTAGGCAAGGGGAATAAAAAATAATAACCACTCTGTTTGCTGTTTTCCTGTCTAATTTCAAGTATCAATATAAATATATCACCCATTTCTCATCTGCTTCACTGAATGTGTAATACTTCATTGGAAAAGATCGTTAAATTACAACTCCATATTTCACGAAATCAGTTATTGTTTTTGTTGGGTGTATAACTGATTATTTTTTTACAATGTTAGGATTAAATAAATTATTCATAATTTTAAAGATTTATAAATACACTGCAGTGTACAGTTGCACCCTCATATCAGAGACAATAGGTTATTGTCTCTGCTCATATGTGCAGCATATAATTAACCTATTTTGATGACGACTTCACTAGTTTTGTTGACTTTACTAGCTCTGATGACGACTTTGCCAGCTTAGTTGACGACCTAACTATGAAGATGACGAGTTCACTAGCACTGTTGACAACATTACCACAAGTAGTAGCGAGTTTACTTTTTTGTTGACGAGTTGACCAGTTGACGATAATGGGTGTTGATGACATGACCAACACTCTTAATAATCGTATATAGTTTATGTGACCTAGGGCCTCACTTGCCCTCAATACAATAATTATTAATACAGAATTATTATACATGTTTATATTTAATGATAACTAAGTTAATCATATAATTGCTTCATATATCAGAATCTTTTGCTTTAATAAGTGAGGTGACTAAAAGTAGTTCTTATATATTATTTGCAGATTCACCATATTCATACACTACATATGCATGCATAATAAAGCTGATCCATCTCAAAGCTTCAAGTTGTCTGCTATCTCCTCTGATAACAACAGGTGATTTATCATGTTTATTAATTTAATAACACCATTGACATTATGTTACAACTACTTTAATCCCAATACATTGTACTGAGGGCAAGTGTGTCCCTTTTTTTTTTTAGTAGGCGTTTGATCGGCTGGGTGTAGTAAACATTTTGGATGATGGAAGTGTTGTTGCTTAAACAATAATAGGTGTAAATTAATATATTGAGAAACCTGTGAAACATACAGAATTAGTTTTGCTGGAAAATGTGGGCACCCTGTACTGGTTTGTAAATGCTTTGGAGATAATAATCATTGTGCATATTTTATTGACAGTAATAACGGGAAATAAACCTATTTGTCAAATACAATAAATAAGCAGTTTAAAGTAAAATATATAATAGATATCACTAACATGGCCAAAACAGTTAGATGGTCAGTGATTATTTGTAAAAAACCAACTGCAATTCATAACTTTTTTTCAACAGCTAGTACATCACAATGCCTGATTTGGATATATTTAAGTAATGAATACAATTTGCATACATTATATATCAGGTGATGGTGATGGATCAAGTTCCAAACCAGAGGGCTAACCTGTTATAGCAAAGCTTTCCTCCGCTTTTGCCACACATGGTATGTTATGTTTAAAACCAGTTTTTCTGTAATTTAACATTAGACTTCAAATTGAATGTAAAGCAAATTCACAAATTCGACTGTAATCAATTAGAAAACATAGTTTCAGTGGCAAGCACTTCTTTAGTACATCTTGCTGCAGTAGATATATGGGGTTACAGTGAACTTGTCATCAACAAAAGAGTCAGGTCGTCAACTGTTTTGATTCTGTTCTGAATAGATGCATGAGATATGGCTTTCAAAACAAAGTTTCGGATTTACCTTTGAACGCTGCAAGAAATGTGACAATTATTGCAATCATTACCAGAATGTTTTTTTATATTTACAGAATTTTGTTCATGAGAGCAGCTTTGTGCCCCCTGCTTCTTCAACTATGTCGACTGAGTCTACTGTTGAGACATCGCCCACCCAGGCTGCTACTCCAGTGAATGCAACATATTTCAACTACCAGAACTAAGATCGACTTGCAGATATAGATCTACCTGGTGTCGGAGTCGATAAAACAGTGGACAACAGACCAGAAGAACTTTATAAAGTCAAATTGAAATGTAAGTTCATAGTACAGTACAGATTATTGCTTTTGGATATATATGAAAACTATGTGCTATAATGCACAAGATTAGCAATACCAAATGTTGCGAAACTCTATTCCAAGTATATGTGTACTTTTGGAAATCTTTTTTAGTTGATTAACAAGATTTGTTTCTTATCTTTACAGGTCTAATGACCAGTTCGATACAGGTGATCATACTGACGGCAATGATGAAAGAGACAACCGTGACATGCATAGTGATGAAGTGTAAGTCCCATTTATCAGTTGATTTTATTGTTTTTATTCATAGCAATTTCTTTATTTGGATAAACTTTATATTAGTGTGTTAACCTGAATGTAAATAATACATAACATTTAAGTATGCTAGGCAATCTAAGTAGAAATGACCTGTTTACAGTCTTCCTATTTAGTTGGTTATTATCAGGTCGTACTATGATTATGACATAATCTGAATGTAAATGACAATTAACAAAGTATTTTAGCATGTCATACTGAAATGTTATGAATATATTCATGTTTGCTTAGACTTGTAGGGTTTTCTGTTTGTTAAAGGTCCATCAACAGTCTGGATGGAACTGCAGACAGCGAGCATGCCCCACCTGAACACAGAATCATGAAAGGAGGGTAGCAAAGGGGAGCTGACATCCTTATTGAAACCGAATGATGGACTTACAGTGTGCGCATAACGAGGAAGAACAGTGAACTGGACCTGCACCATCAGAAACAAGACTGTGAAGAGCTTAGCTAGTGTCAGCCTGAAGGGAGATGTGTTCACCAGAGGAAGTGCCCAGCATTTACATCCAGCCAAAGATGGTGCCGAAATGAAAGTTCAATTATGAAAGAAGGTAAGACAGTGCTTCATTATTTTTGCAATTCAATTAGTCAATTCTTGCTCGTCTAATTGTAAAAACCAAAACCACAACTGTGCCACATAATAATAGCATCTGTTTTAAATCGTCAAATGATATCAAACCAAAAATGCATAACTTTGTTTCTACGGTTGCAGTTGTGTTGTGCTTTATACAATTAGCCGCTCCTAATATATATTATTTGAATGTAATTCATTAAAAGATTTAATTGGAGGGGTATGACTATATTACAAGACAAACAATGATGTTAATGTAAAACGTTGTTTCTGCAGACTAATGATGTATGTATGTTTGTTTATTGATCGTTAGTTACTAGTTAAACTTTTTGGACAGCACATTCAATTTATATCCAATAAGACCATACATATTTTTAAAAAATCTATGAATATTATATTCCTATTATTAGTGACTGTTTATAATGAATAATTTCTATTATTAGTTACTATTACAGTTTTTGCATATCATATTAATTTTACATCAAAATAAGACCATACATTGCAACATTAAATCACTGATAATTATATCATTTAAATTATGTGCTAAATCACTATTTCAGATAAACAAGCTAAAGAATTTATTTGAATACAGTGTAGTAGAATTTCATTCAAACATAGAAAGGTGTTAATGATTAATACAAAATATAAATATCTCCTCTTTTGAACAACAGAATCTCATAGTCCATGATAAATTGATAATAGACCATGATAATTGTACAAAATGATGCTGTCCAAAACTTATCTCTCCTAATATTGCCATACCAGGCTTCCAAATATTTACACGTCCTGTTTCATGTTGCAGGTTAGGTCACTTGCAAGTTCCCTTGAATTTGCTGACCAACCATCCAGAAGGGTAATTGAAGATGCGATGATACAGGAAAGTGGGAAATAAATCTGCTATTCACATTGGACTGTTACTGTTCTAATTTGATATGATTGTAATTTAAAGCTGGATTGTCAAATGATTTTTGTACCACTAAAAAAGCTATCCAAAATGAAAGAAAATGCTTTTAACTGACAAATTCAAGAACTGGTACTGTCTAGATTGTATTAAATTAAAACATTTTACAAGAATTTACTGCATCCACTTTGTTTACATTTTAGCTAATTATGCATCACGACGTAATAAAAAGCATTGCTGATTTGCAATTTCAAGGTTATTTTACACTTAGAATTTGAAAAATCAGACAAAAATTTAAGTGCTGAGTAATAAAATGTAGTACTAAGCAAAGACACTAATGACGCCCATGACGTTCCCCTGTGCGTCGTTTTCATTCCTCATATACCATTTATGTATAATCTCATGTAAACAAACTGGAATTTTTCGTGCCATTAAAAATTAAATGCCATGGGAAGTTTGTTTATGGTAAAGAGCTGGGGGTAGGGGGCTACTTAATGCAACATCATCTAGCAAGGCCATGATGACAGTCGATCAGTATTTTAGAAGAAAATTAAATAAATGCAACAGATTGTGTCCACTGTCATATTGAGTGACTTAAGTTGTAAAAATTATTCTTACTTAATTGACATATATATGTATACTATTTATACAGTTTGAATTTCATATTTAAGAATATATATTGTGTTACACCTGAAATTACTTTTGAAAAATGTTCAATGTCTATGTACTTTTTTCTTTTGTGACTTTTTGTGCATCACTATATTTTTAGTAAACTATTAAAAGGTGACTTCTTTGTGTTGTAAATTTGCTATAGCTTTGTAAAGGAACACTGGGCGGAGGCCTAGCTCAGAGGTAGCTCTCTGGGCTTCCAACCGCTGGGTCCCGGGTTTGATTCCCGGTCGAGCCTAAGTTGGATGGCTGTTTTATCCTTTGTCTCATTGCCATGGTCTCTGACTGTCCTAATTAGCCCAACTGGTGCAGAAATACAGGATGTAAAGCCCTGATCACACACGCACACACATGCACACACAGTAAAGGAACACTTCATCAGTCATTTCTTAATAATACAAGTGGTGGCAGCACTGCAGTATACAGTGGCACCCTCATATTAGTTAACCTAGTTTGATGACGACTTAACTAGCTTTGTGGACGACTTCACTAGCTTTGTTGACGACTTCACTTGCGAGTTTACTTTTTTGTTGACGATAATAGGTGTTGATGACATGACCAACACTTTTAACTACATTCTAGTACTCTCTGGTTCCCTGTGTGATGAAACACTCAGGTTGGGTCTTGCGAGTTCTGTGATCTGATTGGTTGAAATCTAGCAATCACACATGTGATGTCACAATCTTATTCACTATCATTCACAGACACGAGTTTACTCAAAATTTGCATCTCAAGATATTTTTTACTAGGTTGGTCCTACGTGTATATGCTTTCTGTTGCTCCTGGGGCCTGGGCCTTCATCACAATGCTGGGAAGGTCAGTTCTTGCAAATCAAAATTAATGAAACCTGTCCAATAACCTGACCATTGGCAACATTTACTGTCCCCCGCGGGATGGTATTGACAATTATATTACTTTCCAAGATGAACTAATTACTATTGTAAGTAAGCTGAGCAGGTCAGTTGCCCTTGTTGAGATAAAAGGCCAATCAATATTTTATGTTTGACTTTCATGGCATTTTTCTGTTCTGCCTATTTTACATTACCATTGTTATTTTGAATGAATAGTTACAATTTTATAGATTTAGGGTATATAAATTTAATTGTAATACGTTCAGTAGTTTCCGAGATGTCCCATCTTGACTAATTTTCATTAAATATTCATTAGAATACATGTTTTTCTTCTAGTTAATCTGCAGTCCTCAATCAAATATAATGGCTGGGATATTGAGCAGCTCTTAGAGCTTCTGGTTGTATTTAAAAAAATATAATGAGTGTATTAGAAAGTTCAGAAATGTGCAGTTATAGAAATGGAGTATATTATAAAGGTACAAATATGTATATCATACTTTGAAATCCTATAATCCTTCATAACCTATAATAAAATGGTACACTAACCCTGTTTTACACAGAAAAGGTGTTTTAACATATATATAAAAAAGAGTCACAGTACAAGTTAAAAAGAGCTGTAGTCCCATTGATGCAGGGAACTCTAGTCATTGACTATAATAATGACTGTCTTAGTCACGCTAAACAAGTCATGTGACCATTGGCTTTCTGAATAACCGTATTCATGGTATAAGCCAATTTGAATATAGTCCCATTGCGCAGGGCATAGTTATTGACTATAATCATAACTGTCTTACAGACCATATGAATGGACAAAAGTCTAAATTAGCAACACATTTGACTATTTGCTATTTGAATCACCTTAGTCACAGCATAAGTCAAACTTTAGCCATAGTTCTATTGTGCAGGGAACTGTAGTAACGGACATTGACTATAATCTTGACTGTCTTCTAGTCTCTATAAATGGACTAAAGTATTGCTAATAAAGCAACATGAGTACCACAGGTGACTATTGGCTATTTGAGTTACTGTAGTCACAGTATAAGACAAATGAATGACATAGTCCCCTTGTGCAGGGAACTGTAGTCATTGGCTATAATTATGACTGACTTATAGTCTATATGAATGGACTAAAGTCTTGTTAATGAAGCTACATGAGTACCACAGGTTTTCAATCACTATAGTCACAATATAAGTCAAATTATAGACATAGTCCCATTGTTGGGGGAACTCTAGTCATTGACTATGATCATGACAGTCTTAGAGATATATAGTCGTTATGAATGAATACAAATGGGCTTGATAAATTTAATAATTTAAGTGTAAGGATATAACAATAATAATAAAATAACTCATGCAGAGTCCCCAGGTGCTGGGAACTGTGTCTGCTTTCTGTACTTTTACAGATGGGATTCTTCCTAGACAGTGGACAAAATCTGTTGCATTTATTTAAATTTGTTTCAGTTGAGATAAACGTTTAATGTCAAATTTGCTGCATTTACTCCAACTATTGAATTACAGCCCTTATCTTTGATGGTGAGAACTTTTACACTCTCCATGTCATTAATTAGATGAGAAATCAACACATTGCTATTGTCAAATAGGGGTTAAAAATTGGTTCCTGTGATGCCCTGTTGGGAATTTTAGAAACATCTCTAGGGTACCCCATAGAGGTAGACTTCGCAGAGTTCCCCTGTTGCTGGGTTCTCCCCTACTGCTGAGTGGAGAAACCGTCTTAGCTGGAGACTACAACATTGATCTTTTCAACGAATTTTATGAATATATGTTGGTTTTACCAAAAAATACATTGCCCACACGTTTTTCCTCATCATGGTACTCTGATCGACAACTTTTATTGTAAAATTTCTGATAATTTTTTAAAAACAACCGCAGGTGTCCTCACGCACCAGCTGCCTGACCATAAACTCTACATCCTTTGCCTAGATTATTTGTCGACTGATCAATCTATAGATCACCTTAAGCAATACATTAATCATCAATTGCAAATTACTTGAAAGTTCTCATCAAAATATGTCACATGAGCTAAATACTGAGTTGCAAAACATATTAGATTGGCTAAATGGTAATTACTTATCATTAAATATAGCAACAACCAAATGTATGGCCTTCCACTCACCTAACAAGTCACTCAATTTACCTCAGTTATCAGTAAATGGAGAAACTCTGGAATATATATATATATATATATATATATATATATATATATATATATATATATTCTTTTATTGTCAATAAAATAAAGTAACAATATATACCTTTCAAAAAAGAAAATATAATAAAATAAAGGCATGAAATAAAACATACAAAAAGTATGTGCAGCATTTAAATAACTCCAGGTCAAATAATTACAAACAAATAATAATCAATAGTAAATACAAATTCAATAAAACTAAAAGCATGAAAAACAATATAATAAAAACATAAATAACTATATACAGCACCAGGTAATGAACTAATAATAAATATATGTATCTTTGAGCATCTAGTACAATTAACACAACTGGTAATACTGATATATAATGAGCACCTATAATGAAGGTAAAAAAAATAAGCAAGATGACATACAATTCAGTCTACACATAAGTAAATACAATAAAAAAAGATATGTACAAATATTTAAACACACACACGCATACAATGAAAAAATGCCACCAACCACTCTGATAGGTCCAGGAGGTAATGGACAATTTACCTAACTAGCCAATTTCTAGTACTATGATAATTGATACAGATACATTTGACTCTCTTGGAATAACACTTCAGAAACATCTAAAATGGAATGATCATCATCAAAAAATCTCCAAGAAAATCTCGTAATGCACTTGTATCTTACACAGACTAAAAAAATACTTCCCAAAGAAACACTGAAAACTATTTATTTTTCTCTCATAAACTCCCATCTCAATTATGGTATATTAATATGGGGATACAAAACAAAAAGCATTTTCCATTTACAAAAGAAAGCCATAAGAGCATAAATTCAATGCACACACCCAACAAAATGCTTATCCTTTCTGTGCAAGACATAATGAAACTGAAACTGAAACTATACAAATTCTTACATAGACTAACTAACAACATTCTCCCTAAATATTTTCTAACAAGTAATATTCTATCAAGACAACAAGATGACCACTCATATGACACAAGAAACAATAGATATAATGTCCCTAGAATACGTCATGTTTATGCCGAACACTGCTTGAGATACCACCTACATAAACTGCTCAATGAAACATCAACCTCTCTCTTAGATGAAGTGCTAACACACAATCAATATATGCAAAAAATATTCTTATGAACCAGTATCAAGAAATCTCTGTGATATCAATAACTGTTTTATATGCAGAAACCAGTCAGTTGGCAACTTTTTACTTTTGATCTATTCTTTCCTGATGATCTCCCAGCATGTTGCCAACTTCTTTTTTTTTAATTTTTTTTAATTCATAGCTGAAATATTTATGATGAAAAAATTACTATTGCTTCAACAAATCTAAATTGCATTATTTACCATTCTCATCATCTCCAGCTGTACATGATAAAAAAATTATCGATTATCTACTCCATCATCCACTTTTTCTTATTTCATTGATGTATTCATTTGATTTTCTTCATGGGATCTTGCTTCCATTGAGTTAGGCCCTGCTCTAGCTAGCTTTATTGGTAGTGCATTGAGTGAGTGAAAGAGAGGAATATTCTTTGCCAAGAGCATGCACATACAGTTAGTTTCATTAAAAGCAGCCTATCAAATTAAACCTAGATAAAGCTAGACCGCTTCTGCTGTATGATGCTACCTGCCCCTAATGGAACTGTCTGGCTCCAGCTAGCTACCCAAAGCTGGATCTAAAAGTACATGCAAATATACATTTATGATATCTTAAATTAATTTGTTACGATTACCAAAATTTATATTTTGTTTAGTGGTGGTAGGTGTAACCCAGTAGACAGAAGCAGGTGATTTTAGCCAGTTATAGCTACAGCCAGAAATAAGTTGCTACAGCTGTCTAGAGTCGACCATATCTTATGAAACTACCTGTAGTTAACTGTCATCTCATGTTTGGCAGGATTGACATGGGGAGTCTTCAGATCTACCTTATTCTGCTGTCATGGTCAACACTTGGTCTAGTTAATGTTCCTTACTTCACGAATAAAGCCCGCGCCCATGAACAGTCTGACATTTAGGGTCGAGGGATTATCCTTTTACCACCCTGTAAATGTAATGGGCACTAGCTGTCCTCTGTGGAATGCAACGAAGTTCTTCCATTTGTCCTACACTTGGTCCAATTATTCATTTAGTATCATGTGCTATGTATATACACTGTCAATATAACTATAATCCTTGATTCCGCTCTCATGATCTGACACATCCTATCAAAAATAGGTGCAGCTTCCTAACTAAACTGAAACTGGTTAGGCAGAATTGGGACAATAGAAGTTGATGCTAACATTGAACGCCATTTAAGTTTCACAACAGCGATATCACTAATGTTCCTTGGGTAGCGCAAGGCTATCACTCCTTTTAGAAATCTCTTTCTGTCTACTAGATGATGAACTAAAAATGTTGATTGAAGGAATGGTCAGTGGTATTGCTCTTATCAGCATATCTGTTTCATCACTTCATGCTTTATATGTGTGTGCTACCCTCATTTGGCTCCCTCGCAAACAAACACCATTTCTGCCATAAATGAGAGGGGGCCAGTGATGAAGACTAGTGCCAGAAGTCCATTCAAGGGATGTGACTGACTTTTTAGAAACAAAGGTTCTATCTCTATGGTAACACCCCTACACGCCAGGCATTGTCATGAGTAGTTACTGCCACAAATATGAATAGCAATGTATATCACGTATCATCTGTAGCCAATGAAATTAAGCTATAACTTAATGTGCCAAGTCAATTAGACGGAAATGAAATTAACCTCTGTGTACGTGGTTAGTGAATGACATGAATGACCCTTGGTGGTTTACATGCCCTCAATCTCATCTCACTTACATTGTATTGCCCAAATCTAGAGTTGGCCTTGTTCATTGGACTCAGCTGTATATCTGTATATTGTACAATCATGTATGACCCATTATCTCTGGGGTATGTTGGATCTTGTCATACAGTTGTGAAGCCACACTTTGTTAACTCCTTACTTTTATGGAGTATCATCCTGAACGATGCCCTTTCACTGCGGCATTAAAATGATATTCACTTTCGTACAGTACACAGGACTGAGTTGGCACTTCATATAGTTCCAGTAAAATTTAACTTGAAATAATATGAGGATAGAAAAAAAATTTGCTATAGCTTGAAGCACAAATTGAAGTTGCAGCAATGGCAATAGCTTCATTTGCATACAGAGCTGTTCCAATTTTTAAAAAAAGGTTATGCAATAAAGATCCTATACTTCCCATCACTAAACATAGTATCACCATACATGGGAAAAGGTGAGAGGTAGTGGTAAAACTCTACACCATAGTCTAAAAGATGTTACTTACATCTCACTGGAATGTGACTCTGTTATGCCCTTACCAGTTGGTCATACGTTTACATACAGCTGAGTATTATACAAACATTTTATTGTGACAACAATTATCTGGCAAATTTCAAATCAACAATGGTTCTAATATGAAGGATATCATGTGAATTATCTAAATCAAATGCGAATTTGAGGCCACTTTCACAAGGCATCATGTGACATTTTCTTTCATGAAGTCCAAAACTGGTGGGTCATAAAAGTGCATACACTAACCTCAATGGCTAGTGGTTTGTCCAATAAAATGTTTTACTACAATGAAAAAGCTTTGTTATTTTTCCACACATATTTAGCCATATTCTCTTGATTTTTTTTCTACTTTTTTTTCTGATTAAAATGTTGTCACGGTCCCTATATCAATGATGATGGTAATAATCACTAGTTTTGTAACTCCAGTCACTAAGTTTCCATTGAATATTTAAGTTTGACAGGTTTTAATCATTCAAAGACATCTAATACAGTTGAATTTAAACATACTGATGCCAAGCATGACTGATATATCATATAATTGTCATTTTTCAAGACCTAGTTGCACCCATATTTTTAGTTTTTCGTTTTTTGTACTCATTGAACTTTCAAGATGCTATTACCTTTGTAAGGTTTCCAGGCCCACTGCATAAGGCTCCCTTCACCATGTTACACAATGCATATTGGGTTTTTTAAATATCAAAACATAATTCTGAGCTTGTCACACCACTCAGAATTTGCTGCACCTACCTTGTATCACTATACCCCCGATATCTCTGATTATAGTTTCTGCGCCAGAAAGCTTTCTCTGTTTCTGTGAACTTATATTATGACTAACAATAATCAAGCTTTTGAAGGTCTATTGTCATGCAGTGGCCCTTGTGTTCTTAATGTGCCTCTCAAGCCACTATCTATATCTATCTATCTATCTATCTATCTAGCTATCTAACTGTATATCTGATTTTGAAAATGGTAAAACATCCTGGAGTGGCTCGAAGAGATAATGATTAATATCCATTGGAATATTTGTGTCATACTTATACACAGACCGGCTATCCGCAAGGTTGTATGTTCGAACCCTCACCATAGATCGAGAAGTTGGGAAGATCCTCTTCAACCATCGCCTCACCCCACCCAGGTACAATGGGTACTTGGCATTAGGCACCCACAGTGATGGCACTTGTGTGAGCTCTAATAAAGCCCCTGCAGTTAACCCTGTGTTCAAGGCTAAATACTCCCAGGGAGTTGAGAAAGACTCAAGATTGGCCTGCCAAGGATGTAATTGTAAGGTCGGTTGAGCCTCTGTTGAGGGATAACAGACTGTAAACCCTGATTTACATTTACTGTGTGCATGCAATTGCCAATGTCACCAGTACTTTTCCACAGGTAGTCATGGTCACAAATCTGACAACGCTTTATGTCATGCATATTAAGGGGTGATCACACTGTCACGAGTGTAGACGGCGAGTGAGCGCGGATTCTTAATCGTGCTTATCCTTGTTCATACGTAATTCAATCGGCGAGCAATGTATGGATACTCGTGCGTAGAACGCTCGTAGTCCCTCCAGATCAATCGTGAATATCCGTGGAGAGGGCAAACATTTTTAAGCATGTTTAAAAATTTGGCAGACCTTCAAAGACTGAAATTGTTTACCTTTTTACAGGAATCACTCAGGAATCCCTTGGCGAGTGGTTGGCGAGTGATCAACAGATGTCCGTTAGGGTGCATCAGTTGCCCTTAAGTTGATAGAATCTGATGAAGTTTTGGTGAAGTGTTCCTTTTGATACAGAAAAGGCCCCTGTAAAATATTTTGGCAATATATTAATATTTAAGGGTGGCAACATTAGGCAGAAGTTTCATTATAATGCTTGATATGATCGGTGTGATGATATGCACTTTGAAAGAAACTGATGAGAGATTTAGCTTGTGTTTGAGTTTTGACCTCAGAGAGAGAGAGAGTCTGAACTAGTTAGCAAGACCACCCACAGGATTGTCATGGAGCAGCTCTGAAGACAGTAAAACTGTTATGCTATGCAAGACTCGAGAAAAGGACATATCAGGAGCTCTGCAATGCAATTCACATAAGCTTCATAATGGCCACATGTAAGACAAGATCCTGATCAACACTGTATGGTCTAGGACCTGCAGTATCTGAAGATGACTTGCATTTGCCAAATTCCAAACTACCAACAGAGAGTATGGTTTCTCCTTTGTTTGAAATTTCTAACATCTGAGAAGGCAAATGCTGGGAATCTGTCATACTATGGAAGTGCAAAGATGCTGTTTCCACAGATTGAAGAAATATATGGAAGAGCAGGTGTCCCTCTCCTGTCCACAAAGTCTAATCCCAGTGATAAAGAAAAGATAGTGTGCAACAAACTGGTCAAAATATTAGAACAAGACCAAGCTTTTCATAAAATGCCAAAAGCAAATAGAACGCAAGATCAACTAGATGATTATTCCAAAGCTTTGGATAAAACCTGTGTTCTTTGGCCTACAGATGCTTTTGATCAAATCAAAAATGATGAAGATAAGTGCTTTCTACAATCCATGATAGGAGGCAGAAAAGCCACAATTGGGGGATTGGATGTTGTACAAAAGAAAAAAAGAAATATAAAAGAGGTACAGAGAAGAGGAGGTAGGAAAGTACTAGCTACTCAATTTTGCACAGCAAGCCGTTAGGAATTTGATAAACTGGAAATATGCCAGGGAGAATCATGTGAAGAAGAAGCAGATGGGGAGTTAGATCAGCAAAGTCAAAAAAGAAAGCACAGAATAATTGCCAAGCTAGGAACTAGTGCATTTGTACCTCACAACATACTGCAAAAACCAGATCTGCAGCAACATTGTGAAAAACTGGGTATGACACCAACGCAAACTGCCTCTCTTACTCGCAAGTTTGTGGAGAAAACAGGAGGGGATCCCAACAAGATTGCATGCTCATATAGCACTGCAGACAGGTTATACATTTGCAAAATAACATTCTATAATATTTAAGATATTTCCATTTCATTATTAACCATCTCTGAATCAGCTATATCATATAGATTATGCCATCTAAATTTCAGAGCAAGGACAAAAGCTCACCATAAAACTGTACAACATATTAAAGAGGACCGGAATGTACTGTTGTTCATTGGGATGGAAAAATAATGTCCTCACTGCAATCAAAGTACAAGCTCGATGATCGCATGCCAGTGATTGTGTCTGGAGGTGGCAATTTTAAACTTTTGGGTATTCCAATTATCTCCAAGACAATGAGTGATGCTAAGACAGGACAGGAGAAGCTGTTTACAACCTGCTCATGGAATGGAATTGTCTAGCCAATGTTGCTGCTATGACTTGTGACACTACGGCATCAAACACCGGTATGGAAACAGAATATGATTATTAATTAGAATTATTTATTGATCATTAACTGTAGCTTCCTGCATCAGATTAATGATACTTTCAGGTCATGTTTCTGCTGCCTATATTACACTGCAGCAAAAAGCGAAGAAGTATCTCCTTTGGACCATGTGTCGACATCATATGGGTGAAATTATTGTATCACATGTCTTCAAAGAGGTCCAGCTGTTTGTTAGGCTGCAAAAAGTATTTGATCAACTACCATACACCCATTCCTCACAGGTAAATGCAACATGTGCATCAGATTTTAACTGCCAATTAATGTATGCAGCAGATGGTATACAGTGAATACTCTAAAGGTTTACCATAATTTCAAATTATCTACTTCTTGCAGATTACCTATGCAGTAAATGATGTGGGAGAGCTGTCATCGGGTTTGCAAGATCTACGAAGATCATTTCTTGAAGTTGTGCAGGAAGTCTTGCACTGTCAAGTTCTGCCAAGAGATGATTATATGACATTGGTCGACAATCACAGCAGCTTTCCCTTATTGAACGCCTTCTAAAGTTTGTGTGCTTAGTGTATGCAAAATGGTGGTTCACCTGCATCTCTGCCACCTCAGCTCCTCTGCGCGATCTTCAACTCTTAAAAGATCTCCAAAATTACAAAGATATTGATGACGAAGTATAGCAATTGTTGCAATAAAAGCCTTTTCAAGCCATTTGTGGTATTTGAGCAATGAACTGGCCCCTCTAGCCCTCTTCAGTGATGAAGTAGAGCCAATCATCAAGCAGGAAATGGTAAATAAACTGCTTCATCTTCCAAAATGTGTCATTCCAAAGAACCGTTACGGTACTGATTATGGAAAACCACTAATGCCGGTGTTGCCAAATGACCTGACAAATGTCCAGCTGTCCGACTTTATAAGGCAAGATTCTTGGTTCCTTTTTGCCTCATTTAACATTCAATAGGAAATATTGTCTGTCCCTGTATCTAAATGGGGCCCAATGGCTTATTACAAGAGAATTAAGGCATCTTTGGCCAGTCTAGCTGTCACAAATGATTCGGCTGAACGTGCAGTCAAACTCACTCATGACAAGCTTGGCTCTGCTTTACTGGAAGAAAGGTTTCAGAACATTACTCAAGTAGTAGAGAAAGACAGAGCAGCATTTCCTCAACTTAGAAAGCCAAATAAAAATTAACTAGAAGTTCCAAGCATTCGAACTTATAATATATATAGATTTAAGTATCTTTTTCTTTCAAAGATTTCCTTGAAATTACTTATTATTTTCTCAATATCTTAATATGTATAGTTTTGTATAATTGTAATAAATGAGTAATGAATATAATAATTGAGTTTCAAGTTTTATGATGATTTTGGATAGTTCATCTATCAATTGATCACTCGATTTTCTCATTTTTTACCCCGAAAACAGCATTGAAAAATATACGAAGTTGTTGCCACCCTAAGGCACTGCACAATCTGTCTGAAATTTTACAGGGTGTCATTATAGCTAAAAAGAAACATTATTGCAAAACTGCATGAAGATCGCAGAATAAATTCTGATTTAGAGGACCTCCGTCGCTCGCCCGTCATTCTTCTGTTGACCGTCCGCACTGGTACTGTGCCCATTTGTAGCCACCCGTGCCCATCTGCGGCCACCCGTGCCCATCTGCGGCCACTCGTGCCCATCTGCGGCCGCCCGTGCCCATCTGCGGCCACCCGTGCCCATCTGCGGCCACCCGTGCCCATTTGTATCCGTAGCCTCCTTCACTCGTGGACCACTCGCCGAGCGATCTACGAGTGCCTCACAGATGCTCGTCAAACGAATTTACACGTGATTAACAGAGGCACTCAGCACGAGTGAGCATGTATAGTCCATCTTATATTAAATTAGACATCCGTGGTCATTTAATTGTCGCTCTTACTAATGATAGTGTGAACATGGCTTTAAAATTTTACTGTATGGGTTAACCGGAATCAACTGCTTATAAATTTTTTTCAGTTGAACTCTCAAAGTGCTTCTTCATCCTCGAATTGAAAGATGACACAACAAATAATGAAATGTTGTAGAAAAACATAGGCTGCACTGCAGCAAAACCCTCAGCGAATCCCTCATAGCACACAGGCATCATTAAACATTTTTAGCATCCATCCAACAGGCAGGAGAGCAGGCGGAACACTTTCGTTTCCAGAGCAGAACTCCCAATACTAATGCACTTACCCTAACATGGGATTATACTTAACACACCAATATTCCTACCTTCATAAGTCCAAATATTTTTCGCACACTGCTATACATTATCAATTGCCGTTCCCTTCAACTGTTGAATAGCAACTGGATAGTTTGGTTGCAGATTTGCATCAAACCTATGGTATTCAAATTAGTTATAGAATACTATGCAACTAATTATTATGAAATTGGTAATAATATACAAAACCTTTCAACTGGGTTGCTGAGAGTGAAATTAAGATACTGGGTGAGAGAGATCAGTCTTGCAGAAAGATATTTTATGGCTGTCATTGCCAAGTATGGGATGATATAACTAGGCAATGTTGGAAAAAACACAATTTTTGCATATTTTTCCAGATTTTTCATTATTATGACACAAATTTCAAAATGTAGCTTAAAAAAAGTGAAAGTACAACAATTAAGATATTTCACTTGCTGTCTTTGATATGGGGTACCAAATTTTCATACTTTCCCCTTATTATTTCTAGACATGTTATGACAAGTTTTTGTAAGCATGTATGTACAGTAGTGAGTGTTTCTGGTCTGGAAATGGGGAAGTTTTTTTAGTTTTTAATCTAAATTTTGTAAAACACTGCCAAGATACGTCAATGTGACCATCAAAAGGCACAACCAGGCTATTTAGAGTAATACCATATGAAATGTTGTTGGGTAAGTGCATTGGTGCCAGAGTTCTGCTCCAGAAACACAATTTTTAGCTTTTTTCCCCCAGATATTCCATTAAAATAAAACCAGCATGAAATTAATGTCAAAATGAAGTTAAAAAAGTGGAAATAATATCATTTAGATATGTTATTAACACAATTTCATTCATGTAGGGTAAATAGTGTCTTTGATATGGAGGTATGAAAACTAAGAATTTTTCCTATTTTTCCCTTATTTTAATAATTCTCTAGTATTCACAGCCATTAGACCCCCCAAAAAGGCACCACTACATTATTTTAGACATATTATGGCAAAGTTTTAAGCATGTATAGTTCAGTAGTGTACGTCAGAGTTCTGCCCCGGAAACGAAAATTATTTTTTTGCAATTTTTCCCAGTTTGGAAAACATAGCTGACATGTCAATTTGACTATCAAAAGGCACCGCAAGGCCATATAAAGTATTTACTGTACAAAATTTCGTTAGGGTAATTCGAGTTCTGCTCCAGAAACAAAGATGTTATGCCATCCAACCCGCCATACTGCCTGTTGGACAGACATGAATTTTTCCAGTGATAACAATAATGTACCCTCTTTGAACATTGTTCGCTGAGGGTTCAAAATATTCTGCCAGATGGAAAGCATGTATGGGGTGCTAATATTTTGCAGGCATTAATAGGGTATTCAGAAAGCACAATCTCCACCAAGCTACTGGAACCAGTGCTAATCCAGCATATACACTGGTGGCTCAATGTCCATCCACTTTTTGATCAGATAGTCATGTCAGTCCAAAATCATGTATACCAAGCCCAATGTCTGGTTGGCCGACTGATGGACCAATGTCAGCCAGCCCACTATGGCCCAAATGACCGATCACCCACTTCCATGTAGACCCACTGCCTAATGTCGAATCAGCCCACTGTTGGCCAAATTCTTTGTCGTCAGCCCATTGTTTATTAGCCGGGATTAATTGTTTATTAACTTCTTGCAATATATCTTGCTAAAAAAAAAGAAGAAAAAAAAAAGGGCCAACCTATGTCAAGGCCCACTGGAACCACTGCCAACCACTATATATGCAATGCCAGTTCAATGTCGGCAAACGTTTTGGCCCATGGTGTTGTAGGCCCATTGTTACATTAGCATGATTAGATGTCTGTAGAGCCAGCCTATGTTAGCACATGGTCTTCGCAGTTGGCCATGTGGTGTGTTAGTCCTTTGGTCAGCCATTATAGTCAACCCAATGTTGACCCACTGTCTGCCAGGTCAGCCGACTGTGGTTGATTCAGTTATTTGGCCTAATGTTAGGCTGGCTCACTAGCTTTTGGACCACTGTCAGCAACATGTTGTGTGGCTAATTGACAGTTAACTACTCTGTCTAGTTGGCCTTTTTTGTATGCTATTGGCCCAATGTTGTGTTGGCCCATATAAAAGTCAGTCCAATGGTGACATTTGTTGACTCACTATATTGAGCATCTTGCTGGCACACCATGCATTTGCACTGTCTAGAGTCAACCTAGTGACCCACTGTCATGTGTCAGGCGGCCCACTGTTCACCAAATATCCAAGCAAAGTCAAGTCAGCCTATTGTCTGGGTGGCCCATTGATGACCTACATCAGTCCACTATCTAGTCTGTCCTATGTTGGCCAGGATGGCCCATTTTTGGCTAGGTTTCATGTTAACCCAAAGTCAAATTGCAGCTGAAGTTGGGCTATATCTGGTTGGCCCACCATTTACCAAAACACACGGCCTAAATTCAAGTCAGCCCACTGTCTAGTTTGCCTAATTTTGGCCCAATATCAGGCCGGCCCTCCGTAGGCCCACTGTTAGGTTAGCCCACTATCCCCCCCCCCCCCCACCTGCTTTTGGCCCAATGTTATGTCAGCCAATATATTCATGTAAGCCCATGGTCGAATTGGGCCACTCTGTTACCGGCGCCTGGTTAATTGTCCTCATACATGCACTGTCTGCTTGCACAGTGTTACAGAAGAATTTCATTCTTCAAGTGTTACTTTTTTAATATATAATAGCAATGATACTGTGAGTGTAAAGACCTAAAAAACTATATTTGCTTACAAAAACCGCAAATACGTCACCACAATAATTGGTAATGACAAGGGATTTTTAATATAAAATTTATTAATAGAAATTAAATGACTATATAATTCAATACCAGAAAGTAATTATTTGCAAGTCTTCTTGCTGTATTGAGCACCATGGAGCATTTTATCACAGACACAATGATATAGGATTGGATAGGCTCACTAACTTGACTAAGTTGATAATTGTACATTAATTGTAATTGCAAATTCAAAATAAGAGACTGAAAAATATTCTGAATAGAATAACATCCATATATATATATGACATACATCAAACAAAATATAAATAGCTATAGTTGTAAAATTACTCTCTTAAAACCTGATTTGCAAGGCACATAACCCCTTTGCCAGTGACCTTAGCATAACTACAGCATGAGATATCGTGTTCACACACACCATGCATGAACGTCCATGCACAGACTTACTCTTGAAATGATTACCAAGACAATGTGAGTCTGGATAAAGAATTCAAGGGATAACCTTGTTCCCCTTGCCCATAAATATTAGGTCAAGGTCACTTACTAATAAGTTTACAGGTGTTCTTCAGAGGCACAACTAATCTCTTTAAACTAAGCAACAGCACCAGTTTTATGACCACAAGTTTGTGAAATATCTAAAATAGGTCAAGGGCATTTGTTGCAGAAGTTGTACAAGCTTGACCATGCTCAGTGTATGTTCAGTTGATACCATTGAATCGAGGCATTGATACAATAATCATATGCTGATCCTAACTGAAATTTATCATGTTTATACTGGAGCTAGAAATATGTATTATTAACTTACATTATTTATTGCTATTCTCTTGGACCTATGAAACCCACCAAGGGTATTCCTTTGGTTGACAATATATACAAGTATGATCATATCATCTGAGAAAATTTAGAAAGACAATTTAATTTGCAAGGTCATTGACAAGCCATTACATGTACATCTGCATAACACCAGTGACCCTGGCCCATTTACATTTACAAAGCTGAGGGAAATTTTTTCAAAACTGCACGTTGTGTGATCATTAAATTGACAAGCTAAATGAACATTGACTGTTGGTTTAATAATGGTTTGACTACATTAAAGTATTACTCCATCAGCCTTCAGCTTCTGAATAGTTTCAGAGGAATAGTTCAGATAATTCCTCAGTACAATTTCTGAGTGTTGTCCTAGTGTTGGAGGTGGTCCTTGTAAAACTACATCACTCTCACTGTACTGAACTGCAGGCCCTGTAATTTAATTTGACAAAAAGAAAAAGATAAGCAATACATTGCTACTTCACATAATGCACCATCAATGAAATATCACCTATGAACACCCTTCACAAATGTTTCTAATCCCTCTATACAGCTTGTCGCATCATGTAAGTGAATATGAATTAGATGAGGAAACTACAGTGATTTTCTTTATGTCATCATGGTCATAGTATGGTGTAGCGCATAATCATCTGTTATGGAACTAAAAAAGGTTCAATTTTGGTGGAATATTGGAGCATTTGGTAAAACAATCTGATTTAATTCAAATATTAGTTCAATGGATACTTTGACATGAAACATTTATAGTTTTTCCCATCCCACGAGTGAATAGTTGTCAGATGAATTTCTCAGCATTTGGAACACAAATGAGTGACCCTAAAGATGATCCTTTTTTCTGAATAGCTCACATTTTTCTAGTCATGAGAGGTGGGTGGAGATTATATGAATTTGTGTGTAATTTTGTATGTAAAGGAGCTATCTATTTTACCTGGTACTGAAATGTGTCCTATTGTGGAATGGGTCATTTCTTGTATCATTTTGTTGTGAATCACCTGAAATAATAAGCAAATATTATCACAGTTATTATATTAGAGTTTCAAGAGTTAAAATGTAAAAAATAACCTGAGAATTTTTAAAAAATTTAATATTTTGTCAAAATTTACCAACCTGTGGGTCTGAAAACACCTGCTGCATATTGTTAATTGGACCAAATGGGAACGAACAGGTGTCAAAAATTTCAATCCATTCTGCTGTGGTTTTTTGTTTAAATCTGGAAGTTGAACAAAAGAGATTCAAAAATAGAATTTTAAAATTCAATGCGCCAGAAAAAGAAAAAAAATCATAAGTAATGTAGTAATACATAGTTAAACCTATTTACTAGAAAACCAAAATGGTGTTCATACCTGTCAGAGAGAATCTTTAATAGCTCTTTTCTATTTTCTACTCTCTTGGCGTTGGAGTCGTATTTGGGATCATCTGCTAAATGAGCAAGGTCCATTGCCTGAAAAGTTCAATACTGTAATCAATATTTAAAACATCTACAAACTAATTTAATTCAAAATGCAGTTGTAAAGCTGTCAGAATTGTACTCTTATAGTGAATGGTTTTCCCTTTTCTAAATAAATTGAGGTTATTTATTTATTTTTCAAAATACATGCCTCACAAAGAGATTGGTACAATTTTTCATTCCCTGTTCCAACAATTAAGTGACCATCAGAGGTAGAAAATGCCTGAAAATTAAAGCAAAGTTGTGACTAATGAACTGGAACAGCACATGACTACAAAACAAAAAAAAAGGGCTGTTTTAATACATCAATAAAACTTTCGGTCTGAAGTCGGTGCAGATAATAAAGGACCCTGTTCAGGTTTAATATCTTTTCAAGGAAAACCCATAAATATGAAACTGAACATAACAAATGGAAGACAGAAGGATTCTTTTCTTTACCGAAATCAAACACAACAATGTGTGATGCAGTTTATTTCCCTTGAAGGGGCATTTTGAAAAGACAAAGTTTGATGCCAATTATTGCAGCTCACCTGATAAGGGACAATACTTCCATGGCCACTGCCATATCGTTTAGCTTCTTGTCCTGTGTTCAGGTAATTTGACGCTATATGAGTGAGAGTGGCAACCTGAAAGACAAATTTCACATTCCAGTTTCCAGATCATCCTTATTGCAGGAGATTTCATAGATTTGGAAAGTAAACTCCAGAGGATGAATCCAGGACTCCCATTGGATTGGTTCTGGATTCATGTGACATTCAATGGACTTCAGTTTCCAGGTCTACGAAATTAGCTGTAAAAAGTTTTCAAAAATCTTGAAGACAGTTACTATACCTGAGTAGATAGAAGATTACAGTCAATGTGTTGACCTTTTCCAGATTTTTCCTTGTACAAAAGAGCTGCCATTATCGCACCATAGGCATACAATCCAGTTGACAAGTCAGTCATGGCCACCCCTACTCTGCATGGATCTCCATCCTCAATAAAAAGTAAAATTGTGTATATTATGATCAGTTTGAATAATTATATATATTGAAATATTTGAAGGATATCTATATGTATGGTTACTCACCTCTGGTCCTGTTATGTGCATTAAACCACCAAGACCTGCAGCTATTACATCGTAACCGCCACGGTGTTTATATGGACCAGTCTGACCATAACCTGCCAACGGTATAAAATGTAATACCTCTTAAATGCTTATTAAAAAAATTACACTACTTGCAGAAATTTGTTATCCATAGAAAAAATGTAGCTTTCCAGCTACTAATCAGGTCATATTTACATTAGAGGTAAAAGATTTTGGACTGCAAGAATTAACTTCGGCATCGAACATTTTAATATACAAACTGATCTGTGCACCCATTAAGTGGGTGTAATTAGGCCATAGTTTTGGGTAACTGCTGGGCAGCTAGGTTCTTTATCGCTCGATAAATAACTCCATAAGAAGTCACCTGGTTACCATTGCTACCTTGGTCTGTAATACCATGGTTGCAAGATAGATCTATCATTAAAAAATTAACACAAATTTCCTCAGGATACGTACCTGTAATGGAACAATATATCAAATGTGGTGCAAGTTCAGAAAGTTGTTCATATCCCAAACCCATTTTTGACAATTTCCCAGGAAGATAATTTTCTATAAACACATCACTGTGGCAGGCTAGCTGAAAGAAGAAATAAGAAAAATTCTTATTTGTGACTGATTTTACAAACATGGCATGTTAAATTTTGTCTTAAAAGCAGCATACAATGTATCACTCACATCTTGGACAATTTTGGCACCTTCTTGTGTCTTCATATTTATTGCTAAACTCTGAAAAAATAATTTAGAGCAAAATATATTTGCTGGGGTTATAATAACAAGATACTGCATAACAATTTAGATAGAAACATTTAAAATTGGACTTCTTGTGCAAAATAATGATACAGTGATCATATTTAGTTAATGTACACTCAGATCATTATGATTTAACACTACTTCATTGGTTGATTTTTTTCATGAGTTTTGATCAGATGCTACTCCGATTTATGACCATAAAAAATAACCTTTTTGTTCCTATTTATGGACAGAAAATATGCGCTCTCTGCCTGGCACCAGGGTGGTCCCCAACTTCTGGTGTCATCACCGCCATCTTTGAATAAATTTGTGCAGATTTAAAAAAATTGTGGAACAGAACAGATGATAAAAAATTGTTACAAATTATATATAGTTTACCTGGACGTTCTACTTTTATTACTTCAGCTCCTAAATCCCCCAAGATCATGGTACAGTAGGGCCCTGCTAATATCCTGGATTTTAAAATCACATAAATTTACAACAATCTTGAATTGAAAGAAAAATTATGACAGAATCAGAAACTATATGCCCATTACATCCCATGATAGGAATTTCAATTGAAAAAATTGACTGGTTGCATATAAAAAAAAAATAGCTAAGAAGCTAAAAAAACAAAAATTTACCCTTTACTACAGACAGATATTAGATTGGCCTAAAATGAAGACCTTTTTTTTGTTTGCTTGTGCAATTTGAGGTAACATATTTACCTGGTTAAATCAAGGACCTTGATCCCATGAAGTGGACAGTTCTTTGTCAATGATTTGTCATCATGAAAGCCTGAAATGAATTACAAACATGCATGATGATAATGTATGGGTGAGCGCAGATCATATGCGTCTGTGCCACGCCCCCTTGCTGCCAATCTCGTCTTGCTGCCTGGCATTGCTTGTAGCCCCACCATTTTTACACAATATCGCTCATGTAAACAAACTGTTTATCCTAATTTTTCTCCTTGACAATCGTGGTGATCTCCGCTTTAATGCACTCGTACTTACTTGCAGTTGCAGAAGTTCTTGGTGCAACTCGATTTGCTATTAAACAGCGAAACAAACTCCTTGAAGTTGAGCAAAACATGACGACTTGAACAGTTGTTGAAGTGGCATGCTAGGTGGCGCCCCAGTCTACAGACCGGTGTTCTGCATGTATACATGTGATTTGGCTGGGAATAGTCGCAGCGGGCCAGCGAAGTCAGTGATGGCAGTCAATGAGAAAGATAACTTTCTTTGGGAAAGTGATGATTCTGACAATGAATTTGACCACAAGTGACCAGGAAAAATTTTCCGGATCTTACGATTCGGATTTTGCCAGACCTGATCAGTTTGCTCTTAAGGATTCTGAAATGAAAGAATGCTTAAATACATTGCATTGCCGAAAGGGAGATATTTGCAGGACTTCCACGTCTCATTGGAGCAGGCGCAAATCGACTGCTTCAGCTGCATATAAAATCTTTAAAGTCAAACGCTGGTTTCTGTCAGATGTAAACATTGTCTTTGATCCTTTACTTCGTGATAAGCGAACATGTCGAGTGGAAACAAATGCTTTATTGTGGCCCAATGTTCATGACATATCACAAAATGTTGCGCATAGTGTTAAAAATCTGTCAATGGATGGATTATTAAATACGATGGCCAATCGCCAAGTTAAAATGGACAATTTAAGGCTATTAGATGAAGCACTGAAAGAAGTGGATGGTCCATTATCTCAGTCTGTCTCTCCTGTCGACGTCCAACTTTAAGAAGAGTCTCAGAAGCAATGAGGTACTTTCTCTTGATGATTTCACAATGAAACCTGATGTTTTATTATGTTATATATTTATAAAGATTTTCCTAGAAAATTCAGACACCGCAATGCTAAGCTCTGGTGGGATATTAAAAAATATATATTTACTATATGTATATTCATAAATAGTGAATTAGCTACAGGCATTGAAACTGAATGTAATGATGAATGTATAGTGTGGGTTAGATTGAAAAGAGATTTCTTTGGTTTTAATAATGACAAATACGAATGTCAGTTATAACGGCTACAGCCAAAAACGGCTACAAAATTGTATGGTATTCCCAAAACGGCTACAACAAGAATGGCTACAATGAACAGATGACCAAAACGGCTACTAGCTATGTCCAAAATGGCTACAAGCCATGCCCAAACAACTACAATTTTATACCCACTGCTCTTCATGTCCAAAACGATGACACTTTTATGCACCAAAACATCTACACTTAATGTTCATTCAATGATTATTACAGGTAAGTTTTCTTTCATTAAAAAAAGTGAAGCTTCGTTGGCACAGATGTTCCCCCGGCCGTCGGTCTCCCCTTGCACCCCTCTATCACGGTTTTATGAAATTATCTCAGTAAATACTTGGATACAGAAATTTTATGTATTAGTAGTGGGTATACCGATGTGGAAGTGTTATTAACTGAGAAAGTGTGTCAACCAGTTGGTTTCTGTGGTAAAAAGTTTGTCAACCACTTTGTATCTCCCAAATTTATACCAGTTGGTTTGTCAACGACTTGTATTCGCTATCTGCCATTATATATTGGAGACGTTTTAGTAATTTACCTGTAGCCGTTTTGGTATCATTGTTAGTGGGGGAAAAGCATGGTAGACGTTACGGTAAAGTATCGAAAAAGTATGTTGACGTTTTGGTCTAAGCTTAATAAACCTTGTTGACGTTATCGTTGTTGACGTTTTGGGTGTTGACATTTTTGCCTGTAGCCGTTTCGTCTGCCATCCGACAAATACATAGCAAGTGTCTATTTCTCTCCGCGCATGACTCATCATACATACATAGTACTAACTCCCTGACTGACTATTTCAATATCCTGATTGAAGAAATAGGGACAAAACAAAATAGCCAGGTCAGTGACCCAGGTTACCACATTAGCCCGTTCTTCAATGGGAACGTGCCCCACGTTCGGTCTAATTTGTCAACTAATACATCTAGTGAACTGTGTGACAGCAGTCAGGCGACAGATAAGGTAAATCAAAACACAGTGTTAAAGAGTAATATTCAATAAACATCAAACACTCATTTAATCTCATCAAAATCAAAAGATTCATATATTTTTAAAGAGCGAGGCCATTCTTAAAACCACATGGTTGCCTCAGGAAAACAGTAAATAACAAAATCTCAAATTATCATAAACATTAACACATTCAGTTTCCAGGAAACAGCAAAACACTTGCAGTCCCTGGAAATGCATACAAAAACAACAATCATCATAATGCAAATGCCAAGATATTAATAACTCTAGATGCTAAAAATGTCCAAATATAATTGTCCACACTGGTAAGTCACCACAGAAAGTCAGGAAGGGGGACTCATCCGGCCAGTCATTTTTGGCAATTCGCACGTTCACACTTGTCCTTTTTCATGACAAGGGGGGAATCCCTCGAATCCCTGCCATGGTATAAGTTGGGGGCGCGTCCTGTGCCCACCACCGTGGCCATCCTGATCTCCCTTCTCATGGCATTGCTGTGGCGTTCCCAGTGTGGACCCAGATCTTCCCGTGGATCTATGGCTGTGAGCGTCCCCGGGCCCGGCGGACCTCCTCCCACGATGCAGTCCTATCCTTGGTCAGGCGATCGACCTCACTGCTGAGGAGATCTGCCTGACGTTATGCTGCTTCTCGCCGCTTCACTTTGTCTCCGAGACGTTCCTAAAGGGCATCCAGCTCCCTGAATCCTCTAGCCACCAGTTCCCTGGCCCGGTGCACCTCTCCCACAATGTTGTTGTATTGCGCATGTGGGACAGTGTCCACTTCTCTATCGGGGGCGCACCTAGCGGAGGTCCTTTTGGTCTTCTGGGCCGCTCTGCTGGTGGCTCCCGGGACCTAGTTGATGACCGCCCTTGGCCTCTCCCTGGACGAGGCTTTTGTGACAGTCCTCGCCGCTGGGGAACGGGGGTCGGCGTGGCGGGCAGGGATGCATTGGTGTTTGGGCCCTGGATTGTCGTCTGGGAGGTCCTTGCCCTGACACTCTCAGCCTCTTCCCTCGTAAACTCATGACTCCTTTCAAGATGCCGCCTGAAATTAGTCTTTCTGTCCGCTGGTAGGGCGGCCGGACACAGGGGGCATTGAAATCCAACGCCCTTCCCACAAGTCGTGCACATGTAAGCTGGGGCTGTCGGGGGCGAGGGCGAGGGCGTCGTGGCGGTGGAAGATGATCGCGAGGAGCCCCTCGAGTGTCACGAGGTGGTCCTCTCATCTCCGATTTTTCCAGGGTGGCCACCTTGGACGCCTCGTGTCTTGAGGAATCCCTCCCCGGTAGGCCCTCCGTGTGGCTGCTTCAGGGCGGTTTGTAGGCATTTTGGTGACTACTTGTGTCCTGTCCATCTCCGTGTGCATGGCCGTGGTTACTGCTGCTACCACGTGTTGGCTGTGCACGACTGGACTAGAATCCAGAAGGGTATACCTCTTCTCCTTCTTCCTGGGTGGCGGCAACCCCAAGGTCTCCCATGATCCAAGAACATAGTAACTTCATGTCCTCCCTCGGAGGTCGGAGGCGGAGATACCTCCTAACCCGTATCATCTCCTTTGACGTGCCCGTCAGACAGGGATGGTCAGGTTCTTCTAGAGTCTCATAGTCGCAGACCCCTAAGTAGGCCCACATGTCAGCACACAGGCACCTGGTCCGGTCCCGACTCCAATACTCCGGGGCCATTGCCAGCTGCTGGTCCCTCATGGGGAGGCCCCACAAACAGCCCTGACTTCCACTTCGTCTGGCGCTATATCCAGCACCGGCTCCGTCACTCCAGCAGCGTCCATGGCCGCCAAGACCATATCTGTCTGGGCCTCCATAAACAGGGTTTCTCCGTCCTGGTCCATGTGCATTTCCACCCTGCTGATGTCCGCAATGTCCAGGCCTTCTCCTGCATCTTTCTCCATTGACATCATTACAAACACGTGGTCGCTCTCCGATTTCTTTTTGCTACATCTTTCTGTCTCAAGGTCTGTGGAGGGAGTGTTGCAGGGAGGCGATCTGACGCCCTACCACGCCAAGGTCCGCATGATCTCGTGACCTTATCTCCCCTTCCCCCTCTAATTTAAGGAGTTTTGAGGGGGGCATAACCCAGTAACACATAAAGGGGTGCTTGTCTTGGCCAAGGACCCGAGATGGCCAAAGTGGGGGGGTCAAATCAATTGACCTGACCTGATAACCGACTTCTCATTCAAAGGGCCATTGAGTGCAAAATATGAATCATTTGGAGCAAGAACGCTGCAGCAGAAAGAAAACATAAAGCGAAATCCATAATAATGAATTGCCAACCCAAACATTTGCCTGTACAGTGACAAATATGTCACTGTCACACAAAACATGGTTGCCAAGGCGAATGAAAGAAATGTGCCATTTGTCGAAAAATGCACAATACAGTCAAACCCTGTATCCGCGAAATGAATAAAGAAATTAATCCACTGCATCCACAATCCTAAAATGATTGTGCCTACATGATTCCCTATGCAAGTCCATAGGTCCGTGCAGATGACACCCAAAGTAGCACCTGTAAGGCAGCACAAGTAAATCATAATCGAGCCAGGACACATGGCCACGTGTTGCTCCCCAGGAATATATCCCAGTTCATGTAGTATCTGTGCTCTTTCTGTTGCACAACGCTTGAAATTAGTGTCCCAAAGGCCCTTTCTACTTTAAATAAAAATGAAAAACCCCCCAAAAAAATAAAACAGATTAATAGAATAAAAAAATGTGTACACTTTTGACCTTTAAGAACCTCTGCCATCCTCCCTCATCCAGGAAGATGCCTAGGAATCGCCTCTACTCGAATCCTATATTGTGGCCAAACCGCTCAGGCAGTCATTCCAGGATCCTCTGTAGCCTCCCTATCTTCCTGTTCCGTCCGAGAAGTCCTCTGTAGTCTGGTGCTTGGATCTCATAATTGACCTCCCCCATTCGTCTGGTGGCCCTGTAAGGTCCTAGAAACTTTAAAGCTAGTTTCTGTTTCGCCAGATGAGGATAGAAGAACAGGACCCAATCGCCAACATGAAACGTCTGGTTCGTAGCCAGACGATTGTAGTATTGGGCCTGTCTCTGCGCCGATCGCTCCAACTAAGTCCAGCACCGGTCAAAGGACTGTTCCAGGGCATCTCTTATCCACTCCACGTATTCCACTGGGCAGTGGTGCTTGTCCGGAAGTGTGGTACCAAACATGACGTCCACACGCAGTAGGGCCTCTCGTCAGTCGATATGGGGTAAGCCAGTTGACCTCTGGGGCGTAGCTCTGTATGCACACATGACGTATGGTAGGATGTCATCCCAATCGTCCCTGTATTCAATTACAACCTTAGCCAACATGTCCTGTAGCGGTTTAACCGTTCCACCAGTCCATCGCTCTGGGGATGATAAGCAGTTGTCCTGGTCTTGGCGACACCCAGCAGCCGGCACATTTCCTGGAACAACTTCGATTCGAAGTTGGTGCCCTGGTCACTATGGAGCTGATAAGGTGCCCCAAACCGCAGAACAACTTGTGTCACCAAGCAGTCAGCCACCGTATAAGCCTCCTGGTTGGGGAGCGCAAAAGCCTCCATCCATTTTGCGAAGTAATCCCCTATGACCACTATATATTGGTTTCCGGTCTTGGTCACCGGAAGAGGGTCCATGATGTCAATGGCTAAGCATTCCATAGGCATTCCCACCGGCACATGGTGTAGCGGAGCCCGCTGCTGGCCGGTCTGCCTACGTCTTTGGCAGAGGTCGCACCATCCGACCCACCGGGTCATGTCCTTGTACCCGGGCCAATAGAACCGCCGTCGTATCTTGGCCAACATGCTGCCTACTCCCATGTGTCCACCCAGTTGAGACGAGTGCAACAAGTCGAAAAGCTTCCTCCTGAGCTCCCTGGGTACTACTTTCTGCTGAATCTTTTCTCCATTGATTAACTTATGGTTTCTACACACGATGCCCTCCTTGAGAACCAGGCAGTGGAACTGGGCCCAGATGTCTCGCACTCCAGCTGGCTGGCTGGCTATGTGCGTGTATGGTAGCCTTTCTGAGGCCAACAGCCAGCCTTTGGCAGCCAAGATGGCCGCGTCTTTGGCCTGGGCCTCTGCAATCTCTGACCTTGTGTACGTGTCCATCCAATTCGAGGGGCAGACCAGGGCACTGGGGCTCCCACTCTGCCATACATACCATGACCTGCCTGCTTGTCTCGTCCCTGGACACCCCAAGGACAGAAGAAATGACCAGTATTCCACTGGACCAGGGCCATCAATGTATCCACATCCTCATGACTAGTATCCGGGCAATCCACACGTTTGCAGGTCCTCACGGGGATACGTGAGCAGCCATCTGCATTGCCATGCTTCTTGCCCTCTCTATACTCGATGGCGAAGTTGTATTCAGTTAAAGAAGCCAGCCATTGTGCTAGCATGCCGTCCGCGTCCTTGAAACTCTGCAGCCACACCAAGGCCCTATGGTCCGTGCGCAGGCGCGTTGTCTCTTGTCCATACAGGTAGGGCCGGAAGACCTTTGCCATCTGCACGACTGCTAATAGTTCCTTATACGTGGTGCAGTAGTTCCTCTGTAACCGAGACAGACATTGCGAAGCATAGGCCACTACGCGCTCCTCGCCATCTATGACCTGCGAGAGCACGCCTCCAATGATGGCCAGGTCTGAAGCATCCGTGTCCAGGATGATGGGGCACCCTTCCCCAGGCAGAGCCAAAACTGGTGCCGTCATGAGAGCCGTGATTAGTTGCGCAAACGACTAGCTACATCGCTCATCCCACTGGAAGCGGGCTTTATGGGCTGTCAGGGCGTGTAGGGGCGCAAAGTTTGGCACTTATTTCCTGTTATATGACACAAAACCCACAAAACAGCAGACTTCAGGTGCGACAAACACTGCTGGAAGGAGGAGCCCCTGATTACAATGTCGTCCATGTAACATAGGCATGTAGATAGGTCCATGCCTCCCAGCACTAATTCCATCAGTCGTTCCAGCGTGGCCGGTCCATTGGTGACTCCAAGGGCATGACAGTAAAGTGGAAATGGCCTTTGGGTGTGGTGAACGCTGTCTTCTCCTTGTCCTCACTATCCATGGCTATCTGCCAATACCCCAAGGACAAGTCCAACGTGCAGAACATTTAGCTCCAACGGAGGCATCCAAGCAGTCATCGATTCTTGGCAGTGGGTAAGCGTCTTTCTTCGTACAAGCGTTCAAACGCCGATAGTCAACGCAAAACCGGAAGCTGCCATCCTTCTTCTGAACCAGGACTGGAGGATTGGACCAGGGACTGCTACTAGGCTCAATGACTCCCAGGCCTAGCATTTTATCGACCTCTTTGGATAGGGCCCTCGTCTGCGCCCAGCCAAGCCTACATGCCGGAAGCTTAAACGGCCAATTTCCACTGACATCGATCTTATGGGTCGCTAAATCTGTGCATCCCAGGCTGTATTGCCCTCCCTCGAAGCAATGCTCATACTGGCGGAGGACCATTCTCAGGTCTTCGGCTTCTGCCTTCTCTAAGTTGTCTGCGCCCTCCACCAGTGGCTCCAAGTGGGCTGCCAGGGCAGGCAGGCTTTCCTGGTCCTCGGACGCCATGTTCACTTCTGGTGCCTTCCTGTTACCACTGCCAGGAAGTATGCAGACCTCGCTCAGTCCGCCGCTAAGCTGACCTTGCAGCAGGTCAATGGGCTTTTCCGTGGGGTTTGCTATCCACATTTCCGGGTGGGGACATTGCACAAGTCCACGAGGTACCATGACCTGGCGATCCTGACACACCCGGGGCAGAGGTTCCATGACAAGGTCGTCCCTGCCCCGCTTGCCCCACTGCAACAGATTCACACTTATTGGAGATACGTGTCTTGCTGGGATACTGACATCTGATCGTGTCACTGCTCGTCCTGCATGGCCTCTGGGGCCTTTCCGACAGGGCCGGTTATGCTAGACCACACATGGAAACATTTCTCTTCCTCTGTCCAATGGTTAAACAGAGACACCCTTTTAAACTCCTCCATGAAGTCTGAGAAGGCCATCCCCGTTCCATCATACAACGGTGGGTGCGCCTCCCTCCTTTTCCTGAAGCGGGATGTCGCCCCTCCTGGCCTCCGTCTTCCATCACTACTACACTTGCCAACTCACGTGTTCTCGTGGTTGTATGTAAGCTGCTGTCTCCGGGGAAGTGGGGAATAATCTTGGACAGAGTCGAATGAGTCATCCGTGGTTGGCTCTGATTCCATCCTGTAGCCTCTTTCACTGCTAGCCCGGGCTTCCCCATGTCTCCGTTTTGACATCCTTCTGTTGTTTTCACTGGTGGTCCCCACGGCATTAGTGCTCCCAGACGCCATCGCTTTTGGTCGTTCCACTCTCCTGGGAGTTACATCCACCACCTCGCCCGGTGACCCGCCATCTTGCTCCGACTCTTGACGTTATGGAGAAACTGCTACCGGGTCCTCTTGCCTGTTTAGCCCCAGACCCCATCGTGTACGACGTTTTGTGGGCATTTTCCTGACTTTCCTACAAGTCTAGTCGCTCTTCCCTCCAATCCTGATTCCTCAGTATACTCTGAGTTACTGCTGCTGGCAGCTCCTTTTTACTTTCTTTTTATGCTTGACAGCCAAGCAAACAAACAAAGAAAAGTACTTAACTTGCGGTGTGCACTCTCCCTGCTTTCTTCTTATTCCTGGATGTAGTTATTCCAGTGGTCCCATATCGGGCGCCAATTTGTAGGATCCCCAAGAAAGAAAAGACTTCAAGGTGTTTTATAGGTTCATCATTATATTTGACCGCCCTATCACACAGTCCATCTACTACGTCCACGTCCGTCAGCTGTCTGAGCTCCTGCTGCTGGGGCAACCCCCACCTCGACCACGGTCACGTGGTCTGGGGGTTACCCAGTGCGCATTCCTTGGTCTGACCTAGCCAGGTCAGTGACCCAGGTCACCACACCAGCTTAAATGAACGCAGTCCAGGCACCAACATGTGTCGATTTAAATGGAATAACACCAAAGCTAATAAATACCTTGAAAGTTTCAATGAAATAAACCAAGAAACATTAAAATGTCAAATTCTGCTTGAAGTGACTGACTCAAGTAGCTCAGGTATTGTAAACATATTAAACAATTATATCATGTCATCCGTTAAGCCAATCTTCAGTGCCAAAAGTTCCCCTAAAGGTAAATTTCCAAGAAATGAATGGTTCAATGAGGAATGTAGAAATATAAACCCCAGGCTACATAAATATGCCAAAGAAAATGACATAACTAGGTCACCACATGCTGAAAACTATCGTTAGCTTGAATTAGAATATAGGCGCATTACTCAGAAAAGTAAAATGTACCACAATAATTCCATAAGAACAAAGCTTAGCCAATTCCAAGCAAGAGACCACTCTGCATTCTGGAAAATGTGGAAATCCCTTAAACCAAAAACTTTAAATAACAGCAATCTGTCATTGGAGGACTTTGAAAAATATTTCAATGAACAAGTAGCACCTTCCACTTTGGATTTCTTTGACCTAGACTCTATGAATGGTATTCAAAATATGTTAGAACAAACAGTATGAAACAACTGAAATCAATTATTACTTAGCCGACGAAATTTGTAACAGTGTCATAACACACAACGAAATTGAGCATCACCTAAGAAAACTAAAAAATGGCAAATTTGTAGGTCTTGGTGGGCTAATAGTTGAATTTATAAAATATGCGCCGCCGAGCGTCATAGCTATACTGTATGTTGTATTCATTAGTATTTTTGACAGAGGGGATTGGCCATAACAATGGGAGTAGTAGGGTTGTGTGTCGTTAATGTTACCTAGAAAGACGGGCTTTTTTCGTTTCGTGTTGTGTTGAGCATTCCAAAAATGTAGAAAATATGTAGAAATATATAGAGATCAAAAAGTTCAAAAATTTTGACAGTTTGACATGACCTTTAACTTAACCCCTAACCTAAGGTCATCTCCCTGTCACTCAAATAGAAGGTTGAAAGGAAAAACAGAATTTTCACACAACTGTCACACCTGATGGAAATGGGGTTTTACCCCAATCTAAAAATAGGTATGAGATCATGGAAATATTGCATCAGCATGATGCAAGACACTCCAGGAAATCACATGACTTCAGAATCCAATGAGCTCTCATCATTTCAGAGGGAGGAGCTAGCTCAGACTCACAATAAAAGTTGAGCAGGAGGAGGAATAGAGCATCACTTCCTTCCTTACCATGGCAATGAAAAGCACATCTTTCTACAACATGACTAACACAGGAGCAAAAAGTAAGTGGTCTACTCAAGTGGTTGACATTGGTGATCTCAGAAATGTGCAAGTCACTGCACATGAGAAAGGAATGAGATTTGCTAATGGAGAGTTAAAACCTGGAAGAAAACCTGAAGACAACATTGTTAATCTTGATGCTGGAGCTGTGAAAGTGTTAGCCAGATTTTTTGAAGATGTGCGTCATGCTATGAGCGATTGTAAGGTTGGGGAGTTGGAAAATGAATATTTCCTCCCTTTGGGAAAGAGATATTTTGTACAAATCAAACCAGACATCAAGTGTTTGTCTATCAGGAAGTTTTTCAGACCACGACATGACCCAAAGCTCCTTTATCCTGGATTTCCAGGGGTTGCACTGAAATTTAAAGAATTCCAGAATTTGGAATCAGAATGGAATGAGTTATTGGAAACAGTTCCATATCAAAGTGCAACTATGTGTGATTTCGATGATCCAAAAGACCACAAAGATTGTCAGTACTGTTTCTTTTAGGAAGGTCCTATCATGATAAAATATTATAAAAATAATAAAAATAAAATATCCCTCCAAAAAATTTCAAAAACAGTGAAATGCTGTACAAAATTATGGTATTACAAGCTTGCGTTCCCGTTCGCAATACCGTTAAACAGATTACACAGTATTGTGATCTTTACAAGACTGTGTAATTTGTGAACTAAAAGCTTAAAACTGACTGAGTGGTATAGATGAAAGATATATATATGAATTTATATGTATATATTTATATGAAAGGTCCCATGCAAATCAATCCACCATCTTTTCTATCTATCTATTTCTATATCTATGTCTATTTCTATATTTATATATCAGATTGATTTCATCATTTTCATGATTTCATAATAAAATATTCATTTTCATATACATCCGGATGAAATGATGAAATTGTTGATTAGTTGAGAATAATTAGTATTCAATGATTAGGAAAATAAAATTAACTCCTAACCGAATGTATACCAACTCCCCTCTATTCAACCGATATTCCAATATTTCCAGGAGGGGTCGATCTTACAGGATCTATCCTTATTATATCCCTGTGAATTAATTAGAGACTAATTCTATGATATACATTAATAAATATATAAGAACCAAGCAAACGATATTTTTCATCATTTTGTAGTAAGCAGATGAAAATACAACATGCTAGAGTTTAATCCTGGTTCCACTCATATTTTAAGTGGACAATCCGGTTCTGGAAAAACGAGATTTATTCTCAGAATATTACAGAATATAGATAAAATATTTGGTGAACATCCACCACTAAAAATAAGATATTACTATGGAATATGGCAAGATAATTATGATCAAATGAAACGAGAGATAGAAAACATTAGCTTCCAACAAGGTCTTCCTTCAGAAGAAGAACTCATGAATTTCACTGATCCTAAATCACATACAATGATAATCATTGATGATTTAATGGATGAAGCTTGTAATTCTCAGGTTGTGGAATTAATTTTCACTAGGATAAGTCACCACAGATTTTGTAGTTGCTTCTATATTGTACAGAATGCTTTCGTTCAAGGTAAGAAACAAATGACAATTAATTTAAATACTAAATACGTGGAAGTGTTTCGTTCACCTCGAAGTTTATTACAATTAACTTACCTCAATAATCAAATATTTCCTAACAACCCAGGTTTATTAATTAATTCTTATAAGGATATAATGAATCAAGAACCATTTGGATATATTCTAATTGACCTAACTGCTCAATGCCCTGATGATCTCAGAATCAGAACTAAAATATTCCCTTCAGAACGCACTATAGTTTATAAGTACGATTGAATGAATCGTAATTGATTCATAATTAGCTCTAATACAGGGATATAAATATTTGGAGAAGTAATGATGAGCTCAGTTCTTAACTTGAGATGGATGAGAGAACATCCAGTACTGGGGCATGGAATTGTTGTAGTGGAACATTTCGCAAAGATCAGATCGCATACATATGCCAAGTTACCATACTTTACATCATTATAATCACAGCGTTAATTAATCTATCAATAGGTAATGGTGATAAAACCCTATTTTCTACGCTTTTAACAAGTTGTATCGGGTATTTACTCCCTAATCCTTCGATCAAACGACTTTCAACAAATCAAGGTACTTTAGGTATACCATGAAAAATACATATTTCCTACATCTTTTATTAACTTGCGGAAAAAATCAAGGAAAAGCATTATTAGAAACTGCAGATAATAAGCAAGTGAATAGTGTGGTGAATGTTGTATATAATCTCACATTGAATAGTTCTGTTCTCAATTCACATTCTAAGAAACTTTTATCCATTCATAAAAAGTTAATAGCTAAACTATTATCTAAAAATAAATCAATTAAATCTAAATATACTATTATCAGAAATAACTCAGTCGAGTTATATAATCTATTAATTTCAGCTAAAAATACACTTCTCAAAGTATTAAAATGAAGAAATATGTGTTAGTACCATATGATGAAGTAAACAAGACTCCAAACGTTTCTTCACATCCTAAATTATCATCAGATGATATTATAGCATCTTTACCTAAGAATATTAAGCATAAAGCTATTGCTATATTGAAACACATTTCTCAGAATAGTGATTACATTACTTGGAATGAAATAGGTGAAGTTAGTATTAATCAAAACGTTATTGCAAATAGTCACATCATCGATTTAATCAAATGTAGTTTATATCCATATAAAAATATTAATCCTCCAGGATTAGCGCAGTTTAATACAGCACTTCAAGAAAGCAATATTCCACAAACTCTATTACAAAAAGGTGCAGGTTTAAGTTTAGTTAGTTCAGATAAGAAACCACCTCCAGGAATTCCTTTGAAGTCTAGAATAGCTAGTACTGCTAGTACTGCTAGTATAGCTAGTACTGCTAGTACTCATCCCAATACTAGAGTAACTGCAAAAAGACAGAAATCACAAGGATGGATATGGAAGAAGATATAAAGCAATATCTCTTAGAAAAATACCAAGATGTGAACTTTCCAGGTGCTTACACTGGAGTAGATAAATTTTATAAAGCTATTAGAAAAGAGAAAAAACGGACTATAACTAAAAAACAAATTAAAGAATTTCTTCAAAGTCAAGAGTATTACACACTTATGAGACAAGTAAACAGAAAATTTAAAAGAAATAGAGTTATTACTCCGTATAAAGGATATCAGGTTGATCTAGATACAGCTCATTTACATCAATATGCAAAAGCAAATTCGGGATATTCATATATCTTAGCTGGGATAGATTGTTTCAGTAAAGAAGCTCATACAGTCGCTTTGAAAAGTTTGAAGACTCAGGAGCTTATTCCAGCTTTAAAATCCCTGCTATCAAAGTTTAGTAAAATTCATAACTGCAGGACCGATTCTGGACCCGAATTCAAAGCGCAAGCTACTAGAACATTATTTAAGAATCTAGGAATAAACCACTTTTTCACGAATAACACGGAAACCAAAGCTAATATCGTTGAAAGGTTTTTTAAAACTCTTAAAAACATTCTATTTCGCTATATGGTATCAAAAAATACTCATAAATGGATAGATCAATTAGAAAAAATCACAAACTCTTATAACAATACTTATCACTCCAGTATAAAACAATCACCAGCTTCCGTGAAACCATCTGATGAATACAAAATATGGAAACTACTGTATGAAACGGAACGACCTGATGAAATTAAAACTAAGTTTAAGTTTAATATTCATGATACTGTTAGAATTAGTGTGTTGAAACATCAGTTTATGAGAGAATTTGATGAAAAATGGAGCAGAGAATATTTCATTATCGCTGATAGATTTATGAAGGATGTTCAACCAGTTTATATTCTGAAGGATATACAGAATGAAGCCTTAACTGGAAGGTTTCAAGAAAATGAACTTCAGAAAATTCTTGTATCAGATGATGATACGTATATAATAGAAAAAATTCTTAAAAAATCCAAGGGACGTGTACTTATAAAATGGCTTGGATGGCCTAGTAAGCATGCAACTTGGATAAAAGAAAGTGATATTCAAAATTGGCAGAAAACTAATATGTAATGATAATGCAGTGAGTGTTAAAATGGAATTATTCCACTGGAATTATCTCCACCAGTGCTCTCCACATTCTTAAATGACTTGACAGAATGTCTAATCTATTTCACTCCTTTACAGGGTTTCCAGTTCGAGTTCACCCCTCTTTAACCTACTTCTATTTCACCCCTTTTTTCAAAGAATTTAGGAATCTAGAACATCTAGGATAACTAGGGCATTTAGATCAACTAGGTCACCTAGTTTATCCACACATGGAGACAGTGTGCTAGAAATTTATCATACTCATAGGAAGTTATATTTAACTTTATACACACAAAAATACAGACATTTACCACTATGTCTTCGTATGTAGTGTACGCTTCTGACAGAGATAGTATAGAGATATTTAAAGACAACAAACCAGAGGATTTCATTTTACAACTAGATAGGAATATAGTGTTAAATGATGACTCCACTGTGGAATTATTAGAGTTCAGATGTAGGATGAATGAAAAAGATAGAGATGTCTTATATATTCAGAGCGATATATGCGAAAATTCATACTTATGTGGGAAGTCATTACCTGTTTTAAGAATTATTCCACTTCCTGGAACAAAAAATCATTCTGTGGTTTTTGATAAACCAATTATATTAAAGTCTGTTACTGGTAGTTTGAATAGATTTAGGATCTATATAAGCTCTAAACATTTTAGTGAGTTCTCAGTTTCTCTTCTAGAGGTGCAGGTAACACTTCGATTTAATAATGTCAGTCATCAATGATTACGATAATTGGAGAAAACATTATTTAGCTATGATTAATGGAAAAATTTTACCTAATCAGAAAGTTTATGTGGTAAATGACTCCAGTAACCAAACCGGGAAGGGATTGCAAATTATATCTTCTGCAGCTCAGAAAGATGCAATGGCTAGAGCACTGGTAGAAAATTCAATAAAACCAGTATCAAAAAGGAAATCCGTTCAGTCTAGATCTCAATCCCAAAGGAAGAGGAGTGTTAGTAAGACCAGACCTAAAATCAGTAAGAAAGTTATTCAGAAAAAGAAGAAAATTACAAAGAGGAAACGGTGAAAATGCAGGCTCATGATGAATCTCTTACTCTATTTTCTGAACAGTTAGTTAACAAAGGTTTACTTCATACTCAAATGATTGAACACTTACCAATTTCACAAATTGGAAGCGGATGTATTGAGTTTAACGTAACTCCTCAAAATTTCATAGATTTATCTCGTTCATATATATACTTCAAATGTAAAACAGTAATTGATGCAGATACTGCTATTACATATGTAGAATCACTGGAAAAATTTGATGTAAAAGGAGATGTTGCTCCATGTAACTGTCTTCTCTCAACTATGTTTCAAAAAGTTGATCTTTCCATTCAACATAGAACAGTATCAAGTGATATTCCTACCTATTGCTATCCTTACAAGAACTATTTAGATAAAATTTTATCAGTGACATCAGATGAAGATATGGGAATCATGTTCGCTAAAGATGCTAGTGTATCATTGAATAGCTGTAGTCAATGGAAAGCAGTTACTAATAACAAGGATAACGAAACTCCTAACCCAGGTTTAAAGAAAAGAGCAAAAGTTATTAGCAGGGGACAGGAGTTTGAACTACAAGGGCCTATAGGTATTGATTTCATGAAACAGAAAAGATTACTTATGCATAATACCAACATTGGATTGAAATTCTGGCCCTCTACCCCAGAATTCTCTTTACTATCCTCAGATTTATCTCAAAAGTTTAATATAAAAATTTTAGAAGCTAAACTTATTCTCTGTCATGTTAATTTGGAACCAGCTGTATCAACTGCAATTAGTGATGCATTAGTTCTTAAACCAGCTCATTATCCGTATATTAATTCTAAAATGAGATCACAAACTGTATCTAAAGGAAGTCAAGTTGCAATAATTAATGATATTTTTGGTAACGAATGCCCAGATCAATTATACGTATGTATGGTTAAATCTGCTGCTGCAACCGGATCATTTCACGAAAACCCATTTTTCCTTAATCATTTCAATATTAGCGAAGTGGGTTTCTATTTTAATAATATCTCCCTTCCAGCAAAACCTCTCAAGTTAAATTTCGGTGAATCCGCATATCAATCTCATTATTTAGAAGCCTATCAAAGAATACAGAGACAGAATCCTGATTGGATAGTGTCTTATGAAGAATTTTATAGAGGATACACAATTTTCGCTTTTGATCTTACAAACAGAGAAAATTTTGAAGATTTAACACCGAATACATATACTGGGAATAGTAAACTAGAACTGAGATTTTCAAAAGCATTGGAGGAATCTATTGTTGTATACATGTACGGTAAATTCAAATCACTCTTGACAATTGACGCAGCTAGAAACGTAGTTATACAATGAATACATCAGAAATAAATAACATATTAAGAAAACATTCTCTAGGGTTTTCAGGAGTCTATCCTGCTAATACTCTGAGTTTAATTAAAGGAAACAGTTTTGCAATTTTGAATACGCAGGAAGCTAACAAAGCAGGTGCTCACTGGATTGCAATATTCTATAATGATCAAAAATGCGAATTCTTCGATTCCTTGGGTAGAAACCCAAAGTTTTATCACTCTTATTGGCATGACTTTCTCATTAACAAAAGCGAGGAATACTTATTCAATGATGAGAGACTTCAAAACGAAAAATCAGATGATTGTGGTAAATTTTGTATATTCTATGTAGTATTAAGAAGTCATGGTATTCAATTTAGTTCAATAATCAATTTATTAAAGCGTGTAGACCTAGATAGTTTTGTAACATATTTAATTATGAACTAATATATAAATATATATCTTAATCAGTCACTGGCACAATGCTAATAACATTTGTAAACTGATTAAGTTCAAAAATAAAATAAAATAAAATTAAGAAAATTTCGTTATTCAGTCACTGGCAAGGTGATAATACATCTGTAAACTGTTTAACAAAATCAAAAAATTTTCAAAATTTCCAAAATTTCGTTATTCAGTCACTGGCAAGGTGATAATACATCTGTAAACTGAATAACTCAAAAAAATTTAGACTTATGGTATCAAAGAGGTGACCTTCTCGTTTGGTGATGCCGTTAAGGGATTATTACCCGAACCAACATCTCTATCAATATCTATCAATATCTATCTATATCTATATCTATATCTATCAATATCTATATCTATATCTATATATATATATATATATATATATATATATATATATATATATATATATTCACTCACTCACTAAACTGAATTTCATCCTCGTCCCCTTCCACATTTTCCCATTCAACACTTTCTAAATGACCATTTATCATTCCTACTCTTACATTTGGAATGGTTTCAAATTCAATTTGAGTGTAATCTATAACCATTTCACCCAGATCTAGATCAAAATAGACATTAGGATAACCTACCTCATCTTCCAGTCTAAAAGTATCATCCTGATTTTCATCTATTCCATTCTCACCTACCTCATTTCCAAGCTCTCCCTGATCTACTAAATCTTCATCTATTCCATATCCAGCTATTTCAACATCATTTCCTGGAGTTTGGAGAAAATATTGCTCTTCGTCATTTCCCTCCCAGAGATGTTGACAATGAGGACACCTTAAATTCCCCATTTCTTCGAAATCAAATGAAGTAATATAGGTAAATAAACATTCTCTGTGAATGTATGCATTGCAACAAGCAAAGGATTCTTCACATCCTTCCAAACAGATAATGCAGATTTCATTCATGCTTTCCTTTTGCAAGTTAAACATACACTGTTGCTCTTTCAAAAATCATAGAAAGATTGAACAATATTGCTTTTCTCTCTATCTTTGAATATATTGAAGAAACATGGTGGAAATTTGAGAATGTGAGAAGAAATATCTTTGAATATATACATTTGACATTTCTACAATAACTCAAAGAAATAGAAGTTCTTTCTATAACTCTAATGTTTTTCAGATTCTATAAAACAGCTTGAAATAATTTTCTAAACATGAATTTTCAAAGTAAAAGGGAATTTTATTGATTTATATTTGTCCAACAGAATGTGGTATTCATTTCAAGCATATGTCTATGAACATATGATGATATGGAATTTCTCACTGATCTGTACACAGGTCAGTGGGAATTTACCCCCTCTTCTCACCCTTTCCATATTCCTCTATCTGATAAGACCTCATAAACCCATGATATGCTATCATTCCCCCATAAACTCAACACGAAATAGATATCATTAGTTAATTAGAAACCCTCGTAATATTTTCTCATGGGAAAACATCGAATTCCTCATTAAATAGATTCGATTCATTAACTAAGCTAGATAAGTGAAAGATAATCAATGCATTAGCGGTATATCACAATAATCAAAGCGCTCAAATCTTTTGTAGAGTGATTATAATTTTGTGATAATGTGTTTAGATCACTTCAGGATATTTCAATAAACCACACCATCAAAAGTAATCAAATTAGAGAAGAATGTGAATCATGAACAAAGAAAGGAACCAAATCACATCAAATGCTTTATTAGCACACAACCAGCTTTGATTTTATCTAAGGCGATTAACTAATTTCATGAATATTCATATTATTTGATAAAGCTCTAACATCTTATTGGATAATGGATTTTAAGTGAGGTTCAGATGAAATCCCTTAACCATTTTGAGTTGAAATCTCAAAGCAAACAGCCATGTATATCTTCTTCTTTATTCTAAGCAGCTTTGTGGTACTGTCGCATGCTAGAGTTATATGTGAATATAATTCTGGATGTATCTGCAGTGAAGATGCAGTGGAGTGCACTAATGTTATTCCAAAAAAGATCAACAGACAAAAGGATTTAATTATCACGGTGAACACAGAGGACTTTCTAGCAGCACTTTCATCATCAACGCTGGAAAAATTCAGGAAAGTGATGCTCAAAGGGAAATTAGTTTGTGAACGTTCAGATTTAGAACAGTTTGTATTTGAGTTTGAATTGAACTGTGAGAAGAATGAATTATTGGAAGAACACGCAGACAACAACGACAACGACAACGACAACAACAACAACATTGATGAAGAGAATGAAATAGACATAAATACTTGGATGTCACTTTCTACCTTTGGCTCTATTACTTTCGTTTGTTTTGTTATAAGCCTAATGTGTGGACAGTTGAAAGCATGGAGACGAATGAATCGAATAACGAATTCAAGCCCAAGACCCCCATGCATTGTTAAGCTCACGCTGCTTTTACAAATTGGAATTTATAAACTTTTCATGTTGATCTGCAAATGTCGGGAATGCCAGAAACTGAACCCTCCTTCATTGGAAAGTAAGTTCACTTTTTATTCTTAATTATTTAAAAGAATTAAAACTATAAATCCTATTTAACACCCTATTCTCAACCTTTCTTCATCCTCTCACCCACGTGGTAATAATGTAAACAAATCGACACGAAGGAGTTAGATGCGCATGCGCAGAAATTATTTGTGTTTATTTTTAGAAATAAATCTAGTTCTCCGCATGTTTTGAGTGGCGCTAGTAGTTCGGTGTTTCCCAATGACGTCATAAGCTTAGATTTGTTTTGATGGAAATCCAATATGGCGGATACGATCTAAACATTCGCGCATTCACAGTAAATACTTCGTTATACAACGAAATAATGAGATAATAATCTCAGTTTAACATCGGAAAGTTAAAGAATTATAGTAAAATATTCACTTAAGTGTAAAAAATAGACTTTAAATTTATTATATAACGCATAATTTCACTATCCCCTAATATCGCTACTTTCTCGTTATTGAACGCACTGAATGAAAAATGTATATGCATTTGAATATAATTACTTTATTATATTTTCAGTTCCACGTGGCATGAGGATGGATGAGATTTCTCATAGAATCATACCTAATCTCTCTACATCCAAGACAAATAATAATTCTCCACAGCAGAACAAGACAGCATCGAAACTCTTCACTCCCTCTCTTCATTTGAAAACCGAAGCTCTGATTACCTTAGATGAACCCACTCCCTCGACTTCTACCCCCTCGACTTCTGCCCCCTCGACTTCTGCCCCCTCGACTTCTCCCCCCTCGACTTCTCCCCCCTCGAATCCCACCCCTCTGACTTCTGCATCACCCTCAACACCACCTTCAGTGAAACCGGAAAACCTAGATTCCATGAATCTTTTCCGAGACTTGGATCCTCTTAATGATTTGAATGAAAACATTGCCTCTAGAACGAGATCCAAGATTATGCATCTGTAAAATAAATAAATTATGAATAAAGCCTTATAACGAGATTTACTTGATTTCTTTATTATTTCATTAAAATATAAGATTTAATGCAATGAAAAATATTCTTGCTAGTTCGTTATAAAAAAAATGTTGGATACAGATGTAACCATTAAACACTTTTCTTATATCCACTCAATACCAACGTGGAGGTCGCAAGAAATATTGAGCTCAATTTGCAATATTGACAGTTGAAATCTGTCAGGCTTTAATTTTTTTATTTTTTATTTTTTGAAAATGTGATTGGTTGTAGCTTCTTCTTAATGCAAGCATCAGAATTATCTGATTATCAACAGCGAAAATCTAGCCTTGACCGGATTTGTCTGTTTGAAAATTATGAAATGAAGCATATTGCATACAATTAAGCAGCTCAGCAGATTATGAGTTGTGTGGATTTCCAACACACAAGATGGCGGAGTTTTAGAACCTTAAACCACCTTATGAAAAGAAGCTTATACCCAATCACTTAATAAATATTCATTCCAAAACTTATGTACATTCAATGAAAATGTACAATACAATTATATATATATATATATATATATATATATATATATATATATATATATATTCAATGAATGATGAATGATAACTAAATCTAGAACTAGTACTAAATCTAGTGATTTCCAGTGGTAACTAGTGTTAGATCTAAGACTAAAACTGAGACTAAAAACTAGATCTAAATACACATAATATCACATATGTTATATCATATGATATATCCACGATTGTATAGATTACATATCAACTTGTATTTATCCATCGTTCTTATAACCCAACAAACGTTTGGATTCGTTTCGATTTCAATGGTGATAAGTATTTGAATTGATTGTTCTATTACTCGAATACTTAAGAAAAGATCTTTAAAATGAACAAAACATTCGCAATCCTTCTTGTGAATGAAATTCGGATATTTAATTTCTATATATTTAACAGCAGAGTTTAAAACTTTAAGAAATAACTCTGCAAGATGTTTGAGAACAGAATTTGGATTATGTAATTCTTCATTTAATAAATCGATTAAATCAGTGAATTCATTCAGTTGTTCAATCACTGATACTTCACCCAAAACACTACCTTGCTCAGGAAGTGTAGTAGTTTGGATAGAAGTCATAGTTGATAAGTTGTCTTATATGGATAATTTAGAGAAATTATTTTCAAATTCGGATAATGCGTTAGCCAGATCTTGTCTTTTACATTGCTTCAATGCTTGTATAAACGATGAGAATGCTCTAGGTCCGCGTCTCTGTAGAATAAAAAGAAGAGCATAATTTCTTTTGGAAGTTGGTTCTTCTAAAATTTCGCTCACAACTTGTTCACTTAATATTCCATCTTGATATAAATAAGCCAAGATTTCTTGACATGGAATTTCTTTTACTAAGAGAACAAAGTTACTTCTCAATGCGTTACGTTCACTTCTGAGCATTTTGAGAAAATGATCTCAGAATTACTGAATTGCATATAAATGAAAAGAAACCTTATATTTTAGTTCTAAATTTAGAAATAGAGGGAGTATCATTTCTATGAAATATGTCACATCGTAGCTTCCATGTAAAACCCTATCATAGCTTCTAGGGTTAAGTCAATTGCAAATAATTTTTCGTAGCTTCCATTTCATTAAGTCCACGGTTTTAATTAAACACTCCTTTGTGAAAGATGTATTGTTCGAAATAACCAGGGTGAAATATACAATAGTCTTTAGAATTTGAGCGGTGTCAAGTCTAAACAATGACTATAAGTATATAAACCCAAATATTTTCTGAAAACAGTATCACTTCCTGATAAACATTCGATATGTCTACTTCACGATCAATGATTATTCTCGTTTTATCCGCAATTTTTGCTGTTTCCTACGGAATTCCAATTAGAAATGCAACGGATTTACATCGACAAACTAATCAACAACGTCATTATGGCTGGTATGAGATTTCGACTTGTGGAGGGATATTCTCGATGATGTTATACATGATCTCCGTAAGTATTTAGATAATTCATTATTTATTATTGTCTAGTATAACTTTTATATTGTTTACTTTATGATCTATCTAAATATTCACAGCATGTAAATACCAATGATAGTGTTGTTAATTTCACTTCAAAAATTAATTTTGAATTTTCAATTGTTTTACAGAAGGATAGAAAAACCATCAAGACATTTGTTCATGCCTTTGCGAAACGAATATTCGTACTGACAGGAAACAGTGCAGAGGATATTGAAATGTAAGTTTAAAACTAAGATTTAAGAATGAATTGATGATAAGATGTATTCTTTAGTATTACTATTTTCTAAATTTTCAGTAATAAAACTCAAGTTTACTTATCTTTATCAATATCAATCAATGTCAGAAGTAATGAACAAAATAATAAGTTTTCCTTGTATTGAAATACTTTAAAAATAAATACTTATTTATATATATATATTTATTAATCTTTCTAGAGAAGAAGATGAAGAAATGACAGCTCCAGCAAGAAGACGGGTTTCTTTTGCATCAGACAGCCCAAAAAGTTTAAGATCACTAAGCTTAGACTCCATTGCTGCTGCTGCTGTTAACGCTGCTGTTGTTGCTGCTGCTACTAACTTAGCAAAACCTTCAAGATCGTCTACACCCAGAATGTACAGGAAAATTCATACAAAACCCATAATACATGTCTCACCCTTAGATAATTCTTCGGATTCGATTGAAATTATAGATGAATGAATATGTGTATATTTGAAATAAATGATTTATCTTGTATATTTCGTTTGTATCGGTTTTAAAGTGATGTCTAATGGTTTGGTTGAAATTCCATCGGCTAGAACAATTCTTTTAGGATAGAAATAACTAAAACCAGATCTGTTCTGTTCATATGTGAAAATGGAGTTATTCTTGCTGATGAATCCAATATTACTTGATGAAACGCTTTGTTTCGTTTCAATTACACTTTTAAATATTTCCAGAGGATTATTGACTCTATTTTTTGAAATTCCTTTAGAACTGAATTTACAATTTTCTTCGTTTCCTACAAAATATGTCTTAGAACATAATCCATAAAATATATCTCCAGAATATTCAAGTTTAAATAAACCCGGAGTGCGACTATCATATTTTGCATGGTGTTGACAGCATGTTCTTGGAAACCAATGAGTTTCTGCAGAGATATCATTATTCTCACAAAACCCAGTAAGTTGATTATTGTATTCCTCAAGAAGCTCCGGTCTAATTACATCTTGTAATGATTCACCAGCTATAGAAAAATAGTTGCTATCCGTATCCATTTCCAGTAATTCAAATTTATCTCTTGAAATATATTTTATTAGGAAATCGTAGTAGAATTGAAGCATTCTTAATTTTGCATATTGTAAAATAAAATATCCTATCTGGATGGGGAGATCTAGCTTTATTTTGCGTTTTTGCATTTCTATTTCGTAAAATTCGTATTCCTCAGATAGTTGTATCATAGTTTTAAATCTATTTTCATTAGCGCTGAGACAGGCAGCATTCTCACCTTCTACATACTTAACATCGCTATGAGTTAGTTTATTCATGATTGTTGATCCATAGGCCGAATTTCCTATTAATTTATTTAAATCTGCAATAATAGATAAGTCTTTATCTTCATCTCCGGCTCTTCTTGCTTCTGTAACTTCCTTAACGAATTTTCGGAAACATTTCATTCTATTATACTCGATAACTTGATAAATTTTAGTTACTTCCATTCCATGATTTAAATACCATTTAAGTAAAGGTGTAGCTATAAGCATTTTCTCTCCTCTCATCCCACCTACTAGTAACCTCCTAGGTTTTGTACTTAATCCCGCTTTCTTGGCAAATTCCTGCATGTGCTCTCCTATATCTTCGAAATTAATATCCACACTGCAAAACAATGGACACATTTCAGAAAAATAATCATAAGGACTTAAATTATACGGAGCTTTAAATCCTTGAGTATTCCATTCTTTAGGAACAGTAATATCTACTTCAACCATACCGAATAGTTTGTCTTGAAGGATTCCATGTATGATTTCTTTTTCTGTTAGTGTTTTTTTATATTTTTTGTAAAAATCTGGTCTACGCTCATTAACAAACTGTTGTAGATCTGGAGTGGATTTAATCATTGCCTGGAATTCGCACTCCCATATTTGTTCTAGTTGATAACCTTGGTTTCTGTAAAAGTTATCTCTGTCAGTTTTTCTTTTCTGAGCAAGTAATCCTTTCTTCTTTTCTTTTTCCGAAATATTTTTTCTCATTAATGGACAATTACCTCCATGATAATGATAGTAACATCCATCAAATTGATATATTTTTGATATAGTGGTACCACATTCTAATGTTTCGCATGACCACCCATCAGCTAACCATCTACCATCTCTTTTCTCAGCATTACTATTTCGTTTATGATAAATTGTAATATTTCTTTTTTTACTAATATAATCCATCCAATAATACATATTGTCATATCTATCTCTAACTATTGGTTTAAATTCATCACTAGCATGTCTCCTAATAAAACTACCCACTGGAAATTCCTGATCAAAAGCCCATAGATACAGAGCATTTGCGTCATATCCCACTATTCGTTTCACAATTTCAGAATTTTGTCTTATTACCGATTTATCCTTCTCTGAGTACCTTTTAAAAATAAGGGAAGGTCCTCCAACCAAATTACTAATTAGGTTGAAGTAAAAATCTCTGTTGTTTCCATCAATTAACGAAAAGTACGCGCCTTCGTTTTTAGCGGCTTGGAATACTAATTGTCTGGCAATTCCTGGAACTGATATTGTAGTTTTGAAAATGTCTATGTTCTTATTAAGGTAGAAGTTTTGAAGTTTTATAACTGCTTGGACAAATGGACCTACATCTAAATTATTATACCAAATCAGAAAGTCTTTAAAACATGTCATTTTCCGAGATTCCCAAATACTCTGTAGCCATTCGTAATTTTCGTATTTTTCAAGTACATTACAATTTTTCAATTTTGAATGGAAAGCTTCATACGGTGGTAATGAGGTAAAGTCTAATTTAGAGGGATCATCAAAAAATTCGTACGGAAAATATCCCTTTTGTTCGTTAATTTTAAACGCTTTCAAGAATTTACTGTAACTAGTACCAGGAGCAAGATAATTAATTACATCTAAAAATTTGAAATTTTCATTGGCTAAACAGGAGTAGGCATTATTTTTCTTTACTACAAAACTATTTTTGGAATCATGCAAGTCCAAACATCTAGCAATATGTCTTTTGATTAAATTAATATCATATTTCGCTGAATTAAAACCTAAAACGGGTATCTGAGTACAATATTGTTCAAAATTATCTATCACGTTTTGTATTTTTTTCCTCATCATAGCATTAAAACTTTCTTTTTCGTCTAAATCCGAATTCCATGAATGTAACTGAGATTCTAGTTCTTCACTCACAAATGATAATTTCTCTTGAATAAATCCACAAGCGATTGATTGAATTTTTAACATGTATTCTATCATGGAAATTACTAATTTCTCTTGATTTTGTTCCACTATGCAATAAGGTTCTATGAATCCTGGAACATTTGAGCATATACTCACTGAAATAGGAATATGTTCTGTTGTAGTAACTGTATTTTTATTGGTGTCATGATCTATTTTTTTCAAGTACGCTTCGAAATCGTAAACTATAAAATACTCATAGAATCTGATATTATTAGGAACTAAAATTCCGATTTCAGCGAGTATATCGAAAATTGAGTTTTTCATTTCGTAAAATCCTCCTGGGAATTGGTACTTAGTTGAATTAGAGCAAGTTTGGGAATGATTTTTACATCTATAGTAAGTTTTGAAGAATTTTTCACAGCTAGAGCATTGATATTTCTTACAATAACGATTTATATCAGATATATATGATAGATGCTGTTCATATAGATTCAAATTCATTGCACTGACATACCTTAAAGTTGATTTGAAAATTGGGAGTGCTGTATCATCTTCATGTAGTGTAAAAATATTAACATTAATTTGAAAGAACTTCTCGAATTCGGGAATTAATTCTAAATCCACTCCAGCTTTCAAATCGAAATCATTATTTTCATTAAACTCATTATAGTACATCATTACTCTCTGTTCAAAGACTTCATGTTTCTTATAAAGCTCCTTGTGTTTATGGTAAGCTAAACACCTAAATAGACATAGATTATCATTATACTTAAACCTATTGCAATTATGCGTTAGAGAAAATATTGATTTCTTTCGTGATATGTAATCAGGATGTTCCCCATGTCCTAGAGGAAAAGCAGTCGATGTAACATAATACCTTACATTAGTTAATAATACTAATTTCCAATGAGAATTTGGGCGGGATTTCTTTACGAGTGATAATATATCTAATGAACTAAGTTTATCTCTTAATTTTGCTAAATCAGCTCTATTAGATATGGAGATAGGTAAATCGAATAACGGGTTGGAGCTGTACGCTTTGAAATATCTGAATTCTTTGGAATCTATGTGTTGTAAAATACTACCAAATGATAGGTTAATTTTGAATGATTGACTTTGATTATCATATATTTCTTGAGAATGCTCCATTAGATCATCTATTGAACACTCTGAATGAACAGGGAAGTTATAAAATGATTGTGGTTGACCTAATTCATGATGATCATGGATGAATGAATGGTATTTATCGTAAAATGACTTCAATTCTTCATCTTGTATTTCTACTGGTACTGCATTCCCTCCACCTTTCTGTCCTCTTTTAAGGTGATAATTTCTGATATGTAAATTTAGAACATGTCTATCCTGAAATTCCTGAAGACATCTGCTACACCTAACTGTTGATTTCTTAATTTTCGGATGGCAAATGTGTTTTTCCAATTTTTTCTGTGATTTATATTTCTTTTTGCAGTGCTTACATTGAAATTTGGAGTGAATGTTTTGGTTTTCATCAATAACATAACTACAACTGGGTTGAGGGCTTGATGGTGGTGAACTCTGTTGATAGTCTTTGGAACTATTTTGTGAATTGCAGTGAGAACTGTTCTGATAAGTTTTCTCATGATCTTGTTGAAAATGTCGTTTCCTTGAACTTTGGCATACATGTTTTCCATGAGCTTTCTCAGTTTGAAATGATCTGTTACATTTTCTGCATTTAATGCATGAATGATTTGCTTTCTGTTTCGTATCTTCGAAAATTGTGCAACATTTGCTACATTTGTATTTACAATTGTGAGATTCGAAAGATATGGTATTTGAAAAAACTTTACGACAAAGCTTGCATTTCAATACACCTTCACATACTTTGGAGTGTTCATTTAGTGATGACTCTTTCTGAAAGGATTTCATACATATTGTACATGTATGTTGTTCTGTCTGTTGTTCTGTCTGTGGGGTACACTTATGTAGGTCAAGCTTAACTTGAGAGTGGAAGTTCTTTCTACACAACTGACAAAAGAAGCACTTATGGCAATTCCACTTGCTCTCCCTATCAAATTGTTTGTTGCATTTTAGACATTGTTTACCAAAGGGTGTTGCTTTTGGAATCTGACATTTAGTTTCATGCTTTTGTTTTCCATTGAAACTGCAGAATGATTTATTGCAATATTTACAAGTCAGATCAGCACTACATCTATGTTTACTGAATGAAGAAAGAGATGTGAATATCTGTCTGCATTGTATGCATTCTTTCACTCCAAAACACTTCGTTTCATGTCTCTTCTTGGAATTTCTATTAGCAAATGTTTTCTGACAGTTAGAACATTTATCCTGGGTTTGCTTCAATAAAGGAAAGTTCTCTGTGTTTGTGGAATGTGTATTCAAATTCAGTTGTGATGGGATTTCATTTGAATTAGTAAATCCTCCACAGCAGTTACTTTGATGAAGTTGAGTTGAATTTTGGTTAGTGAATAATCTTAAGCATTTTCCACAGTGCAGTTTGGTCTTAAGCTCACTAAGTCTCTTTTGAATTTGGTAGTCTTGCAATAAATTATTTCTTTGTGCAAATTTGTATACTTCTTGTGGGTCCGAATAATTATTCAACATTTCATTGAACATGTTACACGCTGAAACATCATTAAGCTGGTTAATTCTTTCTGTAACTTGTTCATCATTGCTAAGACCGTTATTCCTTGCAAAGTATTCTAATTCTTCAACATTCTGGAAAGCATTCAAGATTTCTTCAAAATAATCAGTTCCTCCTACCTCATCATTTCTTGCCATGATAAAAATCCTTGTGAATAGAAACAGAAATCACTGAGGAAGTATATATATATATATATATATGTGTACAGCTGTTTTAGATGCTCTACCTAGTGTTAGAATCTTATTGGATAATATTTTTAAATTTGTGATATCATATCTATTTTTAGAATAGGGAAAAAACCCTTCTTCCACATATTTTCATCAGAACTATTTCCATGTGGAAATTCTGTTTTTCCTTTCAACCTTCTATTTAAGTGACAGGGAGATGACCTTAGGTTAGGGGTTAAGTTAAAGGTCATGTCAAACTGTCAAAATTTTTGAACTTTTTGATCTCTATATATTTCTACATATTTTCTACATTTTTGGAATGCTCAACACAACACGAAACGAAAAAAGCCCGTCTTTCTAGGTAACATTAACGACACACAACCCTACTACTAATGGGCAACAGGTATCATTAGCCCTGTACACACGAAAGAATTGGTTAATGTAGCGGACAATTATAGGAAAATAACAGTTATGCCTGTACTGGGTAAATTGCTAGAGTCAATCCTCAATAGAGATTATCCTTTAAAAATATAGTCCTTGAACTAGATGACCCACTTCAGTTTGGTTTTAAAGAAGCTAGCCGAACAACAGATAATGAGACAAAAACAGAAAGGTAAATCGCTATATGTTTGTTTCGTAGACTTCACTGAAGCTTTCGACTATGCAAATTGAAAGGCTCTGGACTATAAACTAGCCAAGAGAGGAGTAAATGGAAAAATGCTAAATGTTATAAGAAATATGTATGAAAAGGCTAAATTTAGAGTTAAAGGGAATATTGGAATAAAAAATACCCAGTGAATTCAACGTTCTCCAGGGGGGGGGGGGGGGTATGCTAAGTCCAAAATTATTCACAGAATTTCTCAGTGAACCTAGGCGACTACTTAAACAAAACCTGTGGTGTTTATCATATAGCGACATAGTAACATATCTTTTTTATGCCGACGTCATGGTACTATGCTCAGACTCGGCCAGATGGTCTCCAATGGGTTACATAAATTTTGCAGTAGATGGCATATGATCGTAAGCCTAGCTAAAACTAATATCATGGTCTTCGGCAATAAAAAGTAAAACTACAATTTCAAATTTGGGATTGATAATATAACATTAGCTCACCAGTATAAATACTTAGGAATCATCTTCTCATCAGATAAGAACATATTTAAGAAAAATGGGGCAAACCTTCAAAATAAAGCAAAAAACGGCATCCTTGCATTAAACTCCCATATCAAAGCAAGTGTAGGACAGCTACAGCCAAACCTCTATTTCAAGTTCTTCGACTCTCAAATCAGTCCAAAAATGGAATATGCCTCTGAAGCTTGGTATAATAAAGCTGATGTTAATGACCTTGACAAAATACATTTCATGATCATAAAAAACTCGCTAGGAATAAAAACATCAACCAGCACAATAGTACTGTATGCTGAACTTGGTAGAGTTCCATTCAAACTTAGAGTTGCAAGCAGATTGATAAAGTATTGGAGTCGAGTTGTTTGTCTGGATGATACACATCAGATTAAAAAGGCATATAATTCAATAAATTCATTGATAGAATTAACACAAATGGGACAAAATAGTTTGTGTAGCATAATAAGAGATAAACTGAAAGAGGTCAACATGCATAAAATCGGGGTAGATCAGGCAATGGACAACAAACAATTTAACTTGTATAAAGAAACAATACACAAAAAAATTATGGAAAGCTGTATGTTATAAATAAATGACAATATAACAAATCCAAAGCTTAGAACATACAGGAACTTCAAAAAGGAATTCAAGTTAGAACCATACCTACAGTCTCCAATACATATAAACCATACACTAGCATTGCTTAGATTTAGGTTAAGTGGACATAACCTAGCCATATATATAGACTGGACGATATATGAAGCTGAAAACACCAGCACACCAAAGAATATGTCTATATTGCACCCGTAATGAAAGCGAAACTGAGGAACACTTTTTACTTAACTGCACCTACTATAAAGTAAAGAATACCCTTTATCAATTTTAACTGCCTTTAACTACTGCTGTGTTGCCAGCATGTTGTTTTAGACTTAAGTATACAAAGTATATATGTGTCCTAGTCACTGTACTATGGGCCAACTGCTCATCTTCACATGAGTGAAATGCGATAATGCTTTAATATACAACAAAATGCCATTAGAAAAAAAATTGTTATATCATTATATACATTAACAACACCTTCTGGATTCAGCGCCGATAGGCTCTAGTTTCAATGTTCAGTGAGGAGTTTGTTTAATTTCAGACAGTCAGGCAGGAAATGGCATAGTAAATCCATTTACCAGATCTTTGAAATGGCCGACTACTCTCTCACTTCTTGGCAGGCCTTTCTTTTGCTTATTCAAGCCCCTGCAATTACATTCTAACACAGCATAATCTTAGACTTGAGTGTATGTCCATCCCATGCCTAAAACAACTTTCATAAACATTTATTTGATCAGAGGGTGGGGCCAAGCTCAGAGGAAGCATTCTGGGCTTCCAACCGCTGGGTCCTGGGTTCGATTCCTGGTCAAGCCTAAGTTGGATGGCTTTTTCATCCAACATCTCATTGCCATTGCCATGGTCCCTGCCTGTCCTAATTACCCATCAGGTGTAGAAATACAGGACGTAAAGCCCTAATCACCCACCCCGACCTTTGCCACCCATGTATCTGATCAGAATTTAGCTTTAACCACCAGGACAGTAAGACATATTAACTCAAAACAGCAAGATCGCTGGGATACAGTAACTTCAAATATTGACGTATACCCAATGATCGATTCTGAATAACTACATTTCATTCATGTAGATTAAATCTGAATTTTACAGTCAGACGACCACTTGCAGTTTCCTGCAATACTGAACATTATACTCTCCATTGTCCACATCAGCACCAGAAGAAATCACAATGGTGGCGCATAGTTGCTAAGTCCCCATTTCTCAGTTACTAAGTCTTCCCGGCTTTTTCTGTTGGCTTACTGTAAGTCTTTAACATGAGTTCTACAAAATGTATGCAGTGTTCGTTTGTTTTTATGACTTCAGTCACAGATTCTATATTTGCTTACCATTCTAGGTGGAAAGAAGCTTATTTCGATTGAAAAAACTGAAGTGAGAGAGCCGGTGGCCATTTGAAAGATGTAGTCAGTTCCTCCCCAGCGAATTTGTTATAAAGATTTCTGAACTGTTTGCAGAGTCAGAATAATCTGAATTTATACTATTGAAAAGGGTAGTTGGTCTACAAACATTCAAGATATGTCAATGGCAAAGCTGCCCATTTTTAATACAGCTATCTCAAGTAAGAATTATCACCTGAAATGCAACCTAGCCTTTCACAGAATAAGGACGGAGCCTTTCACGGAAAAGGACTGACATGTTTCCATTGGTTTCTGTGATCAAGAAAAAGTGGGGGACACCCCCCACCAAATTGCGCCCATTCTGTGATTTCTCCTTAAAGTGACACAATTAATATTTTTAATGTTTTGATGTCACATGAGTTCCTAAACATTTGCTCACAACTGTAGCACCTTTATAGTTGTTAAGACAGATCTGCTGTTATATGAATGATTGCTGGTAATCATATAAGACACGATGATGCTAAATTTAAGCAAAAAACATTGAATGAAGATGAGGGAAAAAACATCTATCACTATTGCTTCAGTTTCTGTCTCCTATAATACATCTGTAGCCAAATTGCCTTCTAAGATGCCCAATTTAAATCTCCTACACCTGTTTTTAGTCCTTAATTTCAACTTCTAGCTATAACTAACTGATATACCTTTTTTTCCTAGGATTCTACCAGAGGTGATTCATGCACAATTCACCAAGTTCATTTATGCTCTCTTCCGTGCTATGGACATGTGGGAAGGTGGGGAAAAAGTTCCAGAGTCTACATTTCAAACTTTGTTTGCTAAAATGTTCTCATGTGTTGCTGTCTGCCTGAAGGAATACAGAAGGATTGATTGTGATGTGTAAGTATAACTTGATTATTTAACACATTCAACTATTGGGTAAAGTAAATTGACAGTAAACTATGTCTATTCTGTGGGTTTCTGTTTTTTTGTGTTTGCCTGCAGTTATTATTTGTCAAATTCTCATCATTTTACTGGCATAATTTTCTCAGAAACATGGACGGTGTCGAATTGGACAAACTGGAAATTCCGGTCCCCCTCAGAAGTGGGGTCAAGTACTTGCAAATTAGTTCTAAGCCAGATCTCTTCATATATGAAAGAACAGGTCATACAAGACAAAAGCGGGCAATTGCTGTTGTGGAGGTACGTTCAAGGCAGTCAGATGTCGTGTTAACCAATAATTGTAATTTCGCTGTAGGGCATTGTGAAGTGCTGAGCTGTGACATGTCATACATCTTGCCCAGAAAATATATATTTAAGAAAAAAATTAATGCAGCTATTGATGTCATATTACTGCATAAAAATGTGTTATAGTTTAAGAAATCAGACACAGTGGAAGACATAAAATACCTACAGAATTTTTATTTGGAAGATGCTCAAGTTTTTCATTCAGAAATAAACCTGTTTTAAGTCTTGTTTTTCTGAGTGTTCAGTTGTTGCATAAATTTTTTTCTTTACAGGTTAAAGGAAAATCTGGTGATCGTATTATTCACTCTGATGATGAAGATGAATCTGAAAATTCTGCCTCTTCAGAGCATTTGGGTAAATTTTGATCCAGCTATGCTGCATGCAGCTGGCTGGATTATTGCAGTAGGGTCCGTGGTAGCCCGAGAAACCTTTCCTGATCAAACGCCGCTTCAACTCTTTATTTCTTATTGTGATGTTTATAGTGGTGTTCAAACATTTTTGACCAAATGGTCAAGTGCAACTGGCAACTCATACAGTTGTCACTTTGATTGACAGTTGCTTGCTCAACCGTGGCAAAGTTATTGTTTTAGAATCATTGGAGTGTCCAATGCAGTGCGTAGCAATTTACTTTTATTTGCTGGCTCAGACGCATCACCACAGCTCTTAGTAAAGTATTAGGCCTAATTTTGTCTTGTTTAAAAAAAAGTAATCCATGATTGAATCCTATCCTATCCTATCCCATAAAGAAAATATTTTGAAATACATGCATTACATGCATTATTGGCAATGTGTGGCGTAATTAGCTGGAATACATGTTATTTAGGACAACTGTCTGCAAGAAGCATGGTTTTAAAAAACCCCCATTTATTTTTGCATATATTTCCAAGGTACCCTCACTACCGAAGTTTCAAAGGAAAAAAAATGTTCTAAAAGGATAAATAAAAACCTATTATTATGCAATGCATTGTATTATTATGATCACCACGTACTAGTAATTTTATCTCAATATTAAAAATCTATCCATCTATCAATCTATGTCCATCGCAAACCTTTGCTTTTATGTATGTTTTGAATACATACACATTACACAACTATAAAAGCACAGCTTTGTGAGAGATCTACAATGCCTTTCTAAATTATTTTTATTTTTTGTACCAGCTATTTGTCATAATACATTGATCACTGCCTTGCTCTTTGTTTTGTCTTATCAAACCCAAATATTGTCACGGTTGGCTGATTAAGTAACAACAAAAGTGGCAACTCACAGAGCAACAGTTGCATTTGACCATTTGGTCCAAAATGTTTGAACGCCAATGCGACCAAGCCTTTGCCGGTGGCTGCCATAGCTCTCCTCCCTCCTCTCTGGTAGTGTCCAGGTTGTCAAAAATATATATTTCTACATTTCATTGCACCTGTCCAACAAATCGTCAATAGTTGCTAAAAGGTGATGAGTGCCTATTACCTATACATGTTATAGTGATACATTTTAATTAGACTGCTGAGCAGGTCAAAGAATTATGTTCTAGAGACAGTTGTATCAATAGCAAAATATTAAGCAACACAGAGTGTAGAGATACAATCTCGTTTTTATGCACCATGTGTTGTGTTTTAAAGTATTGGGGCAGTGGTACGATTTCTTGATTTTTTAATTGTATTTTCTCTAGTTTAAAAATTTTAGTTTTTAATGTGCAACAACAAGTTGCGAATTAAGAATTTCAAACGAGCAAACTGCATGAGTCATTAGAGTGTTTTAAGCCCTTGTCTCACTGTCATGTCATGTATAACACCTATGTATGACGACGGACTTCAAAAGTGCTTATATACTTGCTCACTCGTGGCTATACTACGAATGTACGGGAAGCAGTCATAGGTTGCTCGCCAGACGTCCGTCAAATGCTCGACGATCGTCCGGCAAACACTCAGGGGTCGTATATACGTGGCCATCCTTGAGGCATACATGAGGAATACGTGAAACACTCGTTGATCGCTTGTAGGTCGCACTTGGATGGCCAAGGATGGCCACGTATGTACGTGGATCATACGTAGAACGCTCGTGCGAGTGACTCCCGGCCAAATTAAGTATTACTAATGTAAACAATTCTTCCGAAGAACGTCCGGCTAAATTTTAAACATGTTTTAACAAATTTTGCCCTACCTACGTATACTCCTGGTCATGCTTGAAGAGACAGGATTGTATGTGGGTAGGGCAAGAGTATACTTAAAACACTTGGCGAGTGACCTATGTATGGACAAGGATGAGCAAGAGTAAAAAATAAATTTCATCACCCGTCATACGTGGGTCTTATACGTGACAGTAAGACAGGGGATTTAAAAATTCTATTTACTAAGGGCTTGATAAATTGACAAAAAAGTATACCAAATACTGAAATGAAATTTGAAAAGACGCATGCAATGGAAACACTTTCAATTACTCCCTAGCTCTCAAGTTTTAATTTTTTTTAAATGCAACTACATGTACATTTGAGCCAATTGCAATTTTGCAAATTGCATTGTATCCAGTTCCTGTGTTTCTGTGATCTATTCCAAAAGCTATCAATCCAACTTCTAATCAACACAAAACGTCATGCCTTGGAAGAGCCAATCTGGGTCATAATACAATATGGGTTAATATCCATGGTCATGCCCCCCTAGATGGAGTATTACACGAAGGATAATGTTCACTCCATCTAGTGCCCCCCTGTGGGCAGCCTAGCTGCAGCCACCCTTATACAAGCGGCCATTTCTCTCCAAAGCTGACGGAGCATTTGACTTGTAGTGGACCATGTGACCTGACTGATAGACCAGTTGTACTGGTGGACGAGTTGGTAGTCGGCAGGCAGACGGGTTGACTAGAGCCCCATCGTGCACCAGGAGCTTTTTTTATATTTTTGCGGACAATTTGGTGTTGACTTTAGAGCAGTATTTTGAGCTTTTTAAGACTTTGGCCAGTCTTGAGCAGTCATGCTAGTGTGGTATTAACGAACTCCTACCTAGTTGGGTCGTTTTTTGAGCCACATTCACTGCAGGAAATTATCAAGATAATGTGTTTTTAAACAAGAGCTTATTGGCGCTGAACCCAGAAGGTAGTGTTTACTGCACAGTTTTATATAATGCTTTCACTGTAGGACAGGACAGAAAACTTGGAAAACTTATTGAAAGAGAAATACGTTTGGTATGTAATGACTATGAAAAGTTATATGAAAATCGGTAGAAGTAGCACAAAAAGAATGTTATACGCTATAAAAAAAGAAAATTTAGCTGAATTTTTACCAGGCAGATTACTTGGTACAACATGAGGGATGACAACGCAGTTCCAAGCGGTAGGCCTAGTGGGCTGTCAATTGAACGCAAACTCGCAAGCTCAAGTTGACCATGCGGCTCTGAGCGAGTCCAATTCTGATGAAGAATTCTGTGGTTTTTCCGCCATCCACTCTCTGATTTTTTGGCATATATATAAACACAGGCCAAAAAAGATTGCAACCTGATTTGCCTCCTTGGCTTAACGCTAGTTTGCCTCCGGGAATGTGGCAGCAGATGGCTATGTCTGCCCCATATTTTTGTCCCATGAACACAACCATGGATCCTTCAAGGATGGCATACGGTCTGTACCGACAAGATCAAGATGATGCAGGTGCTCCATCAGACAAACAAGGCAAATTACCATATGAGGATGAAAAACGCAACTTTTGGGCTGCACTTTGTTGCAACAAGATGCTGACCTAGATGGGGAGATCAATTAAGCAAAACATATGGCCAGGGCAGACAAGGAGGAAGATGTTGGGGCCCCTGTCAATACCAAGCTAGCAGCTCTAGTGGAAAAGATCTGGAGCAGTTCCCTCAAAGGTGAGATAAAATAACTGTATGACAATGCCCCCAGACCAGAAAACACCCCCAGTCTGCAGTGAATTGAGTTGGACCAAGAGCTCAGACGGCGAGACAAATCCAAGGTAAAAGAAAATGGACAGTGCCACAGCTCTCATTAAATCTGCTGTCAAGGTGACTCAAAGGGGGACAACACCATGAAATGTGAGGACCCAAGGGCCCTCAAACAACAACTGGTGGACAATGTATCATGCTTCAGAACTACTCGCAATGATTATAAAGTCTGTGTGCAATGATTACTCATCATTTCAGGAAAAATTTATTTAGTTTACAGTGTAGTATTGATGGAGCAAGTGTGAAATTCGCCTGCTCAGCCGTTACATTATTCGCCAATTCCAGATAGGCCAGAACTGTGGCTGTGACATATCAAAGCGGTCGGAGCAGCCACAGTCCGGGCTATGCTTAGACGACATGTTACCTGTCCTCAGAGATTGACTTTTGAAATTTCCTTTAATTCCTTCCACAATAATCTTTCCCTCTATACATTTTGCCCCTGGCTTAATGCTAAAAGCTCTGACACCCACGGACCTAGCCCGAGAAATCTGATGTTCGCTTAGCTTGTTTAATATCATGACATTTGTGAGCACTAGGGAACACAGCCAATGGCGGCTCACTGGCGTTCAAACATTTTTGACCAAATGGTCAAATGCAACTGTTGCTCTGTGAGTTGCCACTTTTGTTGATACTTAATCAGCCAACTGTGACAATGTTTAGGTTTTATAAGACAAAACAAAGAGTAAGGCAGTGATCAGAAATAAAGTAGTCCTGTAGAATGGATCAATAGGTTTGGCATACATTCGGAAATGATTGTATTATACAGGCAAATGTACTCAACAAATACATATTTTACAGGTTAACATATACACAATCACATGTCCCTCTGAAGAAAAAAAAACCCCCCAAAAAAGCCCTAGCCTTTATTGAATTATGACCAAAAAATGGTACAAAAAATAATAAAATCATTTAGAAAGGCATGGTAAGCATGACATCAGTAGTAATATACAGTGCCGCACAGACATCAAAGGAAAAGCCGCACAATCCACTTGACTTTTGGTGAAACGGGGGTAGTAGGGTAGCAACATCAAAGGGAAACCCATTGTCTTTTGGTGAACAGGATGAAGTAGGGTAGTAATTAAATTTCACACTCCAATGCATCCGGTGAAGCTAGGGTAGCTTATGTGAAGGAAGGGTAGGTAATAAATCGCACACCTGTCAAAGTCATGACGTCATAGGAAACCCCCAATTCTAAAAATAGAAAATCCATTGCACCCTGCTGCAATGAAGTCATTTTCTAAAAATAACTCGTCATCCTGTAGCAGGCCAGCAGGCCAGCAGGCCTGCAGTGAAATCACTATCATAAAAGTGATTGGTACTCTTGTTCCTCATCATTGAGATGGCAGAGAGCAGAGATAACGCTTTGACCAATGAATATTTTCAAAGTAACAATGGTCTTAGCGAAGTCTCTCAAGTTAGAGATAGACACAATCAGCTAACAACAAATGATTCAGCGCACAATGATTTTAAACAAATGCTTCAAAATTTCACAAACTCGCATGATTTAATGCTATTCGCTCATAGAAACAATCTAACCCAAGACCCTCAAGTTAAAGATAGGCTTTCGCAATTCACTAGCAACAGCAATTATCTGGTAACCGCATATGATGATTTCACACATATGATTCAAAATTTCACAAACGAACAAGATTTAATACAGTTTGCACACAGAAACAATCTGATTGGGGATGCACAAATTCAAAGCAGACTTCAGCAGTTAAACAACCATCTTTACTGTCAAAAATGCTTCAAACAATTTACCAATTGAGTCTTTCAAGAACTACATCAAAGCAATTGCCAAGGTAATATTTCAATTCAAACAGTCACTCATGATCCTTTTCCTGAATTCAATCAACCAGTACAACCAGTACAACCAGTACAACCAGTACAACCAGTACAACCAGCACCGAATAACTGCAATGTTTGTGGTAAAACTTTCACCACTAGCTTTAAGAGGAATACCCATCAAAAGAAATGTACAGGATTCAAAAAATGCGTACAATGTCATGCACAATTTACTTCAGTTTCTTTATTCGGCGTACATAAATGTCAGGAAATGATGAAATGTCAGCGCTGTAACAAACAATTTCAAAGTTTCTATGCAAAGTAAAGACACAAACTTAAATGTCAAATTTCAAAAAATCAGCAGCAACAACGGCAGCAGCAGCAAAAGCAACAGCAAAAGCAACAGCAACCTGCTCAGCAGCAGCAGCAACAGCAACGGCAGCAGCAGCAGCAGCAAACGTTTTCCTGTTCAAAGTGCTCCAAAACTTTTCTGAAAAATTCCTCACTAACTGAACACACGAAAGTTTGTGAAGGTGTGTTTGAGTGTCAAAAATGTAGGAAAATTTACACAAACAGTCTAGCACACGATTCCCATCCGTGTGAAATTAAATGTCAAAACTGCGAAATAATTTTCCCTTCACATAAAGCCTACGGTAAACATTGCTGCAATAAATCTAGAAAAAGAAAGCTAAGCGAGTCACACAACACTGCGCAAACGGGTAAGCAAGCAGCTGAGCAACCATGCAAACGAAGTTGTAATATCGTACAAACAAATCAAACAGCAACTGCTCAGCCATGTGTTCAACCAACCATTCAGTCACCTGTTCAGTCAACCATTCAGTCAACCATTCAGTCACTTGATGTGCTATGCGAAGTTTGCGGGAGACTTTTTAATTCTGAAAAGAGCCTGAATGCCCATAAACGTTATCACAAAAAAAATCATAGAATTAGGTGTAGACGGTGTTCAGAAGAATTTCAGAATAGACACTCCTTATACCTTCACATAAGAGATTCCCATATCCAACGAGGTCGAGGACAAGCACACATATTATCCATAGAAGATGAGGAATTACAAGAATTTTACAATAGATATCACTCATTCATTTATGATAACCACGAATTAGGACAACCCCAAAGCTTTTATAATTACCCACTAGTTGAAGATTTCAGCATTGAAGACCTCATGGGTTTTGCAAGCGAAATATATGATGATCAAAACCAAACTTTTAAGTTAAACTTGTCTTTCGGTTCTATTCTTCAACATGTTGAAACTGGGGATTATAGATATTTTAAAGCGTACAGCAATTACCCACTTTTAGATCTTCCCATTAGCATTTCAAATAGAGCAGATTTAGAAAAAGTCCAGGATCATCTGAATGAATTAGATCTAACAGCTTATATATCTAAAGACAGACCCGACACTAAATGGAGATTAGTTCTAATAACTAACGTTAGATTCTATATTACTTCAACAGGCTTCCCTTTAGGTCAGGGTGAATTACCGGGTTATATAAAAAACAGTAAATCTATTATATCCCTCACGCATAGTTTTAAAGTCAAAACAAATATAAAGACAACCTTTGTCTATTCAGGTGCTTAGCATATCATAAACACAGAGATATGTACAGAAACACCAGAGATTTCGAAGAAAAAGTAGAAAAATACTACAAAGAATTTGCTAGCGTTTGCGAGCAAGATTTGGAAGGAGGCGTTGACCTGAAGCTAATTCCAGATTTTGAGAGATTTTTTCAGTTAAACGTTAACATATTTTCTTTACACGAAGATGGAACTGGGCACTCCATATTTAAATCAACTCATAGATACGTCAACAGTATGAATTTGAATCTTTACGAGTATCACTTATCATATATCACTGATATTAATAGATATTGTAGTAAACATCAATGCTCAAACTGTGAAAAACACTTCAAAACTTTCTTCATATGTAAAAGACACAGCCAAACGTGTACATTAGCAACGAAATATCAATTTCCGGGTGGTTTTTACGATATGAAACGAAATGTTTTTGAGCAGTTAGAAGAATTTGGAATAGATGTCTCCAATGATGAACGATTTTACGAATATTTTAAAGTCTATGATTTCGAGGCATATTTGAAAAAAATAGAGAATGATTCCGTAGAAAATACAATGATTACAGCAGAGCACATTCCAATTAGCGTTAGTATTTGTAGTAATGTTCCAGACTTTAAAGAAGCCCACTGTATAGTGGAGCAAGATAGAGAGAAACTCGTTAAATCAATGCTCGCATACATGATAAGAATTCAAACAACTGCGCAAGCACTCATACAAGAGAAACTTAGTTATGTCACGGAAGAATTAGAATTACAATTGAGTACTTGGAATACTGAAGTTGATGAGAAAGAAACTTTCAATGCTATAATGCGTAAAAAAATTCAAAACATGATTGAAACATTTGAACGTTATTGCACTCTGATTCCAGTTTTAGGATTTAATTCAGCAAAATATGATATGAATTTAATCAAAAGGGAAATAGCTTGTTGTTTAGAGATGCATAACGTAGAACATAAGTTTGTTGTGAAGAAAAACAATTCATACTCCTGTCTAGCGAATGAGAGGTTTAAATTCTTAGATATCATCAATTACCTGGCACCTGGGACGAGTTATTCTAGCTTTTTAAAAGCTTTTAAAATTCAAGAAAAGAAAGGATATTTTCCTTACGAATTTTTTGATGATCCCTCCAAGTTAGATTATCCAGAATTACCTCCATACGAAGCGTTCTACTCTTATCTAAAACAATGCAATGTCCTGGAGACATTTGAAAATTACGAATGGTTGAAAACAGTTTGGTTGAGCGAAAATATGAGTTGTTTTAAAGATTTTCTTATATGGTATAATAATTTAGATGTGACACCATTTGTTAAAGCAGTTATGAAGCTGCAAGACTTTTATAAGGTTAAGGGAATAGATATTTTCAAAAGCTCCATTAGTGTCCCAGGAATTGCTAGGCAATTAGTTTTTCAGAGTGCAGAGAAAAATGGTGCCTATTTTTCTCTGATTGACCAAAAAAATTCGGACCTTTACTTCTCCTATTTACAGAATATAATTGGAGGAGCTTCTATTATTTTTCACAGACAAGCTCAGAGAGATAAGACATTTATTCGGGGTGGTAATAATCGGGTGAAGAGAATAATAGGATATGACGCTAATGCGTTATATCTATATGCCTTCAGCAAAGAATTTCCAGTGGGTTCATTCATTAGAAGACACGCGAAAGATGAATTTAAACCCGTGGTGAGGGATAGATATGATAACATGTTCTATTGGATGGATTATTTAAGTCATAAAAGAAATCTAAAGATTTGGCATAAACGAAATGGAAATAAGGAAAAGAGAGATGGTCGTTTCTTTGCTGATGGAGTATCTTGTTCAAATAATATAACTAAAATATATCAATACGATGGTTGCTATTTCCACCATCACGGTGGTGATTGTCCTCTAATGAATAAAAATTTATCTGAGAAAGAAAAGAAAAAAGGGTTACTCGCGCAGAAAAGAAGACAAGATAGGAATAACTACTACAAAAAGTTAGGATACGAAGTTGAGGAAATATGGGAATGTGAATTTCTGAAAATGATTAAAGATACTCCGGACTTGCAAAAATTTGTAGAAAACCAAAGACCCAAGTTTTTCAAAAAAAATAAGTCAACTTTGTCCAAAAAGGAAATTTTAGAAGCGGTGAAACGGAATGAGCTCTTCGGTATGGTAGAAGTAGACATCGCAGTTCCTGAAAAATGGGAACAAGGTTTCAAACAGCCGGATAACTTGACACCATACGATTATTTTAGTGAGATGTCACCGATATTTTGCACTACCGATATTCCATTCGAAGTAATAGGTGAACATATGCAAAATTTTGCTCGTGATTCAGGAATGAATACAAAACCTAGAAGACTGTTGGTAGGAGGAATGAAAGCTAAGAAAATATTATTAGCTACACCCTTGTTGAAATGGTATTTAGAACACGGATTAGTCGTTTCCAAAATCTATCAAGTGATAGAATATAACAGAATGAAATGTTTTCAGGATTTTGTGACCGATGTTACAAAGGCTAGAAGAGCGGGAGATAGAGATCCAGATCTATCAATAATTGCCGATTTATCAAAACTTATAGGAAATTCCGCCTATGGATCAACTATCCTTAATAAACTGAAGCAGTCGGATGTTAGATATGTAGAAGGTGAGAATGAGGCTTGCCTCAAAGCTAACGAGAAAGGATTCAAATCCATGACCCAACTTTCCGATGATTACGAATTTTATGAAATCTAATCTCAAAAAAACAAGATTTAGTTAGATTTACCAATTCAAATAGGTTTTTTCATTCTGCAATATGCCAAGTTAAGAATGTTAGAATTCTATTACGATTTTCTCTGTAAATACGTTCCGAGAGATAAGTTTCAAATGCTTCAGATGGATACCGATAGCAATTACTTTTCAATAGCAGGGGAAACATTGCAAGATGTGATTAAACCAGAACTCTTAGATGAATATAAGCATAAGTTAAATGGATATTGTTCAGTTAGAGACGTTGATGCTGAAACTCATTGGTTTCCAAGAACTTGTTGCCCAGAACACACTAAATATGACAATCGTTGCCCCGGGTTATTTAAACGTGAATACGAAGGTGAGATATTCTATGGACTCTGTTCTAAAACCTATATCGTAGCCGACAAAGACCATTGTAAGTTTAGTTCTAAAGGTATATCCAAAAACAGAGTCAAAAACCCTCTAGAAATATTTAAAAGCGTTTTGGAAACTAAGGAAAGTCGTAGCTCTACCAATGTAGGATTTATCAGTAAAAGTAATACTATTTTCACATACCAACAGAATAGAGCCGGATTCGCTTATTTTTATCCTAAAAGGGAAGTATTAGCTGATGGTATCTCAACCAAACCCTTAGATATAATATTAGAACCGATACGAACAAAGTATTTCAGGTAAAAAAAAATTTATTATAAATATTAAAAAAACACAAATTTTCACAATACGAATAAAATAAAATTTACAATATTTATAAAGACGATTTGGCATATCGTTTGGTTCTTGTCGATTGGGTGGCGTGGACGTGGGCGATAGAGGGTGGGGTAGAGGAGCATCGAGATGGGGAGTGAGCCAATGGGGAGTGAGCTGATGGGGAGCGAGCCGGGGTTCTAGGAGCGGGAGTGAGAAGAGTTGGGAAACTCCATCGGTGTGGGTTGGATGGGGAGATTGGAAGGGTTGGGATGGTAAATACCGGGGTATTACCTCTTACGGAATCATCTCCGGTATAGCTCGCTTCCAGGTCTCGGTTTCTGAAAAGAAAAAGGATTATTTTTGAGATATTTTTCTATATGATTGAGTAATAGTTATAAATACACTCAGAATTATCCAGAATACTTGTGAAAATAAACTTACTGCTCCGTTTCCGTCGCCGCATTTTGAGTAAATGCTGACAACCTCTCAGCGCAAAAGTGAACTATTTTCTTCGTTCTGGCAGTACCCTAAAAGTTAGGAAAAAATATCATTATAAAACCGTAAATTGCAATGATATTCGAGTTATCTAAAAATTTATATCACTGTTAAATTCCACTAATTCGTTATAACATAACTATAAATTCATAAATTCATAAAACTAGAGAGGTGAATTATTGTTTAAATTCCACTTACGAATAGTTGAATGCTTAATACTAGCATGATCCCTGCGAGTATCGTATACCCCAAGTATAAAAGTTTAGCATCATTTGCTGGGCAGTTGCAAGTAGAATTCATCTTGATCTCAGAGTGTGGCTATGTAAATGCGTATTGCTGTCTATGAAGATTGTGATGCTATTTAGAAAAAATTCTGGACCTTATATTCCATTTCCAGGTGACACTACTCAACTTCAAAGTTTATTGTTTAAAGTACGCTTAACTATACGCGAGTTCATCTTAATGCAATGATACAACGATTGTTTCACACCCCATCCATATATTTCAGAAGCTACGAAAGTTGACTTAGAGTAAATTGCAATGAAACCACGACTAGGAGGGTTAACAGAAACCCCAGAAGCTACGATTTTAAAGAGGAGCATAAAACAATTTATGGTTGGTTTACTGCATGGTTGGTTTACCTGGATGGTTGAATACAGAGTTGAACATACGGTTACTCATTTTTGGTATTATTTAGCAGGAATTTTAGTACCCGCATTCGACGCACAGTTGAAAAGACTCATTTTTGGTATTATTTAGCAGGAATTTTAGTGCCCGCATTCGACGCACGGTTGAAAAGAATCATTTTTGGTATTATTTAGTGTCCACATTCGACGCACGTGTCCAAGCGTGCGCGCGCACCCAAAAGCGTGCCTAAGGGTGCTCAAGCGTGACCGCACGTGAGCGCGTGCCCAAACCTGCTCAAGCGCGACCCCCACGCGCTCTATCTAAATAAAATATTTTTAGTTCGAAACATTTCCTCAAAATGCTCAGATGCGATCGTGATGCTTTGCGTAGGAACTTTGTAGTTTTGGTTAGAGAAGTACCTTGTACAGAAGTGCTTTCATTTCTTTATCAAGACGGAATTCTCAATCAGCAAATGGTAACTGAAATATTAGAAGAACCACCATCGAAACGAAATTACTCCCTTTTATTTATGCTACAGATGCGAGGACCCGCTGCATTCGCATCCTTCCTTAATGCATTGAAGGAAACAAAAAGAACCGATCTAGCTAATCTCTTAACCAATCTCGAAAGACGAATTCACAAAAGTGTCAATATGAGTACTATGAGTACTACGAGTGATGATTTGGATTGGAACATCGCTTTGTTAAATGAAGAATTATTTGAGACAAAACCTAATCAAAAAATCCTTGTGAATCTTTTTGTTTGCATTCTGAACTCGGTATTAAGTCATACCAAATCCAATAGCCACCAAACCAATCTCTGTCAATGTCATAATTTCATCCAAACCCATAGACTCAATATTTTGGAGCGTAACATTCAAAATTATGCTTCCACTACTATTCAAACTAATCCAAATTCTTGTTGGATTATGCAAATGTCTGATAAATACAGACTCTTGAAACAGATGTATTTAAGAATAGGCTAGCTAGCTAGTAGCTTGTAGCTAGCATCTTTTAGCTTGTAGCTTGTAGCTTGTAGCTTGTAGCTTTTAGCTTGTAGCTAGAAGTAATGGCTACTGAAATATACATATTTGGCTCGATTTGTATTAAAAAATGTGACTCGGTGTCAACTTCCTTTCGTAAGGAGATGGTTGAAGGATCTAAATCTCCGCCATCTCAGTGTGACAGCACCACTCATAAATGGCTGAGTCGCTTAATTGTGTACAATACGCTTCATTTCATATTCACCCACTGTGGAAGGGAAAAATCCGACCCGGGTTAGATTTAACCATTCACATCATAAAGAGGGAGAGAAAACGAGTCACAAAAAAAAAAAATTTAAAAAGTTTTTTTAAAAAGAAATTTAAAAAAAGGACAGATTTCAACTGTCTATATTCCAAATTATGCTCAACCGTGCTCTGCGATCTTCCCGTGATGTTGGGCGAATGTGAGAGAAGTGTTTAATGGTTCATCCGTAACCAACATTTTTTTCATAACAAACTGGCAGAGTATCTTTTGAAAAAAAATCAAGTCATAATATCATTCAATCATCTTTATTTAAGTATACAATAATTAAAGTCCGCTCTCTACATCTTTCTCTTGGTGGCGACCACGGGGCGTCTCAGCAGCGGCGGCGGCAGCGGTAGCGGCAGCGGCAGCTGTCATGGATCTCGTCATCGGGCCTCTCATCGTAGGAGAAGGGGATGGCGCACCCACCAAGTCCTGCAGCGTTCTAGGGAGTTTCAATCCGCGTGGAACTGAAAATAAAAAATAATAAACTTAATATCCGCATTTTTCCCCTATTATTAAAACTAATTTACTCTTTACAACAACCTGAGGATTCCCCGCTGGGATATCCCCCGCTGATATGACGTCATTTTTAGGATCTCCTAGCGCAGCGCCAGCAGCGCCACTCTTTACGTTGCGGAGGATAATAGAAGCTTCAAGATACCGCATCGCGCATGCGTTGTAGCGCGTAGCGTCAAGGCTATTCCCGGCTGGTATGACGTCATTTTTAGGATCTCCTAACGCAGCGCCAGCAGCGCCGCTCTTTTTACTACGGAGGAAAATAGAAGCTTCAAGATACCGCATCGCGCATGCGCGAAAGCGATGCCTTTTTTAGATCTAATAATGTAAACATTAACGCGTGGGTAGTGCTATACAGTAAGACGCATAAACGTTCGGTTACATCAGTTAATGGTATAATAAAAAATTTTAATTTAAAAAGACTTACTTTCTAGAGAAGGGGGAGTCCTTCTCTGGCAAGCTTGACAGTGACACATGAACATGATCACCGCGTGGATGATTCGCTGCAGTCCCAATACCATAGAAACGGAACAGGGAGGTGTTGGGGCTTGTCTTCTAAATCGATTGATTCTCCTCCATGTCTTCAGCAAACCACACATAACGCTTACGTTCAGCGCCAACAATCCAGCCAAAGACACGGATAAAAAGCTGAACCACCCTTCAACCTCCACATCAAACATTTCATCATCATCCGTCTTGTCTTCATCATCCGTTTTGTCTTCAGCCACATCATCCACATCATCCATGACAACAGTTGATCCAACACCGGATTCGTCATTACATCCATAGCTCCACTTCTTCAGCCGAGAGATACCACACACACCATAAAGTTCAACATGAAGATAACCTTCTAAATCAGAAGTCTTAACTCCATATCCATCATACTCATCACTAAAGTGTACAACCAACACAGTCTCAGTCCTTCCTTCCAGAGGTAGGAAGGGCGCAACATTGCCACACTTCATTACTGCATCTTCACAGATACAGTAATTTCCCTCCAAACACAAAACCTGAGTTTGCACAAACTCAAATGAACCAAAAAACAATAGCAAACTGAATCCCAACATTGTGAAGAAAAAAAATCATGTGCTCCTCTCCAATGAAAACTAGAGAATGGGGTGGGATTGAGTCACTGAGGAGTTGTTGACTGAAGCAGTGAATTCTTCAGTCATATCACTAATTAATAGTAATAAAGATAAATTAACTCTACATCAAAGCATATTATGCTTCTGATTAATGAACACAACAAAGACCTCCTTCTAGGATCAATACATCCTTGATCATTGGAGTGATTACACAGTAGGTGGGATTGGAGCAATATGAAATGATAAGACAAGATACCTTAATCCTTAATGAGTTTGAACCTACAGACACCAAACAGCTGTCAGCCCTATCAGTCCTACATCTAATCTGGGATAAGGTCAATTATGCTATGGTGGCATACCAAACCTAGACCAAACTGTGATTTGGGGTAAACCAGTTGGGTAATAGGTTTATAACCTCAATGGATGCCTATCAAACTTTTAATCTGAAAAAGTTTGAGAAACTCTTTCAAAGTTTGCTGTTTAAACGATAATAGCTGTATCTCCTCACCTCAGCAATTTTTTGAATGCACTTAATGAATGTAATGCACCCACATGGGTTATATTTTAGGAAATGAAAGGGTTTTGGTTCAATTTATTGATCCATACCCCATTGCACACATGCACACATCACTGCATTTTTTTAAATTATGCAAACTAGGAATTTTTTCAAATTTCACTTCAGTTGTGATTAGTCCACTACAGGAAAGAGATCACTAACATGGATGTGTGTGTAATATGTTTGGTAGATGGTGGTAAGCAATTGTTCTGCTGTAAAGCCATAATTCACCACTCATGTTGTTCAGCATACATTAATAATTTCGATTTCATCATTTATGGTGCTTTGAAATGTCCACACTGTCGTAAAGAGTGGCTTTTTGAAGAATTAAGCAAATTTTTGCACGAGAATTTGGAGGAGAATCCGGAGGAGAACCCAATGCTGGAAGCGGAGGAGAATCCTGAGGAGAATCCGGAGGAGAATCCAATGCTGGAAGCGGAGGAGAATCCGGAGGAGAATTCGGAGGAGAATCCGGAGGAGAATTCGGAGGAGAATTCGGAGGAGAATTCAATGCTGGAAGCGGAGGAGAATTCGGAGATAGGAATTGAGAGGCAAATGGTGGTATTAGAGGTGGATCAGCTGGAAGCTGGGGAGGGTGGAGATCCTCAGGTAAGTGTTGGATCACCACAGGATATTTTTGAAACGGAAGACTTTCAGGTAGGACCTTCAATTTATTATGACTCATCAATTGATGAGATGGTGGTGGATTACAGCAGAGTCTCATTTCAAACCATCTCTGATGCAATGGTTAGAATTGTTAATGGTAGATTGGAGAGTGTTGAGTGGGAAGCTGATGAATTTTCGAGATTTTAACTAGTTTTGGGGTATTAGTTCCAACTATTTATCACTTTTTAAAAAGTGATAAACAGTTGTATCCAACACTGACCACGTGGAGGTTCCCCAAAGTACAGTGTCACTAGTCCTAAATTTTTTTTTTGGTGTTATGATGTTTACAGATTTCTCAATCCTGCCAGTGACATCATAACTTTTTTATTTTTATTTTTTTTTTGGTGTTATGATGTTTACAGATTTCTCAATCCTGCCAGTGACATCATAACTTTTTTATTTTGTTTTTTTTTGGTGTTATGATGTTTACAGATTTCTCAATCCTGCCAGTGACATCATAACTTTTGAAAATTGAAATTTTTTTTTGTGATTTTATTTTTTCAGTGCGTTATTTTGACTTATGGGTAACTTAATACCGCGACAGAGGTCAGATAACGCTCTCATACATTAGAGAATATATAAAACTATCAAGATTCACATTTTTCAACAAACGAACGATAGAAGAAAATTCTATTCCCTGACTACGCAAAATAGTATAGAATATACAAAATTTACCACAGTCATCGGATTTAAGGTTTTGAAGAGCGGTATCATTGTATACGTACCTACAGCTCTTTTTAATTAAAAACTTGTGCCAATAAGAATGATAGTTTTCTGGATTAATTCCTAAAGAATCAAAAAATTCGCAAGTATGATTATTCACAAATACAGCAACCCAATGGGTGCCTGCACTATTGGCTTCATCGGTATTCAATATAGCTATACTGTTATCTTTGATTAAATGAATATGGTTGGCAGGGTAAACCCCACCAAACTCTGGATAGTGTCTACGTAAAATGTTAGTTATTTCTGAAGTGTTCATTGTGTAGTAATGTTTCGTGCAGCATCGATAATCAACAAGCCTTTAAATTTTCCATACAGAAAGACTACTATTGAGTCTTCCAGAGCTTTTGAAAATCTAAGTTCGAGTTTGGTTGTTCCTGTGTGCGAAATTGGAAGCAACTCTTCAAAATTTTCTCTATTCCCTAGATCAAAGCAGAATATTGTGTATCCTCTATGGAAATCTTCGAAAGAAATGATAGAGTCTGGGTTCAGTCTGTGAAGTCTCTGCCAAGCCTCTAAATAATGAGATTGGTAAGCTGTAGCACCGAATTTAACTTGAAGTGGTTTAGCTGGGAGAGTAATATTGTTTAAATACAATCCTATCTCACTGATGTTAAAGTGACTAAAAAAATATGGATTGTGCTGGAATGAACCGCTGACAGCTGCAGATTTAGCCATACAAACGATTAATTGTTCTGGGCATTCGGTTCCGAATAAATCATTAATCATAGCCACTTGACTACCTTTAGCTATAGTGTGAGTTCGCATTTTTGAATTGATATAAGGATATTGAGCTGATTTAAGTTTTAGGGCATCACTGATAGCAACACCAACTGCTGGATCTAATGTAACATGACATAACACTAGCTTAGCATCCAATATTTTAATATTAAATTTTTGGGTTAATTCGGAAGAGAGCAAGGAAAATTCGGGTGTAGAAGGCCAAAATTTCAATCCAATGTTGGTGTTGTGTAATAATAACCTTTTCTGTTTCATGAAATCCACTCCAATAGATCCAGTCATAACAAACTCTTGCCCCTGGTTAACAAACTTTGTTCTTTTTTTCAATGCAGGGTTCCCATCCGTAACGGCATTATCAGTTCCTGCTACTGCCTTGAAATTACTACAAGTATTTATCGCTGTACTTAGATCTTTGGTGAATAATATTCCCAGTTGTTCATCCGCTTTACTCGTTAAAAGAGTATCCAGCATATATTTATAAGGATAGCAGTAAGTAGGGATATCATTAGATATCGATTGATGTTGTAAACTGAGGTCAACTTTCTGAAACATTGATGCAATTAAACAATTTGTTGGTGCTACATCACCAGTAGCATCATATTTCTCCAATGATTCAACAAATTTGATAGGATCATTCTCCCCTATAACAATTTTACACCTAAGTTGAATGTATGAACGGGAAAAGTCGATAAAATTTTGTGAAGTTACACTAAATTCCACACATCCGCTGGATAGTTGTGAGATTGGAAGATGTTCTATCATTTGAGATTGTGATATTGCTTTGTTGGTAGGTTGTACGCAAAAAAGGTTGAGAGAATCATCGTGAGCTTGCATTTTATCGTCTCCTTCTTACAACCTTTTTCTTAGTCTGTCTAGTTTTAGTGTTCTTGCTCCAGTGTTTAGATCTAGACTGAGACGATTTTTTCTTTTTACTCGATTTTATAGCTTTGTTAATGATAGAGCGTGACATGTTATCTTTCCGTGCAGCTGCAGTTACAACTTGCAAACCTTTGCCCGATTGAGTAGTTGAATCGTTTACCACAAATATTTTTTGATTTGGTAAAATTTTTCCATCAATCATTGCAGCGTAATGCTTTTTCCAACTATCATAATCATTAATAACTGACATTGTGAAAACGAAGTGTTACGTTCAGTTCCGAAAGTGATAGTGGTGGCGATGTGGTTTCTCTGGGTTTTATATATATTCTGAAGCGATTGAGTTGTCCTTGAATAGTTTTCAATTTAATCGGGCGTACGAATTCTGTGTGAGAAACCTTCAACCCTGGTAATTGAAAAACTCGCAAGACTGGTGACAATTTTCCGTATAGAAAAGATTCCTGACACACATCGCTAAAAATATATATCTCTTCTTTGGTTCTTTCGTTAATTCTACATCTAATGTCTAGCAATTCCACATAAGATTCCGCACAGAGGTTGATATTTCTATCTAGTTGCACTATAAAATCATTAGGATTATTGTCAGTGAAAATATTTTTACTATCTGTACTAGAAGCACACACCACAAACGATGTCATGATTAAGAATGTTCTTTTTCTCATTCACCACTGTGTAATATACTACCAGGTACTTGCACGCAAGAGTGCACCCAAGATGCACCCAAGTGTGCACCCAACAGTGCATGCAAGAACGCACATAACAGTAGACCCTACCCTGGGTTTGGAACCCTGGGGTTGGAACCCTGGGTTGGAGCCCTGGGTTGGAGCCCTGGATGTGCCAGTTCTTAGTCTAGGTCACAAAACTAGGTCACAAGACTAGGTCACAAAACTAGGTCACAAGACTAGGTCACAAGACCAGGTCACAAGACTAGGTCACAAGACTAGGTCACAGGTCACAAGACTAGATCACAAGACTAGGTCACAAGACTAGGTCACAATACTAGGTCACTAGTGGGGCTTTTTGGAGATTTTCTATTTCACTTTTTTTCATCCATGTCGAGTGTTTCTTAGGCCAACCTAACCATTTAACCAACACTTTATCTCGTTTCTTTTTAAGTATTTTTTTTATGAGGTAAGTCTGATTATCATCAACTACCACTTTCTGCAACTCGTTTTCTTGGAAATGTCCGTTTAAGACTTCGTTTTTCAAGTCTTTTACTACATAGATTGGTTTGATATCTCTCATAATTCTATCAGCAATGATGAAATGTTCTCTTGTCCACGATTCGTCAAATGCTCTCATGAATGGGTGTCTGACTACACTTATCCTAACCGTATCGTGTATATTAAAACGAAAATTGATTTGTATCTTATCAGGCTGCTCCGTTTCGTATAACTGCTTCCATATTTTGTATTCATCCGATACTGTAACGGAAGCAGGAGTCTGTTTAATACTGCTATGATAAGAGTGATTGTAGGAATTTGTTGCTTTCTGCAACTGATCGACCCATTTGTGTGTATTTTGAGCAAGCATATAGGTAAACAATAACTTTTTTAAAGTCTTGAAAAATCTCTCAACTATGTTGGCTTTTGTTTCTGTATTATTAGTAAAAAAATGATTTATTCTCAGTTTCTTGAATAAATTCTGTGTCCCACGGGATCTGAACTCGGGACCTCTATCAGAACGACAGTTGGTTATAGTCCCTAATTTTAACAACAAGCTTTTTAAAGCTGGGACGAATTCTTGCGATTTCAAACTTTTCAAAGCTACTGTATGAGCAACTTTACTGAAGCAATCTATCCCAGCTAAGATGTAGATATATCCAGAATTATCTTTATCGTACTGCGGTATATGAGCTGTATCCAAGTCTATTTGATAACCAATATATGGAGTTACAACTCGATTTCTAACAAAGTTAGTATTCACTTGTCTAAGTAATGTGTAATACTCTCGACTTTGTAGGAATTCTTTGATTTGTTTTCTGGTTACGATATGTTTATTATCTTTTTTTATAGCTCTGTAGAATTTATCAACACCGCTATAGGCACCCGGAAAATTAAAATCTTGAAATTTTTCCAGAAGATAGTTTCTCACATCTTGTGCCAAATCCATCTCTCTTTTTTTTCAGTAATAGGAACACCCGGTGGTGGTTTTCTCTGTGAACTTTGTTTCCGAATTATCCCTGAACCATTCTGAACTAGAGTTTGAGGTATATTGCTATCTCGCAGTGCTACTCTAAACTGATGTAAACCTTCTGGTTGTATGTTTTTATAATGGTAAAGCGTGCATTTTATCAAATCAATGATGTGACTGTTTGGTATAAGATTTTGGTTAATTATTACCTCACCCTTTTTATTCCAAGTTATATTTTCGTCGTTATCCTCAATATGTTGTAGTATAGCTCAAGCTTTATATTTGATATTCTGAGGGATTGATGACAGAATACTATCAGAACTTAGTTTAGGAGTTTTTTTTTTCATGGTAAAATATTTTCATTAATTTTGTGATTTTTAACCCCTTTCAAACGAGGGTTAGGCATGAGACAGCCCAGGCTGGAAGCCAGCAATGTAGACCAGAGAGTTTTATCACCGTTTTCTATGGAAAGGTTGATTACAGAAGTAATAATGATGATATAAATTACGATAATCTGACTGATGAATCCAAACTGAGATTTCGGACATTTACGTGTGAAGCAATACCACTCTTCGTAATTAGATGTTCTCTCTTCCATTCCGACCCTCTAACTAATTTATTTCCCTATATTTGGTTCATTTATATCATTAAGACGCGCACGAGCGGGCCAGCGCCCCGCTCGGGCGAATATAAAGCACCAAGCGATAGTTAATCGGAACGCTCCAGCCTGCTACTTCAGGGTATCGCTTCAGTGGGTGCACTAGGTATTTCAATCTTTTTTGTATATAATAGTATCTTCCATGGGGAATATTTTTGTTCTGAGACGTAATTCATCAGGGCATTGCGCCGTTAAATCTATAATGAGATACCCGTACTGCTTAAGATATGATAATTGTAATAAACTACGAGGAGAACGAAATACTTCCATGTATTTTGTGTTAAGATTTATTGTCACTTGCTTCATTCTGCAGTATGTAGAAACATGTGCAATTTCTATGGTGACTTATTCTTGTAAATAACAATTCCATAACTGAGGAATTAGCTGCTTCATCCATGAGATCATCCACAATTATCAAACTATGTTTTTCTGGATCAGTAAATGCTAACAATTCATCTTCAGTAGGTAATCCTTGCTGAAAACTAATGTTTTCTATGATTTCTTGTATTTGGTCATAGGTATTTTGCCAGATGCCATAGTAATATTTTATAATAGATGGTGGTTGTTCACCGAATAAATGCTCCTTATTTTGTAGTATTCGCTTAATAAAATTAGTCTATCCCGATCCTGACTGACCAAATAAGATATGCGTGGATCCGGGTTCAAACCCTAACATGTTTACTGTATCACAACTTGTGAATAAATGTTAAGATATTTTGTATATTAACACTTTTATATCAACACAGAATATCCAGACTACGGAATTGTGCAGAGCAGTGTGCAGAGCAGTGTGCAGCAGTGCGATAAGCTACATTCTCAAATGCTTTCAACCGTACAAAAAAGCATTATTAGGACAAACCATGGCTGGTTGAACCCCTAACAACCACTAAACAGCTGATTTGGGGGAGTTGGTTATCAAAAGAGTTGAAGTATAACAGATTCCAACTCATTGATTACTATTCTCATTTAATCAGTATTCTCAGCAACTAGTGGGATGAGATGAGAAACTTTATTTGACCATGAATGGAATGAAAATGATAGGATTGGTGGTGGGCTTTGAATTGATTGTTGGAATGGAACTGTCAGTTTTGAAGCTTTCAGTCAACAAGTTACACAGTCTTGTAAAAGCAACAATAATGTGTAACCTGTTTTACAATGTCGCGACGTGAACGCAAGCTTGTGACATCATAATTTTGTACAGCTATTTTGCTGATTTTTTTTAGAATTGGAGGGTTTTAAAAATTTTTTTCTAACCCAGTAGGGTTATTTTATAAATGATGGGAGCACTAGAAACATTTCTGACAGATTTTGTGATTTTTTGGATGTTCGAATTGACAAATCTCGGCTTTTTCATAACGCACACAATCCAACAATTCGATCCATTCTGGTTCCAGATTGGCGAATTCCTGGATTTTTAATGAAACACCGGGTATACCCGGTAATGGTGTTGGATCGTCTTTTCTTTTGTAGAACTGACGAATTGTTACACACTTGTAATCTGGCTTGATTTGGAGGAAAATCATATCACCCAAAGGGAGAAAGAATTCCTCTGTCATTTGCTCAGATTTACATTCATCCACGGCACGACGTATTTTGTCAAAGAATTTGTTCATAACTTTGACTGAACCACATCCCAGTGTGATTGAGTATTTTCTCAAATCGCTTGCTTCTACATCGGGGCGATGAATTGTCATTCCTTCTGGAAATGATCGCACCCTAACGCTCCTCCTATGACCTATGTCCAGGACATAGGTTGACCATTCACCAGGTTGGGTGGTCATAGCGTAATAGGAGGAGCTCGTCGTTGCCATGGTTAGAAGCAGTTTGAGTGTTGAGAGTGGGGGTGATGGGGCTTTATATTGTAGGGAGGCCAGCTGGAGGGTTACACTGGCTCCCCCTATTTGCCATTACCTCATAGGCTATTTTTAGAAAATGATGCACCCTGTCTATTTTTAGATTAGGGGGTTCCCAAGTATTGCACCATAGACTACAGCCAGCTACAGCAGACTGCAATGGATTACAATGGATGAGGGGGTCAAGGGGGGTCTGATTCACTGCACCGTGACGATGACTTTGACAGGGTGTGCGATTTATTACCTACCCTTCCTTCACATAAGCTACCCTAGCTTCACCGGATGCATTGGAGTGTGAAATTTAATTACTACCCTACTTCATCCTGTTCACCAAAAGACAATGGGTTTCCCTTTGATGTTGCTACCCTACTACCCCCGTTTCACCAAAAGTCAAGTGGATTGTGCGGCTTTTCCTTTGATGTCTGTGCGGCACTGTATATTACTACTGACATCTATCCATCTATCTATCTATCTATCTATGTCCATTGCAAACCTGTGCTTTTATAGTTGTATATGTATTCAAAACATACATAAAAGCACAGGTTTGTGATGGAGATATATAGATAGATAGATAGATTTTTAATATTGAGGTAAAATTACTAGTACTGGGTGATCATAATTATACAGTGCATTGTATAATAATATGTTTTCATTTGTCCTTTTACAACGTATCTTTTTTTCTTTGAAACTGCAAATAACATGTATTCCAGCTAATTAATCCGCACGTTGCCAATAATGCATGTATTTCAAAATATGGATAGGATAGGAGAGGACTCAATCATGGATTACTTTTTTTTTTAACCAAGACATGTCAGTGGCAAGATGCTACTGTGGAATAGGTTGGATTACTGGAGCGGGGAAGGTGACAGGCAGATCAGGTGTTACGGAGCCAACAGGGCCTACTGAAGTAGCTCCTGTTAAATGCGATGGTATGATGACCTCATTTTTGCTATTTGTTATCACTGCCGTTGCCAGTATTATCTCCTCCCCCCTCCAAAATCATCTAAATCCGCTGATGGATGAAGTTCTAGGACCTCATCCCCGCATAGGGCCCATGCATGCCCCACCAAATCTGTTTCTTGACTCTCACCTGGATCGACCTCTGATATTGGCGAATATGGTCCGGCTATCAAAACATCCATCTGCAATTAATATACCTTAAATTAATATCCAGTGACATTTTACATATATATGCACTGCTTTCCTTATGTGAAGAGTTATTTAATATAATCCATTGTCAATACAGTTAGTACTTGTTTGCTTATTCTGACAGAAAAACAGAATTACTTGTTTTATCCTCTAAACAAGTAAACTGAGGTTCTCCAAAGGTCCATAACGTAATCCTAGATCTACAACTGCTTCCTGTAAATCCATTTTGAAAATTTCGATCCATGTAATACTTTGCAAAGATCTTAAATGTTACCCTTTGAGGGGAAGTATTCCTTGCTAGAAATTGGCCTATTTCAGCAATGCAGTGAGCGGTCCATTCACAGATTTATAAAAGCAACATCCCAACTTAATACTGTGAACCCTTTAACGATATATGAAGTATGTGTTATCATACACTAATGGTGTATCATATGTCAAACTCACCTTTTACTCAGCCAAGTACTCGGTTTTTAACCTGGTATATTCAACTAAAACTGACAAAGTCCAAAGTCTGTGATCGAATGACAAATTTGCGCGCTGCAGACTGCCATACCTGAATTCGCCCGGCGCCTGTCAGCCAATCACTGTGCTTTGTCAAAGAGTTTATCCAATCATGCGTTAGTATGCTAATTTAGCATGTCATCCTGCCTAGGTGGCAATTTGTAACAAGCGCGCACAATTTATCGCGGCAAAAGTAATCGTCAATATGTTTGTTGACAATATGTGCGGTTTAAACAAAACAACGCTCATTTGTTGAGTGCATTGCCTACCTTATAACAAATTGCCTCCACGATAGAGCTCAAAATCGCAGCAAGCAACCAGAAAGATTTTTCCAGCAAGCTCAATGTCAAATGTTAAATGTCAAATCCCCCTTTTTTTTTATATGACAGAATATCTAATTCTTCAAGTTATTCTCTGAATAATAAAAATTTTAAATACACAGTATTTCAGTCCACAGTAGACTCTGACCATGCATTCGATGTAAACTCAAACATGATACTACATGTTCATTAAATTCTGTAGATGATAAAGTCTAAAATGAGAATTTGTGCACTGATATTTTAATCCACGGTAGATCATGGTCAGTGTTGCCAACTCCAGCATTTTCATTGGTTGTTCTTTTCATGAAGGCTCCGCCTCCAAATTGTCAACAAAGACCTATAATGGTATTATGTAATCCGTCAATCAAAGAGTCTGTGTGTTGCTACTTCAAAAGGAGTGACATGCAAACATGTCAAAAGGCAATTAATTGGTAATCAAGTCGTTACAAACTCGAAATATTCTATCACGAAAAGTGAAATAGCAGTCTAATCGCCATGTAGTGCTATTTAGACTGTCTGGATTTACTCATCTGGAGTTTAACTACCATTCATTGCAGGCTACTGATGTCTACTCGGCGTTTGGGGGGCCCACCGGCTGCGTCCCTTTAAGAAGAAACTATTCCATCCAATCGCCAAAGCGTGCTGGGGGACAACGGGCCCGGAACAAACGGCGGCGCTGTTGGATGGTCATGTCTCCCATCCAACTGAGGAAGGAAAGGATTATCATTTTCCTCTCCGGTCCCCTGATTGTCAAAATGTTCAGTTTCAGGTTAATCTGGTAAACTGGGTTCATCTATGAGCCTCAATTCTGCCCAGTAAGGCTTCAAGTGATTGATGTGCACTACCTTTTTCTTTCCTGTTGTTGTAACTTCTATTTCATAAGTCACATCTCCCATCTTTTTGGTCACTCTGAAAGGCCCCAAAAATGTCAAAGCCAACTTCTTGCTGGCCAATGGAGGGTAGAAAAGTAAGACCCAGTCTCCCACTTTGTAATTGGGGTCACCAGACATTCTGTTATAATGCCTTGCTTGTCTCAAAGCTGCTTTTTCCATCTCAGCTCTGCATCAAATGCTGATTCCATGGCTCCTCTAACCCACTCTACATAGTCAATGTTGCAAGTCCTCTTATCTGGAGCTGAATAGCCATAGATTAAATCGATGGGCAGCAATGCCTCTCTTCCCAGCATCAACAAATTGGGTGTGAACTTAGTGGACTGCTGGGCTGTGGCCCTGTATGCACACATAACATAAGGCAGAACTTGATCCCAGTCATCTCGGAAATCATTGACCAATTTTGCCAACATATTCTGTAATGACCTGGTAAATCTTCCTACTAGGCCATCACTCTGGGGTCTGTAAGATGTAGTCCGGGTTTTATTAACCCCCAAAAGTTTGCAAATTTCAGCTAACAATTTGGATTCAAAATCACTCCCCTTATCAGAGTGCAACTGATGAGGTACCCCCAGTCTGAGAAATATCCCTGTTACCAAACAGTCTGCCAATGTGGCAGCTTTGTGATTTTCCAGAGGAAAAGCCTCTGCCCACTTGGTAAAGTAGTCTACCAAGACCACTATGAGTCTATATCCACGTGCTGTTGGAGGCAATGGACCCACTATAGCCACTGCCATTCTTACCATTGGCGTACCAACAGGCAATTGCTGGAGCTGAGCCCTCCCTCTTCCAAAGTCCTGTCTCTTTTGACAGACTTCACAAACTGAGTCCATAATTTGTCAAACAATGCATGAAATTGAGCCCACAGATTCTTGACCCGTGCTGATTGATTCATGATATCCTTGAAGAATGGCCTTGCCTCTGCTTTCACCCATTGCTTAACCAATGCTATTGCAGCATCTTCGTCCTGCTTTTGAGCTACATCCTGTGTGGACAATGTGGCAAGCCAATTGGCTTCAGCTTGTTCATTTGCATAGCAATGAACCTTAATTGGAATTATCATGGCTGCCTTGCTGAGCTGGAGCAAGGAGGTGGGATCCCGGCTTGCCCATTTGCACAAAAACACTGGACTGCCTGAGGCATCACATGACCGCAAGACCCCCCTCCCCACGCAACATTGATCCTGCCCATGTGATTCTTCTGTAACTATCTTATCAATAGTTGACTTCATGGAGGATAAGTCTGAACTACTATTCCTTTTTTCATGTCCATCATCAGGGCAATCTGAGCGATGACAGGCCCTTGGGATTTTGGAGCACCCATCTGCATTGCGATGTCTGTTGCCCGGTCTATATTCAATGTTAAAATTGTTAAAATTGTATTCACTCAAGGATGTTAACCATCTAGCCAGCATTCCTTCTATGTCCCTAAAATTTAGAAGCCACTGATCTGTTCTGAGCAGCACTTGTTCCTGCCCATATAAATAGGGCCTGAACATTTTTGACATTTTGACCACAGCCAGAAGTTCTTTGTAAGTCACACAGTAATTTCTCTGACTTTTAGTCAGAGCTCTAGATGCATAGGCTATGACCTTTTCCTGGCCATCTATTATCTGTGACAACACTCCTCCGATGGCCACATCACAGGCGTCAGTGTCCTGTATCACTGGACACCCCTCCCCGGGCAAGGCCAATATTGGAGCTGTAGTCAGGGCCTCAATTAAAGCTTGAAAAGCCTGTTGGCATGCTAAAGTCCAATCAAAAGGCACCTTATCCTTGGTGAGCTCATGCAAAGGTGCAGCCTTCTTTGCAAAGCTCTGTATATATTTCCTGTAATAGGAGGCAAAACCCAAGAAGCTACGTACCTCATGAACAGTCCTTGGGGCAGGCCACCTCTGCACTGCTTCTATCTTGGGAGGATCAGGCTTTACCCCCTCCGGGCAAATAACATGTCCCAGAAAGAAGACCTCTTGTTGGAACAATTCACTTTTTTGGTTTGAGTCTCAGACCAGCAGTCTCAATCCTTTTTAGTACAGCAACCAGATTGGACAAAGTCTGTTCAAAAGTGGCACCTCTGACAATTATGTCGTCCATGTAACACAAGCAAGTTGACAAATCCAGGCCACCCAAGACCAATTCCATTAGTCTTTCCATAGTGGCTGGACCATTTGTAACCCCAAAGGGCATCACCGCACATTGGTAGTGCCCTCTAGGGGCCGTGAAAGCAGTTTTTTCTGATCTGCAGGATTCATGGCTATTTGCCAGTATCCTGCAGACAGATCCAGGGTACAAAACCACTTAGCACCCGCCAAAGCATCCAGGCAATCATCAATCCTGGGTAATGGGAAACTGTCCTTTTTAGACAGTGCGTTCAGTTTTCTGTAATCAACACAAAAACGGTATGTCAAGTCCTTCTTTTTGACTAATACTGGGGGGCTAGACCAAGGGCTGTTGCTGGGTTCAATTACTCCCAACTCAAGCATCTTTTGTACCTCTTCTGAGAGAGCCCTTCCCTGAGCCCATCCCAACCTCTGAGGTGGTATTTTAAAAGGTCTATGATCTTGGGTGTCAATATTGTGGGTGGTCAGTGTGGTCCTACCCAGGCCATACTTGCCCCCCTCAAAGCAATGTTCAAATTGCATTAACACCTCAGTCAACAAATCTGACTGATGAGGCATAAGATGAGGTGCTGCTTCCACTAACCTCTGTAGGTGCTCGGGCAACACACTAGGCCCTTCATTAGCAGTGGCTGTAGCACAATTTTGGGCCCGAGTAAAAACTGTGTCCAATATTTCAACTGGCTCCAAATCAGCCAGAATCGATCCCCTTGACAATAATATTGCCTCATTGCCAGGATTCATTACCTGTATAAGGAGTGTAGACTCATTAGTGCTTACCACTCCCCTTGGTATGAAGACATGCTCAAGAGCACAGACAGAGAGCAAGGGCTCAAGTAAGGCATTTCCCCATCCCTGTATATTTCCGCATTGCAACTGGATAGTCACTACTAATGAAATTTGTCGTGGCTGAAGCCACTTATCTTGTAATACTACAGCCCTGCCCCCTATAGAGGGGCGAATTGTTGCATGCCCAACTGCACCATCCCTGTAGTGCAATATAAAGTTGCCTCAAATTTTGTGAGGAAATCCATGCCCAGCACGCCAGGAAGACTTACCATGTCAGCAATCAAAAATTCACATTCATAGTGGTTTCTGTTCAGAAAGAAAGGCAATGTGACTCTACCATACAAACGAATAGCATTTCCATTCGCTGCAGAGATTATTTCAGTAGCAGGTCTGATTTGGTACATAAAACCGGCTGAAATTTTGTCAAATATTTGCTTATTCAATAAACAAACCTGTGCACCAGAATCCACCAATAAATGCACCGTTTTAGCTTTAAATTTTGCTGGTAAATACCAGGCAACAGTGTTCTGATGCACTGTATTCACTCTGGGCCAAAATTGGCCAAGGTGAACTCCAGCCCAACATTCAATGGGAGTCTCCCTTAAGCTGGGCAGAGGCAATTGGACCCCCCTGTTTGCATCCTCTGCCCTTAACAGTTTTCCTGTCTCTCAACAGGGCCTGAACCTGGCTTCTTAGCCAGAGGTGCCTGTCGGGCAGGCCCTTGTGGCCTCTTAGAGCCAGCCGAAGGGGACTGGGATCCTAGATCCCTTTTTAGTTGTAAACAATCACGTTTCATGTGACCCAATCGCCCACAATAGAAAGAGCGTCCAGGTCCCACTGAAGGCCTGCTAGGTCTCTGCTTCTCTAGTATTGTTTCTACTAATTTGGCTATTTCAGAAGCCAAACTCAAACTAGGTGCCGTGTCAGATATCGAGGCAATACCTTGAACAGGAACCACACTTGCAACTGCAGGCAAGGGGGTTTGAGGCAGTGGCAGAGGCAGTGGAGTCACCGCTGATCCAACCAGATCTGGCTTATGTGGCCATGTTATTTCACAGACTCATACTGGATAGCCATGTCAATGGCATCCTGAAGTGTGGCAGGACGCAGGTCCCGCAACCAAAATTTGAGTTGAGAGGAGCCAGCTGTCTCAAGGAATTTCTCCTTTGCAAAACGTTCTTGTTCCACATGCCTTGACATTGGATTGGCTTTTCTGGACAAATCCAGTAAATGGTGGCCATAAGCATCTAAGTCCATTTTAGGTTCTCGCCTAACATCCATCCATTTGCTTCTGAAAGCCTATACCAGACAAACGCTCAGCACAAAAGATAGTAGTCAATTGCGCTACCATGTCTTTCCAATTTGTTACATATGGCAGAGCCCTGGCCCCCCTGTGATACTGTTCCAAAGGTGAAAACACCTTTCCTCCTCCTGCCAATCATTAAAATCGGCCACCCGGGTGAATTCTCTCAGTTAATCTGAGAATAATATATGCCGGCCATCAAACTTGGCCGGTAGAACCTCCCGGCGCCGCCGAGATTTTGTGCGAACATTTTCCGAAATATCGCCCAAGCTGCGCCGAGCACCCAAATAAACCCAGCCAGGAATAGACTGGCCTCTCCCTGCAGCCGCGCCATAGCACGACCGGACACTCCTCACTGCTGGAGCACGCCTTGGTGTATCCAGGTAAGAGCCATCAGCACTGTCAGAATAAATGGAATGGGCGGAGGAATCACGAGCTGAGTAATAAGCACTGCGATGCCACACTCGACTATTTTGTCCCGCCATCTTCTCTTTGCTCCAGATGTGATAACAGACGGGCCCGCTGTACGGGCATATGCAGCACCGCAGCGCGGGGGCTCCGTCCACTCAAGGCTTCAGTTAATGGCCCGTTTCGTTCCGTCAGTCCGTCTGACTGAACGGGCGACACATTGGCAGTCACAGGCAATCTAGGACGCATAGTTGGCGAACAAGCGATGCCTCGCTCAGAACGAGGCCTCTCTGTCCTAGACCGGACTCCAGATGAATTTTGCACGGGGGCTAGCAGCCGGAGCGTCGACGCCTTACAAGTGGAGCCCGGCAACACCCACCATGGCTTAGGCCTCAAATTGTGTCTCTTGTTAATTCCGCAAACGACATAGTCGGTCACACAACAACTCCTGAAAACAGGCCAAAATCATGCAAAAGGGGGCACAATACAAGGACCAACAACTGTTTTAATTTAGTTACTCCACCTACCCAATTCTACATGAAATCCCATCCGAACCACGGCTGAGCGAAATTTGAAGGTTATACCAGACAATCGATCCGTAAAAACGGAGATATCAGGTCCCACATCGGGCGCCAAATTCTGTAACGACCCGTACAGATAAGTGACGAAGAATGCAAGTTTGATGGTTTATTCGGCCCGGTGCTCAGTTCGGTTCGGACATGATTTCTCTAAATATAATATCTAACGGCTAAAATGCAGAGACTTATATACTCATTGATTCGAATACCTTGACGCTGATTGGCCACAGGCCGAGCGTCCGACTTTGATTGACATCTTTAGACTAAGCTCCGCCCACAAATGCGCAGAGCACGGGAATGCCACAGTACAAATGTAGCAAGAAAATAAGAAAGTGGCAAAGCAGTACGGTAGTAACAATAATAGGCAACATATTGGATATACAAAAATACACTTAATAACATGAAAATAAAGCATTGAGCTGAAAGTGGATGAAGGGGAGGCTAGTGGGCAGGTTTAAAACTCAGCAAAAAACGAAATGTCCGTACAGGTCAAACACAAACTGAAGACTGGCAACAATGTGACCAGTCACGTGACCTTCTGGTCTTGAGCTATTTTTAGAAAGGGGTATGTATCCAGGCTAAGTTGCGCACAAACACCCGTTTAGGAAATCCCAAATGGTCCCATTTATGCACAACAAAACATGGTATAGATTTAAAATATTTATTAAGGCCAGAAATAAAATATAAGTAAAAATACTGTGTTTGGCATGACAATGGGGCTGCTCGCTCACCTAACAACTAAAAAAACAGAGGTTGAAAACCTGGGCCAAATCGAACTAAAGAAGCGGAGCTTCAGCAGTGTATGTTACGTGCAAGCAGGCACATAGACTGATAGTGTATGCACGCGCGCAGGGGTGCATAGACTATGACTGACTAACCTACTTGAAGTAAATGTAATAAGCAGTAGACTAGAAATAAAGTAAACTAGATAAATCATGAATTGGGGAGAAATTCCCGAATAAATGCCCAAACTAGCGAAAAGAAAAGCGAGAGCCCCAATGGATGATTAGTTCATCTGCTGCTAAGACCTCCAGACAGTTGGAAGTTGGGTATGTATATATCGGGTGTAACAACCAGATTTCCAGTGGCCCAGAACTTGCAGGAGGTAATCCTCTACACCACCAGCGGCTCCCGAGGTGCATGCACCGATACGAAAAGAGTGGCCACTGAAATTGGTGTCATTGTAACCGACTCTGGATAGCATTTCCCGGAAGGTAGCGATAAAGTTGTACGTACGTGATAGCGGAGAGCTCGACAACTGTGATTTTAGGAAGAGCAGTGAACAGGGCTGGGCACCCCGGTCAGTTCGCACTTTCAGATATTTTTTCATTAAGTCGGCTGGACAGAATGGCTTGGAGTTGAAAATTGGAATCGATATGCCCGAGCCGAAAGGGTCAGTTTTTGAAGTGCGTAGATCAGTGTAGATGCAAAAAGAACTGGGAACAGTCTTGGCTAACTATGACATCGCTAATCTGAAGGAAAAAGGATGATGCTTTGCTGTATGTGAATTCCCCGCATCAGAGAAAGCCATAGAATGCTGTGGAAAAAATGCATGAATACATTAAATTGGAGAAAGGAGACAACATGCCTGCAGTCAGGGCATTACCTTGATTACACATGTCAGATAGAATGGAATACTTGATGGGTAGACGCAGGCCCTTGACATTGCATTGTGTCTTTTTAACAGCACAAAGGATATAATTAAGCTGCAGAGTATTTGCTAGAATGACAGTACTAGTGTTCTTGGACTTAATGAATGCGAAGCGAATCCCAGCTAGGTATAGCTTGATGGTCTCATGCCGCAGCTGTGAAGACTGCTGGCAGTAGGTTACATACTGAAGTAGAATATTTTCATTGACATCCGGGAGCAAACCTGGCAGCTAGGAGGCACCAGGGACGACATGGCCAAGAAGGTGAGGAAGGACGACAGTGCTGAGGCGTAGGTTGCTAAGGTGGACTTGCTAAGTGCATTGTCCCACAAGTATAGTACACCAGCATTTAATCCATCATCATGTCAGTTAATAGGACACACAGTGTGGCTTGGTACTCAATCTGCCTGAGGAGCCAGGCTGCGAAAGGCCTGCATCTGAAATCGAGACAAAGCATCAGCAACACAGTTTTGTTTTCCAGGAATATGCTTGGCATGGATTACATAGTTACACAAGGCAGAGTGGTATGTAAGCTTTCGCATGAGTTTCATAATATGGGCACTTTTGATCTGCCTTTGGATATGATTTCGACAGTTGATTCGTTATCACAATAAAACAGGATTCTTTTCTGGGCCCAGTGGCTACCCCATAGAACACAAGCCATGACAATTGGGAACAGTTCACATAAGGCCATGGACTGTTGCTCGCAGAAGAAAGCAGGGGGAAAAAAGCCCTGGAACTACTTGTTTCGGTATATGCCACCAAAGGAAGTAGGAGTGGCATCTGTAAAAATAAGTAAATCCGCTGCCAGTGTGACATTGTCATCCAAAAAGAAGGAAGCACCATTTCACTGTCTGAGAAACAGAGTCCATATGTCGAGGTCTGAGCATGGCAGCTGTCAATGTTACATGATGGTGTAGCTCAGTGACTGTTTTTGACAGAGAAATCAAATGCGACACAAATGAGCGGCCTGGGCGAATGACTTTGCTGGCAAAGTTCATATGGCCGAGGAGCGAAAGTAGCTCTCTTTTGGTACACGTTTTCCGCCGAGCGAAATATTCAAGAGCAGTGAGGATACGTTTAACTTTCGCAGGTGGGAGTCTGGCCTCCATATGTCGAGAGTCTAAATAATTCCGAGATATTCCAGGCAGGTTGTAGACCCCTCTGTTTTGTGTGGGGCAATTGGCACCTGTAGCTTGCTGAATATCCCAAGAAAGTGTCTTTAGTACGATGGGCATTGGCTTGTGGACTTTCAACAACTAAAAAATCATCCAGCAGGTGTAGCAAGTTACTGACGTGATAATTTGTTTGAGCTACCCAGCAGATGGCTTGAGAAAGGTGATCAAAAATTTTTGGACTGGAAAAATGTAGAACGACTTCCAAAAACAAGTCTAGTAAAAAATAGAAATTTTTGTCCCAGGAAAAACCATGGTAAGGCACAGGTCTGGCCGGATGGGGAGAAGTTTGAATTAGGCATCTGAGATGTCTGTTAATGTGTTATATCATTATAAAATAAATAAATCGAAATACAGTCAAAAAATGTCTTTTAACATGAGTGCTAGCATCATTAAGGTATTGAAATCTATAAATTAATATTAATAAGTAATAAAATCATTATCATTGTTTTATTTTAATTTGGTTTTCTCTCTTAAAGAAAATTAATGAAAAAATTTATTATTGATGAATCAAGTCATCCCTGGCGGATTTAGGCGCCTGAATTTCTATATGTGGCCTATTAAATGCTCCCCCCCCCCCCCACCCCCTGTAGAGTCAATTATTTAAGGAGTGCAAATCATAACCAAGAATGTTTAATTTTAGACAATTTTAAAAGCAGCCAGTAAATTATTTTTAATCATATGGATAAATCTCCACTTTGAAATTAAATTAATTGATGATCAAATTCACTATTTTCATTAATTGATTTATATAAAAATTAATTAGCAATTAATGTTAGGTTTTAACTTTTAAAGAGTGCACAATAAATTACCTAGTAAAGGATTTCTGTAAAATAAATTGGGTACATATATAAATCTTTACTTGAAACTGTCCCTGAATGCTTAGTTTACGAGGATTAAATGGGGCCAGTGAGAAAATAGTTCTAGTATTATCCATCTGTGGCGCCACCAGCGGGCTGCATGGTGAGCTAGGTGCTTGATTCTGAGACCTCTGTTGTTGTTTTGTTTACACCCACCTGTCTCTGTGCACGCGCTGGAGTGAGTAGCTTACAGGATGCCTTCTCAGGCCAAAGCAGTTTTGAGAGAATTAGGTAATATTCGTAATGCTTGCTCTCTGCACTATTGTGTGCAATTAATTAGTAGTAATAATATCATAATTAACCCAGGCTGTACAGGAAGCCTTGTCAATGAAATATATTTTTTATGTTGCAGAATGCATTTTTGGTGCAATGTTAGGATGCAGAAATGGGTAAGACAATTAGATATACTTAATATTTACGAGAATTAATTATATGTATCTTGCCTTTGGGATCACTGGTGGATCCAGGGGGGGGGGGGAGCATTGCATGGGGCCATGCCCCCCCCCCCCCCCCCGTATTAGCCTTATTGTCTCACAGTCCTATAATAACTGACAGGTAAACAAATTAATTTAACGTCCGCTCAGCCAATCAGACGTGGCGATTCATCAAAAGACTGCTGAACAGCGCGAAAGCGTTTCAACCACTTTTTTTGGACCAGCAACTTTTCAGTCTTAGTGCCCCACCCCCCCCCCCCCCCCTAGTGCTCCCCCCTCCCCCTAGTGCTCCCCCCTCCGTAGAGTCAGGGCTGGATCTGCCAGTGTTTGGGAGGACACAATTGTATATAAACAACATTTATTGTAAAAATTATTTATAAACTTATTTTAATAATACATTGTAGTTGTGCAGTGTCCACATATATATAGAAAAAAAATCTAGCTAGGGCTATACTATAGATATAAATGTGATCAGGTCTGAATAAAAATTATATGCTATATATATGAAATTTATAAGATTAATGCTTCATCTTGCTTGGCTTTAACAGAAAATTTGTTGAGGATGATGATGAGAAATATCAGCTACACAAATGTGCCTACCATCTATTCCAGGCCATGGCCATAGAGGTAAAGGTATTTTTTAAATTTGTTATGTGAAGTGTGTTCAGGCAACCCTTTACCAACAGCAAATATTGATAAATAATAATTCATTCCTTACAGCTGTTTTGATTAATGTTGATTAGCATTCCTTACAGCTGTTTTGATTAATGTTGATTAGCATTCCTTACAGCGGTTTTGATTAATGTTGATTAGCATTTAAAGATAGACAGGGCATGAATTTAAGAGGATCTCGAAATTGTACAACATCAAATTATTTTTACTTTCAGGATCCCATCGCACACCTTATACTCAGCTCCTTAGACGCTCATCATAGACAGTTCTGCTGTGGTACAAAAACTCTTCTAGTTCTTACGTTGCGGCTCATTCAAGCTGCTGACGAATTGATGGCTCAGGTGATTTATTGTATTTATTGAAGATGTACATCATTTGGATGAAAGGATTCAGTAATTCATCATACCTTCACTTGAATATATTTTTTGATTCACAGGGTACACCAATAGATGATATCATTGATGGTTATCATAAAGGATTTGAGACCTGTATTGAATATCTGGAAAATCTGAAGTTAGATGTCATTAGTAATAATATTCAAGAAAAAAACGGTTTGAAAAAAAGACAAATCCCTGCAGTTGCTGAGGATGAGTTTGATGATGTTTCATGGTATTTTGAAGATGGAATCGAAAATGATATTTTGTCTCTCCAAGAAATCAAATTACCTGCACCTGACATGAACATTCACCCTCTGATTGCCTTCGACAGCATTCTGGATGATTTTGTGACGAAAGAACACTCTGATACCAACATTAATAATGGATATAGCAGCCTGAAAAACAGTTCCTTATCAGATTTTGATGAATTTGACGATTGCTTTGGATTTGATGATGATGATACAAAAACCTCTGCATCAGATGGTTTTGATAGTATATCACATTCCAGAATGGACAAAAATCCTGTAAATGAAATGGAAATGAAAATAAAAAAGATATTGGCCTTAAAACCATATGATGACAGTTCAGCAAAAACACTCAACAGATCAAGACATTTCAGAACTATTAATTCAGCCTTGGAGGAACATTCAAATAAAGCAAAATTGGTATCATTGCAGTCGGAACCTACTGCAGAAATCTCTTTTCCTGATACTTCTAACATAAGTAGTGTTAAAGCTATGCAAACTACACCTAATCATGGGAAGATAAAATCAGGGAGACTGAATGAATTTCAAGAAAGCTACATTGCATTGCCAAAAAATAATACCAATATGTCCAAATTGACTGCTGCACCAAACACAGTCTGCCAGAAAAAAATAGAGTTTTCTATGACAGTTTTCTTGGAAACTTTTCTGTCACAGAAATTCAAAGAAGACCATCATGTAGGTGAAATACGTGCCAGAAAAAGGGAGGATGATTTCTACAGCAAGGTGATATGTGGCATATGCCATAATGAGGATGACATTGTTCGTCTGGTCCAAGACTTGTTTCATATGCAGAATGATGGGCCTTCTCACAAAATTCAGTAAGTACAAAGGTATTCTACTAACACCCACTTGTCATTGCAATTTGTCTTAACAGCTTATGGGTGTATTCCATGGACTCGTCAACATGCATTGTCTAAATATGTCCATTAATGCTTGTTTCAGATTCAAGAAGGACTTTGTTCACTATTGCCAAGTTAGTCAACTTTCACCTAAATGGTCATGCATAGTTCAAGGCCTGGTTGTTAAAACTACACAGGATCAAGTTGACCTAGTCAAATCAAGACTTGGAAATTTACTAAAGACTGGGGTAAGCATGAAATATTTATTGAAATTTTAAAACATATTTGATTATTTTTTAGTGCATTTTAATGGACAATTTTGATTGATTTTCCTTGCATGATTTTTACAATCTTTTATTTTATTGGTCAGTTGATAAATGGTGACCTGACACCAAACTTTCGGCATAAAGGTCACAAAGACACATTACAAGGTGGTCATCATACCCTGAAAGTGTCCACAGAAAGCCCATTGCAAAGGTGGATAGACAAAACTCTTAAACTCTTGGAAATGGTAAGTTAATAAAAAATAAAAAATTCTCAATGTAACTTTTCCAAATGATTAAACTTTTGATGAATATTGTGATTATTATTATTTTAAGAAATGATAACCTCAGTATTTTAAATTTTTTTAAACTTTGCTTTATTTCCAATTGTTATAAATAACACCTAAAAAATTGTGCAGTATGGAGTTCAGTGAGTAAATTTTGTATTTACATGTGATACAATTAATTTTAGAATGGTGTCACTGCTGTTCTGGTGAGAGGTCATGTTCAACCTGACCTTGCACTTCAGTGTTATGCAAAAAACATAAATATGATCAGCAATGTGCCTGTACAGATGTTGCAAATCTTGGCCGAAGAATTTTCATCAGATCTGCTAGTGTATTTGGATGACATTGCTGTGGTATGTTGTTGAGACATATAAACTAGCTAAAATGTGAATGTTGGCTGTGTTTCATTTCTTTATTTTGCAAGTAACTTTAAAAGGAATTAAATCTTAAATTGATTTTTTGGAATATGGAAATTTCTATAGACCATGGCAGTTTTCGAATTTGTGAATTGTTTTCTGAAGAATAAGATCCGATACTAGTAGGTATATACAGTGTTTTAATGTTGGAATATTTTTCCAGAGCAACGTCATGACAATGGTTACCATGTGTCCCTGGCATCCTGACGGGATTGATATCAACAATGGGGAACATTTTTTGGTGATGCAGCTAAAGGATTCTCATTTTCAGGTGCAAGTTTCACTTAATTTATATAGTACTATTTATTTTAATGGGGAATATCCATGGGTACTGGGTGTTCACATATTGTACACGTACTCTATCTTTTTGACTGCAATTATTATATTTATCAGACTGCAGTTCTGTGTTCATGGAACCAAAATGTATCAAACACATTTGAGGAATCGCTACAACATGCAATTCACAGACTACATAATGTCATCAATGATGGCCTCTGTTTGCCAGGCTCTGGTGTCACTGAGCTGCTTTGTTCTCAATACATTCTTCATTTGGCAGGTTGGTGCAAAAATTTTGTTTTTGGGTATTACGGATGATACAGTGTACCATGCATTTACTGTATTTAATTTACTTATTTAAAAATTCATAAGGCATACAATTTGCTTATATTGCTTTATTCCAGAGAAAGAAAAATCTAATTTCTACCTGGGCAGGATCTTTGAAACCTTTGCATCAGTATTTGAAAGACATTTTCATGCAATCCATGCTAATAATGGCCTCAATATTCACAATTTGGACGATTTGACCAGGCTTTCAGAGTATGAGGAATGTATTTACCTGGATGATTACAAATCAAAATGGGCAGCTTGGAATGACTCTTTACATTTGATAAAGCAAATACTGTATATAGACTCCGATATTATCACTGGTAAAGATACATTCACTTCTTGCCTGTAACATTCTCTTTCATTTCATGCAACTCTATTATTGATATTTGACTGGGTATATTTAAAATAAAATAATGTTTTTTCACTTTTGAAACTTTGCTTGTTGTTGCTCCTTAAATGAAGGTGGCGCAGGGTTCGACAGGTGCTCTGGTGGACGCATATAAAATTAATTTGCTTGACGCGCCATCTGCCGATTTTGTAATTTTTTAGTAAATAGGTCAGAACGTGGCTTATGCAGGATCAGTCGAGATTGAATTGGGCGTGGAACGATGTCTTCTACTGATGTCGCCCCGGTGTCAGTTTTCAAAAGAGTATCTGCTGCAGTTTTCTATGGAGTCTCGTCGTTCTTTATCATTGTCATCAACAAGACAGTGCTCACGTCAAATAAGTGAGTACAGACTTCAGTGTACACTCGCCTGTCACGGGGTCACTAATTCGGCTGAATTAAGGCATCTTAAAAAATTGGATAATTAATTTGAGTGGCCAATTTCGATGACCCCAAGTGTGTATGGATGACTGTGAATTTACCACTGCCAGTGTCAGTGGTCAGTGATTACATGTTGGTGTTCCTATATGTTTCGTGCCTGTGTATGTATGGATCATTCCACAGCAACGGTGCACCTTGACAATGTTCTCGTCTCTTGCAGCAAAAATGGCATATGTCCCACACCTCATTTTATGTATCTCTTTACCCTGTTCAATGAATGTATATGTTAAAAATCACTTATGATATTCACATTATTGCAGTTCCAGTAAAATAACCTTTATGTTAAAGTTTGACCAAAGAAACTGTCATTCCTGTTACCATGGTATTAAAATGCGGCTAGATCAAAAAAAGGTCTGCTTACCTTGCACAAGAAATAATTTGTTTTGACAGGGGGGGGGGGGTGACTTTTATGGGAATAGAGTCAAAACGGCCAACGACCATAAGGGCCACTCCCCACGATTTCTTCCGAATGGCGGCGCTACGATCCTATTGCACCGGCCTTTCTCATAACCGTTTTGCCGCTCCCCCAGAATCGGGGACGGAAAAGCTTCCGCGCGTCGTCTGCATACAAAGTAGTGCGATTACTACGCCTTATTTCTTTCTTCCAAGAAGCCACTCACTGTGAAATTAGTTCAGACGATTTCTTTTGACTTAAACTCTACTAACGTCATGAAATTAAACAACTTTACCGTGGAATTCCACCCACTGCAGAAGGTACTATTTTCGTAAAAGGCACTGAACAAGCATTGTAACGGAGTCCACCCACGTTACACATTTACCCCATGGGTGGGATCTTTTACTAGTCTCAGCATAGACACTGAGTACAAGGGACTGCCAATTTAACATCTCATCTGAACGACATCAAGCTGGTATGTTGCTCATAAAGGGTGCCGTAGCCCGTGTTTGAATCTGGGTCCTTCAGAGGAGCAGGCGAGTGCCCTGCCTTTGGGTGTGAAATCTGTTAAATGGAGAATATATTTCACAAAACATCATGAATCAAATGTCTATTAATTCTCTTTTTATGAACTTGTCTTAGGAGGGATGCACTTTCCAAATATCTATCTATTAATCTATATTGAATGTTTATATTATTGCTGGCAGCCATTTAGGTTTCATGCAAATGAGCTAATTCATCCCCAGCTTTTTTTGGGAAGGTGTTTTCTCTGAGGATGTCCCCAGTGAACTAACTGCCAATTACAGCCCCTAGAACTTTCAGCTTGGAAATAGTGCCTACTTAATAGAGGCTATGTGAGACTTAGCAACTCTCATTGATTAATGCATCAAATTTATACAGTAATATCAAATGTCATAATACTTATGAGTTTTTAATGTAAAAAAAAAAACGGATATTCTAGTTGCATGTTATTCCTGTTATCAAGTTTATAAGGAAACTATTTATCACAGAAAATTGCTTCAAAGCCATTCTCAAAATACTTCCTACTACAAAATGGAATGGAAACTTCATTAATATTACCTGCATTTTCCTTTCAGATATTGCATGAAACTAAATTTACAATCCAGTCACTGTCATTCCTGTTCCGTTATCTCTGACATAACAGGTCACATGACCAACCAATTTATATTTAGTGCGCCGTTTTTGTGGAATGACCCATATGTGGTTAGTATGTAATAGGCCTAATCATGAAAATTAAAGTCTGTATAAAACACTATGAAAAAATTAAGTAAATGCTTGAAGTTTAATATTGCTTGCAATGACTACACCCACTTTAGACTGTCACCGACAGTGAATGTACGTGCAGACTGTCCCACTCCTATTGACAAAAAGATAGATAAAATTTTAAGCTTCTAGCAAAAAACGAGGCAAAAATATGAAACTATTTTACAAATGAGAAGTGAGGATACGAGTGTAGATATTTATGTATGCTATACATGCTATATATTCATTTCTTGCAAGTAAAGTGAATGATTCATCTTAGGCTTACAAATTATCAATCGTACAAGTTATTAACAAATGATTAATCATACAAAGTGAACATGAACCACAATGGCACTCATTAAATACACAGCAGTAACGTAAAAACTTTTTAAATTCATTGAACTTTGTTAGAAGTTCAATATTTACTGGAAGAGCATTCCTAAGAGAAGAACCTTGAGCTTCTAAACCATATTGCACTGTATTATACTTGGGTTTTACTTATTTGTAATTGTCACGCATAGAGTATGGGGTACATTGCCTTTGAAACAAAGAGGTGTCAACTGGAAGTGACATACCATTGAGATGTTTGAATACTTGTTCGACCGAAGCATGTTTTCGACATACATATAAAACATTTTCTTACCAGTATCTTTCAGAATATTCTTATAAGATAATTGAAAATCATATTACAAACAATTCTAAGTGCTCGTTCATTCATTTTTTCAATTGTCTTGTCAGTTGTGATCATGAAATAATTATACAGTTGAACAGTAGATATGAACGATTCATAGAATTTCATTTTTGTGTCATAATCAAAGTGCATAATCTTTGCAATATGTTGACCTGTCGTGCATATTTTAGAGACATGTTCAGAAAAGGATGGTTTGCTATAGATCTATAATATGATAATGCAATGTGCATGAGAGGCCGCAGGTGTGATTTACTTAAACTATACTTTGATGCCATTTTCATACATGTGGGTAATATCACATACTTTTGCAGAAAAAAGTTGCTTATTTTCAGTTTTTCTTCACTCTAACCTTACTTCATGGGAGCAGAAAAGCAAGTGTATAAGCAGCAATGCTTATTATTTATTTTTCTTGAAATTGTTGGTTAAATAATGCATTTTTAAAACATCCTGATTTTCTGCTTATTGCCAATCAATGAAGCAGAGAAATGGGTAATAAATATTGAACAATATAATTCAGCTACCAACTTGATGAAATACTTGAAATTTGACATGAAACATTGAAAGTAGTAAACAGAGTGGTAATTATTATTTATCCCCCACCACTCATATGTGTAGCTGCTACTAGCCTGCTATATCTAACAGATAAATGAATCCAGAAACGTTTACTTTTGTCTGATGAAACATGCCACTGATCTAAGGAACTTTCTGGAATTAAATATATTTTTTTCCCTGTAAATCTCCACTATAGGAGGTTTCAAGTTCAGCCGTAAACAAGGTTGTAATTTTTTTTTTCAAGTGAGGAGACACATATTTCTAGTCATCAAAAATTGCATTTGTCATATGTTTATAGGAATATAATTTAATAACTCCAAGCATTAGGCCTTTATGGAGTTCATGTGACTATAATTAGATTGGTAAAATGTAGTTATTACAGAACCGTCACAATATACTACATTTCTTGAATATTTAACATAATTTGAACCTGCCAATTATAATTATTTACATTTTCAGCTAAAAAGTTTCAGAAATGATATAGAAACAAAATCACTTATAGGACTCTTGCGGAAAAATTATAATTACGGTAATATATTAGGAAGACGTACATGATATATGTCGGCTAATGATAGGTCAAATGTGTGGTCAGTATATATGTAATTTACTGTTGTCTGAGGCAGCATCATACTTCATGTACAGAAAGGTCACCATTCAATTCACTCAATGTGTACAGCGATGTTAATTAAGCATATTGTTAAGGCTCAATTATATTGAAAACTAAGACATGAACAATGATGGAAGGTGACACGAATATTCCGCATTATACCCTAAAATGCCGGAATATTCCTGATAATTCCAGGAAATGCCACTGGCCCGGCAAAGTATAGAAAATGCCAGAATTTTCCAAATCCTGTGCATGTGTTCTGTAGGAAAAGTATGAAATCATTTATAAAGATGTGGAAAAAAGGGGTCCAGTGACTGATCCCTGGGAAACTTCTCTTTTGAGAGACAGCCAGTTGCTTTTTAGAAAAGTAGAAAAGAGCAACAGCCACAAGTGGATTCAGTTGCTGCCCTTTAATATAAATGACCAAACTTTGCATTTTATCACTTTGCCTTTGCCTGTGATGCATTCAGTTCATAATTATGCAGCTAAACTGCCAATTTCGCCTAAACCGCAGTCTTTAATAGCTACTCAAATTATTGCTGACATGGAGTACTTGTATTAGTGTATTGACCTGATTCCAGGTGGCGCCAGGGTAAAGTAAAAAATAAGCACATGGTCAGCAACAAGCAACAAGCCCACCAAAATCACTTTCTTTGGCATTAAGATAACTACCCCTTTATTCACTTGCATAAAAATTAGGAATTTATTACTAATAAACCTATAAAAAAATCCTTGTATGTCAGTCATGTTTCGTTGAAACTGCTTTTGCAGTGTTCGCATTAGACGCTCGCCCGCTCGCCCGACCCGACTTTCTTGGCGCACGGGCGAGCAGGATAAGGATAGCACTGGTCCGTGTGACCGTGTGAGCGAGTAGCCAATTAAATGGGCTTTATTTTGCCTCCAATCTGTCAGTTATGTTAACTATTTGATTGCAATATTGGTCAAAGGCATAATTCATAGAAGTGGAGCACACAGATTGCAATTGACTCTGTGGCATCTTCAACAGTCAATGGAAGTGTCAAGTCCCCCATGCTTTAGGCCTAAGTGCAATTGACTGCTCAAAGGCTGCTAAGTCTTTCAACAATAGCTTTGTAGATCTATTCCACTTTAATTTTGTGATTTTAATTACTGCTTTAGTAAATATGAATAATATTACATTTTATATTTATATTCATACATGTACCACATGTATAAATTATTATTAAAGTAATTGCCGTGTGGGCAGGAGGGTGCATTTTACTGGAAAAGTAGAAGTTAATCATATGTAGTTTGTGGTAACATGGGTACTATTGATTTATAATTATAAGCATCCCTTCCTGTAGATTCTGATATAAAAATATCATTCCTGCCAATTTTGAAAGTTAATAATCTTGAGTAAGATAATGAACACTGATGTGCCAGAAGTACTCAGTACTAGGGGTTGCGCTTAGTTATGGACCAGTAACAATGTGAACGGACCAACACCTTGTTGGACTTACTGGTCCGTGTGGACCAGTACTAAATTTGACGAGTCTTGAACACTGCAAGTTTTGTAGACTTTTACATATTATTTTAATTTTTATATAAAGGCAAACTTTAAATTTAGAATTATTATTTTATATGTTTATACATTTTGTATAACAAATTTATTGCTTTCTGGATTAAATCAATATTGATGCAGTAGCTGTAAAAAATCTTCTTTCTTTTTTTCAAATAAAATTAAATATACGCCTAAGGACCAATAACTACCTACAATTTTACAACAATTTCAGACCAAATAAAAGTGGTTTTCTCCTGCTACTGCATTCCCTTTGCACAGGGCAGTGAACTAAATGAAAATGACAAAATTAAAAAAATTAAATCCTGATTTATTCAGTAGGGTCTAATTTCCTGCTGTGCAGCAAGTTGCAGCAAATGCTGCAAAGCGCACCACACGCTGCAAGTGGCAGCAAATGCTGCAAAGCGTAGCAAATGCTGCCTTTACTGCAAAGTTGCAGCAAATGCTGCAAACATTACAGCTGCATCAAAGGCTGCAAGGAATCTGCAGCTTTGCAGCAACTTTGCAGCTGGATCGTTGCACCTGCAGCATTTCTGCAGCAAGTTTCCAGCTGCAGCAGATATTTGCAGCTGCAGCAGATCTTTGCAGCTGCAGCAGATCTTTGCAGCCGCATCAGCTTTTCATCATTGCATTAATATTTTCCTTGTTTTTCTTTTTTTCAATTCTGTGCGGCATGAATTTGGCACAAGACCAATAATTGGTGGCAGTGCCTCTTCACTTGCAGAATTCCCCAGGCCCCCTTGTTTGACAACACATGCACTTATCTCAGCTGTCGTTTCTTGTACAGACACATGTGATAGCTCCATTTTTAGGTGTTTTTTTTTACACAAAAGATTAACTATAGTGTTTGACTCTGCATTCCCATCCTGCTGCCAAGGCTCACATGATTCACCCTGAGGCCGGTGCATGCATTCAATGTTATTTTCTATTTGCAAAATAATAAGAAAAGCACTCTTGGTTTCCTTGCTGCCATCTCCTCTGTACAAGTGTTCTGAATCTACGAACAAATAAATATAAGTAAAGCATGTTCACTGTTGGAGTAATTTAGTTTTCCATAATCAAATGAACTCCGATATGGTCAATAAATTACACAATTCAATTGGTAAATTGCATTTGCTTTGCTGCGTCCCTGTACCTATAAAGTCTATTACTTTACTTCTGATTACACTAAGTTGCAGCAGACCTATATTGCCAGATTGTTAAATCCATGTTCAAATTGAATGAGCTACATGAATATTACTTTCACATATGTCTCACATTAGCCATTATGTGTTTTAAATCATTGTACTAGCGAAAATATTTTATGGATTTTAGTCGACTTTTGGTCGCATGCTGCTGCACAAGCGATCTGACATAATCCAAAGCCATTTTATGTATGGACAGTGCTCCATAGTTTGTCAAGTGCCTGCTACAGTAGATGGTGTAACGCAAGTTTGTACGATTCGCATGATTTTCCTTTTGCAAAGGTAATATAGGAAAGTACGATAAACTGCTGTGGTCATGAGACTGGACAGGATTACTTCAGACAAGTTGCTACTTAATTCACCATTTAATTTCGAGTACTTTTCAATCACACAAAATTGTGAATTTGGCATTGTAACGATATCATTACAAGACCTACCCCCATCCCAAAGCATAAAAAAAAAACCAAGATTTAGATATATCTATATATAGTATACATATAAACTGGTCATATAGCATGATCAACTGCATGATCTAGTCTGCATTGTTGCAGCTAATTCTCCTGCAAGATTTTCTACAGCTGCAGAGCTCTGTATCTCTTGCATACAATTGCAGCTATGTCATCAATTCTTAAGATAGGGCTGCTGCAGCGTTTGCTGCAAGATGAAGCATTTGCTGTAAGAGGGTAGATGCAGCATTCACTCTCAAGATGCAGCTGCATTTGCTGCAAGTTGCAACTGCAGCTGCAGCAGCAAAATCTGTGCGAGTGGAAATTATATACTCCTCGATTTGTTGCCCACGGTTGGATTTGAACTAATAACCTTCTGGCTACCTACTTACCTGTAGCTGAGCCTAACAGCCTCACCCAGGCACTCTGGCGTGCCAAGACATCCATAGAGTAAACTAACCATATTTTTTGCTAATTAGGTTTTGACAATGCAATGATGCCAGCTGAACGGTGCCTGTTAGTGAAGTTACCACTTCACAATCCAGTCATTGGGATTTGACAAGCCCCAATTTCCCTAGTTAGCAGCATAGGTCATCCAGGCCTAGGATTTGACCATGACTTGGTCTTGTATGATGATGATGGGTACAACCATATAGGCTACTTGTACTTTCACTTATCTTTTAATGATGCACTTACTGGTGCAGCAACTTCCACGGGAAAGTGAATGCATTGAATTTTTTCTTCTTCTTTTTTTGTGGGGGGGGGGGGGGGGGGGGGTGAACCATACATATATGATTGCATTATTTTGTAGGGCGTCAACCAAATAAAGTTCATTATATAGAGTGCTCAATTTGAAGTTGAAGGCAGATGGCGCCTATGATCTAGGGTCAAATTACTCTTTTCATCAGGTGATATGTCATTGACCTGTTCTGTTCCAACTATTTTAATATAAACATGGCTGGCTCTTGTCATTTTAGCACTTCCTTGCATAAATAGAGCAGTTTTATTTATTTAGAGCTTCATCAGCATAGCCATCTGTGCATTTATACAAGTGCATTAAATTTACTAGTAGTAATACTTACATACATATAGCCTATTATAGGAGTATTAAAAGCGGATGAATAGAGTATAATTTGGTGAAGATACATCAATGATTCAGAGACCAAAACCATCTCTTGGTGAAGGTGATCACCCAGCTGACTGCCATACTGAAGGGACCAAACCTCCGAGCCTAGCATGAAGGGCCAACCTTCTCGGCAAGGGGCCAGTCTTTGTCATTGTGCCTGTGGCCAACCTTTCTTGGTGCAGGGGCCAGCCTGCCTCAGCCTGGGATGAGTCATGATGGGGCCAACTTCCTGACTGGGGCCAGCCTTCCATATATGAAGTCCTGATGGGGACCCGGTGCTTGTGATAGATAGATAGATTGAGAGATAGATAGATAGATAGATAGATAATTAATGGAAAGTGCAGCCCTCTAAGGCTAGTTCTTGTCGCTATCGAGGGTTGATTGATGAGGTGAGTGAGAGGAGGAGTCCACCCATGTTACACATTTACCCCTTTTGTGGGATCTTTTACTTGCCTCAGCATAGACCCCGAGTACAAGGGACCGCAAATTTAACGTCTCATCCGAACGACATCCAGGTGGGATGTTGCTCATGAAGGATGCCGTCGAGAGTCTTTACCAACTGACCTGCAAATGCAGATCAGTGGTCTTACCACTAGACCACCCAGCTACTTTGTGCTTTTGTGGTTCTAAAGGTGCTCGCCTGTGAACCACACAGGCGTAGGCTCAAACCCCTGCCATGTAACTCTTTGCTCCACTCCACCGAGATCACCACTGCTGCAGGTGTACCTATATGGGGTGACTATAGGCATTAATACTGATAGTGATTTTTGAGTGCTTAGCCCACCGCAGGTAATTACCAGTTACAGAATTCATGTATTACGTGTTATTTTGATCATCTTGTTTAACATGCGTTCATTGCGCTGCCCGTTGGTTATTTTACACATGGTATTGAAGGAATCTAGATAATAATCTGTGTCAAGGTGGAGCACAACAACTCCACTGTTTTTATTTTCCGTCCCATTATAAATGATCATTGATGGATTGTCTTGATTTGATTTGTGTGGAAATATATGCTTGGCAAAACCACCAATTCAGCCTACTATTCTAGATACTAATATCATAGTAATAATATCATGTATGTATTCATATGTATGCTATTCCAAATGGAATGCTTCAACTGTGTAGCCTCGTGTGAAAATTTATTGCCGTCTGAAACTGCTAGAATATTTAGTAGTTTGATTTAATATTTAGATTAATTTTACCGATTATTATTATTTTTTATTTCAGATTTCCATATTACCAATTCTTAGGAGTGGGTCAGGTGAGCACCTCTTTTTGTCATTTGAAAGAAGATACCAGAATCATGCCAGCTTTGTCCGTGTGTAATCATAAAATGATAATACACTCAACAGCAAAAGAAATGCAACACCTAAAGCATAATTGTATTTATTTCAAAGAGATAATGGGGTTTTTAAAAATGTATACATCTCAATAGATTGATCCCCCAAAGTGCTAAGGACCCAAAAGCACAAGTTAACCTTAGTGCAACTTGTCAGTGCTAAGAGCTTGTTTATCACATTAGGTAAGTTCAACAGACTGTGACATTAGTTACGTAACTCTTAACACAAAAAATCAAGATATCATTGATCATGAAAAAGCCTGTACAAAATCAGACGAAAAACCCAAAAAATGGAGACTGCAGCTTCATCATTTGTTCATGCGGAAAAAATAGCACAGCTTTCCTGGTTCGATGGTATCACACCATGTTTGGTCACACAATAACAATATGTTCCTGCCAGGAAAATGGTTTGTAAACTGTTGGAACCATCATTTTACAAAATGTTGATAAACTGTTACTGTTTGAATACGAACAGTCAATTATTCATGAGTATTTATTGACCCCATCAATGACGAAAAAGCAAGTGGACTTGTATTTGTTTGACATCTTATGAATGTTGAATGAAACACCTTTCGCACAAGAATCTGGCCTTAATGAGGTGAAGTTATGTGAAAAGCTCACTTGTGAGGGAGAAGGCATTGATCAGGCAAATCTGAGCATGTGGGACACTTATCAGGGTGTCCACCATTTTCTTCCGTAAGGCTGCGCTACGATCCGGTGTGAAGCGCCGGCCTTTCTCATAACCGATTTGCCGCTCCCCCAGAATCGGGGAGGGAAATGCTTCCGCGCGTCGTCTGCATACAAAGTAGTGCGATTACTACGCCTTATTCTTTTCAAGAAGTCACTCACTGTAAAATTAATTCAGACCGTGGAATTCAACCTACTGCAGAAGGTACTATTTTCGTGAAAAGCACTGAACAAGCGTTCTAACGAAATAAATGGGACTGAACAAGCGTTGTAACGGCGTTGCGACGCTTATTCAACGATCAATTTTTTACTTTATCCCTTGATGCTTCGTGTGAGTTATCAGAAAGACCGGTGCTACGCACCGGACAAGCGCCGTCTTTCGGCAGAAATTGGGGTGTCCACAGGACCGAGTTACAACGTCCTACATGAAAAAATATGGAATTTCGGCTTATGTGGGAACTAGCCTTTAATAAACGTTTGCAACACGAAATGCACCTGCTGTAGGTTTACACAAACCTTTTTCTATTGTGTAGCGCTCAGATATGGTTGATTTCTTTCAATATTAATCGATTTCTGTAGCGTATTTGAATTCACATTTCGTTGATAATGCATGACAGGCATTGCTGCCTAGTTCCGCCAATACTCACAAGAGGGCTGCGCAAACTTCAACGCCCCAAGTGACCGTATGGCGAATCCCTAGCGAACGCGAATTTGAAAACGTTCTTTAAGATAATGTTTCCAGTGGCTTTTTCAGTAAAATATGAGTGTGACACAATAGTAAACAGAGCAGTCCTCGTATACATTATGACGAAATAAGGTATGCTAACGTTTTTGTTGAAAAAACTGTTGGAAAAATGTCAAATTCCAAGAATTCCTATGCAAGTCGTTCCGACCCTTCATCCCATCTAATGCAATGTAGATCGGTTCTGGCTATAGGTGGATCCCAAACTGGATATTAATCATCAAGATCATTTTATAGTTTTGTGAATATTTGCATCAAGCATTCAGTACTCAGCAGATTTGTCTTGTTTGGAATATTAGGCCAGTCTTAAAAATATTTCTGTTGGGGGTTACACGACAGTGATGACACTTGAAAAACCCATCAGGTAGGTAGGAAATTTTTTTTTTTTTTTTTTAACCTAAGAAAATTATAATATTTAACCAGTACATAGACACAGTCACACTGATATTTAAGAATAAGACAACAATTTAAGTTTTAAACTTATCTAACTAACTGTTATCTTCAAAAGCTTCTACAAATAAGGCAAATAGAAACATGTTCTGGACAATATAATAATTATTAGTATGAAACTATGTATATTATATTAAAGTATATATATAAAATATATTCTATGTAAAATAATTTGTCATACGCACTGATTCTTTTCTATACAGTCGCGTAACCCACACCAGGAATATTTGTAAGACTGGCCTAACTGTCCAATGTTACCATTTGTTACACAGGGCCAATTTTGATCAAGATGTTGCTATCATATAATAACCACTGGATGGGGCCACACATGAGTAAACCTGCCAGTACTTGGCCCTCTGTCAGATTGCGATCAATATTTGCTTATGAATATTTCATTAGCACTATTTTTTACTGCTTTAATAAAAATTAAGCATTGCCTTGGAGATTTAGTAAAAACGGCAGCTGCAAGCAGTGTTCAATATTAATTGTGATGATGTGCCCTGGAATGCAATATGTAGTATTTACTTAACATTTAGTAGAAACTTCTTCATGAAGATGTTGTTAATTTATTTTTCACCAGGGTTTTGCCCATGGTTTTCTTTTTCTTGGTCTGCACATGGAATAGCTTGCTGGCATCATGTTTCAGTCAGATTTATTGAGACAAAAATTGCAAAAACAGTGCTTCGAAAATCTAATTGATTCTGATGTTGTCCAAAAAATTTTAATGGTTCTAGTTGTAAGAAGACCTATCTCAATAATTAAAAATTTAATCAGATGTTGCAAGAACTTGTGACTACTTGTGACTACTTGTGACTTTTTTTGTGTCAGTAATTTTAAATTGTAAGATTACATTTGAGCCTGCTATTCAACTTCTACAGAGCTGAATTGTCATTTTGAGTGACATAAATGACCACTACTTGCATACAATTAGCGACTCTCTGATTGTCTCTTGTTGAGAGGTATCCTCTGATTGCCTAATTGCAAACTGTGACATATTGTGTGCTGATATGTAGAAAATGCTTGTTAGACATTTAACAAAATACAAATATTATTTTTCTTTCAGATGGTGGTAGCCATCTTTATACTGTTAATAGGAAAAGCAATTGGTGTGGTAGATTTTCCAGGTTTATCTCGTGAAATTCCGCGCAAGGTATGTGTAATAATTGTTGCCTAGAACGGACTGTATATGCGTCTAACCTTGATATGAAGAAATCTGAAATAGATTAAATTTCTGGCAAAACTCTTATGGGGATGCTCTCTGTATATAGATGGGGGTGGGGTTCTAGCTCAGTGGGTCCCGGGTTAGATTCCCAGTCGAACCTAAGTTGGATGGCTGTTTCATCCATCATCTCATTGCCATGGTCCCTGCCAGCCCATCAGCATGACCAGGTGCAGAAATAATGGACGTAAAGCCCTAATCCACCCACCCACCCTCTGTGTATAGGCATAGAGTGACCTCTGGGACATCCCCATGATAATAAAGAGAAATATAGTTATTTGTTCAACAATTTTGTTGATACTTACCAAATTGACTTTGTTGTATTATTATAAAACAATTAATATATTTCCTATTTAAAGGAGCTTTATTTTGAATGAAGTGATCAATTGACCATGACATAATGTACATTTAGAAACCTGTTTGATCTGTAACATATGTAATATTTATGATAGAAATTGTTGGTCAGGTTATGTATCTTTATAAAAGAGAAGTGTACTTTCTGGGTCATGAAATAAGATCAATACTGTAAAATGAATGGATGAACATTTGAATTTAAATATGTCAATGTATTACATACACATTTTATCTTAAAGATAAAACCTATTGGTATGTCAGGCATTCAATTGATATATCGTCCATAAGGAAGTGAAACGTTTCACATTAGTTTACATAAGTCAGTATCAGGCAAAAGGCCATGCCATAAAAATGAAAGATGTCATGGTGTGTATAACTTCCACATACATCAATAAAAATTGTTTATTCAGAATAATTGTGACTCCTTAGACTCAATAGTCATTTTGTTGATTAGCTAAAACCAATATTGAACTGTCAGATTAAGACCTCTACAAACATTTTATTGGCCAGTCCAGGGGCTTAGCCAGGGGAGTGAAATAATGGGTCGGAGTCCCACCTCAGGTTAAAACATGTAAGCGCAAATGTAGTAAAAAAGAAAAAAAAAGGAGCTTAGACCTTAAAACCCTGACCCTTTATCTGTTAAATCAAATTTAGATTTATGTGAACTAGTATGAAAACTAAAAATTGTATGTTTTTGCTATGCTGCATTTACTTTTTCTGCTTATCTTGTACAGTATAAGTTGTACTATCTGCAGCTTGTGGAAAGTATTATCATCCTGTTAAGCATTGTGCAAAGGATCTTGTTGTGTGAACTGCAAAGACATGTCTCACTTTTCAGTTAGCATAGTTATTTTCTACAAATTTGGTCAAGAAGTCCTAAAACCAAAAAAAATCCAATTCAGATCATGGTTAACTTACGAGTCTTTTTTTTATTTTGTTCAGATATGGCCACTACCAGCTTTATACATGGGAAATCTTTTGTTTGGTTTAGGTGGTACTCAAAAAACAAAGTAAGTAAGACTCATCTTTCAAACTTAAGATTATTCGCACTTGATTAGATATAATCATTCTTATCTTTAATTTGCTCACTTGCAGCTTACCAATGTTCACAGTCTTGAGGCGGTTTTCTATACTTTTTACGATGCTTGGAGAGCAATGGTTATTAGGGTGAGTCCCATATTGGTCACTTAATAAGATTGTTGACACTGATATAGATAGCTTGTTTTGTAAAGCACCAATCATAGATTACAGTTTACAATACTCCATTTTTAACTGGAAATAAAAAAAATTTAGTTTGACATTAATTCGAGTTTAATACCAAAACCACCAGAATAGGTCACTAAAGATGGATGAATTGATGTCCACTCAAATTCACTATGGTGCCCTATGTTCTGTATGACAGATTTTGTATGTCATAGAATCTCAATTTGTGTGTGGTAACTGTTAATTGTTTGTCTCTTTTCCCATATTTTAGAGTCTTTGCAAGTAGAAGAGTACAATTGTGTATTTTTCTTATGATTTTTGGAGCCATAGTGGCAGCCAGGTGAGTGATCTTGTGTTAGGGTAATGATGTTTAATGCACTTTTCTATACTTATTCTGCTATCTGACAATACTGCTGTAGGTTTTAATAAATCCTCTACTCTTTTAATTTCAGCAATGACCTTGCATTTGACTTAACAGGTTATTTATTCATCACTGCCAATAATGTGTTCACGGCTGCACAGGGAGTTTTCACAAAACAGAAACTGGATTCCAAAGACTTAGGAAAATATGGAGTCTTGTTTTATAACTGCTTGTTCTCCGTAATTCCTCTAGGGGCGTTGTGTTACTTCTCTGGAGAGTTTGACAAGGTAATGACACTAGCTCATTTTATGAACAAGATGGTGACTTGTCAACATACAGTCACATGGGCAACTTTCGTTAAACTAAACTTAAAACCTAGGAAAAATTTCTACATCATATATATATGATACAGCTAAAAAAAAATTTAAAAAAAAAAGTCTATTCTGATGTAAACTGCTTGCTGATTCAGTAAAAAGTAAATATTATTACACTTTCGCACTACGTTGCTGAATGTGGTTATGAAAATACGAGTTTTATATTGACCAAATCAGCAGTATTTCAAGTATTCCCAGGTAGATTATAACACTTAAAAAAACTGTTATATTGTTGTGCTTTTACTTTCAATTCTTATGAATCTATTATAAACATTCCAGGCTTTAGCGTTTGAGGGATGGACCAATATTTGGTTTGTCATTGAGTTCTTCTTGTCCTGCATCATGGGATTCGTATTAATGTCTGCTATACTTTTCTGCACTGCATACAACTCTGCATTAACAACAACTATTGTAGGAGTATTGAAGGTAAATATTCAGCAATTTTGCACCTACTTAGCTCTAACAATTACACAATAGTGGATTTTCACGGAAGGTTCTCTGTATTTCCACCAGGTGGCTAAAACAGAATACTGCAATTCTATTGGCTGAAAAAGTTCCCGCCCTTGGCTGTGATTGGCTGAAGCAAAGTGCATCCTAGCAGCAGTATTTTTAGTGCATTTTAATGAATATTTGACACTTTATCATTTAGTTGATGTTTGTTATTTTTCTGAAAAAGTTATATGTATGGAATCAGTTAGTTATTATCTATTGTGTCTGAAAAGCAAAATGAGTAATAAGAGGAGATCGAGGAAGGGCTTATGTCCTGCTGAATTCAGGGCTGTTCAGTGAAAAGACTCTATTAGTGCCTGAAGTTAGTATTGACTATATTATGTGCTGAATGATTTTCAAACATAAAAAATACTTTTGTAGTAAGATATGTTGATGTGACCATAGAATGTCTTTGGCCTTTGGGAATGATAAAAATGTCTAGCTATCTGACATAGTTGTTTTAAAAAAACGTTAAAAAAAGGAAGACAAGCATCCATACAAAAGGTGGGTCAATTTGGTGATAGCTACAATGATTTTGTGTCATGATATATACTTCAATAAGATTGGTCTTTGACTTCGAATGTTTGATGATTAGTGTGTTCATAGCTGTGTTGAAACTGCTGCATTTCTCCACTGTGATGGTCTTGGAAGTGATTTGTTTCTGGCTAGATTTCCTTTTTGCCTATTTCCCCTCTGGTATCTCTCTCTCTGCATGATTAACAACTTTTTTTGGCCACATTTGATTTAATGAAATTCACAGTTTTAGTCAGCAGGCTGGATGCACTGTTTTCACTATTTTCAAGCTTTGTTTGCCTCATTTCTTACAACTACAATTATTATTCAAACTCTATATTCAACCAACCCTACTCTGAAATACTTATCTGATCATTATTCCCAGTCTATCAGATGTTTTCCTTTGTGCAAAATCTGATCATGTTGGTCATAAAGAGCTTTAACTTTTCAGAATCTCCTCGTGACTTATGTTGGCATGATGATTGGAGGAGACTACATTTTCAGTTGGATAAATTTCTCAGGCTTGAATATCAGGTGAGATATTGACACTTGGTTTGTTACAATATGAAGTTCATAGTTTTAGGCAATGACAACATAAAAGATGTATTAATAAGTTGACATATATCACAACTAAAGAATGACATGGTATGAAGTTGCCATGATATGAGTGACAGGGAAGCCACAGCATAAGAGTAATTTAATTGTTTGTGTTTATTCGGTGTCAGTAACATTTACAGAGTCCAGTTAAATCCAAGTATCTTTCTATACCAACAGACTAGTTAAATATTCTAAAATATTTCTAAATTTTGTTTTTAGTGTGGTCGGTAGTATCATATACACTTACATAACATTTATGGAGAAGAAGGCACCAAATGCAGAGAACCCAGCTGTGGAACCAAACAGAGCGCCACAAGGTGTTTAAAATTTGTTTATCTCTCATTGACCCCAATTTTGACCATTTTCCATGTCTCACTATTTTCACAATTGTATAGATCGTTTAAATCATTGTTCCCAAAAGGGTGATCTTGAAGAATCTTATTACAATCTTCTAACATTAAGGCTGTGATTGTGGTAAAGTACTGCTACTTAATCTGTTAGAATGTGCTATATTATATATTTAATGTGATGTTGTATCCTGTTCAAGTATGCCTATGTTTAGTCTTAAGATACCAATACTTTGCAACTTGATGTTAAGCGAAGATTAGTTGTATTTCCCATGTAGGATATTGTGTGTGTATTAAGGGGGTGCATACATAGCCAACGGTGTAAGATTATTGGTAAACATATAATTATTGTATGGTTCAGTTTTTTTTTCGCCTGATCATACTTTGAATACACAGGCAATTGATTTAGATCTCATGCAACAGCTTTGATGGACTGGTCGTTGGTGGACTGGTGTTGTCGACCATATTTATATTTTTAAGTCCTTGCTTTTAATTATTTTTGCAACTGTGGATTAGACCTACATGTTTTCATGTTATTGCTTTAATTGTGTGGTTTTTTTTATCATAATAACTAATCTGTAATCTCCATAACACCTGGTGGCAGAATTTGCACAAGGATAGACAGGTGTCATTAATGTTTTATTTTTTAACAATTTACTTAAATTCTGCATGATTTTCTAATTTATTTGGCTCCATTAATACACAAAAACAAAGTGAAATATTTGAACCTATGTAAGTTTGAGATAATTTTCTACTCCAGCAATGTTCCTGAATGACTTAAGCCCAGTTCACACCTTCACGATTATGGTGCTGTATAATTTCAATATCGTCATGATTCTTTAAAATGGGACAGCCCTCATCCAAAATAAAACTCTGGTATCAGCTACTGTTTTTGATTATCTATCTCACCAGTAATTTAATTGATTGTCACCTTGGCAGACTTGGTTTTGGTACTTGATATGTTATTTTGAGGATACACATTAACCGCTACTCTGATATTACTTACATTTCTTTACAATATCTTTTTCTGCAGTCTATGTCTTTCGGTTATGGAATCCGGCATAATGTTGGTCTGTTGTACTATTACCTACGTGTTATAGTGGACTATGCGAGAAATGTATCGGTTGGTCCAATATATTAATATGAATTGTCTTGTGTGCACTGTTAAAGCTGGAATAGGAAACCTATTATGAAGGTTTGATTCACTTGAATATACTTACCCCCTGCTATCATCATTTTGTTTTTTAATGTTTGGTTGTGTTTGTTGGTACAGATTTTTCATTTTCTAGAGGGGAGAATCTATCAGGTTCTGTGCGTTTTTTCACGAACTCTTTGTTTTCTTTCCTGTAGCTTTGTCAAGAAGATTGGGTCGCTTGTAGAGAAGCTTGGTGGTAATATACATGTTTAGGTTAAGATGCATGACAGGTGTTATGTATTTCATTTCTGCACTCTACTAATGTTATGTTCTATAGGACTATGATCTGTTAATTACAAGGGCGGTTCTCTTCATGCCAATCAATCAGTGACATCAAAAAGCTATGGAATATAAGATATTCATCTATTTCTTTCAATTTATATCATGTTCATAGTTAAGGACTGTGATGACGTTCACTTAATGTGAATATAGAAGTGCCTCATGTTACTCTACACATTACACAATAATTTGGAGGTGCATTAAGAATTGTTTTGATATGGTTTTATCATTGGTGTGTAGTGGTTAATATAAGGGGAGAAGGGACGTGCACAGTTGTGATATGGTATGGGGGCCGAGGAGTAAACTTCGTGGTTTCGTGTGGAAACAGTATCCTTCACACCACGACAGTCCCAATTTCGCAAAACGAAAGTTATCAACTTTCACCCCGAGAAAGTCCCACTTTCGCCTCAAGAAAGTACCAACTGTCACTCCAAGAAACTACCAACTTTTGTACCACAAAAAAGTACCGGGTGCCCAAGTCCCCTCTCATGCAGTCTGGGAGCCTGGGTTTAGACGCAATTATCTCTGGATGTACTTTTATCTAGAATACTGGTTTATACCTATTTGGAAATGAGTTCTTATTCTGCTAGTTTTTTTAATATCGTATTTCTGCAGCTTTTAATTTGTGTACAATCTTGAGTTGAAAACGACTAGAAATATGATATTACCACAACTAAGGGAGCAAGAGATCGCCCTCTAACAAGGTATTGCCCAGTATTCTAGATGATAAAATAGATCTATTGATATGGTTGCATTAACATAGGCTTCCTTTAGTTACTGGTTTAATGATTGGATACCAGCCATAGGTATATCTACATAATGCACACCTGAAAGGTTTCTTATATGTGACAAATAGTGCATTGGTGTATGGGGGGAGGAGGAGGGGAAAATGTAGCCACTCTTAAAAGTGTTGCATACCTGCAGTTAATAAATTGAATTAGCCTTCACTTTTGTGGTGCGAAACCTACACTGTCGAGGGACGATACTTTAATAGCTTCGTGGTACGACACGAAAGTACTTATTGCGAAAGTACCTATTATTGGGGGGCAAAACCTTCGTACCAGAAAGTGTACTCCTCAGCCACCATAATATGGGACTATTTTGTTACATTATTGGCTATTGTAAAGTACACAGATATGTTTATTTTTTCACATATCACCTGCTATTTCTTATAGAAATGTATTATGTATTTGTTGATCATTTTCTTAAACTATGTTAACGATTGAGATTGTAATAAGATGTGTGCACCTTCATGTAATTTAGTAAATTTCGACCTTGTAGCATGTCAATAATACGTTGTATATCGCCCCAATTTTGGGGTAGTGTATGAAAAAACTCCTTTAATCATAGTACAGTTTTATTTAATACAACTTTAACTCCTATTAGTTGTCTCTCTTGAGATACAATTCCTGCATATCTACTCCTGGAATGGTAGTTTGCATGAGACTTAAATATTTTGGGAATATTGAAATAACATAACCTTACAGGTTTTTTGCCATTTTTGTTTAGACACCGAAACAACCCAGTGACAAATTTGCACTTTAAATAGTAAATGCATATTTTGCATATCGTAACTCAATTGCCATCCTGAAACCAAAGCTTTTTTATTTATTTTTTTGTGGAATTGCTGAAATTGCACATTTAATGAATGTTATTTGTATATTATTCCTAACGAGGATTATCTATGATAAAATGTGACTCTGTTGGCCACGTTTATTTATTTCTGTTGTATTTTAGTTTCTCCCATTTATTAAATGTTTGTTTAACTTTGATTGGGATTGATGTAGCTGGTTTGAAGCGAGACTGATGCTAACCTCGGCCAGTATGAAGAAAATTCTTCCCGGACCAGGACTTGATTTTATAGCAGATTTTATTTAATGATTAGCTAAATCATTATAATAGAATACATAATGTATGAGTTTTGTAATTAGTATTCCAGTATCCAAGAAACTATTTGTACTTGATCTCAAGTAAGACAAATTTTCCGTCTCATGTATAGTATTGTGCACTTCATATTTGTGTTGTCGTTTTTGTTTAAAAAAATCAACACCGAAGTTAATGATTAACAATTTACTTTGTATCCTGTTTTTAGTTGTTGTTTTTTTAACCAAAAGTAGATATCTAAGTCTATGTTGTTTTATAATCGGGGGAATATATATTGTTTGCATATGAATCATGTGTGCAATGTAATGGTGGTAATTTTTGTAAATACAGCTGTATGAATTTGAATGCAGTAAAAGGGTTTGAAAAAGAATTGGGAAATATTTTGTACATGTATTTAGGGATGTTAAAAAAAATATGAACTGGTAATTTTATTGAATAAAATTATGGAATGATAATTGTGTAGTTATGTTGTAGAAAATGTATGAAGATCTGATTAGAAATATTGTTGAGTGTCATTGTACATTGTTGTATATGGTTTTGTATTTGAATACCTTGGTTTTAGAACTTAGGTCATTATGTTAGTTTGACTAGTTAGAAAATGCGAAAGGACTTGACTGTCTGTGAATTTCATTAATTCCTCAGTTGTCGTTTTATCATGTTGCAGTAGTTAGCCTAGCCCAGATAATCTTTATAAGCCTTATCTTGGATAGAAAACCTTGCTGTGTACTCCTAGACTGAAAGAAATGGCTTGCTTAAGATGCAGATATTGTCAGAAAACTTCACCAGACTGGTGTTATAATATGAGACAGTATGTCATTTATTTTAAAACAATCAAGAAATTTAAAAAAAAAAGTTTTCTTGCACTGAAGATGGAATACCCAACTTGAAGGTTGACCAGTGTTCAGTTTAGTTCCTGCTTGCTCAATGACAATATTCATATCTGTCGGGTTAGGATTCGTGTTGACATTGTAAGCTTGCAAAAAGATTCCACAAGAAATTTCCAGAAAGACCAGAATTACTATAATGAAGAGAATTCGGTCTGTGACAAGAGAGATGGTCTTCCTTTCGAGATTTACATTGTGTCGTCTTTCTTTTCTTTGATATTCATGGAAGTTTCATGCAGTTGGTGATTTTGGATTTTATTAGTAAAGTATTGATTTGGAAGGCAGCTTCGTTCATCGGAGACTCCACATTGCTCTCTCTATCTTGTTTCTGTGTGTTCCAAATTTGGTTGGTCTCCGTATTGGTGAAAAATCAGTTTGTGGCCTGATGGTCCATGAAGGGTTTGAATGCTTTCGTCTGCAATGAAAAGGGTGGGGGCCTAGCCCAGTGGTAGCACGCTGGGCTTCCAACCAGTGGGTCCCGAGTTAAATTCCCGGTCGAGCCTATGTTGGATGGCTGTTTCATCCTTCATCTCATTGCCATGGTCCCTGCCTGTCCTAATGAGCCCATCAGGTGCAGAAAAATACAGGACGTAAAGCCTAATCCACCCACACACACACTGCAATGGAAATGGAATTCAGTTAACTAGATGTCCTATGCCTTTAAGTACAGATGGCAGACACCCAGCTGATTTACTATCTTAAGCCTTTTGCAAATCAGATTTTTCTTGGGGTCAGGTTCCATGAACCATTATGGATTAATCTGGCATGGGGTGGAAATTTGTGTCAGGTTACAGAAGTGAGAATTTGTCATGTGTACAAGGACATCATGCATTTCTCACTTACCAATCTGAACCAGACCAGTGAATCAATCACTTGACGCTGTTCATCCTTGAATTATACAATACTTTCATTTATTAATGATTTAGTCCATTTACTCCCGACTATGAGGGATATAACTAAATTATACTCTATTAGGCATATTTAATTTGTTTGATTGTTTTGTTACGCAAAACAAATTCAATTCGAACTCAGGAGGGAGTTATCTAACATTTCCGTTGGTTCTTGCCCGCTCATAACAATAGAAAGGTCACGTGGTGGAGTATAAATGGAAATATCATCGCATGTTGAGATACATTAGGTCAGTGCTCAACTAAAGGTGATTCATACCGCAACAAAATAAGAATAAGACTTTATCACAAATGGCCAAGAATACGGTGTATTGATTTAATAATGAGAGAAAGAGAGAAAAGAAACAAAAATGTTTCCATGTTGTTTGCCTCTGATACGCTAGGTGGCACCGTGCACAATGCACAGAGAAGTTCAGAACATGCTGCCCTCTTTCATCAACATTGGTTAATTCTTAATTTCGGACACCAGGGGCGCTTTCATTGTGCTTATGTCAGGTGCTGCGCTCTGCGGAAGCTGCGAGCCTGCCTCTATAACAAGCCCTCAGCTATGCCTTGGTATCAGATTATGTTCTTCTTAAGCCTCTACTTGAAGGAATTTCTGAATTGGCCTGAATTAAATGTGTGGAATATTAGACCCACACTTGTACACATATTTAGTGTCTCAGTGGTAAGGTGGTCATGAAAACAAAATGAATGCATCACAACATTTTTTGATTGGATCAGTACCAGGTTTACAGTAGTAAATAGTTTTGTATATTTAGCTGTTGTGTGCAGAACTCTGTTACCTTAGAAAAATAATATATTAGTAAACACAATACACAGCATTGCATTCATTCCAACCATCTATTAAACTAATTGTGGTTGTCTTTTCTTATTATTTTCCTGCAGACATTACTGAATCACAAATTTCATTATGTATATGTAGGTTTGTGTCCACCATTTTATGATACCCATTTGTATCAATAAAGTATCTTCATTGATCACGAAAACACTGAAGTGGCAATAAATCTGTTTCTGTCCGTGCTGGTTACTAAGAGACAGCTACTGCTGGGGACATATGTTGTTGCCCCATTTTCACATCTTGATCACCATACTGATTGGTTGTAAGCTCAGCTGCAGGACATGCAGGGGTCATTGCCCCCCTGGTCAAAATCTGCTTCATCCCGCTGCATCCACATAACCAAGATTTATCGCTGTCTACTACAGGGACCAGCCTGCTCCTTGTCACATCCCCACAATAACACCGCTTCTCTTATCATATCACAATCCCTCCTTGCAGCACTGTATTATTATGAGGCGTATAGTTCAATTTTGTGTCTGATACATCTTATGGTTTTATAGCAACAGTGAGATATTGTTTTATTGACATTCATGACAGTGTTATGTTGTGGTCTTGACTACTGGTAGTCCGCAACTGGTGTGTTGCAAGGAAAGCAATCGTACTTGTATATTACTTGTATATTACACAGAGCTGCACGTTCAATTTCAGCGCCTTACTGTAATAGATCTGGCAAACTTGCTTAGGTAATAAAAAAAAATGATAATAGAAACAAAAGAAAAAGGCAAAACTGTCACATAGCTTTGATAGATCAAGTAACTCTGATAGGATTATAACAAGTATTGCAACTCACTGTAAATAAGTTATATTTAAACAACGACACTGCATTTAACTGGAACTGAAGATGATGAACATACTTCACGTATTTGAATGGCAATTCACAGAAACCTAGTGGAATTTCACGATGACCATTGCATGTGTGTCATAACTTAGCAATGGTTTTAATAATTCATTGCAATTAAAATTTGGCACAACGGTCAAAAACGGGCTGCATAAAATTGCACACAAACCGAATCAATAATGACACTTGAATGGAAAATGATAATAATGTATTATTATTTGATAACATGGGTGACTTCGTGCAGATTTTTTTTTACTAGAAACGCACTAAAATAGAAGTAGATAATTTTTAGACATGTTTATATAATACTGTTATTAGCTTATCACATAATAGTTGACCAAAGCTAACTAACTTTTAATTCTATGTCAATTACATGCATGAAGTTCGATGTTCAAGTTACTCAGTACAAATAAACTGGATGCATGAGGCATATTTGATCTCATAGCACATGTGTTTGCCAACATATATGACAGTGCTCACTGATGACAGCACGTATACACTTTTACTAATACCACAATATGGAATGATCCACCTGCCCACATAAAGGAAATTGAATTTTCTAAGATTAAGCGAATGTTAAGAAATAGTGACTTCTGTAATAATTGTCAATGTGGATCTTGTGTAATATGTATATGTAATAACTTATAATATACAGTAATTTCTATGCAGGACTCACTGTCTAAGCAAAGGTCTTTGTGACAGAAACATGTTCATATCCAGATTTGCAAACGTTGCTCTCTCAGCTTCGCAAATTAACTGTGACACTCTTAATGGGATTGTCTCATGCATAAGAACTTCAGACTGCATATTTGCTAGGAACTTGACATTTGTGTGAGATTTTGAACGTTGATATCAACTTTCTTCAGCAAAGCAACAAACACGCCATCCAAAGGATCATTGAGCAATGTTGGTATGACGAGGGTCGATCTCAGCATAACAAGTATATAGCTGAGGTGGTAACAGAGCTCACCCAAGTGAGAGACAATGTACTAGAGTGCCTGCTCTCCAAGGAGCAAATCGATTTTATGATAACAGAATTATGTATTAGTTAATACCTGTATATACTATATTTCAATCTTTCAAATGAATACCACTGAGTATGAATAAACATAATAATAATAATAATATAGTCAATATCTTCTCAGATGTAATTCTATCTTACATCATCATTGGTAAATAATTTCATCCTGTTTCTGTTATTTTATCTGTCGGTTAAAAGCTATTGCAGCTTGTGTTCTTTGTTTTATGTCACCACCGACTGTAAATAAAGTTTTATTTTATGTTATTTTATGTTATGTTATCTTATCAAACTCCCTTCTCATCTCAAAAGTCAGAATGATGTAGCAAAATCCAATCAGAATGTAGCTGAATACATTAGGAAATGCAGCTGGCCAATTAGAGGATGTTTTTCACAACATGGTCACATGTAGTAGGATGCAGGACATCGTTCTCGAAAACAATAACAACATCATTTGAAGTTTGTGAAAGTTAGAAACTTGATGGCAATTTTTTCTGCATCATGTGTGGATGTTGTCAAATATGCAAATAGTTGCCACTAGGAATGAGAATTTAACATTCCCAGTAAACAGGCAAGGAATTCCCCAAAAATGTGTGGTAAATACCTATAAATAATGAAAGTTATCATTTAGAATAAAGAGGAATTTTTTGAGTGTGCATGATATTGCCATTTTTTAGGTGTGTCTTGATGTTTTTGACTGAAATTGGCCCTTTCCCTGAAGGCAGTAGAAAGTCACTAGCTTGTTAGAAAAAGCAGAATAACTTGAGAGGCATGCACACTGCTATTTTCCGTAAAATCTCTAAATAATCAATAAAATTAGCTTTTAATGCATTGTGACATGGAAGTGCTCCATAGAAATGATTATCCTCTTAATCGTATAAACAAGTTTTTACTGTCTCCCCAAGCATATTGCAACGAAATTCTAACTTTTGCAGTCGCAGTGACAGCAGTACAAAATTAGGTCTCTGTCGATTTCTGCATTTCGCCATATTTCTGTCTCTCTCGCTCTTTTAGCTATATATTTTTTTGTAATTTGCTCTTACTTTCCAATCGATGACTACGATGGTCTTGACATTTTTGCAGCTTGCACATCATTGTTTGCATGGCCTCAGCATCCCCTTCAGTTATCTTTGACATTTGCGTCATGTGTAATTGATTGTCAGGGGTTCATGACTCACTTCATGTCACGCAAATCGAATTGCAATGCCATGGTATATATATATCATCTATTCTAAAATTGTACCACACTTTGTTAATAATATATGAGGCGAGCAAAGCGTACATTGTATAATTCTAATTCATGTTTATTATAATGTAATTTATCGATATTGCTATCTTTTTTATACTTTTTTTTTATACTCACTCGTTGACTCATTATGTAAGCCAGATGCGCTGTGATTTTTAAACTGATTTGATGTGTTCCAGACTCTCCTGTTAAAGTCACAGGGACTCCAACAGAATGGTTGGTCACAGCAGTCACAGTAACCCCTGCCCAGGTAAAAGGGCACCACAAGTCGAATGGCGACTTACTTGTGACTTACAGAATAGGGTCGTTGACCGTTGTCCAGTCCGTCAAAATGTTACAATTCTGTCTTGTATGAAAAAATTTAAACAATTTTTACTAAATCTTACTAAAGCCCGTCATTCATCCCTAATTCCCACACTTTGAAGTTGCATTTCGGGGATGCGGGAGCATCTTTTGGTTGAGAACCAGCCTCAGGACCACCTTGGCTCCATCCTTTAGCTGTCGAGGTGCTGCAGCAGCTTGGGGACGGTGATGGCGCGCCTCCTCCTCATCCTCATCCTTCTCAAATTAGATCTGCAAGCGACGAGAGCTATGCTTTGGTGACCCAATCTTCCAGCACAGTCCACATCCTGAGATGCTCTGTTGCAGCAACAGCAGTAGCAGCTAAAATGTGACTGGCGACCTAACAGCAGCAGCAGAAGCTGATGACTCCCATCACCTGGATTGCAGCATCACCATGTATGATCCAGCGTCAGCATCACCATGATCCAAGCTCTCATCCCGCGCTTTGGTAAGTCTCACTTTTATAAAGTTCTCAGCTTTAAAAGCGTTGCTTCTTTTATGCTTCTTCTTAAGTTTTGGGTAGGTAGAGTAGTTCAAATTTTAACGTCAGAAAAGTTGCTTAATCTGTGACATTGTTGTTATCGTCTGGGTCTACCAAGTACACTTATGTATTATACATAGTTTTAAAAACGTTGGCAGGGGTAATTATGTCTTTCATAATGCATGACGTGCACTCGTGCACAATTTAAGAGCTGTGCATAGTGTTTTTGATCTGCACAACATTTTTCGGTGAAACACACATTTTCAAAGTGGCCAGGTTTATAGCAACTGTAGTTTCCGCAGCTGCAGTTTTAGTAAAAGCATAAAAGCTATCTTTAACAAAAATCAATGCATTAAAGTGATATACAAATAGGATGAATATAACCCTATATCATATTGTACTCATTGTGAAATATGGCTTATTGAAACAACACTGTGTAATTAATTCAACGTCCATTTCAAAAGTTGCAGCGTCAGCTGTTCTCACATGGAAGTCAAATGCATGAATGAATTTTGCATTTTTAATATGCTCAGTTTTAGAAAGAAGTTTTGGTTTCATACAACAGTTGTCGTAAACAAATACCTAGCAAATTAGCCGCACTTGGGATTTCCTACATTTCACACAATTGACAATCAGGTTCTCTCTCTTAAATATGCTCAAAACGTCTAAAATCTAGTTTCCATGTCATGGATATGTTTTTACTTCTATTTACGAATAACATGTCTGTTGTTGGGGGATTAATATATGTCGGATTGTTAATACTGATTTCAGGCATTTTTACATTATATTTTGTGATGGATAAGGCCCCAAAATTACTACTAAAGTACACAGGTCACGTGCATTGAGGTACCAGAATTCGATACGTGGAATTGATGGCACTTTAGCATGACTCTGGCAAGGTGGTTAAGGAATTGGCCAGTTGAATAGTTATAAAGACATTGGTCGGTACAGTTATGTATTGATGTGTCATTGTATTGTCTCTGCTACTGGTCTGAAGGATAAGCAGCATATATGTCCAGTGATAATGATATGATGAGGCTTGGAGTCCACGCCATTTTACATATTTATACAGATTTACCCCATGGATGGGGTCTTTACCTGCACAGACAACGAGTACGAAGTCTTCGGGAGAGAAAATAAATTGTAGTGCCTTGTACTCTGTGGCAATGCTGAGGCAGCGAAAAGATCCCACACATGAGGTAAGTACTTGCCTAAGTTGCCATATACATTAAGGGGCTGCTTCATCCAATCTCGATGGTACTAAACTAAGCTTAAAGTTAAACCAGTACATGGCAGAGCACCGATGCAATCTGTTGTAAAACAATGAGTTATTCGTGATTCTATTATTGTAAGCTTAGCTGGTGTTACTATATATAGTGATCAATTCTGATGGCTTGGCTTTTTAATTACATAATTTGTATATCGCACATCTACATTGACTAGACTTTGTTTACAACATCCTCGAGGGCTATTAGACAGTTTATATTCTCCTGTTTGTATTCCTGGTAACAATCAATAAACCTGTTTGCCAACACAGATATTTTTATTTCATTAAGACAGATTTTTGTTTGTTATGGACTGGTCGATAATACACATTAGCGCGTAATCTATTAGTAATGCTAATGCAATTTGCCCAATTCGGTGCTTCTGCTGCCTGCATAGTAAAGTATGACCATTAAATTTGATAATATTTTCAATTGCAATAAATAACAATGGTATAGATGTATACAGCTGTAGTTGGGTGCCAAACACAGAATGGACTAAAAACAGATAGATAGATATGGAAAATGCAGCCCTATAAGACAAGTTATTGCCGCTATCGAGGGTTGATTGATGAGGTGAGTACCCCATGGGTTGGATCTTTTACTTGCCTCAGCATAGACACCGAGTACAAGGGACGCCAATGTAGACCTAATCGATATACATTAATTTCCGTTTTAAAGCAATATGTACCTACGTTGGTCTGTCAAGGCTGTGAAAAATATTGTTATATGGGTGTGGCCGCTGGTATCTGTAACGTTTGTTTTAAAATTACTAGTTCATCATAACCAATGTGTAAAGTGTTCTATTTTAAGGTTAGTATTATGTAATATTATATAGTCTAGAGGGCAAGTACAACTCAGAGCAGCATACAAGGTCAAGTCCCCATTGCCATATACATAACATAATTTCTCTTAGCTGCCAAATACATTTGATTGATCGCTCGCTATTTTTCAATATAAGTCTCACATTTTTTTCATAGTTGCTTTTTTTGTACACTGTCTCCTGCGGCATGTCACCTACAGCCCAGACTCTCATGTTTAATTGATGAGCAAAAGAACATTTTTAAAAAGTGGTCTGGCTCTACGAATTTTAAATACAGCCAGTCTCCTACGCAGACCCTCTCTTGACATTGCCGGTTACGCCACTGGGGGTCACGCTTAGCGAAGAGCGTAGCCGAGGGTCTGCCCGTTTTTGGACGGAGCAACGATCCTGGTGGGGGAGTAAGGAATTTAATGCTTTATAATATCAGTTTTTATGAACCATTAGGGTCCAAAACTGCGACAATCCATGCACAACCCACAATAACGAAATACAGCTGTATCTGTATTATGCCGCTCTTTCAAGTTTGCATTAATATTGCATTGCCTGTCATCATGACTGTACTGTCTGCACTGGAGTTTTTAAATAATTGTATCATTATAACAGCCTCTGTGACTGTGGTCGAGGGCCATGTTGTTTACTGAACTCATTTTAAAAATGATAAATACTAGAAAAACTTTGAATAATGAATAGGACTAACTACAATTGCCTGTGAAATATACATGCAAACTGTTATAAATTCAAAATGTTCGTAACCATGGTATGGGCCTTATTCACTTTTCACACTTTTTTCTATTGTTACGATGTAAATTATTATTGTGGAAATTGAGGATTGTAATACCCCCCCCCCCCCCCCCCCACGTTTTCGCAGCAAGCCATGCAGGCCAATGTTCGCAACAAATACAGCTGGATAGATAGCTAGATAGATAGATAGGTAGATAGATTAGATAGATAGATAGATAGAGAGATAGAGAGATAGATAGATAGAGAGATAGTGCGTTACTTGGGATAGACTTATTAAAGGTAGGTAGATATATTCTACTGAGAATTTTATAATTTTTATTAAAATCATAATATTGTATGCAACGGTAATATTTATTTTTTTATAGCATGTTCAACTTGGATTCCAACAGGATTAAACGTAATTTCAGGAAACACGATCGTTTGCACTTGGATGACCTTGCAGTTTGCACTTGTGGGCTTCAACATGCTTACATGGCCATTGGCATTTTAAAAGGTTGAACAAACACAATTAAATGGCCAATGTTTATTCAAGAAGTGACCAATGTGTCTTTGTAACACTTGGCGAAAGCAATTTGAATTGCCAATGTTTCCAGAGCTCTTGAAGCTCTGTAAGACCTGTGTCGCCTTGGTACTTGCATTGGCTCTTCCCAATATGAAATTGTCTGTTTAAGCGCATATTTAATCGTCTGAATTTCTTTCTGGTTGGCTCAGCTTGCCTTTGGGTATGTTTAGCAATTAAGACCATTATGAATAGTTACTTACAGATTCTGCTCGTTTTATTCCGTAAAATCAGTTGCACATATTGGCAAGTTATCTGAAAATAATGGGTTATTAGTAAGTAACATTTAGTTGTTTAAATCTATTATTTAAACCTATTTAGAATTGATGTTTTTAACAACAGAATTGGTAAACTCTCTCTACTTGGGAAGTTGTGATATAACTATCATCTTCTCCATGGTTTAGTTATTTGGCCTGATAGCTTAATTGTTTAATTGTTGACATACAAATGTACTACAGTTTGGCCAGACTCACATCATAATTGGTAGTTCTTTTGTGATTGATGTGTGTGTCACTGTTTTAGAATATTTACTCCACCAAGACATACTGGTCAGTTTGATGTACACCATAGTACACAAGCATACCTATGCATGTATGTATGATTATGCTGTGAATGACGCAAGGGCATTGTTGCTGCAAATTGAATAAGGGCGAAAGTATTACGGCACTAAAGCAGTTGCTGCAGACGTGTAGTCTGTATTATGAGCAAGTAATGCAATCAGGTATACAGTACAACTGAAAATAAAGTATGACAACCAATCTGTAGCAGATTACCCCGTATAGAATTAATTCAATTAGCTAATTGCCATTTTGCTACAGTATTTTGCACACAGCAATCATTATGTTAGCATGGCCAGGAAAGCTTAGCTAAGTTTAGCATTCTAAAGTTGAATCTCTCGAAGTGTTCGCTTATTGTTAAAATATGCGTACATGGTCAATATAGACCAATTCTATAGGCCATTGGATGAACCCGGACAGTCCAGCTGCTTTAATGTTTCATGAAAGTTAATTAGGTGAGAGTGTCACTGTTTCATCGAGTATACGATGGGATCCTCAGCCACCCAACATCATGACCGCCTAGATTTGGTCTCATTTCTTGGGCATTTTAGTCTCATATTGGGCTTTTTATCGCTTGGATGAACGGAATTTTATGTATGATGGTTTACAGGTGGACAAGTACCCTTCCCTTTTGCCTGAACACATGCATACCAAGTTTTACTTTGCATGTAAGTGTTTTTGGCCAGCTTCTGAACTTCCCTGTGTCAGCATATGTGACATGGCTGGTGAACACCTGTGTCTGCCCAGACATCCAGTCATGATTCGCCTTAAAAAGCCACTTCAAAGATAGAGAAAAACGCTACACAGGGTGATTTTGTAACTCAATCCCGTAACTAACAAATGTTGCAACTGCTGCATCTTCGTGCAAATGTTTAGCAAATAACAAATTACAGAACTCTGTGGTGGAATATTAAGTGACAAATTTCTGCATTTCTTTTTCTATAACTGATACTCTGCTGTTCTGCCTACATTGCAGACTGCTGAACGGTGCCTTGCAGAAGTATTGGCATCTCTTGGATTTTGCAAGCAAATGTGTTGGTTATAACTTTGCACAGGACATAACTGGCATAATCGGCACACATTTTTAGATGTGATAATTTACAGTAAAGGTTAAAGCTGCTGTTATGTATGAAAACGACGAAAATATTCACTATATTATACCACTACTGCTGCAGCCAATGGTGCTTATGGCAAATAAACTAATATCACTATTTCACTTTAGAATATCAAATATCACTGAATATCAGTGTCAGTTAGGCCTATATTGCCTGGCAAATACTACGGAAAAGGAAAACGAGGCACAGACGAAAGTCATGAACGTCATTAATTAGTGTCATCTCTTCATGATGCATTTTATTATACAGCAACCTTTAATTTTCGTCTGATTTTCAAAATTCAAAGGTTATCATGTACCAAAATATATTGATAATTCGATTATGGCTTGAATGGAAACGACTGCGATCTTATTATTTACATAAAATGTTTTTGAAATCACGATGCTCTTCGTAACGTTATATATATATATATATATGTCAGTAAGGTAATTTTCCAGGCGGACACATTTGCTTACCAAGCAACAATATCATGTAAGGCTTGTTGACAAATAAAAGTAAGTGTTCTAGGCATGATAAGCATGATTGTTATTTGACAAATTTATCTCTGCCAGTTCAGCTCATTTGGCCGTAAGTACTATTGGTTGTAACAACTGTTGCAAAATGTCATGTAGTCGAGATTGTAAGCGTGTTACAACCAATAGCACTCATTGCCAAATTAGCTGACCTGGCAGGTTATATTAGTTTATTTGGCAAAAACCATTCATGCTTACCATACCCAGAACACTTACTGGTATTTGTCAACAAGCCCGACCTGATACTGTATTGTTGCTTGGTCAGCTAATTTGTTGCCTTGAGAATGTGCCTTACTCAGTTACTGACAATTTGACTGCATGAAGGGCGTTGTCGATTCGCGATTTCAAAGTCATTTTTATAAAGAATTTAGGTCAGAATTGTTTCAGATAAGCGATACACCTACACCTTTTTTTATATAATAAACTTTGAATTTTGAAAATAGAACAAATATTGAAGGAGCTATGTAATAAAATGTACTACGAAACGATGACGCTAAGTAATTGCATGGCAATAGAATTGACCGTGATATTTGTCAGTGATATTTGATATTCTAAAATGAAATGGTGATATTAGTTTATTTGCCATAAGCACCATCGGATGCAGCAATACACACAAGTTGTGTAACTTCAGACTTTCACCAGACAATCTCTGAATTTGCTGAAATTAACCCTGACTAAAATTCCATCATTTTAAACGAATGAAGACTTTTATTTAAAAAAAAATTCAGAAGTCAATTAGCAGTGCACTTTACTCAAAATTATATTGTTATATGATCAGTCATTGAGTAATCAGAAATGCATGTTTTCAAATGGAAAGCCAAAAAATATATTAAGTACTATCTAATTATAAGAAGTGTAAAGTATAGCATTTTCTTGCAATCAGGACCCGAGGTCAAGCTGCATTATTCTGAGAAGTGCCGATAATATTGGCCTAAATATTTTCTGATAAGAAAGGTACATCTGAAAAAAAAAAATTAAAAAAAGAAAGAATGCTGGGTTTAACAATAGATATGAGAGTATAAAACAAATTATTCCCAAATAGCACTTAAAATCAGGCCAGCGTCGTTTCCACATCATTATGACGTCGCGGACGTCGATAGGATTGGAATGCTATGCGGGTTGCATGCGCCGTATATATATATATATATCCTGCGCAGAATTAACGTTGGCATGTTTGATTGCAAATTCCAATGGGTGCCAATAGTTCTGCAAGGCACTGTACATATAATAAACTATACGAATTAATTTCACATTATATAACAGTTACTTCAAGGGTGTAGTCTTGCCAATGTCTCAGCCCTGGGTCTAATTCATTCCCAACGTTTCATTTTAAGTCTTGAACTGAATATCTACCATTAAAAACGGCCTGTCAAATTGAACCTAGACAAAAACTACACAACTTCTGCTGCTACATGCCACTAAACGGAACAGTCTGGCTATAGCTGGCTAATCAAAGTCGGATCTAAAAATACATGCAGCACCATTGGCATTTCTGCCTAACATGTGTTATATAGTGAATATCTTTTATTGGGTTGTTTACTTATACTGCATAATTCCTTCTTCCTTGATAGCAAGCTGTGTTCTGTCACAACAACAGTTACTGAAATACGAAATTTGAGTTAAGCTTCGATGCAGCAAGCAGCTTGTTTTAATCACATGACTCAGTTTCAGACGATTTGTTTGTGAAAATGTTACATCGATGCATCAGTCTGAAATCACTTCAAAATACTTTGGCGAAAAAACTGTAATCCTGACTGACAGTGTAACAATGAAACAAGGAAAGGGAGCATTTTACCTACTCCTTTGAGGCCTATTTGTTCGGGTCAGCCACTTCTTGCAGATGTGGAGATTTTGTTAAAGAAAAACAGTGGAATAGATTCAGTTCAGGAAGTAAAAAGGTATGTGCTTGGCTGCTTATGGTCTTTTCTTGTGTGATTTCGATTCCCTTTGAGATGATAAGAAGAAATGAAATGAACATATTTATCAGGTGACCTCTGGAGTGCCTCTGGAGTGCCACTAGAGTACCTCTGGAGTGACCAAAGGTCTTTGTCTCACTATAGGCAAGTGGCAAAGGTTTGCCCTCTCGAAGTGATGGCTACTGATGGTCACCTGATTACCTCTGGACAGGGTTCCATTGGTCCTATCAGGCACACAGTCAGAGTAAGTGGTTCAATCGTGGTCACTCGATTCTTTGATGTGGCCAATACTTGCTCTGGATTCCGTGGCTTAGGAAGGCAATCTGGTGACCAGTAGACGTGGACCCAATGAAAAGCAACACGTCTGGCCACCACAAAACGACCTAGGGATACCATTCTGCCTCCCTTCCCACCACCCCAGTGCACCTTCTTTTTCCCCACGAAGTCACAGTCGCTCCGGCTAATGGAATGATGGGCCAAGAGAACGTTTGCCTCCCCGCGATAGTTTCACCAAGCGTAAATGGCAGGAACTTCAATTGCCCTCTGCAAAGTCATGACTAAATGCAGCGGCCAAGTGTAGTTAAAGAATTATAGTGGCCCCACTAGTTCTTATATTCTAGCAATAGGACTCCCAGTATTAAAAAAAAAGAAGCAGGAAAGCGACTATCAATCAAGGTAAATGAAAAGGATCTTGTGCACTCCTATAAAAGTAATTATTAATCCCAATTTAGACAGATAGCTTCAGGTGCTCAAACTGCTTCAAATTAATTGCTTAAATCCTAATCTGGCAATCTAACCACGACAAGGTAATTACGCTAACAAAAGATGGAAGTCTGCCAGTGGCGTTTCATTCTTTTGGAAATATAATGGAGGGCTTCTAATTAAATGTAATTAATGATAATTAAGGGCAATATAATGTTTACAAGAACTTCTTATATCTTAGTGTCCTATATCTTGATGTTTTTCACTGTAAATCTGAAATTTCGACCTGTTTTCAAGATGTATTAGTTTCAGTTATTATTACTTCAGAAGTGACAACAGGTAAACGGGAAACCATTTTTGGTTACTGAAACATTTAATATAACTGGAATAGAAGCTAGTCAGGGCTATAGGTCTCTCATGATTTCGTCCACTGTACATTACATAAGAAAAAGTAATGAAAATTGCCAGTACGAGCTGGAAATATATAATTTCAATGTGTTTTTGACCATGGAGCCATATTGTCGCCTTGTAAGAAATGCTAACAATTTTGAAATTCTCTTACCTAATACTTCTTCAAAAAAGACCTTAATGACCCAAGAGGTTGGTACTTCCAACATGTTCAACAAAAATATACCTTAGACTGATGATAAGCCTACATAGAAAATGACAATTCACAATCACAGACTATAATGGTCAAGATGTCTTTCCAATTGTGCTTTTCGTGCAGTGAAGGAAATTGATTTGAAATGGCTTAGGACAAAGAGACAAACCCTGGGTGACTCCAGCATCTTGCTCTCTGATTACCAGGCTATGTCATTGTGACAATCTGCCACTCCAGTCTGTCTGATTATATGCATCTAAAGTTGGGGCTGTGACACGTTCTGTTGCACTTTGTGGCTTGAGTTGGACAGACTTTCAAAGGTTCCCTTGTGAGTAGTCTGAGTTGCCATTGAACCTGCACTGAGTACTAGTCTGTCAAAGTGCTGCACAAAACAATAGCCTCTAAACTGTGCCAAGCATAGCAGTCAAGCTGAAATATTCGGTCACTACAAAGATGTCATACTATGCTGTAATAAGCCATAACAAGCTATAACAAGCCATAACAAGCTATAACAGCAAAGACGGTAAATGTCAAAGGCATTGATTGGTACCATCTAAAGACAAAAGACACCCAAGGAAGTTGCTATAAACAAAAAGATACTTATGCTGTTACATGAAATAATGCTATGATATTGACAACACAATCATATTACTCTTGGATTTGCTTTATTTTATGTTCATATTTTAGATATTTCGGGTAGCAAAGAAATTGTCAGACATACAGTCAAAGAAATATGGGTGAAATACAGTTTTCAAAGATGTATGTTTTATTGGAATTCTTGGCTGCATGTTTTTGATACAATTTTATATAATTAGATTAATATTTCATGACTTGCCATGCTTGGCATGGTATTTCATACTCATGGAATAGTCTTGACTTGAAAGACAATAATTTACTATCAGTTTCAGCACCTTTCTTACATGGCTTGTTCTATAGGTCCTGATATGGCTTAGTGTCATCTGTTGACTATCAGAGGCATGTTTTAGCAGTGAAATCAGAGAGAATCACACTGCGCCTATTTACAATAGCTACTTTTCTGGTGCCCAGTAGATATCCTCTGATTGGCTGGTGGTCCATCACCTTCAATCGTGAACCAATCAGCAGCGTTAAGAAGATAAATTAGGTCAGGTCAGGTCAATCTGGGCTTCTGAAACAGACTTGGCTTCCTGAAAAGATTCTCTAAAATAGCTGATTTATGAATGTAATGCAACAACGGGGAAACCAATGCCAAAAAAAGAAGGCAGTTACTGCTGAGATTATGGTCACAACTTCGTAGCTATCATTTCAAAAGGTAACTTATCGAGCCTAGATGTTGACAGTTGTTGCTGACAAGATTTCTTCTGTGATTTCAGTTAATTTTATTACCCCGAGTCTCCAAAGATGATTATCTGTCTGAAGAATTATCAGGCTTCCATAACAGGCAAGTTGTCTTTCCATTTCGCCCTAGAACATTCACATTGTCTCATGTAAAAACTTTTCTGAAGGGTTAAAATTAAAGATTCGTGATAGGGCCAATAGTGCATTAATGGCAGAAAGAAAAGTTTCATGGAAGACAGATTCAGTATACTCTGTGGTGGAATTAATAGGTTCCTTATACATAATGCGCATGGAGAGCCACAATACAATGTCCTCAACAGTGTGATAAACAATAAACATAGGAATAAAATGTGGTAAACACAGTAATAAATTTTAGACACGCATGCTATAGCTGATGTAGAATTATGACGTTAACCCATTAATGCAATTTAAGAATAAACTTCACTGATTTCCAACAAAATTTGCCTGCATCAAATCTTATAAGCTAAAACTAAATTAGCAGTAATTAAATATTTATGAAAATATTTCTTAATTAAATATTTATGAAAATATTTCTTAAACAAAAACGGAAACTGTCCTAATTATGCTCAGGCCAATAATGCAAAATTTCCATGGTTATCTGCTAAAATGGATCATCTCAAATTGATTGTAATTGAATGTGCTCGACTGCAGGATTTTTTTTTTCTTTCTGCTGTTTACCTAATTGATCTCATTATGATGGCAGCAACATTCTTGTCAGTTTTCCCATCAATCATTGTGACTAATTAGTCTATTATATTTTCCATTAAGATAACGCCTCTCATGGACACATAGTAACTAATAGTGTGTGGTGATCGATGTATCTATGATTTTATTGTCTTGAATTGCTTTAATGAAGTCATAGTATTTAAAATAAGAATTCAATAATTTGCTTTACACAATGAATTAAAATGTGAATCGAGTTTGGTTTTGCGTTGATGTATTGATTATTTATTATCAGTTTCCTCTGGGAAAACATGGATTGTAAAATAAACTGATAGATTATATCTCTGTTTCAAAAATGTTATCAAAAGAAAATCATTAGAATTATCGTAAAACCTTAACAATATTAATGATGGTTTGATTGTTAGATGGTCATAGTTATAAATGAAACTGGTAGGCATCGATCCTATATGACTGAATAGAGTATTTTCACTGAGCAGCCCTGAATTCAGCAAGACATAAGTCTTTCCTCTCCTCTTATTACTCATTTTGCTTTTCAGACATAGTTACTGACCCCATAAATAAAACTTTCTCAATGAAATAACAAAATCAACTAATTGATAAGATGTAAAATATACATTAAACTGCACTAAAAATACTGCTGCTAGGATGCATTTTTGCTTCAGCAAATCAGAGTCAAGGAATTGCAGTATTCTGTCGTTTGCACCTGGTGGAAATACAGAAAACCTTCCGTGAAAATCCACTAATAGTGGATAAGTTTTATATTACCCTGTTATGTAAATTTCAGCATTCTTTAATATAAATATCATGTCACGCACCCAAGTATCATGTAGGCAAAATTAAATGAACATCTCGAAGTTAAACCCTGAGTGGTAACACGGACATGTTCATGTCTATGAATAAAGGTTGTAATCCACCGCTGTAATTGTGACATTTCTGTCAAAAGGTGAAGTTGTCGTGAGCTAAGTTATTTACTGGATCTCGGTAGCAACCTTAATGTTGCGATGGCTTATTAGAGGCGAATTAGTGTTGGTTTACCGTTAAGGAAAAAGTGGTTGTGCAGTTTCTTTTTTTTATGTTTGCTGATGTACAGTTAGTTTCATTAAAAACTACCTGTCAAATGGAACCTAGACAAAGCTTTATAATATCTGTTATATTATTATGCTAACTCCTGCTAAACGGAACTGTCTGGCTATAGCTGGCTACTCAAATCCGGATCTAAAAGTACGTGCTTGGTATTTAAGTTGAGAATAACGCATATTTGTCATTTTTTGTCTATTGCATATACATAATTATATAATATATTAGATACATTTCATACATTTGCCAAGGTTTATATTTTTTTCAGTGGTGGTAGGTGTTAGCCAACTATAAGCTAGGAGTAGACAGCTGCCTGTAACCAGTTATAGCTAAAGCCAGGGATAGGTTACTACACTGCTACAGCCGTCTAGAGTCGACCATATTTTTATGGAACTAACTGTATTTCTGTAGTATTGCACACCCAGATAGCATTCCAAATCGTTTCAATGTCGGCGCGATGTTAATACGATGTTGTAAAGTCAGTGGCCTTTATGGAAACGATGCTGGGACGATTTGGAATGCAGTATCTACTTTCAACATAATCTCTGTTTCTCGAGTGAATGCACTGGCTGGCTTGTACCTCTTAGAGGGATATATAATAGAAGCTGCTCAAGCTAACCTCCAGTTTCTTATTCAATTCAAAACAATAAAAATGCTACAAAAGAAGCCATAGTAGTACTTTCGCCTTACTTCTTCAACGAAAACTAATCAGAAACTTGGAAACTTTGGCTTTCAAGTCTGCACGAGTGAAAGTAGACATTTAGTTCATTAAGTTAATAGTTCGGTTATTTTGCTCTTTCAGCTTCACTCAAGATATTGTCCTTAATGACTTTGTCCATTAGCACAGTGTTGCTCACACCTACAATGTCCTGTACATTGTAGATGCACTGGAGTCCACTTTTTTTGTCTTGCTTGGTGTTTCGGTTGGTGGGTTGGTGGGTTGGTGTATTGGTGTGTTGGTTGCGTAGATGCACGGATGCATAGATGCATTATATTAAGCTACACATGTTTCAGCATAGAGGTCTGAATAACCATGATTCTATTAAAATGTGATGCCATCTACGCCATATGCCAAAGGCACAGGTTAATCATGGGTGAAATAGCAGAGGATTTAGTTTGCATTTAGGTAATCTCACTTGAAAGTCTTCTTGGCTGTATGTTCCCGTGAGCAGTTTAATCGATACGTGAGTAGCATCCAACAGGAAAAAGGTCTTGATAGCCACCAATTGATATGGGCGTTGTATGGATTCCCCTCATGTATGCATATAGACTAGGTCCCATATTAGGGAGGACAAGGTAGGAAGGCATTGGCTGGCAATTGCTGAAGGGCCATAATCCCTTAGCAGACAGCCAGGGTGTATCTTAAACCCTTACATGACACATTGGTCCTGCCTACCAGCGTTTAATCATCGTCGTTTCCCATACTTCATTGTGACACCCCTCGCACTGTCACAGATATTGTCAAGACGCTTTTTCGTCATGTAAATATTTGACAATGTAATTGACAGGAGTGCTGCTGCTGCTGCTTCTGTTGCTGTAGCCTATGCAGTCTTTTAAAGATTGCACACAGTACTCTGAGGCACACACGACACTTTTTTTTTTGCATCACCACCTAAATTTGATTGGGTCTGCAAAGGATTTAAAGTTGTCTGCTTAGGCATTCCCTGTCATGAAAATTGATGGAAAATGCATATTTGCTTTTATATGATGATCTAATTGGACAGTGTGAGCTCTGTGTATTTAGTATCTTGGGGGGAAAAGGAGTGTACTGCACTTACAGTTTTTGTGTGATGAAGATGCTCATTCTTGACACAGAAGTATATAAAAACGCCAATTTGTAAAGCAAGCTGCTAAAGAAATATCCACAGTATAGCACAATGAATAGATGCGTACGTAGCTTGGTAGTAAAAGGAATGCAAGAGCAATCATAGGTAAGTAAGCACAACGTAACGTTTAGGTTATATAAAATGGATACAAAGTGCCAAAGGTGGTTTTGGCCTTGAAAAATTACTCTTATTATTAATGAATGTGAGCGTCAAACGGCATGCACTGAAAACTTTTTGCTTGGCTGTGAGCAGGTGCATCGGGGAAAACTAAGCTTGCCTGTAACGCAAGTAAAAATGAAAGCCTGCTTAGTTTGGCTGTGGAGGAAAATGCAAAGGAAACCAGCAATTTTAGTCATTCCCAACATGCAACAGGAAACGCCATTTGAGTTTCTAATTGGAAAGGGAGCAGGCTGAGGACGAGTTAGGCCAGTTCTCTGTAGGATAGAAAGAAGCAGATAGAAATGTCAAGCTCCAAGAATCATCTGGGAACACAGGCCCTCTCTCGCCCTCAGCTCCCCCTGGGGAATTAGCAGTATCACTAACAAGCTGTCGTTTTGGCTATATGTGGCGCTTCCTGACTGATGACACAGGGCTGCCCTTTGCAATCCACGTAGACCGATTGTTTCCTCTGATCTCTGTTGCCCCTATACACACCTCTAGAAACACTTGGCGATTAGCAGGCTCTTTTTGCATCCATCACCCAAACCAATCTCTCACACCCAACTGTTTTGATTTAGAGTCAAATCTCTGCTTGCATCAGCTGAATCCGGTGGTGCACGTAGTAATCATTGGGATTAAGAAGTGTTCAAATGATAGCAATTTTAGACCTATGTGGTCCATCACTGCATCAGGTGGTCTTATCAACGTGGTAGTCTCACAGCCTGCAGGAATATTGACCATGGTGGTCTCCAGATCAGAAAAGCAACAATGTCTACAAACGAACCACCAAAAAGTTATCGGTAATCAGTTGGCAGCAGCTGGGTGGTCTAGTGGTAAGACGCTCGCCTGCTCCTCTGAAGGACCCATATCAGGTTCAATCCCAGTCCCGCGCACCCTTCATGAGCAACATCTCAGCTGGATGTCCTTCGGCTGAGATGTTAAATTGGCGGTCCCTTGTACTCAGTGCCTATGCTGAGGCAAATAAAAGACCCCACCCATGGGATACATGTGTAACATGGGTGGACTCCTCTTTCTCCCCTCATCAATCAACCCTCGATAGCGGCAAGAACTTGCCTCAGAGAGTTGTACTTTTCATATCTATCTATCTATTGCTAGACGTCAAATGGTAGCGTAGTACATTTATATGAAACCTTAATGTTAGTTTCATAAAATATGGTGGACTCTAGACAGCTGTAGCTAAACTGGCTAAAGTCAGCCACTTCTGTCTACTCCCAGTTTATAGTCAGCTTACACCAAACACCACTGAAAAACTATTAACCTGGGTAAATGTAGGAAATTTATCTAATATGTCATAAGTATGTATGTTCAATAGACATGCAATTTTTTTAACCAAAAATTAAAAATATGCGTAACTTTCAACTTTTGCACCATAGCCAAGCAGTTCCACTTAATGGGAGATAGCATCAGGTAAGTTGTCTAGCTTTTTCTAGGTTCAATTTGACCGCTAACTGTACCTTCGGAAGACACCTTGTAGTTCTAATGTTCATATAGAATATAACAATGCCACGATGATGATTTACCTCCAGTATGGATGGGGCATAACGTTCTAAACTAAAAAGACTTTTATTGTCCATCTGCTACATACCCATCCCATATAATTTCAAGTCCCTAACATGACAGAAGAGTATACTAAATTGACCAGACATACAGAGTGTGCTGGCAGCCCGATGCACTTATGGAGGTTATGCTTGTGGACCAGGACTGTGTTTGCATAACATCGGTTGGCTGCATATAGTCCGAAGCGGAGCACTCGGCTCTTGTGGACCTATGAACTTTACATATTGGTGGCCATGGTGCAAAAATGCATACACTGTGTGTTGGGGCCACAGTGTGGTCCTGTGCAGTCCAAGAAAACCGTAACCTCTCTATTTAGACCATCTTAGGTACCTACAGTCATGGATATGTTGAAATCTTAGCCATAGTTTAAATCGTAGCTAGTGACGTGTAGGCCTACATCATTTTAATAGATACCATAGAATCCGATGACACTTCAATGAAAATTAGTCTATTGCAGCTTGACTTTGCATAATACTCTCATTGTGTTCGAATGATGTTGGTGTCTTGCCACATATCAGACAAATAAACTGTCTTGAGTCTTGTTCCTAATAAGGAGGTAACTTTACATTAATTACAGCTGGTTAATGGTATAGATGGGCATATTGTGTGGCCCTGATTGCTTAGCTGAGAAACTACACTTGTAATGGTCCTTAAAACAAGGTTTTGGTGTACATTCATTGGTGTGCTTAGAATTGTCATGAGTCAGACTGACCATTATCCGCTAGTCCACTCTGACCAATGTAGTAGTCCCAAGATGATGCTGGGGTCGCCCCAAATGTCCCTGTTCTTTGTTTTATCAGCCTTAGTGGTCCAGCTCCTCAGAATTATCTCCATTAGCACTACCTTGGCAGGCTAACAACGAGCAATCAGCATTCCTCAATTGTACTGCTTTATCTATGGTCCCTGTGTGATCATCCCAATTGACAATGACCAAGGTCACCCAGCCTATTTGCAAAGCTCAGCATCACTTCGTTTTTGTTTGTTTCTAAAGTTTTCAGTTCCTTTTCATTTGCTCGACACATAAGAGGGAGCATTTCTGGAATCAACATGCAGTTGGACTGTAATTAACCGTTTTAAACTAACTATATTGAATCTAGTTCAGTTTTCAAATTGCCCCTACTGTTTGGAGAAAACAAGAAGTATCACTTTATTCATCATATACCTGATCATATCACGAAAGAGTACAGCGACATTTTCAGTTCAGAGCTTGTGGTCTTTGCATGTTAAACTTAATTAGAATGTAGAGCTTGTGGTCTTTGCATGTTATTTTAATATAAAATTTACATCTTCATCAATGATCATCAATCTACTTTATTGGTATTTTATCACCAACCCAGATTGCATTCCAAATTGGGCCAACGTGGATTCTGTATTGGACCAGCATCGTATCAACATCGTTGATGTTGCGCCGATGTTGTCCCGATTTGGAATGCTGTCTGTGAATAACCGTACAATTTATGGCTAACCACATAATCATTGAATCGCCCATTTAAACTAAATAACATTCTTGCTCAAAACACCAAAGGGCCTTATTCTAAATTCCACTTTACCAACCCCACCGTAGGACATCACATTGGTTTAGAGAATGGATCAATGGCGTTTGGTTGAAGCATCAAAGGAAGACGCAACAGGCAAATGAGGAAGCAACAGCTCTGCAAACTAAATCATCCAATTTGGCCTGGTTTTTGACAAGACTGACAGGGATCAATAGGCCTCTATTCCATTTAACATGCAAAGACCACAAGCTCTGAACTGAACCTCATGTATCCAGTTGTTATTAGTAGATAATGGGTCTTATGGCTGATGTTATTATGAAGGCATGTATAGAAACATACAGTGTCCCTGGCTCAGTTTTATATGGTTGACTGTAGTAATTTCAGTCAGGTTATTTGTTCTTTGTCAATATCTTACTCTCTCTTTGTGATAATGATAGATTCATTACTTTCTAAATTGGTCTAGAAACTAAATGGAAACACATGGGACTGAAGGGGTTCTCAATCATCCCAGCTGTTTTCATTCAGGACATTTTAGCTGATGGTTTGTTTCAATCTTTTAACAATTCACGAGGGTGGGTGGGTGGAATAAGGCTTTAAGTCTTGTTTTTCTGCACCTGATGGGTTAATAAGGACAGGCAGGAACCATTGCAATGGGATGAAGGATGAAACAGCCAGCAAACTTAGGCTCGACCGGGAATTGAACCTGGGACCCAGTGGTTGGTTAGAAGCCCAGCACTACCAATGAGCTAGGCCCCGATCTTTAGCAATTACCGAAAAACATCTGGAGGTTATTCATTGCCCTCTGGAGCATGAACCTCCATCTAAAATGTTTCAGAAATGCTACGATTTAAAAACATATTTGAGTCTTTAAGTATGACTGACATTCTGTTACTGTTCTACCCTGAACATATTCCAGAAGAACAGCCATGTACGTATCATTCTTTGTTCATTGAAAATTGAATTGAACAAGCATTTCATGTTTTCTGATTGCAATATTCTTTCGCAATTTGCAAGTCATTGCTTTGAATCTATGGTGTATGCGGCGATTTAAACATGGAGAGTAAACCAGACTGCAAATGCACATGCCTTTTAATTAGAATAGTATGTAATTTGCAAGTGCAGGTCTGCAAGGTACGTTTTTGCCACTCAGGTGAATGTATAATCATCTGAATAAATTGAAATAAAGACTGTCAATTTGATATCTCGACCATCCAGGTGGGCCTTTGTATGTTTTTCAGCCTCTGGTCAATGACCCTTGTTATATTTAGGCGCTCGGTCTTGGTAATCAGCAGGTGAATCTTTGTTATGTCAATGTCAGGCATCATGAGAATAGAATGAAAATAATGCCAATTAATTTGTCAGGTATTATATAACCATTCATTATTTAAATCAAATAAAAGCAAAAATACATATTGATAAAGCGCCCACCTACGATATAAATTACATAACAGACAGTGCACTGGGCTTCCACCCACCCACCTACAGACAAGTCAAATTCATGTCTCGAGACCTAATTCTATTCTTCCTATTGAAATTAACTGCACAATTAAGACCTTCCCTACCACTGAAAAGACAAAATGTTGCACAAAGGGTGAGGGACTACTGTATTCAGAGCATACATAATTTTACATAAATAAGAGGCATATAATACTTTTTAGGACGATGCATGACCTACCTTATGCATTAAAATTTGGTCAGTTCGACCTGTATGGTGTTTAATTAGTATTTTTACACAGCAAGTCTATTTGATGTAACAGGCACTGAAGATACTCCATTAGTCAATCAGACAAGCACTAGTTGTGCGGTGTCTTAATCAATGTCAAATTAATGCGGTAATTGAATTTGTTAGAAGGAAGACCTTGTGGTTAATGCCAAATATGACAAGTCCTTATCAGAGGGTAATTACTTTTCCTCTCTTAATTTGCAAAATACTGACCCATTGGAATTCTAATCTCCAGGGTAGATACAATACACTCTTACAGACTACTCAATGGATTTACATCACTTAGCAGGGAGCGGTTGTCATGGTTTTGATTTGAATACTGAGCTCCATGTCGTGAAATGCCATAGACTTCCCCTATGCATACAATGAAACACCATTACAAATATAGTACTAATGATAATATTTGATATGTACTGTCCTTAAATAATCTCATTAAGGATTTCACCCTCTGGCAGTAATTAAATCAAAATGATGATGCTTGATTTGACAGAAGCTGACGAAACAAGATATATTGAAAATTTTAGTAGAAATTGGCTTTACAGTATCTGGGGAAAGTAGATATACTGATGGAAGAGTGACAATTGATTGAAACTTAGGGGCAAATATGTCACGAACTTGGTGTTCTTCAAACTTTATACATAATTTACACATATCTATGTAAAATTGAGAAAAGTAGGCAAGACAAGTATTTTCATTTTATAAGCTGATTTGTAGCAAGTCTTATCCAGCGACCCATTGACCACAGTAGATTCGAAATTTCAAAATACACCTTGTTTATATTGTGCTGTTAGTGTTAACGAGTGATTTTTAGAAAAGTTGTTTTTTAAAATTTCTTCATAGGTTAATCAGTTTTGCCTATCACATTGATAATTTTAAAGCTGAAGGTGCTGTTTGTCATGGGCGTATCAACTTAAACCAAGTATAAATTGTACGGCTGAGCAAAATGACTTATGACTTCATAAGCATGGCTGTGCATGTGAGCCGTGCTTCTTTTATCCTAATTTTTGAATCTATGAAATATTCAATAAATGAGCTGCCCTTTGGCCTCTTGCATATCAGCGCCTTTGCCTTAGGACCTTTTCTGACGGCCATAATAAGAACGCAATGGGGGTGCAGTTCCTGGTTTTGCCCCCACCCCTTCCCACCCCAAATGTAATGCTTCATCAGGCTCCAGTAAAATGGAGTAAGTGGCACTTCCTGCAAGCCTCTAGCCACCCAGCTGATCAATATGTCTTGTTCTGCCAAGGAAACAGCGCGAGAAAATGGTGACCACCACATCAAAAACACTGCACTGCTTAGTTGGAAGTCAGCTCTGAAATGGTAAATGTGTAGGTGTGGGTGGTGATGGAATAAATAACGTAAAGTATGGCTAGTAGCATGATATGAGTAAAGTAGCATAGACAAGGACAGTTAAATTCAGATAAGCAAGCAAGGTGTTGTGGTGGTGGTGGATTAGGGCTTTATGTCCTGTATTTATGCACCTGATGGGCTAATTAGGACAGGCAATGAGTTGAAGGATGAAACAGCCATCTAACTTAAGATCGACCAGAAATTTACCCTGGGACCTAGTGGTTGGAAGCTCAGCATGCTACCACTGAGCTAGGCCTCCTAGGTAAAGCAAAGTAAGATAAGGTAAAGTGTACAAAGTCAAGTAAGCTAAGGTATTCTCAGCAAGCTGTAGGAGAAACAAAATGAGGTTAAACACATGCCGATCATTGAATGTTTGACCTTGGATGAACTAGTTCATCCAAGGTTTGACAGGCCAACCACAATCAAGACCAACCACCAATTTTGGAATCAACTTTACCCTTTATCAAGATCACCTCCCCATCATAACTTACATCAAGGCTGGTCTGAATGGCAACGTCCACTGCATTATAACGGGAGACACGATTTGATCACAATAACCATATATATAGAACACCATGAGAGAAACGAGATTGAGATGGGCAAAGTTCTCTCATGTTAGGTTCTCTTTCTTTATAATTTAAGTCACAAAATTCAATTTTTGAGCCCTTGGTATTAAGCATGATGACAGGAAGTGAATAGTTGCATAGGTCATGAAAAGTCATCTGCAAGTCTTATGTCGTATGCTGATGTCATGTGAGATTGCATCAAGCACCAATCAAGCACCATCTGCCGAAGCCTTAGCCGGGAGACATCCAGGAAGGAGTCAAGATTGTTTTCTTTGTGATTAATGCAATTATTTCCAAATATGGTCGCCAGGGAGGTAACCGGAAGTGGGTTGTTTTATGGGACCGGAAGGAAGCTGATCTTCTGTATTGGCGGTGAAATTGCAGGTGTTGGTCTCCCTGAAATAGAAGCGACAATTGGCTTAGAATGACTGCGCAACAGCAGCAGAAGTAGTAGTAGCAGCTGCCATATACTAGTAGTAGTTTTAGCAGCAATAGCAGAAGTAGCCATAGCAATGGCATCATTAGTAGCACCAGTATAGAAGTAGTAGCAGAAGCAACCACAACACCAGTAGTAGGAGTCACAGACGGAGCAGCAACAATAGTGGTACCGTAGAATGGGGTGACTTTGGCCCAATCCTAAAAAAATCATACATTGGGGTTTCTTCTCTTACCTTGACAAAAGTCATGTGATATTTTGTGGTGATTCTGTAGAATGTTTCATGTAGATTCTAAAATCAGCATATCTCTAAACAACAGCACAGGTAAGACCAAGGTTTTTTATGTTTCCTGTCTACCCCTCGAAAAACTTTTCCAAGACAACTTCTAAGATGTTTCCAGTGAATTTGAATTTTGATCAGGTATGTTATGGTTATTTCATGCAACAGGTTCTATGGTGAATCAGTTTAATTTCATAAAAATTATGTATTTTTTTTTATCCATGGGGTGACTTTGGCCCATTCGGCAGGGTGACTTTGGCCCAATAAGTTTTAGTAAATCACGGACTGATAAATAGCAAGCTGCAAGTCTACAAAAAAAACAATAGGTTCCATAGCGACTGAATGAAAAGTGACTTAGCTACAGCAGGAACAAGTATCAGGAGTAGCCAAATGACTAAAAACAAAGTGACACCATAGAGAGGGTGTGTTTAGTATATGTATAATAGTGTGGCCCAAAGTCACCACAACCTATGGGGTGACTTTGGCCCATGACAAAAGTTTCCAAAGAATAGAAACCATCAGTGATATGAAAATTAACCACATCAGAGTCAAAAGTGAACCAAAGTCACCCCATTCTACGGTAGTTAACATGACACGTTGGCCCAACATTGGTCCAGTTTTGGCAGTGTTGGCCGCATATTGGCCCAGTGTAAATCCAATTTTCCCATGCTGTAAAGGTAGAAGTAGTAGCAACAAAAGCGATAGTTCAGCATAAGAAGCAACAGCCTTTGGATGATGCATAGAGTCTGCATTGCAGTGCATTAGGGATGGTTCAGAGTCTGCTGTGGGTTGTCAATGAAGTTAAGATTGAGTCAGACCAAGTTCCCCTTCCTCTGTGTCAGACTATGGGAAAACAGGTGAACTCTAATCCAATAGCTAGCCCCACTGACACGTTGATAGACATCAAGCCTCACTATTACCTCACTTCAACCTCACTTCACTTAGCAGTATTGCTATACGACTCCTTGAAACTGCTACCACTTAATTATTGATGCATTAAATTCGATAAAGTAAGACTGAGCACATGCTATCAAAGGCAACATCAGTGTGTAGTAGACTCCAAGGTGTTGATTGGGATCCGATGAGACGATCATTTGAAGCTGGTGCTTTTCCCTTTTGTGAAATGTTTTCTGAAAAACAATGCGTGTACACATATTCGCACTGCTGTTTTATGCTTTGATCTGTAGAATACTGTCACGCAATTACAATTAAATAAAAATAAAAACTTACAAATGGATATCACACGCCATTTTGCTGCAGCTATTGTAACTAATTAAAATATAAAATCAAGTTCAATATGGTTTCATAGCATTAATGTAACTACGTAATCATTATGTAATTTGGTATGCAACTGGTGTGAATGATTGGCCATTATAGGTAGCAGGATTGAACATTAAACTGTTCATGTAAGCAATGTAAGGAATATAAAAAAAAGCCATAAGTGCTATCATAGCAGCATTCTAGTCTATAAACATCAGTGATGCGGAGGCAAAATTCAGCTGTGTGTGTGAATATCGTTGGAATTGCATTTAAGGCAGGCTGATGTAACTGATTCTGCATTCCACAGACATATTGGCTTCAGCTTCATCTAATCACCATAGCATCGAGGCTGTAGATCCCTTGTGAATGAAAGGAGGCAGGGATTTGATTAGCAGAGCAAACGCTTGCAAAGTTGTTTAATGGTCTTCTATTAGGCTGTAATGTTCCATGTACATGACAATCTGCATGCTCTGTGGTGCTGACTATGAGATTTTCTTTCTTTTTTGCTAACATGTGTGTGAAAGAACTTCGATATAACTTACGGCTAGTTCTGTCTGCTCTAGAATATATTTCCTTCAGCCTAAACATTTGTGATCCTCTTTCTAGTTTATGTATTCCTTTCAATTTTGTATTTTCTTTTCGTCTTTAAAATTGTTGTCATCGCACTCCATTTATCGGTAGCTACAAATTTATGTTCAATTTATTAATTTTGTACCATTTAATATCTGGACGAATATTGAAGTATTTACCTCTAAAACTCACGTGTTGTCTCCGTCCGTGTCTTTGTGTCAATCTCATTTACTACCTATCCTCTGTTATTCTTGTTGGGCTTCACCATTAGTATGGTGAATTTCAAATTGAAATAACTTAATAACCATTAAAGTTACAGACTTGTGCTTAACATATATATATGTTACTATTAAGGGATCTGCATTTCTCAACCATGAAATTGTAAATCAGAAAGGGGTAAGGGGGTGTCTATTCCATAGGGTAAAAAAAAAGATTGGGATACCGGATAAGTGCACTCAAAATTTTTGGCCAGATGAACTTATATTTCTAATATGAATTACCTTGGTTCAAAGGTCAATGTCACAGGTGGCCTTGAAGTTTCAGATTTAAAAAGTAAATCATATCAATTAAATACATTAGGTATATTCTTAGAACAATATATCAAAATGTGCTCTGAAGGGAAATCATGTTTGAATGATCAGATCTTTACCTAATTTGGCGCGCAATCTTAACTATGGTTACCTCATGACGTGGTAAAATATTACAGCCAAGTTGCAAGATAACACTATCAAAATACTTGGTCAAATAAGTTTGAGGTGAAGCCCATAACTGTTTGATTACCTGTCTTATTAACAGTTGCAAAGTTATATTTAGTTGTAATGTCCTCCTGCATTTCCCTTCTTTCGACATATTTCCCTATAACTCTTTTAATTCCTGAATATCCCCCTCTGCTCAAAATACAGGATTATTTCCTGTCTATTTCTCTCTCTCTCTGGGAACCTATTTCGTTGTCACTGTGGTTGTACTCTCTATGGCTGCTGGAAATTGGACCATGCACTGCTTTAGTAAATGTCTCATTGACCTTTTTCCCCATCTTCCTGAAATTGCCCCCCATGCATAATACAGAGCCAGACTGAAGCTGGCCAGTCACTTTCAACACTTTGCAACTGAGCTGGATTCTCGTAGACTATAGTGGACTACACTATGCCCCCATTCCTCATGAAATGCGATCTATAAATTTGAGATATATATGCAATACATTTTCTGATGACGGTTTGAAGTGCTTTGTTGGCTGGGTGACGAAGCGGTCAGCTTGACCAGTTTTGCTAGTTTCAATGTTTGTGAGCCACATCTCATCATCACAAATCAACCCCGTTAAAATAAAACATTAATATAAATGGGTCGGTTAAAGCAGGCATGCTCTTTGATTATCATTCACGCTGTAGTCACTGTGGCTCTTTGTTGTATGTGTTTCTTCGTGTAAGTGACAGAATATGTGGGCGGATATTGTTTTCCAACTGAATTTCATGAGCTTCCTGGCTAGTTTCCATACACCGTGATATTCCAGTGTTATTGGGGAAATCTAGAATTATATTGTAATTGAGATGACTCTGATTAGGCGCAATTAATCAGTAATTCCATGCTGGAAGTGGTATCTGAAGCAGTGGCTAGGTTTTCAAAGTGACTGCTTGAGATTGTAGGACTTAGTTTGACAAGTCTAGTTATTCTATTACGATCTGAATATATCGAAGACTGTCTGTGCTACGACAGGTGGCTCTCCATTTCAGTTTCTGAATCTTCAAACATTATGGTGTATGGTTGTGTTGTCTGGTAGTCAATGTTTTTTTTGCAAACCAAAGTTGTCAAAATAATGAAAGGTAGCCACATAAGGTACCTAATTACTAACAGCAGTCAAAATTACATTTGTAATGTGCCATAATACGCTAATATTATGACTGCTATAAGTCATATATATTGACCACTCGTCATTTAGTTTAATGAATAACACGACGTCATGTCATGAAGTCATTTCATTTGATGATAGAGGCAAGAACAAGTCCTACAGGACTGAAGTCAACTTTTTCTTCAAGAAGCTCAAAACATGGATGCAAGAGACCGAATGCCAGGGGCTACCTCATCAGGGTGCAGTAGTGGCTTAGATGGAATCTCTCTTCCATTGTCATCTGACGTAGGATGTCATGGGGGCTTAAAACGACTTAGGACAACAGAGTGAAAAAGGGAGGGGGTCGCCTTGGGGGGAAGGAGGGGGTGAGAAACTGCCCCCACTACATTTGTCACTACCCCATTACACTAAGGTGATTAGCTGTCCACATGAAATTCTCTGTTCATCACAAGTTCAACCAAGATGTTGTCCAGTGTGAGGACATAGAAAAGACAAAATCTTCTTCGCTAAGTTATTGCTGAATAAATAATGACCTCATGGCTTGTTCAGAATTGCCAGAAGGTGTTAGCTTCTGATGCAACCATTGTTTGCCCTACAAGGGCCCTAGAAAACAAATGGAAAAAGCAAATGAATGAATACTTAACTAGACAAATCCCTTACAAGTCTTGAAGCTGTCAGACAAAATTAGATACAATTCAGAACTGTTATTTAGTATTTACACCAGGAGGAAATAGCTGTTGGATTTCAGTTTCATTGCTATGGTTTTTTGTCATGTCTTATTTGGGAAAATGAAGCATTTCAACATGGCATCTAACCTCACGCGTTTGTTCTTCCTTTGAAAAGCAATGGATCAGGTTTTCTTTCTTTTTTTATTTGAGTGTTTCTTGCCGATGATGCACTTACGACAGAACATGCATTCAATACTGCTATTTAGAAGTTTCCTTGTATGAAAAGGTTCAATGCTTTCGCTTCGTTTTCTAGAAGCATTGACGAGATGCCTTAACCTTGCATGGCTGAGAGGAAGGATGAGGAGACAGAGGGAGGGGTAAGAAGAAGAATAAGAACATGAGCGGGGGGGATGAACGAAATATAATGAAGAGGAAAAGGAAAGTTCAAAGAATACAGTGCATGGAAAGGAGAATGAGGGGATAGAGGTTGACGAGGGTGGGATGTAGAGGAGGAAGGGAAGGAGAACATGAAGTAATGGACAGAATTTACTGAAGTGTAAATGAAGAGTATACAGTGCATTGGGGAGGAGGAGGAGGAGGAGGAGTGTATCTTCAATATTTATCAAGTGCAGACATCTATATATATCTTTGTAGCATGCAGTGAGTAAATATGATCAAGGAATCTGCCAGAATGACAACGTTATGCTGAGTGACATGAAAATAACATATTGTTTTCCAAGTTGTTGCAAACTTACTCGAACGTTGTTGAGCATTGCTTTTGTTTTTCTGAGCCAGGAAATCTGAGCTCTAAAGCACACAATCATTTTGCCTCCCACGGCATTGTTTGGACAGGAAGCTGACACCTCGACCAGTCATACCTGCTCATAAAACATTGCTTAATCAACAGCTCGTGACTCATCGACCCAACCAGGCCAACTAAGCTCAGCTCTAGCGTAAACTGTAAAATACTTGCTTTGGAGATTCATCAATTATTGCTGTAATTTTTTTTTATCTTTTGACCTTTTAAAGGAAATTTAGACAAGTACACAATGCACTATCAGTGACTACCTTGTAATATATTATGATTTCCTTGAGGACAAAGTGCTTCATCTTATTGCACTTTGTGCTACTCCTGGTCTCACTTTAGTTAATAGATTATAAAGTTGAGTAAAAATCCACAATTGAGAGGACCCGTGGGATTGGAAGTGGTTTTAAGATTAGTTCCTGAACTCACAATATTTTAGATTGTTGTAAGACTGATGTGGTCTTGATACTGGGGTTTCACTGCATGATCCTTGATATTAAATTTGGCCCAGCACTAGTTTTCTGAATGACACAGATTTGGAATATGGATCACAACTAACAAACGTTGGACAATGTATATACCGGCCTACCTAGCATATGTAACCTGCTTATGTAAATAATCTATGGGAGTACTACTGGATATAGATAGGGCCATGGATTGTTACCAATTATTGTGGCGTGTGGAGTAAACAACTAGAAGGAAGACACACCCTCCCTAATCCTGCTTCCTTTCTGACAGCAGTAATTTTCATCTCTTACAGAAATTCTGCAGAAAGTTTTACAGAAAATTATTACTGGAAATCCTTACATAGATGGCATGGTCAGACTGTCGACCATTGACTTAATGTATCACAGTTAGGGTGTGGTCTTACTAAAAGTCTAACAGGGAACTCTTGCAGAAACTCTTTCTGAAAACTCATAGTATGCTTGGTCAGCAGCTTGGTCATTGGCTGTGACCCAAATGACAAGTGGACAGCGGTCAAACTGAACGAGACCAGTGGTCATTACCAGGCAACGTCAAATCTTTGACAAATAATTTGCCCAGTGCAATCTCAGGTGAACTGCACCAGTGCCTCTGGCTGGCCCACTTGAAATACGCTCCCTCATTGGATTACACGGCCGTTAGCTCCAGTTGAGGTAGGTGCTATGTCTTATTCTTGCTTCCACATGCCTCAGTAATCCTGTTAACTTCAGAGAACTCTGAATTTTTGTGTTTTATCTTGGACAAGGTTCCTGTCCTTGTGACTTCTAACATTACACTCAAGACACAAAAGAGTGTGAGATTATGTGAGGAGAAAAGCTATTGTTTCTCGTCACCCTGTATTTTATGTCAATGCTGCTTCAGCATTCCATCACGTCTCCCAGACTGTGGGTTTATGGACATGAAACTGGTTCGAGAACAAACCCAAGAACATCTTAAAATTGCAAATATTATGACAAAAATGTTCATGAAGAGTTGGCACGTTGAATGAGTTCTAGGGAAATTCAGATCCATAGGAATGCTTATACCAGTTAAAAAAAGAGAAATATTACACAATATTCCTATTCTGAATGGATGGTTTTTGGTAGTAAGGTATCCGGTTTTGATTTATTTCTGTTTATAGACTTAAGGCAACCTCACCAGTTGGACCACCCTAACTTTCAGCTCAATTAATGGGTAGCAGTGCATTCAATCCTAGTCCAAACTTTTGTTTTTGTACAATGAGTCCAGCTCAGTATTTAATAACAGAGACTTTCGGGTGCACTGTACAGTGATGCCAAAAACAAGCTTCCGATATTATTGTGCATGTTCACTAGTTAGTGTCATAATGATTAAACCTTTTAGTAGGCCAACTTATGAATGAGGATAGTAAAATGGATGAGGACTGATGAGGCAAACTTACAATGGTTTCATTCAATCCACGTCAACCCTTGTGGTGCATTTTGAAAGAGATTTCAATTGTCTGATGGAAGCAAATGCCTGCCTGTGAAGTGCCTGAATTATTTTTCATTTAATATCTTAATACTAATTACCCTTGCAATGAATGGGCGTGCCTCAAAGAGGTTTCAAAAGGAATCTTAGGCACCGTGTCTTGTTCTATGGAAGGCTGTCTGTAGTTATAATCTAATTATGAAAAGAGATGATGCATGCGATTTAGTAAACTAGGAATCGTGCGCTACTTTAGTATTCTTGAGAGCACTTGCATACAATTTTGTTATCTGCAACACAACAAATTTAATAGAACTGATTTAGATTAACTATACTGTAACAATAGTTGGCAGATCTGTTTGACTTGTGCCTGAGTAAAATACAGGTTTCTCATTTAAACTGGACCAGAAGACAAATAACCTCAGATCGATGTTAATATTGTATATTCAATGTGGAAAAATTCTATTTTTATTTATTATACAATGATATAGTGTGTTTGAATAGCATAACGAGGACAAAAATACCGATTAGGAAACGAAACACTGCATTATGATGGTTTAATACTTTATTAATTTACAAGATTCGTAATTTGGTGACTAAGAGGAAGTTCCAGTAAGATGTGTAAGATTTTCAGCATCTTTCTCAGCCATTGAAAATTCAAAGTTATGCATTTAAGCAGACAGGATATTAAATCATACTGATGCCAGCACCGGTATCCTCTTCAAAGGAATGTGCATGTTTCCTCAAGTTCTTGTTGATTTTCATATTTCAAGGTAATGTCTGAAAATGAATAAGACCGGCAGCTTGATGACCTTCGAAGAAATTATTTTAAAACATGCGCAATTTTGGGGAACAAACATTTTACAGTTATAAATGTTAGAATGATGTGTTATTCTAATTTTTCATCTCAGTTGAACCAGGTTATAATAGCCACAGGGTATTACGTCCAATATACAGGTGGCATTTTTAGAGTCTGACATCCTCTTGAGCATGTGGGCCCTTTGTGAGGCTAACTCCCTCGGTACCTACCAAATAAACATTGACCCAAACAACAGTGCGGAGTCAACGAGGGAGCAATGTTGTATCCTAGGTTTATCTAAATTTTCCTACTCATTTATTTTCGTTTTGGTGACAAAAATGTTTTGAATTTAACTTAAAGGTCGATGCTGCAGCAAAATAAATTGGTTATGATTGTTTAGTCGGTCCTGTAATACTTTAGATATACTAATAGTATCAAGCATTTAATTCTACAGATGTAGTACAAAAAGAAAATAAGAGTCCTGTACTTTCATCTCTGCCGTCAGATTTCAGGATAAAACTTAATGTTTAAAGGCTGACATTTACTCATTTACAACAACTAAGACACCATTAGTCTTTAACTACGAGGGTCTTAATATCAGAGTAATTTCCCATTGTGAAGTCTCTTATCCACTTTGGATATCCTTCCTGTGTGCGTGCAGTCGTTTGACAGGATAAGGTCTTTCCTGCCTCAGGCTGAAGTTCACATAGCTCCAAAATGTTATCCATTACGTTTTGCAAAATGTCATTAAAGTAACTTTCAAATGAAACTCTTTTAACAACGAAATTCTCATTTGAATACCTTGAAAATGTAACCTCAACTGAAAAAGCATTTTATGTGTGCTTTTGCAACTGCCTTTTCTTTTGTGTATTCCATTATCTCTAATTAAATCTTTAAGGTGGAATAGAAAAATATGACTATAGGGACATTAGTAAGTCGTGATGCATCATTTTGCCTGTTTTGCAGTCCTGTGATTTTGACTCTTCTCGTCTCTTTCAAAATGTGGAGCTGCCTCCAGGCCATATGTGCAGCCTTTTCCTGTTCATTTTCCAAGTTGCTTCTTTCTTTTTATCATCTAATTCAATTGTTTTGGACATCGGGCCCAAAAAAGTTTCTGTTATTAGGTTCGAAATCAAAGATCCTTTTTTGGAAGGAGACTGGACATTTCGTAAATTGGGGAATGAAATTGACGCTGCAGTCAGATAGCTGGGGGCATTGCCAGAAGGAGCCAAAGGCTGACTCAGTGAATGGTGGGACACACTGTGACTTGCTGGTGTAACTGCTGCCCTGCATTTGCTGGCTAGGTAGCTGCTGAAATTCCAAATAAGCCATTAGAAGATCCCTGGGCCTTGTTATTGGTCTGACGGAGGTGTGAATAATGCAATTTGCGGAGAAGCATCCAAGATTCCTTTCCACAGTCAATTGGGTAGAGACAGAGGAATGGGGAACTCTGAACATCTCATCCCTGGTATTCCAATGCTCCACTGCAGGTGATTGTATTATGCACATGAACAAATGAAGACCCTCCAGTGCTATGAGCCTGAAAACCCTTGATATGGATAGTGTTGATTGCTCATATAAGGCACAAGCCTGTGTTTTGCTAACCGCCAAATCATTTGTTCACAGAACAGGTAGGACTAATTCTAGGGTCTATCAGCATATATTTGGTTGTCTATGATCTGTTCATCTTAGATTTTAACACAACTACTCTGCCTGTGCTTACAAACATTCTTTAATTCAATCATCTCACAATATAAATAATACACATGTCAAACAGCTTGCCCTGTGAAGACAGCACAGAAACAGCATATTATTTATAGTTGTGACCAAAATGGTTTTTTTTTGCTCATGAGAAGTAAGGATTATTTCGTTTATCTTGGGTTCCTACAGCTGTTTAAAGAAAATGTACCAAGTTTCTAACAAGAAAACTACATATGACCAATCTGTTTCATGAAACTTTCCAAATTTGCATTGTGTTTTGTCATCTCGTTATATCTTTTCAAAATAAACTCCAGATATTTTGTTTAAGCTTACAGTTCACTTTAAGCTTTTTGAAAATTATATATTAAAGTAAAATATGTTTATAAAAGGTCAAATATCCAACCTATTGCAGGTTTATGAGTCACACAAATATCATTATCTATGTCAAAATGATGTAGAGTGAAGCAAAAAACAGCATTTAAAATCAATAGCAGAATAGATAAGAATAGAATAATCTTTATTTAAAGAGCTATTGATCGACTGTTTATGTGCTCAAATAAAAAAGTGTAGGTAAAACAATAACAATAAAAACTAGTTAAATTATAATAAAACCATGATAAAAAAATATCATAAAATGCAAACATTGCAGCAACATTTTGGACCTTCCCATTTCGACAGCAACATTTTAAAATCATTAAAATCTAAAGCTTCTTTAAAATTTGATGGCTGTTAATTCCACAGATGAGCACCATAACATGAGAAAGTTCTCTTTCCATACATGATTTTGTTAAAACGTGGTATGACTAAGATACAAGGGTCTCGTAACTCTCTTGGCATATCTTTAACAACCAAAATATCATTAATGAACTCAGGATTTAAATTACGCACACATTTAAACACTTCAATGGCTATAAATTTCAAACGACTTAGATGCATAGAATCATAACCTGTGAAATCGAGCAATTCTTACTTAACTCTCTTTTTGGCAGATCACTTGCTACAAAAATTCCAGATAACAGGACAAAAATTAAAGTTGGATAATATAAAAGTATGGCACATGGTTTTCTTTTCAACTTTACCAAGCACAAATTTAAATCTAAATAATATCTTCAATTGCTTTGATGCCTTTTTAAGCAAATTTTTGACTTGTTCATTGAAATTAAGATGTTGTCGATCAATACAACTAACAACCGTACATTGTCACTTGTCTTAATAGTAACATCTTCAATTATCAAACTGTCTGGTAAAGTAACAGGATTTAATTCTTTGAGGCTTTATAAACATTACGTGGAAATAATCAAGTATTTTCTCACGTACCTGGCTTGGTGGTCATAAATCAGAAGTTTCTATTGACACCTAAAAATACCTCACCATACTGTATCATTGCATTAGGCACAACTGTTACGACAAATTTGCAGAGTGTACATAATGTTTCATCGAATGACAAAAAAAGCATCATTGCTGTTTATTAATTCAACATTCACATTTTTCTTCATTCCTTACCTTGGATGCTTTGCTTTTAGATCTTGTTCAGGCAATAGGGTATTATTGGCACGATACCATTTATCACAATAAATATTCATGTTTGTGATGAATTACAGAATCGCAAAAGAGCAGACAATGATGCCTGGTGGCCAGATGTATTTACCCAATTGGAAACTTCCAAACAATATAATTATTTTGCATTACAATATGTCATTAGGATGTGACCATCCATTGCCAGCATTAACACTTGTAATAGTACAACAAACAGTTTTTCTAGCTTTTATATGATACTATGAGCTATTAATGAAAATGCAGTTCTTAAAACGTATGCAATAGTAGTAACCAGTAGAGCATTATCTTTTTAAAACAAACACAACAAAGAAACACAAGGCCATACTTAATACTTATCTGATGTCCCCATTGCTGTTGAGATTTCACGTGGCATAACAGACTAATGGTGCACATCTGGCCAAGCTGGACAAATGAGCTCACAACCATGTGTTAATGAGGGCACATCAGATGCTAGGTGCTCATTATGTTGCAATGAAGTAATGATGGAAAGTCTCAGCTGTCATTAATGACTGTGACTAACTAGGAAAATACTGCAACTTGTTGATGGATGTCAGGATTGGAGAGGGCATTTGGGGATTACAGGAGTATCACACTGTAATGAGTTGCTGTGATTTTTTTGTGCAACTTTACCGTAGTTTTTACAGTTAAAATACCATGAATCTAGCTTCAGCATCCCGCCATGAAATGTTTGATAAATACCTGTGTTTACTTTTCAGCATGATACTGTAAAATCCACAGTTGAAGTGAGACAAAGCAATACATTACCGTGAGTTATACAGTATTGTTTACTGTAAATGATACTTAAGAAGCTGCATCTTGAGCTTTACAATAATCACCGTCGTTTTATGGTAAGGGCTGTGCAACTTGGTTGGTAGCATAAGACCATGATTTCTACAGAGCTTTTTTTTGCAGTGTAAAGTTAGTTTCATTAAACTTCTGCTTTTTGTTGCTATATCCACTAACGGAACTTCCGGCTAAAGCTGGCTAATCAAATCCGGATCTGAAAGTACATGCAGCACCATTCGAGAGTTACTCATATTTGTAAGTTTTGGTTGAAAAGATGCATGCCTATTAGAAATACATATTCATGATATATTATATATATTTTACATTTACCAAGGTTTATAGTTTTTCAGTGATGGTAGGTGTAAGCCGACTGTAAGCTAGGAGTAGACAGAACCGGCTGGTTTTAGTCAGTTATAGCTACAGCCAGGAATAGGTTGCTACAGCTGTCTAGAGTCTACCATATTTTATGAAACTAACTATGTTTATTCTATTAGAAGCCTGGTCTGAATCAGAGGCATTGTGCATTATCAGGCAAACGGGATTCAAATTAGTAGCTATGAAACGAAATATTGAATAAAAAATATAAACATTGTCTTTGTAAGTTACTAAAGTGTCTCAATAATTTTTGGTGTGAGTGAATAACTAAGAAGTTGATGAACCAGTTCACTTTGAAAAATGGCGTCTTAACATTTTTTTAGTTGTTTAGTTGCAAATCATTACACGAAAGAAAGAGATCGATGATCGATGTTTCAAGGTTCCTGTCAATTGATTTCTGAACCTTAGAAAAAAAGTTGCCAATAAAAAAAAACCAGGAGATGATGCAAACAATCACATGCTGTAGTGTCTAAATGCTCACATGGTCTTTTTCCAGTTAAGTGATGGAACGCAAAGTCTATTGACGAACGAATAAATCCATATTTCACAGTTACACCTGTTCATTGCCAAGCTGTTGAAATTTACACAATGTAGCAATGTTGTTGAATCCAGCCATAGTTGGAGAATCTCAGTACGAATAGAATTTCTCAGGGAAATAACAGAAATCCCTTGAATGACTAGATGTCAAATATAAATTAAAATGCACTAAAAAATACTGCTACTAGGATGTGGTGTGCTTCAGCCAATCAGAGTCAAGGACGGGAACTTTTTCAGTCAATAGAATTGCAGTATTCTGTCGTAGCCACCTGGTGAAAATATAGAGAACCTTCCGTGAAAATCCACTATTCACTTGAAAATTAGTGGTTAACTCACGACTAAATGGCAAAGCACTAGGAATGACCAAATTTTGAAACACCTCATGTAGCTTTTTTTTTTTTATTCTTGTGTTATCTTATTTTTTTCAAATATAACACTTTCCACTTGAAAACAACACACCTAGATTACACCAAAAAAACTAACATAAACCAAATGTTACCATTAGGACTATGGGAAATATAGTACACACGTACATATGTCACTTATCACCCAAATCAGTGCATCTTTGTCTCAGCTTCCCCAGGTTGATCTCTGACCTTTCCGTGTTGCTAGTCTTATCAAGTGCTCGGTTCCATCCTGTCAGACTGACTTTTCGCTTCAGTAGTTGGGCATCCGGGATATTCTAAAACATCAGAGGTCACGGCTCCTGGGGTCATCACAGAGGTCGCCACATGAGAGGTCACATGTTTTGGTGCATCCAATGGATGACACCTGAACAAGCAATGGTCAGGAGTGCAACAAGAGGTGTGATTTCACCGCCACTTCCAGCTATTTGCATAATCACGCATTCCTGGCAGGTCCAAGGAAGTTGCACGTTGCTTACGAACACTAGGTCATTATAGACAGAACATTACAAATAGTCTAATACTTACAATACATGACTGGCAACAATTTGAATATACCACGTGTGTCTGGTTTAGATAAGTTTTGATTTAAGTGGTCTTTCGGAACTAAATAGCTTTTTAACTGCTTTAAAAATTTAAATGATGAAAATAGAGGAAGACATACAACACTGCTTATTACTTAAAAACTGTTACAGCGTTTAGATTCTTTGATTCATTCATTTGAAAATATTGTAAGGTACGTTACAGTCTTCATAAACTACTCTTGTTCCATCAACTACTGCGATATGCCAGCCATACTAGCAAACCAATGAACTCGAAAGAGAAGATAGAAACCAAATCACTCTATCTAGATGCACCTCACAGCTCAATTTCAGTTTCAACCTGTAACATACAGTTACCAACAAGTTGTCTTCAAAGGACATGTAAGATGATTAGTAGTGATGAGTAAATTCTAGTTCTTACAGAGAGAGGTGGTCTCGTGAGCAGATGTCATACTCCTCCAATTAGACACTCTCATTGGAGCACATGCATCAGCTGTCCCTATAATGACAAACAAATCCTATTAGCCAAGCCTGACTGCATGGGCTGCCTTCCTCGACCCTTTTGCTTAGCCCCAATATATATGTTTTCCCAAATGTTCAACATGCTGCCTCAAGTAGTCAGATTGCTTCTCGCTAGTTCTTACTGAGTATTATGTTATTTTTTACCTTTTTACTGGTATCACTGCATCCAACATCTGGAGTACGCTCCGAGCACATTGCAAGTGAACTGACACTACAGTATGTACTTCATGGGCTTTTGGCTATGTGAAAACACCTAGCTTAGGATTACTACCAGAACAACAAGAGACTAGAGGCATGGCACGATCAGTGACTTGTTCCACCCAGTTATCGCCCACCCTAGGGCAACTTCCTCTTCCTAGGCATCCTATAAGGCCAAAGAAACCTTGCAGATTACCCGTAGATGAATTGCTGTATGAGGCATAATCCGAAAGCTCCTGGCATAAGCCCATCTGTGCAACCCAAAGCCTTCTTTCATTGCAGACAGCTTTTGGCTTTGCTGCAGTGTTCATGAAATGCAAGCCAGTGGGAGACAATATTCATGGTTTGAGTTTCAGGCACGCGTAGTTAAAGCATGCAAAGCCATTTTGAACAGTTTTCAGGAGTTGAAAGCGACTCAAATCGTATTAGTACCCCAGACATGAAACCTGATTCGAGTTTGCATAAAGAGCTGAATGGTGCTGATTCATATCGCCTGTTAGAAGCTTATGGATTACTCCTGCAACAGTATCTATTATGGGATGCAAGAGGTTAAGGTAGGTCACGTGATGTGTACGTGGGATGGGCGATAATTGGCTACACGTGGATGCCATCCTGTTTGTATATCCATGTAGCAGCCATATGTCAACAAAAAGCACCTCAACATTTTGCTGTACTTACCTACATATCTTCTTACTCTCTAATAGCCTTTGGTGCACAGTCTTGTGCATAATTCCAAAACCCCCTTGGGTGTTCAAAGGTATTATTCATCTGCACCCTCAACATACCAGCCAGATTATCTAAACACACTGCATCCCCTTTTCTTTTTAGGGGTCATAAAACATCAGGTGATATAATCTTGTGATTTCCCAAAAGAAAAGGATCGAGGCAATAAAAATCCCACTGCCATGACGACTGTCTCAGCGATAACGTTTGAAGAAAATAAAACAAAAAGCCACGAAATGATGAGTTGGACAAGGACACAATATTATTTTCTTCAGTATACTGCCATAAGCAAACTTCTTTTAGCGTTGGCTTAAAGTAAAAGAGGTGTAAATCTGATGTAGCATTGTATTACATACAGGAAGCATTTGCAGACACTAATTGGCTTATTGTAGAGATGAAGTAGCGCAGAAAGAAAATATAGCGAGTCTATAGCCCAAATGGTGATTCCAACATCAAACTGTTAAAAAAAAAGAAAGCCTGACTTAATAAACTCCTCTGTCGAACCTTTAAATATGTATAGGCCTACTTTAGACCATTTGTCATTGAACACCATTTTCTCCAGAGGGGAGAAGGATGCTGGAGTTATGAGCATTATGAGGAAGTAAGCTGGACCACGAGGAGCTTCGGTATCTCATAAGATGCCCCCTGTGGCGATGGGTTGCTGCTGCAGCTGGACCTGCTTCCCTGGTCTCCTTCTATTCTCTAAGAATAACAATTAGAGGCTTCACGTCATACCTGCATAAAGTGAGACGCAGAAGTACACTCACTCCAACCTTGGCTCTTGACGAATCTCTTTCTTCGTGAAAAGTTTGTGCTTTGGCAATCTTGAGCAAACGAAACCATACAGGTCAACATGCAGCTATGTTGTGTAGCAAAGCAAAGCAATAGAGTCTTTTCACTGAGCAGCCCTGAGTTCAGCAAGATATAAGTCCTTCCTCTCCTCTTATTACTCTTTTTGCTTTTCAGACATATAGGATAATCCTTGACTTATTCAATAAATATAACATTCTCAGAAAAATAACAAAAATCTACTAAACGATAAGGTGTCAAATATACATTAAAATGCACTAAAAATACTGCTGCTAGGATGCACTTTGTCTCAGCCAATCACAGCCAAGGGCGGGAACTTTTTCAGCCAATAGAATTGCAGTATTCTGCCACCTGGTGGAAATAAAGAGAACTTTCCCTGAAAATCCACAATTAATCGTGGCCCGATTCATTTTCAGAGTAACTTATTTAGCTTCTTGTCCTTTACCCTACCTTTTTGGTTAATTTTTCTAGTATTTCTTCCTACAGTGTCGTGCAAGACTAAGGTAGTGATCGTGAAGATGTCATCCTCATTCAGGTTGCGACTACATCCAATATTACATGGATACCATTTTTTACACTCTTTACTTTTCATCTATTTCTTTTTTAAATATCTTTTCCAATTGGCTAAGACACGCTAATTTTATTTTCTAATATCAGCTCAAAAAGCATGTATTCATTCATAGCTGTAATACGTACAACATATGTAACATGGTGTTAAGTTGAATACCAAACAGTTGTGTTCAGGTGCTATTAGGATTAAGGGTCACCAGAAACGAATATAATTTGCAGCTACCAGTCCTGAGTCTCACTGTGGCGCCCAAAAACAGTCTGTAATTATTGCTCTGCTTTTGTAAACAACCATCTCAAATATAACCATAGTGAATGTACATGTCCTAGATTCACCTATTATTCCAATATGCTTGTTTATGTCAGACCTTCTGTTTTTCTACTCTTTCGCTCATTTGTCTTCTTTCCTGTTGTCTCAGGACCGTCCCATTCTCTCCACTGGACGTGCTTTTGTAAGGACATAGAGGTTTTTGTGATTTGTTGGCTTAGGTGCATCCAAAACTGTCATCAGACTCAGCCTCTGTGAATAGGGACTTATTGTCCACACAGAAAGCCCTACATGTCCCCTCCTAGTGTGGCACCAAGCGAATTCCTCAAGCTCCCCAGTACATAGATTTATCATCAGCATCTTGTCCCCAAAGTACCTACACATATCAGTACAATAGTGCCATACGTCAACGACAGCTTGAATTACTGAATATTATAGGTAACTTCTTCAAAGCAAATAAGAGTGCAGCTCTGTACAATTTCATTTCCTTGATTTGGAAGTAGAAGCGACAGAGAGATTAATTAAGAGCTGGTTGTAAGTTGAAAGTAAAATTGACAGGGAGGATATCTGAAATAGCAGATTTTACAATAGTCTTATAAATTAGGTCAGAAACAAGATTCACTCCCACTGACTAAACCTGCAAGGAATTGGATACACATTCAGCTTTGGTATTGTCCCATATTTCCATATCCATGACACTGAGCTACATGAAGCATTGTATTCATATCAACATCAAATAGCTGTAGTGGATCAATGCTTAGTGTAACTAATGTCTTTCCGCCTACGACAATTATTTTGGGTGAAAATGTAGTGCATTTGGTAAAATCACACCCAACGAATTCATAAGTTAGCTCAGACGCCTGCTTTGCATAACCAAAATGCTGCTTAGACATGCAGAATTAAAGGGGAACTAACCCCTTTTGCACTTTACCTCTCAGATGTTAGCTTGGGTCCATAGAAACACATCCCCGATATTCATAACTTGTATATATGCCCTGGTAATGAAATATCCTGCATTTATTAGCTCCGTTTTGTGAACTACGGAGGCCGCCATTTTCTACTTTCCCGGGTGTTTTGTTCTTGCCGGAAATACGTCACTGTTGTACTTAGGTCAAAGGCAATGAGTGCCAAGTGCAATCCAATTGCTTGACTATAGGTTAGCAGTGTCAGAAACAGGCAAAATGTGTTAATTGCAATTGAAATAAGAGCATGTCACTGTCCTAACCAAGTGTCAAGTAAATTGCCATTAAACAATTTGAGACTATGCAATTATAGATAAATGTAAGGTAAATTGCACTATATAGTATAGTATAGAAGATAAATTTCTTTAAACAATACCACTGCAGTGCACGAAAAATGTTTTAAGATATTTTATCTTCTTATGCTTGCTTTCAACTATTAAACTAAAGAAATTGAAAGTTAAACAAAACCAAGCTGTCAGAGCAATATTTAAATTAAACAGAAGAACCAGACTAATCCCATTTTATAAGAAAGCTGAGATACTTGTGTTAGAAGATCTAGTAGATTTGTCTCTGTTAGGTACGTATTTCATATAGGTATGTGAATGATACTCTGCCAAAACGTATTGCCAATTTATTTGAAATTCCATCGCATAACTATTATATGATAACCAAGCAACTAGAAATAGAAACATTTTGCAAACACCTATTCATACCTTTCAGCAGATTTATAATACCTTTGGCTGCATTTACCACAGCAATTTAGAAATGTAAATACTCAAATATAATTTGTAAAATCCTATTCAAAATCACGTTTCAATCATAATTAGCATTATATATATATATATATATATATATATATATATATTTTATTTTTTTCTTCTCTCTTTTCATGGAAAAATGCTGTTGATAATGCGAAAATTAAGTCCATTGTTTATTTTTCTCGTTTTCTTGTTGCCTTGTTTTATATATTCTGTATTTTTGATTGAGTAAATTTTTTTTTTCTTTTATCTGGGGGCATCCACCCTATGGGTTACTGTATATTGTTAAACACTCGGGTGTAGCCCCATTACCAGTCATTTTTGTGATATTCCTATGTAACACTAAGTTGTAAAATTGTATTTGCGGAGATTGGTGAATAAATAAACTCTCTAAAAACTCTATGCATGTATATAATATTTTGGTTTACATTGTATTTGATTTTAACATTATATATTCTATCTATCTATCTATCTATCTAACTATCGAACTATGCACTTGTTAATAGAACAGTGTTAAACAATTAAAATCCATTTCTGCAGCAAATACGTTTTTTTTTAAGAAAAAAAGTGTATTTATTTATAACAACTTGAATTTTAGCTTAGTCCTTCCTCCTCCCGCATGAGTTTTAAATATGTCTAGCAATGCATGCTTTCAAGTTGCATACAAATGAACAAGTACAACTTGTTCATTAATATAATACATTCTGCCAATCTTGAGTTATGCCAAATACTAACACTAACTTTACTTAGTAAACTCCCGTGCTTGGGTAAAAAGTTGTATATAATCAAATGCTAATTATTATATACAAATTGTTCATTGCAATCATGCTGTATTCCAAAAACGTCTAATTAACTTCTTGTAGTTATGCTATATTGTTCTTCACTAAATTGCAATGAACTGGATTGCAATCTGTGCAGGATCGCTCTTAGGACATAAGTGACGTCACGGCCTTGCGTGCCGTGCGCAATAATGGCGGCCCCCAGCGTTGTCGGGGGTGGTGCAAATTGCATGTTTATATAGGCTAAAATTCATACTAAACTCCTCTTTTGAACACTTTTTTTCGCGGCAATTGATATTTTAATATCTAATTGATCTTTTAAAATAAACATACTAATCTCCTTTAGTTCCCCTTTAATGGCGATAATGAGAGGATTGAATAGTCTGTGTCATTGTATGACCTGAATATTTTTAACATTGTATTCGTGGTTTTATGTACTAAAGTGTAATATATAAATAATTAGGCGATATGAAATAGACAAAAATATTCTGAGAAGTGCACAACCCATGACTCAACCAAAAACTTCAGTTGCTATTGGAGAGTGGGTGAGTCGTTCTGATGTCCTTATAACTTGTGCAGTTTATTATATACTAAAGCTTTTGCAATAGAACCAAATTTAGCTTTTCTTAATATCGATGGTAAATTCCAGTTGTTTATGTCTTTATTGTTTCTTGTTATGTTATCCTTTGGTACCTTGACTTAAGTGTTTTACATGTTACGTTATGTTACTAATACCGGCACATGTCAATAAATATCTATCTATCTATCTATCTATCTATCTATCTATATATCTATCTATCTATCTAACTAACTATCTATCTATCTATCTATCTGACCTATCTGATCTATCTATCTGACCTATCTGATCTATCTATCTGATCTATCTGATCTATTTATCTGATCTATCTGATCTATCTGATCTATTTATCTGATCTATCTGATCTGATCTATCGATCTATCAATCTACCTATCGATCTATCTATCTATCTATGCCATTGTCATTCTTATTGCAATATACGCCTCACATTGCTGAAGAATAATCTGTGGCATACTTTCTGGATTATATGTAATTTTGTGACCCAGGACTTGTCAAATTAATGTGACATGGTTGTAAATGGTGTTGGTTAGCCAAGCTTGAGGGCATAGGCCTATTACCAAACCATGGATAAAAAAAAGGAGAAATTAGTGAATGAAAAGCAAAACAACCACGTCCATGTCGTAACTAGCAACATTAAAACCTTTAAACCTAAAAAAATATGGCTTTTCAGTCTGAAAATCATGACATTTGACGTTGGTCATGACAAACTTAACCAACTTGGCATCACAGTTTTCCCCAATTTAGAGGTATATTAAACCAGATATACTGACCTCGTTGTTTGGTTGTTTTCGTTCTGCTTGCCTTATATGATGACATATTCGATCAAATAGGTTATATCCTTTTTTCCGTGGAGTTAAATCAAAAATAAAAACAAAAAACTTAGTAACGAAATATATTTGTTATTAATGTCACCTTTTAATGACTGAAAGGAATGACAATCGAGGGATCCATTTTAAAATATACGCGTGTTGATAATAATGTTAATAAGCTATTATTGAAATTAAGGTTGACACTGCCATTTTCTCTTACATGTGACAAAATTCTTCACCCGCAGATAAACAAATTGTACACAGGAACTCGCAGGCCTAATGAGATAGGGAGACACATTCATTACTCAAGAAGATCGGTCCTTGCTCCCTTGGCAATATTTCTCCAATGTCAGACCTTCATTAGGAGCAGGCTTGTTACATGCAGCACCTTTGACGTGTCAAGTGAAACGTGTCACGTGAAACATGTCAAATGAAACTCGTCAAAGTGTAAAAAGGCAGGTTGTAGTAATTTGTGCAGGAGTCACAATTAGGAGTCACAATTAATTGCAGGAATTATGTATACAGGGAACACCAATGTTAAACGCAGCACCCCAACAAAAAAAATTAACATCCTCTTAATCAATTAATAATATAAGGATCAATTAAGCATTTCCAGAGTGGTAAACGTGGATGATAATCATCTTCACATCGTAAACCCATAATTAAAATTGCAGTAAATCCTATCTAAAAATCTTTGAAAAAAAAAAAGGTCAGTGTTCATGAAATTTTGCCTCCGATCGTGATGGCAAGACGATTGTCAAAATATTTTTTTTAAGTGGCCAAGAAATACTAGATTGCTAAAATACAATGCTATTTTTTTATAACTTCCACCTTCAATAATCTTAGAATTATACCTAAGCTAAGCATCATTGGCATTATGCTAAGCCATTGCTTCGCTATTAGTATATCTGGAATGCGAGTCTACAGACTTGTCTGGTCTTACATGCTTAAAAGTTGCATAAAACTACTAATGGTTTTATTATACAACCTTACACGAACAACCGGAAAGGTGATAAATGTTGTTTGCAGAAGCAGGCAGGACCCACGTTTAGCATAAGCAGTGACATATTACTCTGCAGCTTACTTATCTTTAACATTGGCTATTGTCCCCAATCACAACAAAATATGAAAATAATAAAAGGCTATGTATATGACCAATCAATAATCTATCTTTTCCTGAACTAAGTATTAAAAAAATTTTTTTTTTTTTTGATTAATTAAACCAGTACTATCAGTTTTATTAAATAAGCTAAAACTATAAAAAAAATGTATAATTGACTTCTGCCTGTGAAAGGCCTCCAGTTGTTCTATACTGAAGGGTCATTTTCATTCACTTAATAGAACAGCACAATCCACTGGTTAATTATCTTGAGCAATCAATCAAACAATAAATCAATTAATGAATCAATCAATCCTGAACCATCAGAAAAAGATCCATGGATTCCACTGGTGGCTATGACACTTTGAAGGTCCATGTGAACATATGAATGCAATATGGCATTTTCAAGGTCAGGCTATCTTTTAAAGCTTTTTGGAAAGAGGAGAACTCAAGCTTTCAAAAAGTTTTTTATGTGCTCGTACCTCAATAACAAGCCAAGTTATGAGCCACTGAAAACGGCAAATTTTGCACCCTCTGTCATCTAGACGGTTTGACCTAATTTTTCATACTAAAGGTTTCATGGGCATATACTTGCGATATGCAATTTTGGAGGTTGGGCTATATTTTCAACTATACGAGCTACAATCAATATCATGCCATAGCTCATTTGAAAAGAAGAATTTAAGCTTTCAAAATATATTTTTATGGGCTCTGTAGCTCAATTTGACACTGAGATATAAGTATCTTAATATTGCAACTTCGCGAATATAACAATCCTACAGAAAAAGCCTCTGCAGAATGCACACACAGAATGCACACAGGCACTTGTAAACTATGCATTACGTTTCATGGCATATCTTCTTATAAAGAAACAGTTCTATACTTAAAACACATGTTAAAAGCCGGTTTCAGACATACAACTAACCTCCGTATTTTTATTCTTAGTTGTTTAAGCACCAACAATTACAAAAATCTTGCTTTGGGTTTTTCATGTCATTCTCGCAATTTGTGGTAAATTTCATAATTTTAAGTGCGATAGTTTTAACAAAAATAAGCCTCAAACATGGACCACCAACTAAGGTTAATACTCTTTAATTTCACTGAACAACAAGAGTCCATGACAGCTGGGTCAGAAAGCTAAAAGGGGATGGCACACATTAGAATCTAACACCAGAATTATGTTAAATACAAATGTATACCTTAAGATAGCTCAAAATCCACACTACAAGCGTTTATCTTTTACCTGTCAGTATCTTTAAAAATTTTGAAAAATTGTGACATCATTTGACAAAATGATGCTTTCAACACTTGTTCCGACAAACTGGGGGACATCATAAAAAGGCCGGTTTAATAAAGAGAATGTGTATATAGGCATATTAAATATTTAAAATATTAATGATTTTAAATTATATCAAGTGAATATATTTGTAGGCCTGTCCACTTAAAGAAGTAAAACACCTTTATCGTGAGGGTGCATTCTTTCCTTAATTAACGGAAAGTGAAAACGACACCAATTGGTAAAAAATTGGCCCAGTAAAATATTTAAAGCAAACTAGTACTAAAATGTTTATCATAGTAAAATATCGGGCCGGCAAAAACAATTTTTTTTTTATTAATGACAACCAGCTCTTGCATACAAATTACGAAAAATACGACCAAGACCTGTTTGCGTGGTTACGGGGTGCGTTCTGAAAGCCAAGCTTGAAGCGGGGGTAACTAGGGATGTATTTCACCCATTCTTCATTAAAACGAGCAGCTTTTATTCTCTATTTTGTGCCAAGGACATATTTATCTAAAGCTTATATTTTTCACAATCGCGAGTTGAAGTCGGTGCAAAATGTGACTTTGCCTTATGATTCAAAAATTTAATAAAGTTATTGATTAAACGAGTATCTTGTATATTGGATGTGCTGTTGCTGAGCTATGCGGCCATCTGTGACCTTTTGTCACTTACCCTGGCCTAAGACCTAAGTATAGACCTAGGGATTAATAGCTGTGATCCACAAATCTTCCTAGAAGCTTTTAATCTGCATCTCTGCTAGGGATCAAATGTCCACTGCCAGAGCACAATAATTACTGGAGTTAGATGAGCATTAATGCCATTAGGAAGTGTTCAAGGACCTGGCTGATCTTCTGGCGACAGTCACATCAGCATTGTCAGTGTGATGTATCTGCTGAGGTGTCAAGCAAGGCTGGCCAATATCTCCCAAACCTTTTTATGATATATCTGACTCTAGCGTTCATTGCTCGCACCGCTTAATCATATCTCTCTCTCTCTTCTGATTGCAAAGCGGAAGGTATTCATGCTCGGATTAATATGATTTACAGTCTTGTCAATAACTTAGCACTTTTCTATTCATCATTGGACAATGGGGATTGATTGATCAGGCGATGTCAGTTCGTAACAAGGCGAAAGAATGATCCTCACAAAACCTGCATGTTAATCGATGGGGACTATAAAATAAGAAAGTTGCATGGATTGAATTGTGGACTGTATATTGTATTTGCACTTGGGGTGCCCGCAGCGGTGCACTCTAACAGCCTGCAGGTGGTCTGCTGCATTTGGCAGTAGTGGATGGGGGAGGGGGGGGGGGGAGAACCTCTGCCTGTTTCCCGCAACTGGCCTAGCTGCGCCATGGATGCAGCGCTCATGGTAGGCCATCAAGAACACCGTGAAGCATTCACAGCTCATCCCTGACACTTTGCACTTCTCTTAAACCTTGACCTCTACACTTTCTGGATATACTTCTTTTGTTTCTTCTTTTTTTTTAATGCCCACCCTGGTTCTTTCAGATGGCGGGAAGAGCGCAGGTCGGCCATGGGAGCTGCTGGATCAGGGTAAAATGAAGAGCCGCCTTGATGCCCCCTGCCTGGTGGCCTCTAGTTAGCAGCCCAGGTGCTTGTCCCATGCATCCGTGGTCCCTGCTGCCGCAGCCAGGATGAGCATCTCGGCTCTGTGGGTGGCACTGCTGCTCTGTCTCTTTGCATTCAAGAGTGGCAGAGGACTTCCAAGCAGCATCAGAATAGGTAAGTCACTTTCTATAATATTTATTCGTAGAGAGATATACAGATAGATAGATAGATAAATATACAGATATATAGATATTTAGATAGGCTTTATTTGATTGATTCATTCCATTCATTGATTTGATCATTTGTTCTTTATTCATTCAAGAGATTCTATCAATTAATTATTATTTTTTGCTCCTTACACATCCATCTGTCGTACATTCTGTACTTCCTACGCATACGTCACCTTAAAAAAAGCATGAAATTGATTTACATAAATATATATGTAGCTGTGACATACCCAAGTAAGACAGACCACACCAGGTGATATTACCTTCTTTTTTTTTGGACAATAGCACTAGCCTAGGACAAAAATATGGCCATTAATTTGCTGTGTAGACCATAACTGTCCAGTGATTGATGTTCATGTTGTCATATTTATAAAATGGAGATAAAGACCATACATAGAAATGGCCTGATAGCTCATAAACTCACTTTATGGGCTATAGAATCATTTTATAGAATTGCTGCATCAGTGCCAATAACTGTCATGGAGGTAATAAATGTCCTTTTATAGTCTTAAGTGATTTGTCGTCTAATGTTCCTTTTGATGTAGATAGCATTGTTCTATGTTGGAATTTGGGGCTACAGTATCATGGTCTACTTTTCAGGTGCTTTGGCTAGTCGAATTTATTTTAATGCGGTCGTTAAGTGCAGATTTGTTAAAAAAAAAAAGTAAATATGATACCAGAGAAAACAATAAGTTGTAAAAGTGAGACAGGGTTGTCAATGCTATCCATACAGTCAATGGCACTAAGTAATGGTCTGACTGAATATCACAGCATGCTATATAATATTTTTAGTCACTTTCACGAATATGCTTTTTAGATTGGAATAGATTGAAAGAGACAGAAAAGGAAAAGAGAGACAGGGAAAGAGCACTTGCACTTGTCATCAAAGATTCCTTTGGTCTCACTATGCTGCAACATATGATTCATTATTTTTCTCTAGTTCTGCCTTTGAGGTGTGAAAATGCTGTAGTTTTCCAAACTGCAAGCTTTACACATTTTTCAAAGGCACTGGATTCTTGCAGACATATAATGGCAGTAGATACAATAGTATATATTTCCATCTTAGATACTTTTCAGTTTCTGACTCTGCACTTCAAATATCATGAATATATGGTTGTCTGGCTAAGTGTAATCATATACAGCTAAAATTCTACAAGTAATTGGTGAGACTGTCGTGTTTTTTTGCCATGTGCAGCGAATCCATGGACAGAAATACACTTGCTATGCGAATAAAAGGCTGATTGCAGCTCTGTCTGCAGTGTATTATCTAGAATTGATAACTTTCCAAAAGCCTGTGCGAAGACTTTTTGACTGCCATTTATAAGTTACTCTAATAAATCTTCTTTTCCCATGAGTAGTTTGGGAATCCTCCCTCCATAAGTATGGCACCTCATAACTACCTTCATCAGTTTTGGAAGATTCTTAAAAGTTTTGGAGTGTCAAGAAACTGCTTGACCACCATGACTTATTGCATTGCTGCACTGCTGCAGTAAAGTTGCTGTGTAAGTCCCACAACCTGTGTAAGTACTTCACACTTCATCCCAGGTGCAGGAGACATCTCATACTGTCCTTTAGAATTGCATAATGTACGAGCTTGTTCCATTTGTTGATGGGCTTAGTGTCAGGGTGGAGGACTGGACATGTTTTGGTGCTGATTGCAGCCTTAAGGGTCAGAGTTACACGACCTTAAGGCAATGCTTTATACCCTGTTAACTTGGCATGAGGGGGGTGAGTCTGACTGTATTCATCCAACCTGTTCGCGATGCAGGACCTACATTTTGTAGGTAGGTCATAAGAGTAGGAGGGACCAAATTAGATCCACCCGTCACTATTTGATAACAAGCATTGTGATCTGACTCACCTTAATAATAATAAGTGTAGTCTTGTAAGGAAGAGTCTCGAATAGGTAACAATCAGTGTGTTCCTTCCAATGAAACTTTGTGTTATGATTATTCATAAATGGTCATACAATTTCATAAAAGACATAGTTTGGTATATATTAATCACAAAGGTTTGTTGACTACCTAAGGGATTTTTTTCTTACTAGATAATGTTTTAGGGAAGACGAGGGCAAGATGAAACGGTGGACAAGATGAAACATCATATTTAATTGCATAAATTTACATAGTTATTGCTGCTGGCACCTGTTGATATATGTAAGCAATCATGTTCTTAAAATGGCATCATAAGCCATATCAATCAGGAAACTGGGGGATTTTCTACAAGCAAAAAACGTAAATTCGTCTTTTTCTTATAAGAATCACCAATGAAAATTTCAGAAAATACTTCCCTGGTTACTAGGTCACAAATCCAAATGAATACCACTGAGCCATATCTTGAAACATTTCCAGGCCATATGTCCTAAGTAAAACTTGATAAAGTATTGTTTGGTCACAATCACGATGATCCTGTTATTGGTTTGTCAACTACAAATAACATTTGATATTGAGTGTTGACAAGTTGACAAATTAATGATAGGAATATACATTATACAAATGTGACAACAATTTAACAAATTCATCACTTGGGACTTTTAGTATATTGAAAATTAAGCCATATTAACCCAAATAGCTCATGCAATCAGCTGTTTTATAGGGAATGAATGTAAAACAATACAAAATAAGTTTAAATTTATTGATATGGTAGCGCATAAGTAAAGTGCTTCATCTTGCCTGAATGGGTGTATCATCTTGCCTGCGCTGTTCCTAAGATGGAGAACGAGTACAAATATTATATAACTAGATACTCTTATCGTTTTAGATTATAAAGACTTTTTTTTGCAAACTAGCACATACACCAATGCCTTGCTTACAAATAGATTAACTATGAATGCTTTTATATAACTTTTACATGTAAAAGAAGTTAAATAGTTCATCCTGTCCTCGACTTACGACTGGGAACGGGCTTACAATACTAGCAATGTAGGTTCTCACCAGCAAGTTAATGTATTGTTTTATATATTTATATTCCTTGCAAAGGGAAATGTCGTCTTACTAATAATTACAACAATTAGGTCTTTGTAAGAGACATGGCTGACAATTATAGTATGGGTGGTGTAATAGGGATGCGTTTCGTGTCCTGTGTATGTGGGTTAATTGGGACAGACAGGTGCCACGGCAATGAGGTGAACCTAGGACCCTACCTCTGCTCCCTATTGGTGATTCTAGTGTTGCTCACAATAACCATAACCAGTTTACCTTACTTTAAGCAAGCACTGTGTTGTCACTGACCTTAATTAGAATATGTTTAGTCTGCTTCTTACAAGAAACGATCTCCAATAATGGCATAAGACATGCCTGCGGATGAAGCCTTGACATTATTGTGTGACAAACTCTTCGTTTCGGATTACAGGTGTGATAAGCTGCTTACAGTCATGTTAGGTGGGGATGTCTTGGGGATTAGATATTGCTGTTACTCACCCCTGTCACCTACACTTAGTGTGTTTTAATGACAAAACTTTCCACCAAGAGCTTTGGCAATGAAGCTTCTGACTTAGCTTACTGTGATTTTTCTTCCAGTTTTAGTTCCATTCAGATTTTGACCTGGTTTGCCTATTTTTTATTTGTAAAGATAAGTATAAAATAATACATACATAAAGGAGTTTATCACACAATCACTAAATCAAGGTAGTATTGATTATTTTATCCTTGTTTGTATATTTGTATAAATTGTATTTTAATACTACAAGTCCCTGTTGCAAAACCGACAGTAGTCTGACACATGCTACCCTGTTTAATATATTGAAATAAATAAATAAATTAGTTGCTAACATATGTATTTATGTATTTATATCGCATTTCTGTCCAACCTAAAAAAAGAAATTCTGATATGATAGTATATGTGAGGTTGGGGTGGATTCTATTCTATTCCATAATCAGAGATTTATTACCTATAATTCACACTTGGCTACATGGCAAAATGTGCTACATAGGTTTTCGAGGGATAAACGCATGGTTTTTTCCTAATTAAAATGACCATGGAAAACGCACGTAGCACATTTGGCCATGTACTTGGTGGTTTTATACCAAACAAGGAAGTACATGTAGCTGACTTCACATCTTCACTGAGGGTAAATGTGATGTGTTGAGAGAAGTGGAAAGCTGTGTTGCAATCCCGTTATAAATTATTTTTATGCGTATTAATTTCACCTTGGAGTAAAATCTCACACCACGTAATACTTCTCTCAGAAGCGTTTTAAGTTGACAAAGGCACATATCAAAAAATAAATGACACTTTTATGATTTCCCTTGTCTTTGTCTTGGTTTGGAAATGTGCCATTGAGAAAGCATTATTTTCTCATTTTCTCTGGGAGTTTCTTGTCCGGCCTGAGTGCCAGTGGCCTTGCATGAAATCTTTGCTTTAATGCGTCAAGCATTGGATCCACAGATTTATGATTTGTTTGTCGATACCCAGATAACATCTGACATCGGATTGATGTCGGCCCAATGTGGGCGACGTGGGACCAACATCGGGCCTATGTAGTATGCTATCAGGGATACAAACTGATAGACTTGAATGAAAAAAAAAAAGTAACCATTATATCTCGTTAAAATAAGAAAAAAATATTAACACTAACGGGTGGATATTGAAAAATTTTCTACTAGAGGTTTTTTTTTTTTAGCATTATTTGTAAAAATTCACCAGTCCCAGACAAGTATTATTATATATGCGAGGATTTGTACAAGATCGTGGACGATTATATAGAGGGCATTTTTACTGATGCCTTTGACCTCAACTGCTGCTGTCATGGCCAAACTATCGATCACCTACATTTCTAGTTTAGTGTGCATTTCTATGGTGTGCTTCAGTATGTCATAGAGAAACCAATGTTATGGTAATTCTGATGACATACTTTCTAGCTCACTGTGGTTGCCTAAAATGTGTAATTCCTACATTTTGTATATGTCATATTAGTGGCATACATATAGCGATCCTAAATTGTTATTGATCTGGCTAATATGCATTGAGACCATCTTGAAAAATTCGAGGTCTGTTTAAGTTGAAAGAAATTTGCAACTGCTGACCGAGACACGACCTTTACTGCCCAGGAGAAAGCCTCTGATTTGATTAAAATTGGCGCGGACCTCAGAGAAAACATTCGGTTTTTCTTGGCAGCTAATCGTAACTACATACTCTGCAAAACACAGTATTAAGCATCTTATTCCGCAGACTGCAGTATTGAAAATTGCTATATATGTATAAATGTTCATCCTACTGCTTCTTCATAATACTTTTCAACAATATATTCTTTAACTTGAGATGAGTAACGTTGATGAGACTACTACTGATGAGAGTAATTTCCATATTGTGTTTGATTTAATGTTCACTATGTAATATTAATAGATCTCTCCATGTGGCCTCACGCTAGCGATAAAATATATTTATCTTTGTGAGGTTACCTTGCGAAACAAATGTTTATAAATGAAAATATGAAAATAAATTGTAAATATTTTTTTGTTTGGCAAAATAAAAAGAATCTGAATCTGAATCGTAACATTCCTAGTGCAGTGCTCATTATTTGTATTCTGAAATTCTATGTAGTTCAATTAATAAACATAGACTATCTGAGTCCGTAATCAAGCAATGTTTCAATATATATTTCTACTGTATTCCGCCCTCCAAAAATATAAGACCACTTGGGTATGTACACTGTGGTAAAAGTGGTCCTAATACAGTATTGGAGGGCGGTGTATTTGTTTTTCAACAGGTATTTTTCTTCAATGGTTACAAAGAAAAAAGCCTGTTAAAACAATCTTCCGACTAGTTATGGCTGTTTGAAAACACCTGTGATGAAAAACATAATTTGTTTACCACTACAGCGAAGATCAGTGACCTAAATAAGCAACTTCTGTTTACTGTTCTTCGATCATGCTGAAAACCCATATTAATCAATCTGACTTGTAACCTGCAAAATGATCGATGGAATCCAAACAAATCCTTTGGCTTTCAAAAGTTGTGGACACACAACTCTTCAAAGCTTTCTTATAATGGTGCAATGTATCTAATATTAGTCATATCTATCCGTCTATTATTTGCTACTGACGTAAAACGTTCAAATGACCAGCAGCTGTTGCCATTGAGAGACGTATAATGATGAAATGATTCGATTCCACGTAATGTTAGCCATATTTAGCCCATTGCATACTTATAATACTTCCATGTTTACAAGTAGATTATTGGCTCCATTGCCTATGTACCTCTGATTTTACTTGCCCCACAAGGAACCCCACAAAATTAACGTCTCATACAAACAACTTCCTGCTCAGATCGAGATTTCTAAAACTGGGACTCGAACGCAGGGCTGTTAGAGGAGCTAGTCAATACCTTAAGTCCTTAGTCACTAAACCACTCTATTGTCATAACAAAACTAGGAAGTGTAGGCCTATTTGTTGAAAAATTATTTCCTTGCAAAAATTTAATTACAAACCTGTCCCTAGATGTTATTCCATAAAAACTCATAAACTCACTCTCCATATATGCCATATTTTGTAATCCATTGCTTATTCATAGAAATATGGATTGTCATCCTACATATCACAAAAAAACGTAAAATGACACATCAGAGGTAATAGGCAAGTGCAGCTGTGCTTGATCATATCAATATGAGTTTCATAAATGCTAAACTAATCCTCTATTACTCAGGGGAGTTTTGATTCACGAGGTCCTGAACCCTTTTAATAACACCTTCTGTCTGTGAAATGATATTTAGGCCTAACAAAAAAAGGTGCTGTTTGCCATTTGGACTTGGCAAGCAAACATCTCTCGACGTCGCTTGTCATCAGAACAGCGCAGTGTGGACCACTTTCAGTTCTTTGCCAGTTAACCAGCAAATCAGAACAAAAGTTAGAAATGCATGCCTCAGCTTTTTATGTTTAGTTTATTGCACTTTGAATTTTTAAGCAGATATATGATCATATGACAATATTGTTTGCATATAAATCAGAATTCAAAGCCAGATATATAATGCATGCACATCAAATTTGGCAGTGATGTCCAGTAATATCAACAACCTGTTATGCACCCCAAACAACCTGTAATAATGTTAACATCCGGGCCACCCATGTCCACATTACCCCTCTGCAGGCTGTGATATGGAGCAGGGATCAACTATACGAGGACGTGGAGTCATATGCCCCTCTTTATTGAATGAGTTACAGAGGGAGACAGCATTCCAGGCTGCATGGCATACCAGACGATATGAAAGGCTCAAAAGTATGGTGTTGATAAAAGGATAGTAAAAAGGCTGTGTACAGTGGCAGAGCACTAGCACGCCTCGACAAATAGACAATAATATCAAGATAAACGGTGGGATTTAGTGCAGTACCACCTCACTATCAAGATCAAATTTCATATAAAATAATGTGGTGTAAGTTGTACAGTTATAGGGTGGTCTTGATATTTGGTAATTTGTACACCTGGTGCTCAATAATAACTTAATTTATAGTGTTTATTACTATGAGAAGGATTCAATTGAGACAGAAATTTTAAAATTGGTTATCCCGATATGATATGACCGTAATAGTGAGGTATATAATAGGGGGGTGGTCTGTAAGTACGGCTCTGCTGTATCTGATGGGGTTGCAGAGGTTTGTGTAGCATCACACGTTGTTACCACATGGGCCCCCCAAAAGCCTATATCCTTCACTAAAAATCGGTTTCCATGCCAACATAAACATCACTCTCAGAGGAAGGGAGTGGTTACCCTTCAGGTACTTCATACCTTTCGGTATTATGGTCCATGCAGCTTTTATGAACTTATTGTTCACAAATGCAACAGATGTTTGGGGCAAAACATGATGTAGTATCTGTTATAGCTTGTGACAGTTTCATTTACTACAACTGCGAGGCACATTCAAGGTTTCATCCTGACAAGATATGCTGCTGAGCAGGGTGTGTTTGCTATAGCATAATCTGCTTCACATAGAAATATAACACCTTACATTTGTACAAGATGGGGGAAAAAGAAACCTGCCCAGTAATGTTTGGGCAAATATTACAAGATTCTCAAGAAGGTTTGGAATCAAAATACACACATCCACTTCAAATCATCCATAGAGATGTGTTTCTTGTGTTTTTACTGTTGCTGTCTGTCCTTGAGCCTTTTCAAAGCTCATATATTTCACAGATACATCATTACGAAGTAAATTAAGATCATCCAAGCCTTTTATTTCCTCCAGAATCAAATGCCTTTTGATTCTAAAGCAGACTGGAACAGACACAAACCGCAGCCTTATCCACTTACATTGTTGCAGATGAGATTCCTAAGTTTGTTATCTCCTAGAAAGACAGCAATCTGGGTTTTCAGCGGCAGTTCATTGGATGCAGGTTGTTATGGCGTCGACAGCAGCTGCACCCAAGATTTACAGCAAGATATTCACGCACAGAATATTAATGTATGGGGATATCGAGGCATTAATCAAGAAATTGAGAAGCTATCAAACTGGAAATGAGAAGGGATTTGGACCTGAGACAACAGGAAAGGAATTTCTGTGCAAAATTCCCCATCACATGATTGCGATTGTCACACTGCATTAACTGGATAGTGGACTGTAGTTTGGTCAGATTTATATGACCCGTTGTTAGGGATACGGTGGTGAAATGACACGGCTTGGGATTAAGGTCAAGGCACGCATTCTAACAATGGAAGGATTCTTTTATTTGTGCAATTGGACTGCAAACATAGGCAACTACTGCAACACACTGCCATGCATATGACTTCCAGTTAAGATAATTTTGTCCCTATAGTTATGACGTTAAATCACACATCAGCTTGTGACCCAAGTAATACACCACATTGACTCAATGTTGACCCAAAGCCAGGGTAAAGTTGTTTAAATGTTAGCCAAGCATTGGCCTGATGTTGGTACAAATTCGCATGCTAGCAGAGAGCAGAGAAATGCATGAAAAGCTAATTATCCGTGTGACCAGGAAGTTTAAAAATAAACAAGGAAGCAGCAGAAGCCTGAAGGCACAGTCAGATATACCAGACAAGAGTCACTCCAAAGTCATCACTTTGAGGCTCTGTCTGCAGGCACAAGATCTGTTTCATGGCCTTCAGCTGACAGAATTGCACCAACGTTTGTTTTGCCTCGCTCAACTTGGTCTCACAAAAGAACTTAGCTTTGTAACGTGGGATCGTGCCTTCTCAACTTCTTGGGGGATTTTTCTTTTCAAAGTTTTGGCACGCCTACCCTCACTGCATCATAGAACAGATAAACTTAGTGAAAGCGGTCCTACCAAGCTCATCAATACATTATGCTACAGTTAAACATTGGTGTAGAACCATCTTATGATTACAACTACCTCACAAAAGATCATCTGTTATGAATTTGAACTAAGTGTACACTTCGTTGTGCTGGAGTTATTTAGTAAGATATTTAGAACTATCATTAATCATGCATAGAGAATGGAGATAACTTTGTCCTGTAACTATACAGTTATAGCAAGCAAATTCCTCCAAAGGGTCCTCCATGTATGATATAGTATTATTCATTAACTTTTCAAACTACAAGCAGACCTACCTATAACTAACTGAAGACACATTTAGTTGGCCCAGCTTCAGCAAAGACTGGGTTTTACTAAATTGAAAATATAATTTATGTCATAACATAATATACATAGGAGCTCTATAATTAAATGCCATTAGGTGTCCTTAGAATTGACAGGATTTTATTAATTATCATCTGTTAATCATTATGATATACTTTTGTTGCAGCTTTCAGTAATTGTAAACTTGGCTTGACAGAGAAATTCGACAGTATACAGAGAACGTGATAAATGCTGAAAGGATGCACTTGTCTATACTATTGGCCCTATTATGTAACAGCCAAAGCAGCCCGTCTGAGACTGGGTAAGTCCCTAGTGCTTCGTTGCCTTTTCAAATGGCCACGACCTTACAGCGAGTTCTTAGAGCCTTCCACATGTACAAGGCTCGTAACACTTGTACTTCCTATGCCCAGAAGAATACTTCCTCAGGGCTTCAGGTGCCACCAGTTGAGCTCTTTCACCCAAACAAAATGCCAGGCAAAATTCTGGATCCATCACATTCAGGCACAGAGGGCTGTCAGGTGGCCCTACCTAGTTCCTGTGGCGCCTGTATCTCTAGCTATGTAAATACTGCAGTTGGTGGTCAATGGGTTCAGGCCAACAGGCGCACAAGCTCTTATTATACGTATCGCTCTAGTCATATCTATGCATATGTGTGAAGTCGCATAAATCTTTCTGAATCTTTTTTATGTTTGACTATTCTCCAGCATACAGAAAGTTCTTTCAACATTAGACGCACAATGTAATTGGTGTAGTACTGATGTGTGTGTGTGTGTGTGATTAGGGCTCTGCACCTGATGGGCTAATTAGGACAGGCAGAGACCATGGCAATGAGACGAAGGAGGAAACAGCCATCCAACTTAGGCTCGACCGGGAATCGAACCCGGGACCCAGCGGTTGGATGCCCAGAGCGCTACCTCTGAGCTAAGCCCCCGCCCTGGTGTAGTACTGATAGTTAATCATCGTTAATAGCATTGAGACTTCTGCATTTTCTGCATCTATACCACCTGTGTTCTAAGGCTTCTATTGAAATTGTTTTTCATGTGACAATTGTACGTTAGGCCAAATTATTTGGTCTTATAGAGTATGGGTGATTTGGCCCTAATGAGACGCTCTCTTGTACAGTGGAACCCCAGCTATCAGGGTTCCCACGGATTATAGCCCCTAAAAAATTCGGAATACAGCTCTTCGAAATATTACCCTCGGAATAAGGCTCTTCGGAATATAGAGCAGACCTCCACTATGAGAAAATATTAAAACCCCATATAAAGACCCCATGATGGAAATTTTGAAATAATAAGTTCCTAATTAAACTAGGACTATCTCAGATATCAGAGTGGTCTCTATCTCTATTCTCTAATCTCAGAGTTGTCTCGGGCTAATGGACAGACTCTATCTTAAATGGTTCAATAATCAATATAGTATATACATATTTGCATAATATTATCTGAATCAGTCCAAATAAGACCTAGCGTATTATGCGTTCCTTAACTAAATGCATTCCTGGCAATAGCGACACCGAAAGCTATTCGACAGCCAAAGACAAAATCAAATAACTTCTTTCTTTTTTTTTCGCAGGAGTTGGTTCTAGTTCAACAATTCCCTTTAAAACGAACGAACTACTGAATATTGTTTGGTTCTTTCAAAAAGCCTGCCAATCTTTACACTTTCTTTGTCTAAGCGGCAGCCAAGTCTGCCTTTCGCTTTTTTATTGTATACCCTTTGATGAGAATTTCTCTGTGACTCTGCATTCTTTGTCGTCTGCTTTTATATTCCCGCCAGTCTGGCCTCCCCAGCATTCCTGGCAAGCCTGTTTGACTTTCGTTGCCTGTTGTTTCTGGTTTTTCAAGCACAGAAATCGAATCACAATTCGACAAGCTGTATTTTGCTAGACAAAAATATTTGTGGTGGCTTTTTTACTCGGGCTAGACACGACAATAAAGGATAAACAATATAACGCGGAATCTAAAAGCTGACAGCCTTAATTATGTTTTGTCTGCTGTCTGTATCATTACATAATCAGCCTGCCCTCTTGGTGCGTAAAAATATGAAATTAACGCCTGCAAATTATCTAAAAAAATTTAAGAAAGCCTTAGCTGAGACTATTTTTTACTGAAAACCTCTTTAGTTTTCAAAGAATAACAGCAAAATAGTGACACGCGGAAAACTGCTTATTCGTAATTTGGGCTTCCAGACAAGCTGGAAAGGTTAACTGCATTTTACGCAACAATGATTAATACAATTTGAGGTCAATGCACTTTCCGTTGATTGTGTTTTAATCAGTGAAGCAAAAAAGTTTATAAAAAGCCATCTATCCTTATGTTGTCAATGAAACTCTGAAAAAAAAAAAAAAAAGATTAAGTATTCTTCTGAATGAGAACAATACATAGAAACTGAATTTACTTAAAATAAAACTAATTTCAGGAGTCAATCCAAATAATTTGGTGCAATGTGTATTATTTTGTTAATGTATATTATATTTTCTATTTTTTCCTTCGCTTTTACTTTTAACTTAAATTTTTGGCCAGATACGCCACCAGGTGTCCGGCCATATATTGTAACCATAGTACATAGAAGATTAATCTGTGCATCGTATTTCTTCCATCACTTTTTACTTTTATTATTCTTGTAGAGTCCATATTAAAAGAAAAAGAAAACCTTCATTATTTTTTTATTGTGCGTTTGGTGTTTTTACAACATACTAATTTTTTAATGACTAAGAAATTTAAAAAAAATTAAAAAAGGACTGAAAAGTAAATTTTTCCTGATAGTGCAATTCTTGTGCCACAAACGGTCGTGCAAAAACCCGTTGGTGACTTCTGTCATCCAGTGGCCACTTTGGTGGAATGCCACATATAAAAGTGCACATTATGGCGGTCTTTCAGGGACTGACCACCAGAGCAGTGGTCACTGGGGCCATGCTGTTAGCTCACGAATTGCCGTATGATGCTCTAACACTGCCTTAGGGAGTCTTCAAGACTTGGTTATAATAGCTAGCAAAGGGATCTCCTTGTGTTTCGTGCATTTTAGGGCAGAGTGGTAGTATGCTAATGGTTGTTTCTTGTTTTGGTGGTCTAGTGCACGACGTATTCAACAGGTTTTGTGATAATCCCAGATTCGAACCTCGGCCAATTTTTTGGTTTTGACGTTTATTCAGAGTTGACACCTGTCATGACCACGACAACTTACCTGATAACTCCTCAATGTCCCTGCTCAGCCTCTTCATTTGGCTTAGACGCTTCACTCACTCCAAACTGGTCATGCCATATATCCACTTACAAAAGTAGTGCACTTGTCAATTTCATTAATTTGACACAACAGCAGCAATTAAAAAAATTATAAAATTTAAGAGTATGTTTCTTTGTGCATTTATGTTTCATCAGGTAATGCACTGTTGGTTTTTTTTCTTTTCAATTCCAAAAAGATTGTCAGAATCTGCTGGCTAGATAAGATGTATTGAAGCATGACTGTTACAACACTTAAAAGGTTTGGTATTAGGCCTAGTCTGCATTTATTTGTGTATTGTTCTGTTTCATTACCAAAATACTCACATATGATGGGACTTTGTCCCAGTCCAAGTACAGAAAGTTATATGAGTTCAATTTCTGCAAGAAACTGTGTTCAGACATTCCTAATACCATATAGGTAGTGTCTATGCTAAGGCAAGCAAAAGACCCCTATCTCACAGTTATGTCCGCTCTGTCATCCACAGTCAATCCAGATAAAAACAAGTTAAGGGCACATGCCAGATAATATTTCAAAATTAGACATAAATCAGGATAGAATCCAGCAGAATATTGAATGAAAAATAAAGATATGTAAGAATGATATCATTCCAATATTGGCCATTGTTGGGAAACATTAACTAATGTAAGCCTAATTTGTATAAATGCAATACAATTTTGTCACAACAGTTATCAAAAATGTGTGGCGAGTTGTTTCTTCACTCACAATCAGAGTGGCACCGACCTTGCATACATAAGAAAAATAATGCCAGCCCAATGCCATTTTCCCCCTATCAAGTTTATTTAGGCAAACATAAGTCTCAATACTATTGCTCAGAATAACTACGTATGACCAGCTATTTTGGTCCATTGTCTTATCAACTCAATTTGGTCCCGACCCACATAAGGTTGGTCCACTGTCTATCCAGTGTCAGATCAGCTCACATTTAGCCCAATGTTGTGCCAGCCCGCTACGTTGTCTGTCAGATAACTCGGCCCTATGTTGGCCCTATGCCCAATGTCTGGTTGGCCTACTGTTAGGTCAGCCCATGGTCTTGTTGATGCAATGTTAACCCACTTACTTAACTGCAGTTTGACTGTCAAACTGTGAAAAACATTTGCCCAGCAAACCAAACACAGTAAGACTGTAATAAGCATTTGTCAAAGACAATTAAAGTTCTGGAACTTCAAAGTTGTCAACTCTGAATAAACGCCATTGCGGTCCCTAGTCAGACTATTGAAAGACGTCGTCAGTCGCAATATAAGTATGCCCCCCTCCTGACAGAAGTTCTGAAATTGCCCAACAGGTTATACCGCAGGACATGCACCAGGAACAATGTAAAAGATGGGAATCAATTATTTTTCCCAGATATGCAACTTTTTACAGGATTAAACAATATGCAAGCATAAAAAACTCATTCAGCGCAGTCAAAGGTGCGGAAGAGACAGACCTATCTGATTGATTGGCATGTAGGCATGTGTTTAATGTAAGTATTTTCACATTTAACGTGTTTTGCTATACAAGGCTTCCATTAATAAATAGGTGCATGGTTATTCTAAAGATCCACTTTCAAATTAAATTGACTGAGACACACTAGGTAACATCATGCTGATAGAGATAGCAGAATGCATTAACACTTAACATAGACAAGTTAAGTCTTGACAGTGCAAGCAGTTTTGAGTGAATTATAACAGGCTGCCAATCTTAATCTTATGTTTAATGTGGCACTATTAAAAATGGGCACCCAAGTGAAAGTGCCATGTGTGTCGCCAATTCGCTTGCTTTAAATCTTCGGCTTTCCATTGCAACTAATTAGTGCCCTTGAAACATGCCACGGCCAGTTTTAACAATTTATCTGCAGTTTCTGGAAAAGAACAAATAGGAATAAAATCAGAGTTCCAAATCTGAGTCATTGTTCCTCACAATGCGGATGGAATCAATTAAAAGACAGACAGGTGATCCAATTTTGCTCAAAAATCATCTTTAATCATGACATGTCATCTGGAGATCCTGCTTCCTTAAAAACGATGAAAATGGATTTTGTTCCATGAACCATCCTTGCCAGTGGCACCATCTTTCCTGAATCAGTTTTATTTCGTTCTTGCTTGTTCTTTCCTATCCTTTTATTCCCTTTATTTTTCTTTCTTTTTTTCTTTCTGTCTTTCTGTCTGTCTGTCTTTCTGCTTTATTTTTTGTCTTGTTTTCTGTCCAAGGTGGGTGTCCTAGTGGTTAAAGCATTACCTGTGAACACTTTAAATTTGGTAGTTACCCTTAAGGTCTGTGTAGATACTTGGTGTGTTGTTAAGGTAGTGCCTTGTACTATGTGTCTATGATGATGCTAGTGAAAGTATTTGCGGCAAATGCGATGCATATATGGTACCCCTCTCTTGCTCATCTCATTCTTCAAGTGAACTCTTGTGAGTGGCAATTACTTGCCTTAGAGTGCACATATCCTAATCATATCCTATGCTATATCCCTTAGTGTCAGTGTGTTTATCTACCAATCTCTCAATATATTATAGTCCTCCCTACTTCAATATTCACCTAAGGTACTGGAATCGATCTTCTAAGGTGAAAGTCCACGACCAGAGGAAATATGAAAAGGTTAATAACATTTATGGAGAGTGATGAGACTGTGTAAGCAGTAAATTGCTGATCTATAGAGGTTCACTAGGTCCCCCCTAGCAGCCTCTAAGAGCCTCTTTACATCGCAAATGCAACTTTCCCACTTAAACCTGCCTTTGGTGCGGCGCCATGAATAAGCTATGAAGATAAGTGTGTTTAAATTGCATTTCTTAATGACATCTGTTAGATAAAGTTTTTAACGTACTTTATTTTTCTTTAAAAGTAAAGGTCCAGAGAATTTTGAAAGTGTGATAGAGTTGTTTTGAAATATGGATACAAGTGTAGAGTGCACGGTGTTAATGTTTGAAACAAAAACACTTCTTTGACAAACCTGTTCTCCCAAATGCTTGATTTTCATTTAGATTTCAGTTCGTGTTGCCAGTTAATAAACCTTGTTTCGGACTACCAAGTTACAGTTAGAGATTCATCATTATGATCAAAAGTTTAAGTATTTTACTTTAAGAGAAATGGTCTTACGTAATACCGATAAAGCATCAAATCAACAAATATGGGTTGTAATTGCCAGGCAATCGTATTAGTGATGAGGTCTCAAGTCCATCATTTGGCATAATCCTGCACTCAACTGTACTAATACTGAAGCTGTACTTCCTATGCACTTGTTACCAAGTGGTACGTGCAATATAAGGGAAGCCATGTCTTGATGTGAATCAAGCTATAAAACGCTTACCTGGTGTCACTGTCATGTCACGGCCTAGCCATCATGATGGGATCTTAATGGAAGGAATAAGACGCAAGCCTTTCTCAGTGGAGGCAAATGATGCCTGGGTGACTTATATGTCTTGACATGCCCAAAACACTGATGGCAAACATGAAGATGCACTGGGCGTAACAAAAAGTTCTTGGGTTGAATTTATGAAGAGGAAAATAAGATAAATGTATTCAATACAGTATTCAACAGTGTGGAAGTATCGACACGACAGTCTGGGTGGGTGTTAAATAAACACGAGTTTGTAAAGTATAATGAATATGCTCTTACACTTAAAAAAAAAGATATTGCCTGTTTCAGACAAAGAATTGTGTCGCTGGTGTCCTCTCAATAGCTTGTTTTAAATCAGCCGAGATATTGTTTGGCTTTAGACTGGCAAATCAAACAGTGATATAATGGCTGATTTTAAACAAACCATTGAGTGGACAGACACTCCTATTTTAAAGTGTGTAAATTGAGGTTGTATTGTTCGTTGAGGAAAATAGAAATGAAAACTGAGTTCACCGTAAGTGGTTGAAAAGAAAAAAAAATTCGGTCCTAGTAACTATTCCAGCTAAAAGAAAATAAACACAAAATGCTCAGTGGTCTCTTGGACTACTTCAGTAAGAGGTTATCTGCAGTGTAATTATAAGACAAATTCAGTCCGTTCTGACCTGATGGTATTTTTATTTTGGGTGGCCAAACTATACAATTTTACCTTCATATTGTTTTGTGAACAAAAGTTTCAATGATATATTTGTCTCTATACAATAAGCGTAACCAACAAACTAAATTTGTATAGACACCGCAAAACACACATATAAAACAAACACTAGTTGATATTCCTTAGCACCCATTGGTAAAATGCCATCATATAACACATCCACAGTGTTCACCACTAAAGCAGTATTGAGCTACTAGACAGTCCATGATCTGGCTCTCTATGGCTTTTGCTTCGAGGGTTTTCTTCACCATCTCCACCACAAATTGTTATTTGAGGCATGTCCCTAACAAGATGCTAACGACGTCTAGGCACCTGCATACCCAACAACCTGCAGCTTCTGTATATTGCGAATTCCGCAGTCAAAATATGCTTGGAAGGGGGCGGACCTTTGCGAATAATAGATAGATAATTTATTTGTGAGTTTTAATTTTTTTATAGTCAGAATTTTGTAAATATGTAATGACTTGACTTCAGTTTAATATAAAGAGGAGTCAAATTGCTCCGAGTCATGCATGGGCCTGGTTTTTGGGGAAACTGGGAGACAATTGTTTTTTTTTTCAATTCAATTTAAAAAAAGTATTTCACGTAACCTGTATATTTACAACAATAAATTCAAAATCGTTAAAAACTAAATAGTGCCCCCACTCTTTGGGCAGGCAAAGCAGGACCTTCGTGTCACGTGTTTACTATAGAGAACTCTGCAGTTTTTTTCATTAATCTCTCGGGAAAGAAAACAAAATTAAACATAAATTTAAGCAAGAATTAAGTGAAAAAATCAATTGAATTATTCCAGTACAAGTTTTCCATGATATTGAGTAGCCAAGCTATGTAATAGGACTAACCCTTCGTTGGAAACTAAATCGCAATTCTATAGAAATGTCTCTCCGTCAGCAAGAAATTGACAACGTTAGCTCTACACCACACTTCTCAAATATCAGACTTTTGTAAAATATCTGCCCAGCAAGAAAAGTCCATCCACTCCCCTGGTTGTACCACGCGATGTAGTCATTAACTGGTGATTAGGCACTCCGCTAAATGATGGTCTGTTCTGGGGAAGGGAGCACTGTCCATATCTATTATGTAAGTTTGCGCAGTCATCAGTAAGTTTGGTGCTCTAGGTGACTTCTATGTTCCTTTGCAGTAATACTAGACTTTTAGGCGGAGGTGCCTGAGACTGAAGATGTGTAGTCACAATTAATTAGGACCTACAGTCTGATGTACATATATGGTTGCATTAACTTACTTACGTCTCATATGAAGGTTGAATGAGCATATCAGACGTAAACGAGTTGTGCGCTCCAATATTTTGTAGCTAATCTACTTTTCAGATAATTTTAATATTTTTTAAATACCATTAGTTTGATAACCTTAAATCTCAGATGGAAGTCTGTCACATGAGACATTAGATTTGTGGTGTTGAATTATTAGTGTCCATGATGAGGCAGGTAAGAGACAACACACATGGAGTAATGGTATGGTATAATGTGAACTCCCAGACTACAATCTCGCCATTACGTCTGCCTCTGTCCTTTTCTCATTGTCTCTATGCTTTTGTCACTACCTGTCATGCTTTCTGTCTTTCTGGACCTGTCATTCTAAGTCTGTCAGTCTGTTAATCTCCGTCATCGGCCAAGACAATAACAGGTATTTATAGACTGGATGACATTGACATCTTTTTTCTCAAATTAGTAAAAGAAACAAAATAGTGTAATATACTATCCCAGGTATTTATAGACGTTACGCTATTCTTATAGTGTAGCACACGTGGATGGCTAAACAGATAAGTAATGACAGGGAATAAAGGGGATTTCCCTTGAGTTGCCAATGGATTACTGCAGACTTCCTCTGGGACAGGTGTGCACATTTGATATGGGGTCTGACCACTACACTACGCGTGTATGGCTTTTTGTGTGATCAAGTAGAAGCCAGCATCAAAGGATTTAAGTGTAGTATAGGGATATGATGCTCAAAGTTATGAATTAATTGTGTCTATGGTTCACTGCCTGCCTGATGTTGTCATGTAAGTTAATTATAGAGCTAACACGCGAAGGGAGTTTCCATTACCAACGTTGCAGACTTCATAATAAAGTCAGATTTACACTCAGACATGAGGAATATAACTTGTTCGTTTTTCGTCAACCATTTTCAATCCGCTCAGTGACCTTGCATTGTTAATTATCTGTCTACTGCTGCAAAGATAATAATACTTTCTAGCGGCACTTGGTTAACTTCTGAGTCTAGCTAAAGCATATTATTAACCACAAAACCCTAACTTAAGGTCATTTCATCATTACATCTGCCTCTGACAGCAACTCTATATGACAAGCTGACAGTTTCAACATTGTATAAACATGAAATAGTACCACAAAATCCCTCTATTGAATAAAGCACCTTCCAGTAGTTTTGGTTAACACAACCTTATTCCAAATTTCCTGTTCTAGTGAGTACATTGAGACGCTATGAGACAAGGTCCCAGCCTGTCCCTAGAGACTGCTTTGCAAGTGGCCATCATCTTGTCAGGGTCCAGCAATTCATCTTGTATTTGCTATGCATAATTCATCATTATAACAGCTATTTGTGGCATTGTGTTAAGATGCCAATCTTGCTTCCCTCGTATTAAGTTAGTTCTGTTATTTATGTCTTGTTTTGTTCATATATTAAAAGCTGAATATAGGATTATGATGCGGTATATAGATATAGATGATACTGACATTGGCATGTTTGTAAATAACTGTACATAGAATAAAATATGTATAAAACCAATCTATCCTTAGAGACCACCAAGAGCATGTTGTAACAAAATATAACGTAGGTATGTCTCAGTGCTAAGTACACTGTACTGGTCTGAAGCTTCCACTAAGATAAGGAGTCCGCACCACGTTCCACATTCACCCCCATAGATCAAGATGGGGTCATTTAAATGCCTCAGCATTGACACTGAATACACGCACCGATAACGTGTGCGTAGTTCATGAAGTTGCCGAGATTCGAACCGGGGATCTTTCACGGAGCTGTTAAAATGCGTTTTAAAAAAATGGCTGACGTCCTTAAAAAGCACTTTTCCACCAATCAGCTATTTTAATTTTGGTTTAAAAGTTTAAAATTATCAGGTTTAAATGGAGAAGTATCCTCATAGTTGACCTTAAGCAAATGTTTTTATAAACAGTCGAACTAACTTAAAAACCACCTCTCTATTACGACCAGCTAAATTTGGGTAGTCATATGAGCGAAACGTATGTAATTATTTACCTTTAAGTAATGAAAAAAAAAAAAAAGATATAGAATGTATTGTAATTAGATGAAAAATGACAGAAACCTTTGAAGCGTTGTGAAACTTAATAGCGAAGGAAATGAAAACCAATTATATTTTACCTGTCTTTGCATCTTTGAACTTCTAATGAAGCGAATAGATTTTTTTTAAACTGCTTAACTCGACTAATAAGCGATCAGCTTCCTTCGACTGATACCTGTGTACCTTAAGAGTATTTCCACTTAATTAACTTAATTAAGTGAAACAGTCAAGCTTCCTGATGAACTGTTATTACGCAATATTGTTAATAGCTGTTGCATAACATCTTATCAAGCGTACATGTGCTCATTAATAACGGTTTTATTTTGAGTGTTGGATCCGGATTTAAACATTAAATCTCATTGAGAGGTAGTTTTCTTACATTGTTGTATTTTTAAATCTATATACTTATTTCGAAAAAATTGCGAGGTTTAAAGCTTTGTTTTCCTGAAAATAAAGTTAAGAACTACAATGTCTTAAGGCAATTTCATATGGGGCAGCTCTGCTGAAGGTCCCGGGTCCGATCCCCGGCCCGGGCACTCTTCATAATCTACATCCCAGCTGGTTGCCGTTCGGATGAGACGTTTAATTGGAGGTGCCTTGTACTAGATGTCTATGCTGAAGCAAGTGAAAGACCCCACCCATGGGGTACATGAATGACATGGTGTGGACTTCAAGCCTTATCACATCATTTCGTCTGCCTCTAGCAGCTGGTCATATAAGCTTTGATAAGTTTCAGGAAAGTGCAGCCCTCTAAGGCAGTAGCATTGAGACATTGACATCGACAATCTATAAGTTATTCTATGTTAATTTTCCGAAATGTTGTCAATGTCTGTGACATAGGAAGTTGTAATTGGCATTGTTTACATCTAATTGACTTTCCATAATCATTAAGAGTTGGAAGCATGGACTGGAAAACGTCGTAGGAAAAATATGTTGCGATTTCACTGGAAAGCTTTTAGCAATAATTGGCTAAATTTAATTTTGCCACACACAGTATGACCATCATAAAGACGAGCAGGATCAAACTCGTATTTGTGTAGGCAGAGGTACAATGTATTGGCTCGTGAACAGAGTATCATCAAACAGGGCAATTCTAGGGGAAGGGGGCGAAGGGTGTTGCCCTCACCACATTCCGAAGCCAATAATTGGCAGAATTTTCAGGGGGTAGGGTAAGGTGATGCCACAAAGTGATCCAGCTATCGTTTGATCCCCCCCCCCTCCCTATAGGCCTTGCCCTCAGACCCATGCAGGCTCGAAAATCACACTTCCTCTGTCAGCTGAGCACAGGACTCACTCTAATGTCTTCAGTCTATGAATGTTGGATCTGAAAGGATTTAATTTGCATTGAATTGCCTGGTCTGTAAGGCCTAGATCCTTTTTGTTCCAGTGATGTGTGCTCCAATAAAAGAATTAAGAGTTTTTGGACTTTAGCAGGTCAACTTTTCTTTAAATAATTGTCTCATATGAATAATTCAAAGCTTTCGAAACATGTTACAATTTTTGTAATTATGTTAATAATTATTAGAAGTTGTAGCAGGCAATTAGCGCGCTTATAAGGAGTGTATATTTGATGACTACATAACCAGTGATCAGATAATGATGAGCTGAAAATGCCAGGTACCAGAGCTGCTGTTCAGTTCCAGCTTAGAATCAACCAGTATATGAAGATCGTGGATCGGGGATCAAACTCAAGAGTCTTAAGAAGTTGGTCCAACCTTTGGGTCACCATGCAGTTCTGGTGTAGCAACATTGGCAATGTTTAGTTAAAGGTCCCCTGCACGATTGGATATCTGGTGTGGGGTATGTCCAAAAAGCACAAATTGGGAAGACTGTATTTCATTTCTAATTTCTAACGTATTTCCAACTAATTCATCCTCTAGGTTCTAATTCTAATTTAAGGCGTTTAACTCAGACAACATGTAGCCCGAGCTCTTAAGGTACTATTCTGTAGTTGACAATTTAACCGGGCCTACTCAAAGTATCTGATTAAGTGCTTGTTCCGTATCATTTTTAAAGACTTTCTGAACAAGCGGCAACATTCATCATAAATGCCTTTACCCATCAAAGTTAGAGCAAAGTTGTAAAAATCTCCCCTTTTCAGAATTTGATGATGGAGTCTAGATTGTAACACATATGAGTGATTGGACAGGAAATACCTAATTAAAACTGCTGAAGTATTTATTAAGTTCCGAATCAGCTCGGTGGCATGTGGGTCGAAAACTATATCAGAATTCAAATGTATGGTGAGTGTTGGGTGAGTGGATTAGGGCTTTATGTCCTGTATTTCTGTACCTGATGGGCTAATTAGGACCATGGCGATGTCATTAAGGATGAAATAGGGCTTGACTTGGAATCGAACCCGCCGGGGACCCAGTGGTTGGAAGCCCAGTGCGCTTCCACTGAGGTGGGCCTCCGATGACTCAAATGTATCATGAAGTTGAATTGCTTTGGAGTTTGGACAGCCTTTAAGGGTCGGGGTTTCATGTTCAAGAAATTCACAAACATTCCTAGACAGAGTGCAGTTGAGTTGGTCACAGTTCTACACCGTGAAAGTCAGTCAGTCAGTACATCAGTATGTCAGTCAGTAAGTCTGTCTGTCAGTCTGTCAATCAGTCAGTCAGTGAGTCAGTCAGTTTTCCATAAAGGGCATATTCAATATATATATACGTAAAAATTATAAGGGTGGTTCAACCCACAATTGAAACCAAGAGGTTTGTATTATAGGGCATTTTACATGACAATCATTTTTAAGACTACAGAATATGTTAATATCGAGATGGTCTTAATATTGTGTGATCTAAAGCTGGGTTTCCACAACATTTGTATTGATATACACGTATTGGTATTCCGTAACATGAAACTGATCTCTGTTGTTGCTTTAACAGGTGGCTTATTCGAGTATGAATACCACAGCCAGGAACTGGTGTTTAAATATGCAGTTGAGAAGATCAACGCCAGACGGGACCTTCTGCCTTTCACTAAACTTACTTACGACATTGAACAACTTCCTAGTGACGACAGTTTTATTGCTTCAAAAAGGGGTAAGTTGTCTTGGCAATTTAATCAACATTTAGCAGTCTCACATGATGCAATGTGATGGATGCCTTTAAAAGTCACAATCTATGTTTGCCCAAAAGGATCATCTTCAACTTGATTATGAGTGGGATTGTCTTATCTACAACAAATGAGACAAAGAACTAATTAATATCATACTTATCCCATTTTGCAGAAGGATGAACAAAGAATTGCGTGCCAATGTCATATTAAGCTAGAGAAATTCTCTAGAGAGCAGTAGGGTTCAGACGACTGAGTATGATTAGTGATGATTTGTAACACCAAGGAAGTGTCAGGATCATCCGTCATGTTAGCAGAATATTTTGGTGTCATCTGGGCGCTAGGTATCTGCTCCGGAGTCGCAAACACTGGCTCTAGACACGGACATTGCCTCTAAAAAAAGACAAGGCAGTGAAACCCAGGAATCAGACCAAAAGTCTTGAAGTCGAGATGGTTTTTAATTTTGGAAGGCTAACCTTTTTTCTACATTTAAATCTAAGTGAGGTGGTCTGAAATCGAAGTGGTCAAAATTCTGGTGTTTCATTCAATGTAAAAGACACATTCCCCATGTAAAAAGCAAACACTTTTTACTACACCTCCGTAGCAGATGCGTTAAGTCTTCTGATAATTTGATCACCAAGCAGGAAATTAGATTGTTAGTTATGTGTAACATTATAGCACCTTGCAGTAATCCGTGTAAGTGTTACTAGGTGTAACATCCCTGCACTTACTAGCACCTTACCACATGCATTGACAGGACGTCACCAATCAGGGCCTATTCAGCAGATTGTGAAAATCACCAGCTGACAGGCTCATTCCAAGAAGTGCCATGAAACCTCCCCCTTGCCCAACCTTAGCCCCACCAAGCCCCACCAAGCCACTGCCTATTAGGTTTATTTTGACAAACGGCCCCCATCGTAACAACATCCCACTTTATGTCATTTTGACGACCACAATCTAACACAAAGGATGCTCGTGGATTTGAATTTGTTGCCTGCCGTTACATAAAAACTGTCCCTCAGTCTTCAAATGATGTATGAAGGTCATTAGCACCCTCATGACTAGCACCCCCATTGACTTCCAAAACCGAAAAAGGAGCCTCTACATTAGTAAACATTTGATGGACGCCCTTGATCCTCCTGTTGGCCTAAAAACTTGCGGCCTCCTGTGCCTTTTAGACAGCAAGCACCACAACACAATCCTACACAGAAACACCACTCAAGTTTGCAAGTTGTCCAATATGTTTGTCTGTGCTATACCATTTGTCCATTGTGGGCGTGTTTACGTGCTATTTTCAGCTCCGTCTCTCTCATCACAGGTCCTTGACATTTGATAAATACCTGATCGATCCTCCAAAGGTCATAGAGCTCATTCTAAACTTCTGTTAGTTAGAAGCAAGATCTTGTCTTCGAGGACTGCATTGTATAAACCCAATCTTAAATTTTTCTTGAGTAACATGGCATGATGATTCTACGTCAGATTTTAACCTCATTTGGCACTTTAAAGTTTGCAATTTTCCAGGTCATTAAGGTACCTGGAATAGCTAGAAATGACGCCCATGTCTGAGCGAAACACTTCCAACTCCCATACACTTACCTAGACAAAACTCATATACATGTACTCAACCCTGGATGCGGTCTTAAAATACTTGCCAATTTGTCTACCACATAATTGTTGCTGCAGGGTTTTAGCATTTGCCGGAAAAAGTGGTGTGCACTGTTGTGCAGTAGGACCTCTTCTTAAGGTAACAATAATGGTAGCAAGCTGGCAATACATTTAATTTGATAGGTATGACTAAAAGTTTCATGTGTCTATAAATGGTAATAATATTAAATTTAGGTTCTTGAAGTCATTTAAACTTGTTTCACTTATAATGTTGTATGGCATTAAATTTCACACCTTAGCACCTAGGTATGGAAATTATTTATATCCATATCTGAGAGTACTATATATATTGAAAGCAAATGATTGATATTTGTTTTTACAAAATAACAGTATTATCCCGAGCTAGGAACAACTACTTGAAGTTAAACCATACCTGGCTGTCACACAACAGCTTACTGTTAATTTTACTAACCAATGAATATGATTGCTGTTATAACTATCTACATGCACTGCAGTTGAAATATCAGTCAAGACTTGGCCTTCGAAAGTTAGAATTGACAGTATTTTAATATCAAATTAATTATCTTTGGATATTCCTACACACTGTTCAACCCCCTCCTGCCATTCCATTTGTCAGCAGTTGCAATGAAATAAACTATTACTATTACGGTTACTGGTTCAGTGGCAGGGTGGCTGGGCGGTGGCTCAGTGGTGGTTTGATGGTGGCTCAGTCTAACTTGTAAAAATTGAAAATAGCTGGACTGCATATTCATTATACTTAAATAATATAAAGCTATTTCTGAATTAGGGCCACCCAATTCAACCCAGTGCAGTATGAACACCCCCGTTTTAAGACCACATCGCCACAATTTGTTTTAACCTATTGTACTATTGGGTTTGTGTTTACTTCGTGAATAACCGCATTACACTGTTCAAACCAGAAAATGTAGCAGCTTTGAGAGTGCATAGTTTAATGAGGAAGTTATCCTACCTTTTCAATTCCATTTAGACTGAAATCATGGAAATATAAATTATTTTCCTTTTTTATGTACATTTTACAAAACAAATTTTTTTTATTCAAATTACACTAACAATGTACTAGATTCTGGGTGACATCTCAAAAATAGACGTGTTAATAACTTTGTTGCACTGTAGCTGCTGAGATGCTACCCATCGTGATCATCTTCTTCCTCTTTTGTTGCAGTGTGTCGACAGGTCAGGGATGGGGTGGCGGCCATCTTTGGGCCCATGTCGACCGTCTCTGCCACTCATGTGCAATCTATCTGTGATGCCTTGGAGGTGCCCCATATCGAGACAAGATGGGACTTCCGCGAGATTCCTGACGTTTATGCCATTAATTTGTATCCCCATTATAAGACTTTAGCAAAGGCTTACATGGACCTCATCAGCCACTGGCAGTGGAGTTCCTTTACCATTTTGTACCAAAGCAATGAAGGTATGTTCATTTTTAGTTTGTATATGACATGATAAGATGGCACAAAAATATACCTTCTCAAACGATGACTCACCTATCACACAAAGAAGTCCCATTTCATCAGTGTGTCATGTCAGTGTGTCACATGATGTCAGTGTGTCATGTCAGTGTGTCTTTTCAGCGTGTCATGCTTATTGTTCTGCTGCAGGTTTAATACGACTAGAGGAGTTGCTCCGAGCCCCTTCAGAATTCAAGGTGCAGGTCACTGTGAGGAGGCTGGAGCCCAGTACTGATGGAGACTTCCGTCCTATTCTGAAGGAAGTGAAGAAGAGAGGAGAGTCCAAGATCATCATTGATTGTGACGTGGACCTAGTGGGCAAGATCCTAGGGCAGGCACAGTCCATCAATATGATGACCCAATACTACCACTACCTGGTCACTACCCTGGTAGGTCACTGGTCACTTATCCTGCTAATGAGGCTCGTCGTGGCCCAACCTTGTTCCACAGAAGTATGGCCAAGATGTGTTGTGTCTAACCAATGACCTGGCTCGTTATATCAAGGGCCTAACAAGGCAGTGGCCCAGTAGCACAAACAATTGTCACAAGTGTGAAATATAGAAGGGAACAGAATATGCCAAAACAGACTGTTAGATGTGCAAATGATCACTGAATTTTCCACGTAATTTAGTTTATTCGATTTCAAGTGTCTTAAAATTCAACTAATGCTGCGTGATTTCCTCATGGTTACCTCTTGACTCCAGATGCAGTGAAACTTAGCTTCTCCTCTCAGACGACAATAATATTATTATCGACATGACATTTGTAGGACTGTTATCTATTGTAACAAGCGTCTTGACCTTGGTTTTCAGTAAATCCTCTGGTACTCAAAACTTTATGAAAACTAAAATTTAGGACGGGGAATGTCAAAGAAATCTCGATACATAAATTTCCATTAAAATGTATCAAGCCAGATTCTTCTTAGACTAACTTCCTAACCAGTTAGGTCCCAGTTAATGTCATTACCAGTCTGAGTAGACTGGGACAGATTTACATCAGTAACTAAAATTGAAGATCATTGGGTTAACGATTAAGACCAAGTTAAAATGAATTTGTAGGTTTTTCATATTTCTTTCAAGACTTTTCCCTAGCACTCTCAGTCAGTTGTAAATTCAGACTACTAGCTCGCTTCCCGGCTTCATCTATCATTAACCAAGTAGACTAGCTTTCCTATCTGGACGGAAGGGGAAGTCTTAGGAAGTCTTAGGAACAAGTAGGGTGTTATGGTTAAGAACTATCTGCACTTCCTGTAGAAAAAGCACAATTTAGTGTAGGTGTACATGTAGCGAAGTGAGATGAGATGATGCCATCGTTTGGCACTGCAAAGGTTACGTAGGTTGGGCCAGTCTTGGCATGGGATTGTAAAGTCTCATAACAATTACTACTACTATACCACTAAATTGCCATTGTTCCACTGACCGTATGTAAGGGCGAATTCGGACATTATAATTGCCCTGTGCGACTGTTATTGAGTCGCTTTAATTTCATCTATAGATAGTCAATTACACTTTCTCTTCTTATAATTATCTTAAAGTTTGTGGGGTAAATTAAGAAGCCATGTGTTCAACCTAAGAATGATAAAATTGAAACAATAACAACAATGAAAACAACAACAACAATCTTGCAGATTAATAAGTTCGGGTATTCAAAGTGGAATCAATTATCAGAAGCTGAACATGTCAAGTTTCTTTTATTAGGATATTGGCCTTGTGAACTTGGATGATTTCAAATATGGCGGCACTAACATCACAGCATACCGCTTGGTAAACCCCATGAGCCGCCAAGTGAGAAATGTCATGAACGACTGGACCACTTTGGTCAAATACCAGGGAGTTGCACAACCTGAAAGTCCAACTGGATTCAGGGTAAGTTTCACGGTTTTTAAAATATTACAAATATTAATTTTGTAGTTTGATTGATATTGAAACACATTTGTGCACCTTTTGAAGATCACTTAGATGAAACTAGAATATTTCAAAATTTCCTGACTATAAGTCCTGACAAATATAAGGTATTAGTTAATTGTCTAGTCAAACTAGAAATTAATATTTTAATACCTTTCCAAATGTAAATGTAAATGTGCATGGGTTTTCTGTCTGCCATCTCGGTGCATATCGAGCTCTGCCAACATCACAATTTACACCCTTGGCAGGCCTGCTTAAGGCGCACTTATTATTGTCAGTGCACTCCACAATTACCATAACTGCCTATAGCCAAGTATCCATTCCCACCTGGGTGGCGTGAAGCAGTGGTTTAAGGAGGATCTGCTCAGTTCCTCCATGCCATGGCTGGGATTGAACCCACGACCTTGCGCGTACGAGTCCATTGCCTAATTAACCACATGGCCACAGCACCCACTGCTTTGTCAATCATACACTACAAAGGGTGCACATTAACACAAGGTGTTTTTTTTTTTTACTAGGATTGCATATTTTATATATATATGTTAAATTGCTAATTATTTTGCATTAACAAACTAATTTCAGTTATTGTTATTTCCTAATCTCTAACAGAATTCAACATTTCAACCCACCATAAGGGTATGTGAAACTAACATGGATTTCTCACCGAATAACACCAGACAAAAGTGAATTCTTTAAGACCATTGGAAAACTCATAATATTAATTAATTAATGATAATCTGTGGCTTTTAAAATGCTGATTTAAATTGAATTGGTTAAAAGCAAGTCACGATCGTGTCATTATCAGAGGCATTAAGCAGTCTTCTGATAATGATTCCATGGTGTGGCACCATCAAAACTCCAATACCGACCATTATTAGGAGAAATTTCCCTTAGATACAGCCTAGGTACAGATTGATATACACAGATTGGACAGTTCTTCATTTTCATAAGCCATCCAGGGCCTTTCAGGGTTGGTGCATGGCGTCGTTTACGATTGGTGACGTCATACAGTGGCCGACGTCGAAGTTGTGGCCGACACCGGATTTGTGGACGTCAATAGTGACGTCCAGGGGCGGATTCAGAACATTTTGACAGAGAAAGATTTAGAATAATAGCGATATCTATCACCCTGTTCATTCAGAATATTTGGATTGGCCCCAGGACGTCACTATTGAAGTCCACAAATCCGGTGTCGGCCACAACTTCGACGTCGGCCACTGTAATCATTACAATGGTCAGTGATGTCATTGTGATAGTTTGTTATTGTGACGTCATATTTCTGCGTGCTTAACATTAATGTAGAGCACAGACATCAGCCAGCAAGGTCAAACTGATTAATCAATATCTTTTTATACTAATTGCACAAAACGTACTATTTTATGCTAATTATAGATCAGTTTTATGTATTAAAACATTTTCAAGGTCACTCAGACTGCCCAGCCAGCTGTTGCTGCTGCTGCTGCTGTTGCGGCTGTCAATCATCATTATCTACCCACGCTCATAAAAGCTGCACTGTCTGTCAAAATTGCAATTTTGTAAGATTTTATCAAATAGTTGAAAATTGCCTCAATTTATCAAGACACTAAATTGTGTAAGCTTATTTTTCTATCAGGCATTAATTACAATCCAGACCAAAACATTGGGAACACAATAGAAGTGATATCTTCGACCATGATTGTTCAGTATTGTGACCTCATCACTAGGTTTGTTTATATATTGAATTTTTGATGGCATGAAAAACTCGATTTATATTATTTATTGTGGGCCTGTAGACTCTTATATATGCAACAAGAAGGTAGTGTTGGTTTATATAATTATTTGCATATGCTAAATCTGGAGACATAGTAACTTTAAGCTTATCTGATATAGCAACGGTCATCTACAAAAAGTAGTGTGTGGCACCATCAGGTCAGTTTGTAATTTGCCTTCTCTGCAGCAGCAGCAGCAGCAGCCTGCTTATTGTTCTTTCTTTTTTTGCTTTAAACTTGGATTTAACCATGGCTGACCCTAGGAGTTACATCATAAATATGGAACAGTCTGCCTATATCTGTATGACTGCCACAAAGGTGCATCCAAACATACCTAACTCAGTTTCCTGCCTACAGCTGTTCTGAATGGTTCTTGGTTTGGATGTCTACTTCACATTAGAACTAACAAGTCGATAGAACCTTTGTAATAGTTATCTGAGATTTTGCTGGTTACACGTGGGCCTCAAGTGTGAATTTACGATTAGTTTCATTCTTTATGGTTGACTTTTGTCACCAGACATTGAGAATTCACTTTTGTATGATGTTTCTTTAGGATCCAACTTATTTTAACTTACTATTTTCACTAAATCCCTATGTTTCCTTACGCTTTTAGATATGAACTTAAACCTGTGCAGCTTAAACAAGATGTAGGCCGAGTCAAAATGACTTGGGGTAGTCAGACTGATTACCTTAGGGTGCCATCATGTGACTACCCAAAGTCATATTGACAACTTTTTTAGCGCATCTTCTATACAGCCTCTTCTAAGAGTTTCCTTCCACTTGTAAAACCCCGTTCCCACCTTGCCGAACTTCATGCCGAACTCCTACGAACTACTAGTTCGTCAAAAAACTCGTCAGAGATCGTAAAAGTTCGTCAGAGTTCGTCACAGTTCTTACAATTTTTGGACATGTTCAATATCATCGTAGCCGTCTACGAACTTTTCGGACTTCGTAGGACGTCGTAGGACGTCGTCAGTACGTCGTACACGATCGTAGGAGTTCGTAGGAGTTCGTATGCACTTCGTAAGAGTTCATAGAAGTTCGCAGAAGTTTACAGAAGTTTAGTTCGTATTGAGATCGTAGCTGTTCCTAACAGTTCGCCGCACCTCATGAAAAAATATCGTAGAATTGCAGAAATTATGCTAATTAAAAATATGTCCTATAACCGGAGGACACTGGCGAACTGCCGGGAACTTTGCCCACTCAGAATTGGCCAAAGTTCGTTGCAAACTTCGTAGCATTTCTTGCAGGTGGGAACGGGTCTTAAAACCTTGATCTGTTGCTTGCTTACTTTACTAACTAAACCTGATTTTTTGCTACGATTGAACTTTTTGACTTTCTGCTTTTTAAATTGTTTGCATTGCATTAATGTGGGATGGATTGCACAGAACATTGCAAGGGAATGAAATTCACAAATTCTCCGCCATGTTGTGCACTTGCTTGCCAGGTCAGAATTGGATTATGTAATCCGGCAATATTGATTTTAATTGGCGAATTTTCACAGCTTCATAACCAATCTCCGATTTGTTGGCTTTGCAAGTTTTTGTTATGGTTTAAACTTTATCGGATTATCGCAGACAAAATTGACAATTGTCGAGATTATTGATTATCAGAAAATAAAAGATGGAGCACATGGGTGCAGAATTTCACGTCACATTTCATCTGCCTTGGTGCACTTGGGCTAGTAGTTTTCTAATATCTAGATGATAAACTTAATATTTATATGGTGAAGTATTTTGTCAAGGGATTGAAAGCAAAGAGTTATACGTATTGATAAATAACAATTTTATCCAATTTGCAGTATTTTACTTGGCTTGGCTTGGACATCAAAGGGAATAGAAAATTTACTTTTCGTATCATTCTGGAAACAAATATAGTGCTCCAGTCTTTTCAGTTGTTGCACCAGACTAGTGCATGGGTAAAACTACAAAATTATACCGAGCTGCTCTGATAGTATTGAAAATAATCATAAAATTCATTCGATTTAGTTTTGAACTGTATGGTTTATTCTGAGAGACCCCTGTGCTCGTTCGAATGCTTTCTTATTTAGCAAATTTTAGGCCGTCTTTCTTTTCTTTTAGTTACTTGGCTAGTACCTGGCTAGTATTTTTAATAATATACTTGTATGAAATGGCTTCAATTCATGCCTTTTCTATTCCGCACTTGCTCTATCAGTTCCCTTCAGCCTTTTTGCCCTTGTGACACGAATGCTTTAATAAATATCATGCACGAATAAGCTTCAAGTTATTAATGTGAGAATCATGCTTCTGGCATATCTGTGCCATCATATCTTCCTTCTCTGGGTTTCATAAATAACCGGTGTTTCGGGGTCTCTGCCACTGAAAGGTCTTGTGTTTCAAAAAATGATAGAGAGCGAAGGTATGATGTCAAAGACCTTGCTTGCTAGAGAGAAAATCTGGTGGGCCTGATTTGAATCTATGATGTGGCAAAAGGAAAACACTATTCATTGAATAGTAGGAAGAAATAGTTCGGAATTCTGAATTATTTGTAATATTGCAATAACTAACATCTTACAGAAAATCCAGAATCAAATTAGCTGCGTGTAGGTTGGATACAGCATTTGAAGTTGTAACAAACCGGAGAAGATTTCTATTTGATGAGCCTGTTCATTCAAATACGCCCACTACAAGGCAAAGCTGAGTGTTATTGATTAGAACACTGTTATGGAAACTTACATTTACGGCAACTTTTGTCAACGACACCCATGACTTTGTTCCTAAGTGTGCAGCTTCAAACAGAAAGCTTTCTCCTTCAAATATCTATTAGACCGAGTTTTCCGATATAATGTATGCTGTTCTGTTGAAACATCATGTAGGTGGAGCCACAAGAAACGGGAAAATTATATTAACAGACAAATATAATAATATCATCTGAGGCTTCTGATTAAGATGCTGTACATTTTCACCTCACGTATGCATGACCTGCTTTGATCATCGTTGATACTAATGTACAATCCTTTTCAATTGTGTCTTGCTTCTTGTTTTTTTATCTCTTTCTTTTAAATGTAATATGTATTTTTATCTGTGCCTGTCTAATGTGGATGAAATGATTTGCAGACAGAGACAGCACTTGTCTACGATGCAGTGCACCTCTTTGCCAAGGCCCTGGATGAAGTTTCCAGAGCTCAGGACATAGCAACCAGTCCCATGTCATGCAATAAGGCTAAAGGCTGGGAACATGGGACCTCCTTGCTGAACTACTTGAAGATGGTGAGTCTCTATTCCTTGGACCTGTCATTTCTTCACTCATTGCACAGTCTTTGTTCATGCCAAAGATCACTGCTCCCCATCTCAGCCTTGACATGATTGACAGGCACCATCCCATCCAATGTCAGCTAATAGCTTTAGTAATGTCTTCTGAGGGGATTACCAGAAGCACACAGAAGAAAAACAGAATGTGGATATAAGCGTAGGAAGATATACCTGTGTGTAACGAACATAATAAGCTGTGCACTTTTCACTCGTTGGGATTTAATGACATACTCATGCCTCCATTTTGCGTGACAAATTCACGGCATCAATTGGGCGAATTGCATTTACACGCACAATTTCACATTTTGTTAATTTTTGATGAAGTTTTTTTTTTCGGAAACACTTGTGATGCACCGGAGAAGACACATTGGTTGAGTTGATGAGTAATTTAAAGTGTTATCCAAGACAGGCTATTACCTCGCACTTTTCCCAGGAAATAAAACAACTTCTCTCTGCCCTTCATTTCAAGCTGTCAAAGCGGAATTGCTAAGACATTTTTTGACGCACTGAGCGACAGCGGAAAGTCATGTAATACCTGGCTCTAGTGGATCGACCACTTAAGCAAGCGATCTGAGCTATGGCGGGCCTTAAGAGGGCAGATCTTACATAGGCTCAGTGAGTCTTAAGTCTCTAGTGAGAAAGGTCTACTATCGTTAATTGACCTTGGATGGACCTTTCGGCAGGGATCCATGGGCCCTTGTCCTTGCTAAAAGGCTGCTTGCTGGTTGGGTGCCACTAATTCAAAGACCAGAATTTCCAGACTCTTTGTGGACTCCTGCCACCAGATTACGTCAATATTGTCCATGGCTAGTTCTTTCTCTATTCAACGCACCATTGACTGATTCACAGTTTGAGGTTTTACACCTAATGACCACCACCAGCAGCTGACCACGCTGTTTCTCTACATCTGACATTTCAGCAGCGCTTTTATCCCACTCATCTTAGCTCATTTGTTCATTGCTGTTCATATAATCCAATTTCTCTATCAATAAGAACACGCTATTCAGAGGTGCAGATGTCATTTTGATGGCTACTTAATCCTTCAGCTATTACTGCAGCTAAGGCAGACTAGACAGTAACACAGAAAAGCCATTGTAGTAGGGTGGGACTAAGATTACCCTGGAACTGCAGAAAACTTTTAGTATAAGCTACTTCTCCGGTGCGTGTTGTGCGTGGTAGCAATGAGGGAAAGTGGAGTACCTTGTCATACACCTTGCAGCATGATGAGGATGTTTGTTGCTCGGTGTCTTTTCATCGCACCCCTCACAATAGGACAGGTGGGTGGTAAATTGCATATTGTCCTGGAGCCAGCGTGTCAGTGACGCCCCTGGCCTTTTCTCCCACCCTCAGCAGGGTGTACTAGTAGTGTAGGGCGTGGGGGGCACTAAACAAGCCCTCATATCCCACCCAAGGCCTCACTTATATCTCCCATATATCGCCTCACGTACTCTGGCCAATCCTGCGATTTTAGTTCAATCTTGAAGGACTCTGGTCATTCCGCTGATAAATGGCTGACATCCTGCTCGCCTCTTGACCACTGCACGATGTCCTTTGGTGCAGAAAGCCATTGACTACCAGACAAATAGCAAACATTGCCATCTAGAACAGATCTCATTCACACCAAGGATTCCTTTCGTTGTCTATAATATTCACACAAAAAACCGACTCATCATAGTAACTAACATATTAAGTTGCAATACATGTGGACATAATATTATGCTAGTAAAATAAGGATCAGTAAAACTTTACATACCTTTAGATACAGAATCAATTTGAATCAATTCTATGATAAAATGAGTGCACTGTCAACAATGGCATGCGTACAGCATGAACATCTATGGTCAGTCCGACAATGCTTTTTTTTAAATTACTGTATTTAATAGACACTCATAAATATGTATACTTTTCAGACTGAAATAAATGGACTTAGTGGAAATGTCAAGTACGACAGCCAGGGAAGGAGGTCCGAATTTTCCCTTGAACTCATTGAATTGACTCTTGGAGGCCTTGAGAAGGTAAACGAGTAATTACAAATGCTGTGAACTAAAGGCAATTATGATGAAATATAAATCATTTTAAGAAAATATTCATGTGAGACCATTTGGAATTCCATCCTGTTTTACACTCATTTTCAGATCGGTTTCTGGCATTCAAAACGTGGCATCAATGTTACAAAGGATTATACCAAAGAAATCGCCAAAGTGGCTGACTCGTTGCGTAATCAAACGCTGGTTGTAACCACCATCCTGGTAAGTCTACCTTTCTACTGCATTCATTTGATTTTGACAGTATGTTGTCCGTTTAGCCTTTTAATACTTGATAAAAATTATTCATTGCTTCTGTACTGCGGGTGGAAATCGATATCAGGTATATATAAACGTATATGGACCACCCCTGGTGCAAAATGCACTTGTCTTATAAATGGCGAAGTGGCCGCGATTGTGAGGTAGATTAGGATGGTGAGAGTAGAATTGCCCCGATTGATAATTTACAGTGTATATTTAAATGTGTATGATTATCAAGGTGTCGAAAATTGATAAGTCTAACTACCACTAGCGTGTATTTTGCAGAGAGAGAGGGAGAGCTTTTTTGCTGCATGGGTCATGGTGTGACTGATTGAAGCAGTGATTGCCTTTTTTTTGTTCAATTAAAGAGGTCATCTGGTCACTATAGTTAAACGAATTTGCGAGTCAGGGACAGTGACCACTGGGTTCTAATTATGGACCTCCTGGTGTGCTCACTTCTCTCTCACGAGTGCTTACTGAAGAAAAAAAAGACATGGTGTTAATAGACCAATGATAGATTCTTTTGATGTTAAAAAAGAGTCTTTTTTATGATATACAATGTATGATATAGAGGTAAAAAGCAGTAAAAAGAAAAAAAGAACTTTCTGCTTGTGATTATTACCCCACTGTACAACAACCCTCTTAACCCCATAGTCATCGCTATTAGGGAGTAATGTTTGTGTGTTTGGTTGTAGAGGAATGCAGGTGAATACCCTGCTTGCTTATCCTGGCCATTTATTTGTTATCATACCCCAGGTATGCATAACGTGTTAGCACGAACAACTGACAACGTGCTTGGTGTGATGAGTTCTCTGTCGGTTTGACAGCTGTTTCAGATGAACAGCAGTGAGCAAATAAACTGCAATTGGGTTATGTACCTTAAAACATAAATCATTATTTAAAAGAATTCTTTCCAACTTAAATTGACCTGATAGTAAGGTGGTATTGTTAGCTATGTTAATTTCAGTTGAATAAAGACTCCAGACAGGAATATATTTACATTCCGCGCACATTAAAAAGGATTGGTTGTCAGAGAGGAAGACTTTAAGCCAGGGAATCGTTATATCACTCTAATATATCAGTATAAAAATAATTATATGATTGTAACACATGACAGGCCTATACAATAATGCTAACTAATTAGTAAGAGGGGCATACATAATAGTATAGTGTGAATAAAGATTATATTAACATCTTGCTTAGCAACAAAACTGACATAGTAATTGCCAACCTTGTCGACATGTCAAACCGAACTGGGCCAAAATTGAGCCAATGTCGACGATACAGGGTGGTTATTTGATATTAACCATTCTGGTGTTGATTTACGTGGTCAGCTGTTTAATTCTTTACTAATATTACTTCATTGGATGATTAGCATAAGCAACTGTGTCTGTTAGTGATGCAAGGTAAATGAAGTTCAGCATGCCCACAGTGGTCAAAGTGGCCTTGTATATACTACCCAGTGCCTACGTTATGCAATGAGATCGCAATCAACAATTTGCAATAACTTTCTCCAATTGAAAGGCAATCAATCTTGAGATTCCAATATTCCTTGTATCTTGTATTCACCTACCAACCCAGCAACAATGGCGGATAATCCCAAAACATCTTGAACATGGAACACCCCATGTGATCCTAATGATGATGTGACCCAAATGAGGGTGTGCATGCAATGCTGCTTAATTGCCCTAAAGCTGTGTTGGGAACCAGCAACCATATGCACCCAACTTGGGTGTTTGGGGAGAATCAAGATAGGCCAATGTTATGTATGTTTGGGAGGTGGATGAGTGATCCCTAGATGATTGCATATCTATAGACTATCGATTACTCACGAATGACCAGCCACCATGGAAGATGCATGCATGAGATAGGCAAATAATTCTGGCAAATGGTTTCACTTAGAGCTACTATCATGACATGTCTGCTGATAGCACATATGAATGCAAATCGTTTGCGAGTCGCTGAGCACATGTGTACATGAGGTCGGAAGTAGCATACAGGTATTTTACTATGTACTATATACTTGCATATGTATTAAAAATTAGGTTTCGGACTGAAAAGTTAAAGGAATTATTTTCAGTTTTACTCAGCTTGTTTAAGGACAAAAACTACTTAATTTTAATATTTTGCACATCTGGGTGCAGGCTGCAGGGTGGTTTTAGGTAAAATGTATTGTGTCCTTTTTTTTTTTCAATAATTAGAAGGCAAAATGTTGCATTATTTAGTGCATGGATCCATAGACTTCGTGCTTCCTTCTTTGTTTGTGTAGGTAGAACTGTGTTTGTACACGTTCGATTATGAAGTGCAGTAGAATGTCATCACATGATCTCGTTCCTCATATTTATGTCATGTTAGCAGTTATCAATGTTAATGCAAATGTTTTGCTGGCATGATGGGTGTTACTCTGACAAGATCTGCAAATGCCAGAAGGATATTGGGTTGCGTATCAGTGGAGGAGAACCAATTACTATGAGACTATCGCCAGACTATCAGGAGGTACTCTTCTGTCTCTGAGGTGATAAGGTACTACCTCGTTTCCTGTCTGCGACGTAGTAGTGCGCGTTAAAACCGACAGGTGGCTCTGGAGCTGATTGAAAGCCTCCTAAGTTTTCCTCTAACATCGCTCACAGTCCTCATTTGTCTTTCTGCTGGGATTCCAGTGGTTTTCACAGCCTCATCGTTAAATCTTTTTATCTTTCTAATTTCCAAGCACCTCAAACGAATCACCTTGATTCCAGGCATCAATTATCATAAAAAAGAGATCGATGATTTAAGTTTTCTTTTCTAGTCCTTGAATAGGATAATTCATTGTCAGGATGAATACTTGTAGTACAATTCGGTACTGCTGGTACAATCAAACTATGCAGCAAAGAAATATGGATACTTGCTTGGACACCTGACCTTCACTTCCTGTTAACTACAGTAGAAATTATATTTCAAAAACTGTGGTATTGCTTTATGTGATGTTACCAAGTCATTTGAACAATTTGGAGAAGAGTATGATGTTGTCTGTCAAAGAATTGTCAACTGTTATCAAAACGTAAAAGTAATTCTGGTCACTCTGATGTTTAGATGCGTGTAGATTCATGTCCTACATCTCGAAAAGCAGTGACAGATACAAAATTCGTTTCCTAAAATGCACGAATCTCCATGATGCTGATCTAATCTTTTCGGATTACAACATTCCGACAGGCAATATATTTCAGCTCTATCTCTAGAATCTTGCTTCTTAACATGTTAGAATCGATACTGGAATTAAAAAATACATCCCTTCCTTTCTGTGCAACGTTTGTGATTGATCAAACAGCAGCTAAAACTCAGCCACACTTGCTGTATGCTGAGCAAACACCACTAGGCATGACGGTGATAGTTCTGTAAGCTTTCTGGCAGTGACCACAGAACAAATGTATTTGTTTATCCCATCACGAAGGTGTCAAACACAGCTCCATACACAGGCTGTAATGTTCTAACGGCGATTGGACAGCTTATGTCAACACCAAGGCGTGCCTTTTATGGCTATGTTGACACATTTCGTTTGATCTGCAGACCTTGTAATTCTATAAAAATGGGTGTGAGATCGTGTACATGTGTTGCTTTGTGAACGATTTTGTTTTATGCCTCTGTTTGTCATAATATCATGTGACACATGGTTTATGATGCACATGTAATTGGCTACCTAACCAACAGAAGAAAGATAGCTGTAATGTATTCTCGGTTGATATTGACTGAAAACAAATCAAACAACGCGGACAAACAAACATCACATTATTTGCAGCTCATAGTGTACCAGATCATCTAGTTGAATGATTGATGGTGGGTTGTAATCTACATTCACTTTTGTTAAGCTTATTTGTTCACTCAGCAATCACCAGATATCCCTTCATTAAGCCATACTACAATGATGACAAAGGACTAAAAAAATCATATCCTAATTAAAAAAAGCCACAAAAAAAAAAAACACATATGGTGGATGAAAGATAGCCTATTATGAAATGTAGGGTCTATTTGTAAGGGAACTAGCAAGCTTGCAGAAAAGGGAAAACTATAACTGTCCTACATATGGCAGTCTGGAGGAATGTCAGAGTCGTATAATGTATGGAAAATCTTGTTTTCCGTCAGGGTAGGAAGGGAAAGCCTGTTTGGAAAGCCTGTTAACACCTACCAGGCTTTTACTGCTCTTTGCTGTCACTCTATTGTAGTATGAAGCCATAACAAGCAATGCGCACTCCCTGACAATGTCTAACCTAACACTCTACCGAAGGACGTTATATCTGGTGTGTTATTAGAGTCTTCGGAAAGCCTAATTGACCTTCAAACTATTGCCTTAATGAAGACCTAGCAAGTTTCTTTGTACTCAAGCCCTTAAGACTGAACACAGGCAATCTAATTAACTTGCATAGGACAGCCCTAAATTGTCTGTTGTTTTGGACCGGACTGCTTTAATTTGCATAATGATTACATGTTCCTGTATTTCTTGGAATTTACTGTCTTTCTAGTCTTTTATAGTCCGATTGGAAGCCAATTTAAATTAGAATGTGCCAAGGATCTGGTGCATTGTTCTTTTATGCATGATATTTTAAATCCAATCTGACTATCGAATAATCCCATAGCTAATTACGAGGGTACCTAAGATATCATTAATACCATGCATTGTTATCTTTCTCTTAAATTGCCCCGTGTTCAATTATGAAGTTAGGAGTGCAAATGACTGACTGTAGTCGGAAACACAATAATGAACTTGTACTTGTAAATTTGCGGGTTGAATGGGAAGTCAATGCAATTTGACTGTGATACACTGAATAGTGATTACACACCTTTTAACTCCTCGTAATATGGTTTCAGTGTTTGTGAATCTGAAATTAACTTAAGAGAGAAAAAGTGGCATGACAACAATTACCTGTCTTATTTTCTTGTTTGTAGGAAGATCCTTACATGATGGAAAAAAAAGAACCAGGCTTGACTGGAAATGCTCGATTTGAAGGATACTGTGTAGACCTATTACATGAAATCTCCCAAATCCTGCAGTTTAACTACTCCATTAAGAAAGTGGATGATGGTAATTATGGGGCTCCAGAAGGACCGAACGGCGAGTGGTCAGGAATGGTCCGCGAACTAATGGATCGCGTAAGTTTTTTGATGAATTACATATATTTCTGCATTATTGGCCTCAAATACAAGATGAAGGTGTAAAATTGTACCTTGATCATGTTGCTGTGTAGCATTACTACCAAATGTGGTGCAGCAACTATAGCTGTTATGTTTCCTGAGTAGAAAGTTTGATTTATTGGAATGGGTTTTGCATCATGTTGCCAACGGTTGGTGACAAATTAGAACAATCATGCCCGAGACGAGGGACAGTAGCTTCTATTATGGAATCCACATTGTCTTATCAGATTCGTTAATTGCACTGGCTTGGAACTGAATCAAAATTGGTTTTTTCCTGTCCTTTCCCCTAATTTAGCTTCATTCACTATCATCTTGCTTCGTAATGTGGAGGGTTTTTCATGCAAATGGTTAATCTAAATTGTTATTTCTCTGAAATTATCTAATGGATTGGTAAATTAGTTGCTGAAAAGCTGCTCATAGATCAAAGTTTATTTGCAGAAGGCGGACTTGGCAGTGGCATCCCTAACCATAAGCTATATGAGGGAACAAGTGATTGATTTCACCAAGCCTTTCATGAACCTGGGCATTAGCATTCTTTTCAAGAGGCCTGAGAAGAAGAACCCCAGCCTATGGTCATTCTTGTCACCCCTCTCATTTGACATTTGGATTTATATGGCAGCCGCCTACTTAGCTGTCAGTTTCATGCTCTTCGTGCTGGGAAGATTCAGCCCTTACGAGTGGTACAACCCACATCCTTGCAATGTCAATTCCGATGTGGTGGAGAATCAGTTCACTCTGCTCAACAGCCTTTGGTTCACCATCGGTTCGCTCATGCAACAAGGCAAGTGATTGTCTCCCATTCTTTTTTGTCACGCCCGCATCATTGGCCATCAATGGCAATAATTCCTCCCATTGTTTAATGCCAAACTGCCTAATTAAAACTAGCCATTTCATCACGTTTAATCAATGTCAAGTAACATCATTTGCTTCCCTGGAGATGTCACACAATGTCACCGTCAGATTGACGTTCATGTCTGCTCTTGTTATTTCAGGTTCTGAAGTGGCTCCCAGATCTAATTCGACCCGCCTTGTTAGTGCAATCTGGTGGTTTTTCACCCTCATTATGATCTCTTCATACACTGCTAATCTTGCTGCTTTCCTCACAGTGGAGAGGATGACGTCACCTATTGAAAATGCTGACGACCTCTCCAAGCAGAGTGAAATCAAATATGGGACAATATATGCAGGGTCCACCATGACTTTCTTCAAGGTGAATATATTTATTTTCATATCTACACTAAAATATTTTGAAAGTGGTTAACTATAGCCAGCCGCTGCGATAAATAGTAGTCCCGAAGCCATTTCTGCATATCTCTGTACCTCTTAAATGACGAGCCACTTTTGAAAAGTTGTACTGTATCTCTTGAACATGCGGATGCGTCTATGCGAAAAATGCTTAAAACAGATATAAGATTTATTTGAAGTCGGATAAATGTACAAAGCACAGATAACACAAACACAAGTGCTTTTCACCGACATGACAAATGAGAAATGGTATGTAAAGTCATAAAAGAGTAAAACACCATAAAACGGGTTTACAAATTATATTATTAAAATGGAACAATCTAAGCAATATCCACAGTTACAATTGGTGTCTGCCCTTGAGGTTATACTATCTTTATTATGTATTTACAGCACATCAGCTTTTTTAAAATGCTGTAGATACATGTAACCTCTTTCCAAGAACACTTGCAAATTTACCCATTGTTAGATTTTGATGAAGTTCAGAAGGTTTTCTGCACTATAAACACCCACAGAGGCTGGCAGGTGAACACTGTTCATACACAACTGGTGCAGCATTTTGCAACACACTTTTGGCATTTAAGTTACTCCTTACCGAACAATCAATAAATGTCTCTCCTGTGTAGCCATAATACTATTGCGCTATATTTATTCTTTCATACTTGTTCCCTTTGTACTGCAGACTTCTAAAATCCCCACCTATGAGAGGATGTGGAACTTCATGTCATCTGTGAAACCAAGTGTGTTCGTGAATTTCACCAAGGATGGCATCGAGAGGGTGAAGAAGGGCAACTATGCATACCTCCTGGAATCAACAATGAACGATTACATAACACAGAGAGACTGTGAACTGATGCAGGTTGGAGGACTCCTAGACAGCAAGGGTTACGGAATTGGAACACCAAGAGGTAAATTTTCATTAATCATTTGGATTGCCATTTTGTGTTGTATGAGATCGTTAATTTTCCACATCTATCTAATAAGTGCGTTTATCTGCCTAATAATGCCTCCAATTTAAGGACAAATTCCAGCATCATTGTATTAGTTGTGTTTAGTCGATATATTGTGGACCTGGCATCAAACCCAGGATTCGTTTCTATGCTGTTATGGTGAGATAGATAAATAGATAGATATAGAAAGTGCAGCACTCTGAGGCAAAGTTATGACTCCACAGTACCATCAACCAAGTGTGGAGAGGTTATTTACTCATCCAACCTGCAATGTATGGATAACCGTGTACAAATGGATTGTAAACAAACCATAGGGGATAGAAGTTACATAATATGTCTGATCTATTACAATTGATCGTTTAATTAATGTTGCTACATAATAGTTATATTGATGATCTCAATGACTTGAAAGCAAGTCTTTGTTTAGCCATGAGCAACAGCTATAATAGCAAAGATAGCACGTGCACTATATTGTGAGTGCATATTTTTATCCATTATTTATTGACTGTCTGTCAGTTAAAGCACGCATGAATGGGAGTGTGGACGTATTTAGGTCAATAACATTTTGTTTTTGAATTTTTTTTTTTTTTTTGGGTTCGACTTCTTTTGCCGGGAAATCCATTGATTACTCCCGTGTGCTGTCTGAGTAATTAAATGCAGATTCAAGCTACTACAAAATGTCAAATTGCAATAAATTTTATAAGCAATTTCGGCTTACCTTTTTTAATTTGCTTAAGATATATTCACGTTAAAAGCTATTTGATGCCAATAGCACTAAGGTCAGCTGTAGTCCTTTAACAAATACTGTAACACGGGAGTCTCCTGGTCAGTCCCCCACTGTTCTATCCGTTTGTGGGATCCTTCACTTGCTAATTACAAGGGTGAAAATTATAAAATTGTTATGCTTCTTATGCCATTACAATTTGGAACTCATTGGTACAACATGCAATTGACTGTTCCAGTTGTACTGGACTGGACTGGATTAGAATAGAATAGAATAGAATAGAATAGAAAATTACATTTATTTATATTACAAAAATAAAAAGCAAACACCCTTGTGTTGTTTATGCTCAGACAGGTTACAATATAAGTAGCTCTCCTTGACTAAATATATAGCACAACATGGACGGTCCCTCGTCTTACTCCATGGGTGAAAAGAATTCTATCTACAGCCTTCAGTAACATTTATTAACATATCGAAACTTCAAATGTACCTTGGCACATTCTTACACTTGCAATCTCTGCGTGCTGCATGAAATGTATGAAATAAATCATAAAATATGAAATAAATCATATCATTCACTTGCCGCTTGCAATAGGGTTGAGCAAAATGTAACAGTATTCTTTTGGAGGAAGTTGAGAGGATTTTGCAGGAAGGAAATGGAAAAGCTCTTCTATTTCATTTCGGAAGAAGGAAATGATTGGAAAAACAGGAACATCAAAGTGATCCAGTGCATATGATCGCCCCTGCCTCAACTCTCGTGTGTGACTGAATATTGCTAAGTGTGAAGACCCATCCAATGAAAGACTCAATGCGTTTCTTGTTGGGTAGAAAGATTTCAGAAATACTGCAGACAATGTTTGAGCTTCTATAGTGCTATGATGTCTATGGTAAACATAGTATAGGTGAAAACGAGCGTATTTATTACATGTACACTTGGATAATGTTGGATTTAAATCGCGCCACAGTTTGGTTCTAACATTAGGTTTTGGTGAAGAATTATAACAGCACAATGTCATGTTTCAACGCTTCTATCCTTCGATACTTCAGTGTTTCAATCCCACATGACAGGGATAGGCATTGAGGATAGTATTATAGTAGTACATTAACTAAACAGCCTCATACATTTCCAGTTGTGATTGAGGTGTACAAACTAATGACCCAAAAGATGGGCTGAGCAATGTCTTACCAACTACTCCACAGCTGGATTAGACCTTACACAATTCATACATTGTCCAATCAGTTTCCTGTTGTGCCTACGTAAACATACTAGAATTATGAGTAGTTTGTCGTAATTACATCTTTAGTTCTGTTTTGTCAGTCAAATTGATCCAGGTGTTGGAGTTAACCGGCGTCCTTTGTGGATATTAATCATGTCACTTGAGCCAAACGTTGGTAAGAACATTGGAAGATGCGGATATGATTGACAACCTGCAGGTCATTTGAGGTCATTTGGAGAAATCACCACCTGAACAGTGTAGTTAATGTCATAATTAGCAGTAATTGCCGTTTTTGCTGAACAATAATATATTCATCTAATGTATTTAGCCTTTTTAATCTTAAAAATTTATGTTTAATCAGTTTCACACATGAAGATCATCTTTGTCATCATACATGATGTTCATTAAGGCTGATTAATTGTTCGATGAAAACTTGAGTAGGAGGGCTATCATATTAGATATTTCAAATTAGCTAAGATCTCAGAAAAGCTTGCAAGTCATCTGATTGACATAAGAAACTGCACAATTTAATAGCAATTAAAAATCACCTGTTAACTTCGATTTCGTGTATTTGTTAGAGACCGCCTATCTACCACAAAAGTAGTTTCAAGATACGTTTACCACCATCTTCTGACAAAATACATTCTCTCTCAGGAGCTTTTTTCCTGGAGCCATTTGCGGCACCTATATATGCTGCATATTATCAGATATAGTGAGTGCATTATGAGCAAAGTTGCACTCCATCCATGGTCAATGTAATAACTTAGCCGGAAGTCATTTTCTGGCCAGTTGCTTGTGCAACAGACCAGTAATAGGAGACTGCAGGTTTCACATTACTTTGGACATATATGAGAAAGACTCAAGTGGTCACCCAAGGTCCAGCAGTGGCCCGTGGTTATCTCGTTGATGGCAGAGTCCACTAGACCATCAGTATACCACCATTGCAATTGTCACTTAAGATTGTTAGGAGTTGTCACTTAAAATGGCAAGTATATCTCAAATGCAGGCTCAGCATGATTGGGTTAAATACTGCATTAGCCTTTGTCAGCAGCAAATTGAAATGCAAGGAGAGCACCTGAATTTTTCATAGTACACTGTCACTTAGGATATTATTCTGTCCTCTCGTTAACTGCAAACTCAACATGGCCATCAAAATGTAGCCTCCAGCATCAGAAGCTTTTTCAACAAGATTGTCGGGCGTGTGTTGGTGCAACCTCTTTAACTTGGTGCAATTACATCTTCAGACAAAGACGCCCTCTAGTGCTTGAATGCTGTTGTGACAATTAAGTGTAATTGCCACTGATTGGAGGGAAAAAAACTCGAGTCAAATCAAACCACTTACAAAGCAATAAGAGGAAGCTTTGAGGATAGGATGATTCAGGTATACATGGTGCTAGTAAGGTTCATGGCAACAGTAACGATGACACAGTTGTGTTTATAAATATATATATATATATACATATGGCTTTTATTGACATTTGTTCATATCAGAAAAGATACATATGTCACATATAACTATAGCTCTACTCACTAAGTCTATCTAAAGCTACACCTACAATAGTATGATATACAGGTTCTCATTATTTTATACAGAATATGCGAATAGTATATAGCTAAAAATTCAAGTTACCAGTTGCCGTAATTATATGATTTCTGGGCTGCGTCATGCTCTAAGTATGATATACATAAAAGATAAATCACAGATCAAACCGCAAAGCATTAAACAAATACTGATCGCAATAGCAATATGAGATTAAAATTTACATAATTATATACAAATACTGATAATAATATCACAATAAAATACAAATTTACAGTTTACATATTTACATAAGTTCCACACCAAAAAAAACGTTCGCATGTAAAGATATTTAGTGTCCATGGTTGCAAATGAATACGGGAGAGAAAATTTGTAGACATTCCAGGGGATTCTTGGTGTTCATGTGGAGCTGTCTGGCACAATGTGAGAACCGAAGTACCAGGCAACATTGCACTGACCCTGGCATTTTGACTCATCTAATTTGTGTTGACAGTCAATTGTAGTGGGGTAGTCATGTTAGGGTAGTCAAAATAGAATAGAATATTGTACACATTATCTAATGGATGTTACATGTGGCATTTTCTGCTAGAGACCCTACTAGCTCATGTGTGCCATCAATTTTGTGCCATTGTCACGGCTGAGAAGTTAGGTTTACCAAGTTGGAGTTAAACCTTCAACTTCGACAGATCAATTGGTCCTCTCAGCTGTTATGTGGAAGTATAGATGCTACATTTTTTCTATCCTGTACTGGTTCCTCCTGTAGGGCAAGTGGCCAGACTTTCATCAAAGTGCTTAGTTTACATTTGACTTTAAAACTTTTCAAGACTGCACATTAAAAGATAGCGACCAGGAAAGTAGGTTTTGTGAGGACGTGAGAAGCATGAACCCTCGAGAAGTTGTGTCCTAGACCGGAAGTAGATAGGTGCCAAGGGAAGTGACCAATTGAACTTGAAGAATTGGATTCACCAGATTACTTAGCAGGCAGACTAGAGGCACACCATCCTGCAGAATATCAGAAGTGGCATGCCAAGCTCGAGGTTCACCTTCTAAGCCAGCTTTACAACACAATAAACATGTTGAGCGGTGTATTGCAAGGAGCCTGAGCTGGCCCTACGTGGTGTTTATCACACCCTATTTCACCATAACGACTTTCTTGGGCCTGCTGGTTTTGCCTCCCATGTTTCTTTGATAGGGCAACATGCACAAATCAATGGCAGATAGTTCCATGGTCTTTGTTGATGATCTCATGACCTCTTTTCTACCAAGACCATTGACAAAAGAAATGCTTTCACAGTAGTGTTGTGTAAGCCGTGTGACACTGTGGTAGTTGAAGTTAAAGATAAAAAACATCACGACCATGCTATGATAACTTTGGGCTTTGAAAAGATTTGCATAACCTCTGAATGGAAATGGAAAGAAGAGTAAATAAGAGATGTGTCCTATGCCCATGAGGATCTTTTGGCAATGTCCATTTCAGAGGCAAATTACAAGACGAGGGCCTGCAGGAACACCTGAATGTGATTACTGTCCCGAATATGGGAACGTAATGGAATATTTGGTCACTTTGTCCTCTGTGAACTTGCTGATGTAATAACGGGCCCCATCAAGATGGCTGCGGCTGCTGGTGCTGTTGTTACATCTCTACATGGAATGTGTTGTGTTACAGATTCGCCTTACCGTGACCTAATCTCAAACGCCATCTTGAAGCTGCAAGAAGATCAGGTTCTGCAGATGATGTACAACAAATGGTGGAAGCAGAAAGGGGCGCAACAATGTGATGCGGAGGAAAAAAACAAGAAGGATGCCAATGCCCTTGCCATCGAGAATGTCGGTGGTGTCTTCGTGGTCCTCGTCGTTGGCCTCGTCCTGTCCCTCTTTGTCGCCGTCATTGAGTTTCATTACAAGGTCAACAAGGAGTCTGGACCAGACCGAGGGGTGAGTACCAATTTGCATACGCTTCTCTCAATGAAAAGTACACCAATTAACAGTCCATAAACCAGAGATGTAGGTATAAATGAAGATAGAACTGCAAATATAAAAATATCCAGGTACCTTTTTTTTTACTATCTTATTATATTTACGTTAGTAGATAAAATTCCATGCAATACAATGCAATTTCGCAATTAAAAACCAGATCTGGGGTGACACTTACTGACCTTATTATTGAGCTGGTTATGACAGAGGTAAAGTGCAATAAGCAGAATACATTTGGATCTGAAAATTTTTTGGTCTTAATTGGAAGGAAATCTTTATATAATAGTAAGCTGGTCCGATGGCATCTGCTAGAAGTCACCGTCGGCTTGAGTGTAAAGTCACACATTATAATTTACCCGACTGAGTCAGTTCATCAGTCACTCCAAATGGGAGGTGAGATCTGAAATTTTGTTTTATGTACTGATGAGGTGAATGATCTCATCTGACCTCATTAAAATTAACAATAATTACCTCTCGGATAGGATCTTATGAATGCCTCAACATATGCCGTACAATAAATAAAGAAATACAATATTTATTTGAAAGCAAAAAAAAAGAAACAGTGAACGACTTCTGTTTGAAACTTCATCAAACTAGCAGGACAGAGGAACCAGTTTGTACAACAGTTCGACCATGTAGCTGCAATTTCTGTAGATTGGTTTCTAGTGCACAGCAGTAAACAAATGATTCGCTGATTTCACTTTGGACTTACTGTCTTCTTATTGCTTCTTATTGCTTAATTAAAGGCCACGATACGTTGCATTAGTATGGTTTTCTCTTTCAGTAGATTAGTTTTATTGCCTTTCAGCAGAGACACCTGCATCAGAGCTTGATAGGATTAACACAAACTGATTTTATTAATTTTTCCCTGCTCATACGAGACTTCTCATTGGTGGCAATCATATAAAGGATAAGGAATTTACTCTGCTTAAACATTTCGGCATTGGGCCAATAGTGGGCTAACATTGAGCTGACGTGGGATGTTATATCTGGAATGTCCTTTTGATGTTCAAGATGTCTTTTTGTATTCCAAATATAATGCACTGCAATGTCAATTCCCTTCTTTTGTAGACCCCTATTTGTGTGGAGATGATGGAAGAGCTGCGATTTGCAATGTCCTGCTGCGCTCCAGACACCAAAGTTGTGAAAAGGCGAGACCACCACAACCCGGACTTCTATTTGGACGGAAACGGAACGACATTCATGCCTCTATCGACTGTCGGTAAGCCCAAGAAGGAATCCATGGCATGACAAACACTGGGCGTCTGGGGAACCAAGTCCTCACGCCTGAATTTCCATCAGTATACACTTTCTTCTTGATGCAAATAATGCAAACATCAGTGTTAGCAAACTCCACCTTGTGAACAAAGACATTGCAAGGCAACAAACGCAACATTTTATCAAGTTTTATAAAGAAAGATGCCATGATTATGTTTCCCTAGATGGTGCTGCATCCCTGAACATTTCTTCCATTAATGATGGCACGTGACATTCAGAACAACCATGATCGCTGCTGAGTTCTGCATTGCTTTTAAACAGCACGAAAAAGACAGTTTCTCATCAAAAGTGTTCTGTGACATTCATGGATGATGGAGAGAGTTGCAGCGGTGATCTTTGTCGGATGGAAAAAATACTCATTTTCTTAAAACTTGTGACTCCACAAAAAGGTCTCCCAGCAGCTTTGATGCTATTGCCAATTGGGACATGCCAATAATTCTCGGTTGATAATGACTCTTGATACCTGACGTTTTATTTTCGACCATTTTGCATGTCATTTGAATGTTGCACGTGCTCTACACATGTAGATCATGTGATCAACTGCTGATCCTTTTAACAAAACAATTGTGGAGCATATCAGCCAAAATTAAAGTCCACGTATTATATAATAAATAGGGTTAAGTCAGTGGACGACTGCTTGTAATATGTATATAAACAGACTAATCAGTATATTGTTTTCATTTTATTGTTTTCACGACACTGTAGCTCAGATGTGTGTTGCAATGTGTCTCACGTCTCACACGCTGTAAATAACACATTGAGCCATTACTCTTAACACACTGACACTGTACACAAAAACAGACCTGTCTTCCAGCAAGTTTTGCTTTATCTGAGTTGTGAAATGTATTATCATTTCGTATAACATTTGTGTATTGTATAGGGAGTGCCATCTGCTAGACCTGCACGTGTAGTCCTCAATTATTTTTGCATATTTATTAGTAATTTGTGACTCAGTTGGTTAAAATGTCTTAATGTTTGGTAGACAATAATTTTAGACACAAATCGTAACTGTATTGTATTGATAATTTTATTTGGCAAAATTCTACAATGTAAACATAACACTTGAACTGTGCTCTATGCTTGTCATACCAACTGGTTAAATGGGTATTCAATTTTATGACATTATAGTCTCAAAAAGCACATGATTGTAGTTTCTAAATTGTAGGTAATTCACAAACTGTCTGTTTTGCACCATTCAATGTATACTGCCAAAGACAAAGAGCATGTTTGTGTGACTAAGTTATATAAGAGATTGATACATTTTGATAATTGTATGGAAGTATTTGGATGTAATAAAGACGATTATTGTAAAAGAAGATTGTTGATTGATGCAAGGGTTCGCCCACTTCACTTAGACACAAGGGGGCATGGCTGTCGAAAGAGCCTGTGGCACACCAAGTGGGCAAACGTATGAACTAGAAGATTTATGAGAAAAATGAGTTTTACTACCAAAATGAGAAAAGGACTTGTAATCAAGAAAATAATTACTTCCAGAAACCTTGTTATTACTGTTCTACCTGACTCGATACTTTTTTCCTGATATGCCTGACGTTTTCATGTCGTTTTTGGCCTGGCAGTTTTAGAGTTTTTTGGCTAGTCAATCTCTGACAGTATGGTAAAATGAACATACATATGTAATTGTTGAATGTTTTGCATTTATATAATCTAGAGAATGGATTAACTTTACAATGCAATGTTTTAGTTCATGATTATTAACAGCCCATCTGATGCCTGTGAAAAGCACTTTATTTAGAAGATTTGTCATAGGATTTTCCAAAGTGTGCATAATGCCTGATTCGGTGCCCACTTTCGCACACCACACAGGCATTGGCAAAGAAATGTGAAACTTTATGAAACGCTTAATAATCGCTTTAATTTTAGCTGATGGGATTTCTGTTTTTTTTTTTCTTAAGGACAACAATCTAGGCACGTAAAAATGAATTTTCCACATTGGGAAGGGGAATTTACGAAAACACTTAAAACAGAAGAAAAATCTCAAACAAACATTTCCGGGATTAAGAGAAATGGAATAATATTTTCGATTCAAATCATTTTATTGCTTTCAAAACATACTTCACAGTGATAAAAGATGCTAGGATATGATAATGTACCATTGAGCATTGAGAGTAAATGAGTTTCATCAGGATGTGAATTTGCAAGTTAAATGAGGATGAGGTCACCCTGTACATCATTTCCGGATGGTTATGTAATATTATATAAACATCTGTGACTGTAGCTTTGACCATGTGCTCACAAACATCGATATCCACGCAGGCCTGAGGTCAAATGTAGGGCAGTATTTTGTCACGAATCTCCATATTCTGACGTCCTTCAGTTTAGCAAAGTCTAAAATAGATGGCGCACTAGTGATCATACACGATAAGATTTTTGAATAAAATTAAAAAAAGAAAAGAAAAAACCAAATCATCAGGATGCAAACTTTATGGTATTTGTATATCCACTTCAAATTTTAGGTGTATGTATGTTATTTACTTATCCTCCCCTATAAATAAGCCTTTCCAGAGATCTGGCCTGCATCACCAGCTTTTATGAAATTACTGGTAATTACTCCCTATTACTTATCTCGTAGTTTTTGGCTTTTTTTTGTTTTGTTTTTTACTACAATTTCTTCTTTACCTTCTTAATTAGAACGACGCACTAGATATATTTATATATTTCTAATCTTGACAAAAGGAGGGTATTATGCTCATTATGCGCTGTTGCGGTGTTGCACGTCCGCTATCTTGCTGCCGTATCTAAGCAGTGCTGTTGCTGTGGGTCCTCTAATCAGGATAGCAATTACACGCTGGCATTCATGTGGCACGATAGCGGCAGAGTGGATCTGTTGTATTCCTCATATAAGTAGGGCTCCATCCCCAGAGTACTAGCTTAATAATGAAGACTCTCTGTGATGCTCATGAGGACACTGTCACATCAGTCTATGCAGCTTGATTTATGGCCAAACTATGAAGACTTTGGGGCACCCACCAAAGGCAGTGGCAGCCTCATGCATTAAAAGTTAAACAACTTCAGCTTCTGTACATGACACTGATGGATTTATTTATGGTATAAGCCAAGCTTATCGGTCAAAATGACAGATTTCTATTAGATTTTTATCAAGTTATTTTTGAGCCTCTAATGTAAGCCCAGCCTTGCTGACCTGAATTTGTCATATTCATCTCATAGTTTCCAAGACATTTAATTTCTAAAATGAAGCGGAAAATTCCTTCAAGTTTCAGATGCCTGAATTTAGGGGTCTAGAAAACGACATCAGATCCTAATCAGATACGTAATACAGCACAAAGTTTCCAAACAATTACAATTAATGAATTAAAAATCAACAGCAAGGACTTTGGTTAATATAGACTTTGAATATCTTCCATTTCTTGTGAACTTCCCAAACTGATAATTAACCGTGTGAAGGTTTTCTGTTGTTGAATTTGAAGTCTGGAGCCGATCCAAGATCTAAAATTGCTTAAATAATTTGAGTAAGAAGGGATGCCAGATACCACCATAACAGCCTAATAACGTATTGAATTGAACTCAAAGAGAATGATACAAGTCTTTTTTTTTGGAATATTTTATTTCAAATGAATGACATTTATAAAACAAAAGACTTGACAAAATAAGGAATGGCTTGGACATAAGACAGGACAAATCGCATTTTTCAAATCCACTCGCTTGTCAGGCTGATGTCCACCAATTACTGGGGACGAAGCCCTCTTGTTTGTAACAATGGTATTTCACCTATCTAACTACTTATTAATACAATGCAGGCAGATCAGCTCTGTGTTATGTAGAAATACATGTATTGACAGTAACATGAATGAGATTAGCACATTAGTATTGCCAAACCTTTCTTTTGACTTAAAACTCATTTCTGCACAGTATGCTGCAAGGGCCCATGTTGTTTCAACACTTTTTCCTCATGCACTATTTTCACTTTGAAACTGGCATAGAACTGTGTTCGATTGAGCAGAATTAACAACAACAAATTATGTCATATATTGACTTATGCATTATGTTAAAAAGAAGCCTTTTGAATCATAAATCTTTTACATACAAACTGCCAAAATATTTTAAGGGGACCAATTACCATACTATTTTGACTCTTTAATGTCTTTTCGCTTTCGGTTAAATGATTTTAAAATTCAAAGCCGATCTTAAATTGACTTGTTTTTCAGATAATATTCAAATTAACTGACAGGGCCAAACACAGAAGCATGACAATACATCTATGGAGTTTCTGTACAGATTTTCCAATTGCATACGAATTTTGAAACTGGCTCATACGCTTCTGACCTCACACAGTAAGATAATCTCAAATACCTACGGTGATTACAAATTATTTGAACACTCAAACATGTATAAGAAACGCAAAAATGGCACAAATAAATGTTGTAGCAAACTTAATGGTAACCATTAAAATCGAAGATTTCTTTATCTTTTCGTTAAAGAGGACACTGCATTACTACACTTATAAACCTAAATAACGCACACACAATTTGTTAAAGTCCATTAAAATTGGGGCATTTGTCTGAATTATGCCATTATATAATAATGAGCCACTTATTTGTTGTATTATAAAAAGACAAGATATTTTAATACAAACAATGAAAATGACACGACACTCAATTGAAAATAAAAGTGCTATGGTAAAACTATACCGGCAACTAAAAATACAATTAAATTATAAAGAGTATTGGGAGTTGATCCCAGGTTAAAACGGGTATCTGAGGCGAACTGTGCCTGTGTCTTGCTAATGAAGACTTCTAGATTGAATAACAGCTAGGCTTCAATGATCAAAGGTTTCCCTTTAAAGGACACTCTTATTATTAGCACAATTGGAACATTTTCATGTATGCTTCAAACTGCAAAAAGGAGACTTTGTGTGTATGTGTGTGTATTTTATTCAGAATGATAAGATGAGGGCCTCAGCATGAGGCGATTTCTTGCTATAAGCAGTCGACAAGTAGCAATGTCTATTGAATATGAAAGGTCACCTGACTTCCAGCAATTATCTGCTTTTGCACAACGATACAGCCTAAAACAAATGATCAACATACGGTATAAAATATAGCCATTGGTCTTTTCCATACCTATAATAACATGGGCATTCACACATGACAAAACATTTTCCTTCCCTATCATTCTCCATCTTTGCTTTTGTTTCAGGAAATGATGCAAAATAACGACACACTTTATGTAAGTGCGCTGTATTTACAAGTGTAGAGTAGTGTACATTATTTATGATCAGTCGAAGCCAAGCTCCCTGTTCCTAAATACCCGCTGTTAATGATATATGTATCAACTTGGAACCAACAACAAAGAGTGGTCCAGGCTTTAGTAGAAGTTCAAGTTTATCCATCTGAATTGAAATCCTCAGCTCAAGGATAGCAGTGCCCACGCCTGCTCACTGTAGCTGGAAGCAACACATATTAAAAGGAAGAAAAAAACACGATCCAGACTACATAGTTTGTGAGCATGCGCCAATGCTCTGTACCATCTCAAACCAGGATGAGCGTAATTGGACCAAACGAGCAACAGGAAATGGCGTGCCGCCATGTTGCCATTTCCTGCCTCTCGCCAACAAGGCAAAACAACTCATCCTTCAAGCACATCCAGGAATCCTTCACTGGTTATAACTGCAATATTATAGTCGTACGAGGCACTGCCCTTACACATCGAGAAGTTTCGCGAGTGAGCGCGGATGGAGGCCTAGGCGTGTGAGCTTCTAGACTCGCGTTGATAGGTATCCACCCGTGCGTCGAGATAGCGAAACATCTTGTTCGATGTCGTGTCTCGGGGAAGAGCGGGAGACAACGGACGAGCATCCTTGAGCTGAATCACCCCGTTTGGGGAATCGACGGCAACTGCACAGGACTCGCTGGCATGGTTCATGCACTTGGCGCACTGGCGCCTGAGGGCCGGTTTCTTGGTCGACCCGTGACAGCGAATGGCAAAACGTAGCTCCTCCAGCATCTCATGCCATATGGATTGCTGAAACACACGCCATCAAGTCACTTAGATATCCTCTGACAAACTCTGACATTCGACACATGTGTGGCCCTGAATCATCTAAACTTCTTCTTAAGCCTTTTATGCTCCTCAAGATATAAACTCCACCTAGACACTAAACTGAGGCTAAACAAAGACTTAATAAAGCCAAAGAACTCTACTATCCGCAGTAATGTAATCATCTTCAACAAAAACATCCATTGTCCTGAACACTGAATACCCCTAGATATTGATTCCAAATACTCTTAATTCTCTTTTTAATTATCTTAGAGTAGATTGCTTGCTTAAAGTATCATCATCTAAGCACCACACATTGTCAAGAAGAGACAATACCATACGTACCTCATATCCTGATGCATATCTACATTCATCACACTGCAAGGAAAACATAACAAAGAATGTGTCATCTGAAGAGTATATCATTTTACTGACACATAAAATATTAATAATGGTGCCATAAAATAACTATTTAAGTGTTATTCTGCATAAGGCTTAATGTTTCTGTGGTTTTATTGCAATATTTTTGGGAATAGGGCGTTTAAGAAAACAATACCAGCTCGAGCTGCACTTTAATTGATGGCACGAATAACCAAGATAATAACAATTAGGAATGTGGTTTTCAATAAATGTTGTTCAGGAAGATTGCATTAGCTAATTAGGCACTTATTTGGCATTCTAGAAAGGACACCACGAAAGCCTGTCTACTTGCATTGGCACTATCTACATATGAGTATTCTATGAGTTATGTGAATGCTATACTGCTATTCATGTTGGACAGGAGCATACAGACCCTTTCATTCCTCTCGTGTTTCTTGGAATTCCAGGTGAACTCTATGACAGCTGTGATGACAGCCAACGTCAAGCCCACACAGAGAACCACGAAGATTCCACCAACATTGGCAATGCCCAGTGAGCTCGCTTTAGACTCTTGTTTCTTCTCGTCATTGTTGCAAGTCCCTGTATTCTTCCACCATTTGTTATACAACATCTGGATACGACCGTTCTCCTGCAGGTTCAGGATGGCCATGGATATAGGATCTCTGTACGGGGAACCTGCAGCAGAAGCGTCGTGTACAGACCCATATAAACACACCACCAGAAGCGGCACCACAACAGCAAAGAACACAACAGTCAGTGCTCACAGATGTTGTGACAGTGGAGTGCTGCAGATAGAGGTGCAGACGACCTAATTTCATCCACCACATTCATACAGAAACTCAAAGAAAAGTTGCTAAGAGAGGTCTGAATCAGTCATTGCATTCAAAAGGGTGCAGGGAATCAATACTGTCTCTACAATAATGTGGGTTTCTTATGTCTACATTTATAGGAAAGAAAAGTTTTAACCATAAATGTTTTGCGTCGATTTTGTTTTTTCATTTTGTAAGTGTTATGGATTGGTTTGCCTGGCATTGGACCTTCATTGTAAATAAGAAATACTTATGCTGAGGTAAATACAGGGACGCCATCCATGTTAGGAGGACTTACTGGAGACGTTGTTGTTTATTATTTCCTTTGTTTCAATATGTATGGTAGTAGTGGTAGTGTTCATTGACCTTGTTATTAAATTCCAGCTTGTACAATTTAAAGCTTTTATAAGGCACGTAAAGGACACTACGTACATCTGTCTGCGGTAGCAGGTGGTGTGGTCTGGCTGAAAACATTTCTCTTGCACCATGTACCATTGTGTGGCATGTATCAAGAGCAGTTCATTTGTATTGGCATCATAATGAATCTCATGCTCAGGAAGATTACACAGCATGTTATGGTGTAACATTTAATACGATGCATATTGCGTGGCCATTGTCAAGGGTTGTTGGCAAGATGATTGATTGCCACTTTTTGTCTTTGGGCCCTTTTCTCTGATTATAAGAATGGTTTGGCCAAACAAAAAGGGAGGCTAGAACCGAAGGGATTGGGCAATGAAAATATCAGGGCAACAAATGACAATGTACAATTGCTATGAAGTAAGATGGATCAGTGGCTAGAGGGAGGTTCAGGGGGGGGGGGAGCTGCAAGAAAGAGTGAAATCATAGAAAAGAGCAGTCACTCATCAATCTTTCACTCAGCATATAAGTCAGAAGTGCAGCAACACTGAAATCACAAAGATGTGTTACAACATTCAATCAATCAATAACATCAGCTATTTACCACTGTTTCACAATAGTATTTACAACTATAACCGGCTACAAATAGCTCTGGATCGTTTACAAACAGAACTATGTACATAATACAATGTCGAAAGACTATACAATGTCTACATGGTTATGTCTTTACAATGAATACAATGGACTATCATATTGCATCTCGTCATAACAATGCCTTACCATATTTACAGGAAACGTGACAGAATTGGCTAAGAGACATTGCGTAGTTTATAATTCACGAAATAACAAAACATCTTAACATAATTGCTGCCCCAATTACCAGCCTCATTTGTAATTCCTGCCATTAGAGCTGTATTGTAATAATCCCACTTCGATTTCTCACTAATGGAATAATTCGAGACATCATTGAGACTTCCTCAAAACATTTGTAAGGCTTTTGTTTGGTTGTAATTTGTCTTGTCATTCCTAGTTTGCCTGAAAGTATCTCGAGGCTAAATTGCCTAAATTGTTATCTGAAAATAACAAGCTGCACCACTACCATAACATTGCGAATATCCACAACTTTGGAGAAATGTTTGACATTGGCCTATCTACGTGACCTCAAAACTGACTCCAGACAATCATATTTTCTTCACATTAGTCGGAGTTATTTTGACCTGGTGGATTAATAGCCAATTTCATAGACTTGGAAATTAATCTGAGATTAATTTTCAAGTCCATGAAATTGGCTGTAAGTTAATGCAAAACCTCACCTAACGTCACCGTTTAAGCAAGGACATACATAATTAAATGAAGGAATCAAAATCTGTCCATTCACTTTTCTGTCATTCTAATTATCAAGCAAAAAGGAATGTACTCGTAGTAGGGTAAAACCCGTCCTAACGACCACCTGAATAGGACGACTACTTGCTGTAAACGGCCACTAAGTCGGACTGAATTTTCCATGTTGTACACCTCTGTTACGAAGTCACCTGTCTTCAACGGCCAACATTGCAAATTCAATTGGATGGTCCTTTAACACAGGTTTGATTTTACTGCTTTTCCAAGACAGAGGTTCTTGTATAAGCCAAGTAGCCCTCAGATGCCTTCCAAGCAAATGTCAAAACAAAACCTTGAAAGGATAGTTCTCACTGGACCTTGGCAGGAGAGGTAGCATTCTAATATTACACACACAGACCATCCAAAGAAACAAAACAGCAGGAACTGCCGTTGTTGTCCTTGCTACCAGATGGCGAAAGCTCTGTTCTGCAGGGTTTCATTTCCAGATTACATGACAGAATATTGATCAGGGGCACATGGCATTTTGATAGCACTTTCATCGTGCTAAAGGAGCAGAGTGACCTGCAATGGAAACAGCCTCTGGGGAAATAAGTTACCTATGTCCAGAGCAGGTCCCATGGTCTGCATAGAATACTCAAGCCCTCATTCCTTTTTGCCATGACACACTGAATCCACCTCTAATCCGTTTGCGGCAGCCCACGACCAATGCATTCTTAATGTCTCTAACTTTATTATCTCAACCAATGCAATCGTGTCCTCTTGTAATTTCAAACCTGCCAAACACATTAGCAAGAAAGGTTTGCATAAGAAAGGAAAGACACTTATGAAATTATTAAACTTCTACATCCATAGAGAACTACAGGGAAACATAAAATTCATCGGTGCAACATTTAAAATCCTATATACTGCTTCCTACATCTTCCTTAAGTTTGCAATTAAGTTAAAAATTCCAAAATTTCCTCCAAAACTGGTTTGTAGATTATAAGAGCAATTTCACTAAGTTGGTTCCATCAGAAGTTAATTATACGCTACACGACCAGCCTATATGGACAGCCCTGATTGAGTAGCGAGCCAGATCACTGAAACTTTAATCAAACGTATATTCCCATTAAAACTGTTGTCACTGCAATCTAGAACTAGAGAACATAATGAAAATCAGACTACAGCAGATGGAGAGGCCATGAAATCAGCTAGAAATGTTGATATTTTTGAAATTACTTAATGTATATATCATGTTGTTCTTTACATGATATTGTGCTAAAGATGAACTTCTGATATATTGATGACAGTCTTATCATTTGGACTGATAAGGGCATTAGGTTGAATTATAATGTAATGGCCTGGTTTTGTTTTGTCTTCCTAGCGGTTTGAAGAAAATCCAGATTTCAGAGAACTCAGATTAAAATCAGGGTTCTGCAATCAGCCTATAAATCAGAAGGAGTGGCAGGTTTTTTGACAGCTGTAATGATATGATCAAATTACTTCAGGGAGGCACATCATCCTCATGAAAATTAATAAGGTGTTGGCTTGTAATTGGCGCACATGAATCATGCACTGTACATTGTAGATGTGATTTGTGAGCTGCATTGTTCTCACATCGTCCCTATATTATCCTTGCTTCAATGGACTGGACTACAGAACTGGATGTCCACATTGTCCTTGCTTGAATGAAAGAAGTAGCCTACAAAAAGGGACAAGCGGTGCCTGAATCAATGCACATTAAAGCGTGTCTATGAGGAGGAATATGAAGAAGCAGGATGTGCTAATCAACTGGGGTCCTAGTGATTGCTGGCCCCCACGTTGGCTTTATGGGACCTGGGCCAGCTCTGCCTTTATGCCCTTGCAGCCTGCTACTGATGAAATCCTATTAGGGAGCCCCTTACAAGGGATATTGATGGCCATTGTGAGACGTGCTTCCCAGCCACCCCACCATCTCTACCAGAGGTCCATGCAGCCCCTACCAAACAGCCTTGTTTGTTGATATTACGGTCTTGTTTATGTCCTCTTGTCTTCCCAGATAGTATGACATATGTCAAGTACATACCCAGGGCGCTGGGAACAAACTGAGACATCTTATATATTCAAATCCCCCATAAAAAGCTATCCTGCTCATGACAGTTTAATGGAAGCGAAAAAGTTTACCAAGTACGAATTCAAAGTTTTAGTGTGCAAAATATATACATTGCCTAGACGTACTTGATATGGCAGATTTTGCATTATTCAACCCTATTATTATTCTCTTTCAGGTAAAACGCAATCGTTAAAATCGTTTCTCGGTATGGCATTTTAAAGCATCTCTCTCCCTGTAAAAGTCACAGCCTTTCTGTTCTTTGCCGGGTAAAATGTTGCTCAACCCCGCTGACAAAGGTTGATACTTGAGCAGTAAATAAAGCATTTCACCTCTTCGGCGTCAAGCAAGGAGCTCTGTGCACGGCTGACAGCTCAATTTCTTTCAGCGCAGGCTGTAAATCGCCAATGTCTTTGGCAGCCTCACTATTTCACCTAGACTGTTCGCAGCTACGTCTTTGACAGTCAATGTGTTTTTACTTTTGCGGGCTGACATGTAGCAGAAGGTGATGGAACGTTTCCCGATATCCTTGTTACTGTTTAGGCAACTGCATGATGACGCAATACTCTGTACACAGTGTACAAGTATATACCACTGTACAAACACACTCCATATTTGGGAGAATTACATTACGATATATACACAATATACTTTTACTATACAATGTAAATGTCTACTGACCACAAATTTTCTATATAAATTGTGTACACATGTATATATTACAGAATGGATATGGACAAAGAATTGCAGTCAGAACAATAACTAAAAAGTAGCAGATAATATTCTGAGATCATCTCCAGTTATTTCCATTAGTATGATGAGTTATTACCTCCCACATTTGCAGATGAGAATTAACCACTTCGTTGCACTTGACTACAACACATTGTGCACAATGAAAACGCAACAGCTTCCCAGTTTATGCATCCATTTTTTGGACTGGTATCTCTGTTGTTGTTTTTTCTTGTACTTCTATGCAAACTAGGGAAATGTCAATCATCATAAGATTGGTACCATGACAAGCGGATTGAACTACACGTATGTTTGGGTTTAGTTCAAAATGCACACTCAAGTATATTCAACCCACGTTTCCAGTCTAATGAGCATTTTAGTCTAAATAGCACTACCTGAGCATCTCCCAATAAAACGTTCGCTTGAAATAGTCAATATTTCAAGAAATAAAAGGGTAATTTTATGTTGCTGTTGCGCTTTGAATTGTGAATAATGTATACCTTCCAGTAATCCATATTGTCATATTTCAATAACACTTTACATTGTATATATCGGCGATGCATTTCAAACCATCTTACCCATAGGTGTTCCTATACCGTATCCTTTGCTATCCAGCAAGCCACCGACCTGCATGAGTTCACAGTTGCGCTGAATTGTGAAGTCGATCATGGTTGACTCCATAAGGAAGGCATAGTCTCCCTTCTTCACTCGGGCTATGCCGTCCTTGGAAGTTTTTACAAAAACACCCGGCTCCTTGCTCTCCATGAAGGCCCACATACGTTGGTAAGTGGGGATTTTAGATTCCTAGAATTAACAAGAATGATATAAAATTCACAAACATCATATCATCCCAAAAAAATCTAAGAAAATTTGCAGCACTGCCTATCCTATCCTATCCTATCCTATCCTATCCTATCAAGCAGCGAACACAGCAGTTGGACCACAACATAATTAAGAAACTGTATATTAATCAAACAAGTTTACATTACTAGTAGTAATTGCCATTAAGGCGTAGTATAGTACAGTTAGTTTCATAAAATACGGTCGACTCTAGCCGTCTGTACCAACCTGTACCTGGCTGTGGTCTAAACATGCTAAAGCAAGCTGCTTCTGTCCACTTCTATAGCTCATAATCGGCTTACATCTATCACCAGATAAATATAAACCTTGGTAAATGTAAGAAATTAATCTTATATATCATACATATGGACTTTTAGATTCGGTTTTGAGTATGATAGCTTTGTCTAGTTTCAATTTGATTGGCCGTTTTCATGAAACTAACTGTACATTCACGTGAGAAGTGATTGTGGCCACAATTCTTGTAAACATCCGTTTAGATGGGAATTGCTGCCATGGAATGCCCCTTTGTGGGAGTGCAAAATCGGTATTGTTGTTTTTCAATGCGCTCATCAGTGGAATTCCTTGTAAGACAGGTCATGTCTGGACCATTCAGCATTTGATTCGTTGCCAGAAAGGATTGCATGCCGAGTGTTCCAACGATTAAGGGAAACAAAGCAGTTGTTGAGAGACACGCCAAAGTTGAGTAATGATAGCAGGCTACTTCCTGTCAGTTAGCTCGGTGGTCCCAAAAAGCGTCGCCTGATTAATCAGTGACCACCATGCAATAATATCGGCCTTGCAATCGATTGTAAGAGGCGATTTCCGACAACCGACGTGGCGTTTGATTGGCATCCCCGCCTGCAGCAGCTCCAGAGAGCGGTCTGATAAACTCGATTCCAATTCCTGATCGTTTTTCATGGATTCCGCTGCTTCAGAATCGTTTTGCCGCTTGTTGCAGACATCGATAGCGTCACCGTGGAACTTTCGATAGCGTCACAAAAAGAAACAAGGACTTCCGGCAGATTTCTCTCCAAGGCACGTTGACACGGGGCAATAACCCTGTGATGTATAGACACAGCCAAGCTCTTCCCGTTTGACAGCTTGATTTGACACAAGGCATTAACTACACACTGTGGCAATGCTCAGCACACGAAAAAACTTAATCTACCATGATTCCTCACATAATCAATCGTTTAGACTGCTCCGTAGCCTTGATTCAGAAGGGTGTCATTGATTTCCTCTTTGGTAATTTGGGAACTAAATTATCAAGCGCACCAGGGACAGTTATATGAATCTATCATGATGCTTTGATAAGTGAAATTTAAATCGGAAGGACCCTTGATGCTGATATAATATGATGGAAATATGAGCCATATTAAGTGTTAAATTGAGACAAAATAAGCAAGGCATGATGTGTAAAGCGAAATATTTTGTTAGCGAAACTTGATACGGTCAGAGATTATAAAATAAATTATACAGACAATGGAATGTTTTCTGTTGCGTTATACTTATAAAGAGGGGTTTTTTTTCTTGTATTTAATGCTGATATACCGGAGGCTCAAATCTTATTTCAAACGAAGAAACTGCTTTAAAATCTATTGCTTAACTCGGGTCTTCACAGTTTTACACTGGGTTTGAGGCATGGTGCTGTTCATAGGATTAATTGGTATTTCATATTGACTTTTAATACGTATATTGTAGTGAACTTACCCTAAAAAAGGTCATGGTTGACCCCCCAGTAATGGTCCCATACTGGATCTTGGTCTGTTTGGCCAGGTCCTCGGCACTCTCAATGGGAGACACCATACGTTCGACGGTCAAGAAGGCCGCAAGGTTGGCAGTATAGGAGGATATGATGATAAGAGTAAAGAACCACCAGATGCCCCCGACAATACGGGTGGACACGGCCCGGGGGTTGATATCTGAGCCCTGCTGCATAAGGGTGCCTACAGCGAACCAGAAGGAGTTCGACAGGGTGAAGCTGTTGTGCACGATGTCTTCATTGGGGTCACAAGGGTGAGGGTTGTGCCACTCGTAAGGGCTGAACCGAGCCAGAACAAACATGAGCATGCTGACGACAAAGTAGGCAGCGATCACATAGACCCAAATCTCGATGGCCAGTGGATTTAAGAAAGAAAAGAGGCCAGGGCTCTCCCTCTTAGGTCGCTTGAACAGGATGCTGATACCGAGGTTCATGAAAGGCTTGGTGAAGTCGATGACCTGTTCTCGTAGATAATTGATGGTCAAAGATGCCACAGCCAGATCGGCTTTCTGAAACACAGCCACAAAAGTAGAATAAATGGCTAGGGTGCTTCGGAGCTAATGTGGACATTGTGGGGGTTGGCTAGGAGATTGAGGTCCCGCCCTAAGCTATATGCTGCTTGATGAGCAACACGAACGACTGTTCAATGTCTCCAAAGACCCTCGCTATCTTAACACTGCTCCCACTTTCTGCCTCATTTCACATTCCAAGTCTCCCGCGGTCCGCACAATTTCCCTGCTGCAACAGAACTTTTTAAGAGCCTTGTGGTGCATTAAAGAAATTAGGCGACGATCTGGTGCTTAATGAAATAGATTTATGATTGAGGGCGTTTGATTCGGGCTCTGCTATTGTGCGCAATAATGGAGGCTTTTAAGGCAAACGAAATCAGTTGCAGGAGTTGGGGAAGATGGCCCGCTCGCCTAATTGCTGCGGACGGCCCATGAGCAGCTTGATCGATGGAGTGCTAAGGTTATTTACACTGGGGGGTAAGGGGGATTATTGGGGATTATGGCACCTACCCTATCGATGATTTGCCGGACCATGCCATTCCACTCGCCTTCCTTATTGGGGGCACCGTACTTTGCGTCTGGGACTAGTTCGATGCGATACTTAAAGCCCACCACTTCGGCAATCTCTTGCAGCAACTCGACGCAGAACCCTTCAAAACGATCATTGCCCTTCAAGACGTACTCGGAGTTCCTAAACATCACATAAGGGGGTTCCTGCACAAAAAGACACAGACAAAATATTACAGCAGCAGCAGCAGCAACCGCATCACATTTGATACATCGCTATTGTTGTTGCGCAAACATTTGCCGAAAATGAACACAGCCGGAGAGTGATGGAGTGTTCAAAACCACTGCAGTTTGTCAAGGATCATTGCGGATCATTTAACGTATGTTTCCATTGTCAAGGCTCCAAATGGCGGCTCAGCTGCTCTCCCCTCTGAAAATGGAGTAATTTGATCACCCATATCCCAGCCCCAGCCATCTCAATGCCGTATTTGATTAAACCTTATTGAAAACATCTACATCCTCACATTTACATTCTTTCACAAAAACCCCTCCATTGTTAAGACTGAACGGTGTCAAATTTCGAAACTAAGCTAAACACGAAGCTTCCATACACCATAAATAAAAGGATTGCCAGTTGACTTATGGTAGTTATATACATTTATTTTGCCAACAAATGTCTGATTATCCGACAGTATCATGAACTGTAAATGATATATGACATGGGGTAGTCACAAATGGAACATATGAAAGGTAGTCCGTTTCACAACTTTTTGGTTGAAATATATGTGTAGTATAATATTATGACTACCCTTAGTCATACTTTCCACAATTGTTTATAGATCGTGACTACACTTTGACACTTTAATGACATTTTACTTCAGTGATAAAGCAAAATATCTGCAAGTGGTAAACACCTTGGACCAGAAGTAGCGTGCTAATCATATGCAGCTAAACACCAGCAACTGTGATCAAAGGCTAAAATTATGATGTAACCCTCCTCAGTGGTGCAAAGAGGTCCTTAGCATGCCTTAACCCCAGCCTGTGCATCCATTCAATCCATCACCACTTGACAACACTCAAGACATTTCTGTGAGGCCCTTTATATTAATGTCAACGGCAAAGAATGCATGCGAGATCATTTGTTCAAAACTCCTAGAAATAAAGACCTACCAGAATCGTAGTAACCACCAGGGGCTCCTAGAATGAAGAGTGAGATTATCATCCTGCAATGATTTCTAGCAATCTCCATAATGGAATTAGAGCAGAGAATCAAATGCCTTGCACTGGATTCTATTTCTAAGAATTCTCTTTAAAGATGATGGTGGCTTCCATTCCATGTGCTTTACTATGATCGCTGTCCATTAACCAGCCACAGAGCTCTCAATAAGCCAAAAAGCCAAATGCTATTACATTCATCAAGATTTATTTATCATTCTAGATTGCTTTACTGGATTTATAGCAACAACCGCAAGATATTTATCAATGAAACTCGTAATTGCAGAAATGAGTTTAGTAAAGTGAGTTAGTAGTTTTTCAAGAAGCACAGATTCTACATTTAATGCTGTGAGTGTTTATAAGAAAGGACAGAAATTGCTAGTGAATGTTAGGCATTAAGTGTACACTTAATACTGCAGAATACTTCATGTTAGTAGTCAAACCGAGCCCTTAATTCACATGACCTTCTCTGGAGTTTAGCTTCCAAGTCTTTGAAATTTGTTTCCAAGTCTTTGGAATTGGCTGTAAGATGACATACTATCACAGAATTTAGAGTTTGGACTTGCAGTGCTAAAGCAGTTAAGTATACATGCATATTCTGCCGTTAATCAAACTAATTGACTCAAAACATGTTATGAGCAATGTCATGTAATTAGCTGGCGATAGGAAATTTTATTAAAAAAATGAAATTAATTGCAATTAACGTCAACAGGCGACACATGAACACGGGAAGAGGAGGAATACTATAGGACAACGTTAGATGTTTGCTAATTATGAACTTAGTAGGAAGGACATAGGCATTCAGCATACGTCGTCGTAATTCCTTGTTCTGAGTTCATCCTAATAGGAATAAAATAAAATAAAGCATCCGCTGTAACACTGGAAAACATAACTTCATTTTAAAATGACAACTGCTGACAATCAAGTGCAAAAACAGGAGTCTGCTGAAATCAAAGCATAACGTTTTTGGTCCTTGAAAATAATGGGCAAATGTTATTATAATTGCTGTTTGGTGCATTAGATAGAAATATCAGCTTACCATGATAGAAGTTACAATGAGTGTTTTGTTGCCAAATAAGCCTCCTTTATAAGCCACTTCCATCTCTTCTGTCAAATTGACACCATCGGCTGTTGTCCACTGTCCCACCTGGAGAGGCAACGAAACACATAAAGCAAGCACAGGAATCCAGGCTGCATTTGTTATCAGCACTTTCTGTAATGCACCTGACTAAATTTGGTGCAAAACTGGACATCTGCATGACTGCCACGTCCACAAAGGCACAAACTCTGTTTGTTTTCACCGACAAAAGTATTATTTCCACAGACTATTCCTCTTTGTTCTCTGCTATGCTTTTTGTATTATTTTCTTCTTTTTTTTTTTACTCTGTTGTTCACTTCGGATGTAAGTTCTGATGGAATAAGGTTATCCGTTACAAAATTTCTGTCACCTTCCAACATCAATTAAACTGCTCCACATGCCATCAATCAAAGGTAATTTAAGTTAGTCGATTTTTCAGACATGTAACCTACCAAAAACAAAGCTTAAACTGACTCCAGTCTAGAAACTCCATCAATTTGGAAAGCAAATGTGGCTTTAAATATTTAAGGCTGGTTATTTTTGGACAGTGTATGTTTTTGTGTTATTGATGGGTTCTAGGGGTTTCGTCCAATCTGAGTAGACTCGTACGGATTTCTGAGACTTTGTGGGAGGTGAGAAGTGATAGATTGATGGGGTTATGGCGATGTTCATGATATTTGGAGGACAAAACTGGGATGAAACTCACCCTCTTGAGTCCGCCTGACTGCAGCTGTAGGATGTCCAGGGAAAAGTCCATCCTGCGTCCACGGTCAAATGTTATTCTGCCTGTGAGACCCTCCATCTCGACCTTAGCATAAGAGAGCATATCAATCAAAGTGTGACAAGCAGGTGTCCCTTACCTAAAGTCCAAGCCCAGGATGCGGCCGAAGATGCTACGGCTGCTGTTTCTGTTGCTGGAGAAAAAGTCCCCAGTCTTCGCCATCACTTGAGCACACACAAGACAAAGAAACTATTTTCCAAGTATCCTATGCAACAGACGCCGGTTTACTAGTTGAAAGACTGCTAAAGGACTACCTATTGCCATGTCTGTTATGCATGTAATGTCACCATTAGATTCATAGGTTGGTTGTCATACTGTCATTCTGCACTTTGCAGCCCTTTACATAAGATGACACCAGGTTCATTGGCGTTCCCCTCAAGACCTTAAGTTGCCTAAGTTGCCATGCAATCACACAGCCTGAGAAAGTTCCATAACTCCTGCCTTCCGGCCATTCATTTTGATTTAGTGACTCTGTCATGGACGCAGCCTTCTGCTGTGCATCCATATTAACCATGCACTGTTTTATTCTCTAGGCATCTGGGCTGCTTGACATTATAACTTAATATTGTGACCGTTGTGCTGGAAACGCCATCAGAAATTCAAAGATAATTCAAATGTAATGGAGTCTGCAAAGCAAAAACTCCACCTTGGGTTTTAATTTCTCATGGAATATGCCTAGATGCAGCAGACCCAGACGCAGAAAAATCTTATGAAAGCCAAAGAAAGCTTGAATATCATTAGTTTTCAAATCCTGCAAGAGCTTTAAAGCAGTCATGACATTCATTTTGAGAGGGCTGAAGGGGGCTGCAGAACAACAGCCACAGCTATGGAGCTGGCTGCTTTTGCAAGAGGACAAAGTGGCGTAGTCATGGTGGCGCTCAACCTGCTCTTTTCTCACTCGGTTCACATGCAAAATTCATATTTACATACGAGAAGACGCATCTAAAACCAACACAGATAGACGTGAGGATATTAGGGAGTCCTGTTTGCTCTTGTTATGCCTGATGAGTCCTCTAATGCTGCATCACAGACAGAGCATAATCCCGTCGAGGCATTACAAGTACGTGGTGTGACTGGCACCTGACTCTGTGTTCACCCTATCAAAGGCCAGTCATACAAACATCATACGGAATAATGGACGGAATAATGGATGCATTGAGGGGCCATTGTACGAATTCATTTCCTCTACAAAATCTCTCTTCTCAGTTACAATAGTACTTAGAGTCGTCTGTGGCTTTCTCCCAGATAAACTAGCAAAGGTCACCATCAAATTAGTGGCCCATTGTTAAATCCCTGGCTGCCACTCTTTCTTAGTGAACACAGAGCTGCTGAGGATACTAATCCTGCTGGGTTCTCGTGCTAATAGAATCACAATGTTTGGAAGAGCACCACTGTTGGTGTGAACAGAGCCCACCATTTTGAAACTGCATGAACTGGCCACTAGATGGCTACCTTCACAATGACGTCATGGGCACGACCACCAGCAGGAGGAGTCACGTGACCTCAAGAGATCACGTAATTAGCAAGGTCGGGATTGGAGGGACAGGGAAAGAGGGAGAAATTACAGCCATGGGTCTTGTTCTGAAGTAACTGAAGCCATGTCTGCTAGAACTGGTCCCATGGAGTGTTTGTTTGCCACATTCATCAACAGAATGGCAGTAAGGGCCTACGAACATCTCCTTGTTTCATACCTTTCAGAGAATTATCTGCCGGAAGTTACTTGCGGCGCCCCTTCCAACAGAAATCAATTTGCGTCTTGGTTTCCAGTTTCACAGCCTGCTCGGAGGCAGCACAACCGTCGATGGGATTGTAGGATTTTGGGCTGCTTCTTGTGTTACTTCTATTAAGTAACTAATCTAACTCGATGGCATTTGTTCGCCCAGAATAAATTGTGAATGCACAGTCAAGTGAGCCGGGGACAGATTCAATCGCCCTGCTCAAAAAAGGTAAAGGAAACCTAATGTTTGAGAAGAGATTTGCTAACCTAGTGAGCGCATTAGGCGTCGTGATTCTGAATGCAAAAACATGGATTTTCCATCCCCAAGGCCAAAGGATTTCAAATTTTATACATCAGCTGCTGCAGCTAATAAAATAAAGGAAAAGGAAATGTTGGTATTAGTTTTCTCTTTGCCCATTCATTAATGACAATATTGAGGGGGAAGAGTTGCATTAAAGCTCCTGAAAGAATACACTTCTTGGCATAATGTTGCATAGTATTGCTCTGTCTAATAAATCAATTACGAAAAAAAATTTGATAAGAGAATGACGCGTCCGGATGAGCATCATATGAGAATGACAAATTGCATACACCTAATCATTACAGCATGCCAGTTTCACCAGTAACTACAGGTTATTAGATCAAGATGCCAGATTGATACCATGACAAGAATAAATGAGAAGAGCATGCTTAGCCTATGCATCACACTGCCCCCACTGGCCTAGGCGAGCAACAACAGTAGGACACAATGACTACGTATTACGTAATATTGCATCGTATGGAGCTCAGCTGCTGGCGAAGAGATGCTGCGCGCTGAAAAATACACAAACACCACGGCATACCTGGATTCCATACAATATGATAACGGGACAGTGACAATACTCTATTACAATTTTCTATGACAAAGACATTTCTAGGAAAACGACTGGTTGTCTAAGGCTGTCCCATTATCATGATTGATGAACTTAAGCTCTACGATGCATGTCAAACTTTCATAGAGGCTGAAGACTGGTTGGCCTCTTGCGATTAGAGGTATCTTGTGTCTAACTTCGCTGGCGTGAAAGATGCCACAGGGAGCTGCTGTTTCTGCTGCTGCTGCTTCTGCTACTGTAAATGCCTGATTGATGCGAGTCTTGGAGAGCCAGGTCAGGAGTCGCCTTCTGCTCAGCTAGTGCAACTTGGTTGTCCCACCAGCTAGAGCATTTTTTGTTGCCCTACCATGCAGCCTGCTATATCGGTGGCATCCTGTCACTAGTTAAAAGTTAGACGTGGGATTAGGAAGCCAAGACTTACAGCCACTTGAATTTGCCCATTTCCCACTGGCAGGTCATGCACACTCTGAATACTGGTTAGCTTTGTCTCTCTCAGCATGCACAGCCTTAACGCTGACAGCCTTCTTGTGGTGAAACCCTGCCGAGCATCGCTTCAAACTCTTTCTTCTCCCCTCCTGCTTCTAGTGTTTATTGTGTGATGCTGTGACTTCTGCCTTTTAAGTGTGATGAAACATTTGCATGATCTGTCTGACATTTGATTAGCCCAAGGGTTATTTTACTTATTTTGCTTATATTCCTCATGTTTTTGATGGTTAATTTTCATGTGTTTCCATATTAATGTTCTCCAATACTCGAAAGGTCTTCGTCTTTACATTGGTGTTTGATATTTTCAAGGTTATGTCATCAGTTTAAATTGATTGTTTTTCAACATCCAATTGAGCTTTTTCAGGCAAATCTGGTTTGTAATACTTTGTGATGTTCTTGTGGAATCTATTAAGTGATGGAAACGTGCTCAGAGATAGGAAAGTGCTAAATTGGAAGAGACAAAATAATCAAAACCAATTCTAGAAACGTATTAGTCTGAAGTAAATCACTAAAATCTGGTGCTCAAAATATGTCTTGGTACGGTGCTTAATCAAATGCTCTAGAAAGTTTCCAGATTAATCACTGTGAAAGGAATTGTGGCTAATCAGACGGAAAGGACAGACTGAGACAGCTTAGGAGTAATGCAAGGATTCAATATGTTCCTCCTTCATGCAATCCTCAGAATAGAAGTGCTCGCTATGAAATACCAGAGGGAGAAGATTTCGTATTGGCAGAGACAGAGGTGGGTGCTACTTGTTGTTTAAATATGGCAAATTCAGAGTGTTGACAGTTTGCTGCGATACTCGGAGGCGGCTTTCTACATCACGAACAACAAACTTGTGTCTGCGCATGTCCGAACTGGATTCATGCAAGCAACTAAAGGGAACTAACAATTCTTTATCACCAAACAAACATCGAATTGAAAGTGGCCCAGATGTGGTCTCTTTCATTCTTTTTGACGCCAAATATATTCACCACTCTCACATACAGCATGCTGAGATGAAGTCTTACACTGCAAACACACGGCCTAGTATTGACATCATTTCTTGCAAATGTTTTAAGGTGGGTGTCACTTTTTGTCATTTATTGATAATATTGTTTTAATTATCTTAATGTTGATTTTGTCAAATATTACGGAGCGCTCAAAGCTCCCAAAGTTTGTCATATTATCACTTTAAAAATGCATTTTAAAATATTGCTCAGTTAGGTTTTAATGGTTGTATATTCAAATTTGTACGTTAATAGTATTCATGTATATTGGGATGGAAATGATGAATATTAGGCCGTATTTGGTCAAGATATCACAGAGATACGGAACACCATAGTATGGGTGGCAGCATGACTCCGGCGCAGATACTAACCAAATTCAAGTAGTTATAGAGACTGCTGCCAAAGGCCCACGCCTGGTCCCCTTCGCAGGTCAGGTTGACCAGCCGCAGTCTTGTGCTCTTGTCCAGTTGTTGCAAGGCGTTGGAAAGCACGTGCAGGGCGTCATACATCAGAGCAGCTTCCACCTGAAACAACAAACAAAGCAATTTCAGACTCACTTCAGACTCTCTTCATTCCTCTTATGTGACCTTAATGAAATTCGAGTTCTGGTTTCCCAAAGATCGGAAAAAGGTCAAGCATAAGAGAGGCGCTGAGAAGTTCATGTGTGTGTGTGTGTGTGTGATTAGGGCTTTACGTCCTGTATTTCTGCACCAGTTGGGCTAATTAGGACAGGCAGATTAGGACAGGCAGAGACCATGGCAATGAGACGAAGGAGGAAACAGCCATCCAACTTAGGCTCGACCGGGAATGGAACCCGGGACCCAGCTGTTGGAAGCCCAGAGTGCTACCTCTGAGCTAGGCCCCCGCCCCCTCGCTCAGAAGTTCATAAACAGCGTAATTATGTGTGTTACATTTTACGCACCATACATGTAAATACATGATGTTGACTTATCACCAGATCATAACATCTGCATCTGAAAATTATCGAATCAACTGAACAGTCTGTGATCATTATACCTCCAGTCATCAAATTGCTCCAATTTCACAGAATGCCCATGTTCAGGGAAACCCCTGTTAGATTTTCTGACAATACCCACCAAATGAATATTCTTTGGCTCGTTGTACAGAATTTCCCTTTCACTTTCAACTGTTCCAATTTTGTACAGATTCTCTGTACTTTGAAACACGACTTGCACAAGACCATGGACCATGGTTGGGTTCTCTGAAAATGCTGTGAGGGAGGCCTTGGGATTGCCATTGACAATGCCTCATTTTAGGATCATATCACCAACTTTTAGAAGTTTTCTTTTTGCGCAACGCTGGGGCTTTTAACCATTTAGCCACGGGCTTCAACCTTTTGACCATGAGCCAAACAGCCTTGTCACTTGCACTTTGATGGAAAAGTACAGTTGAACCACAGCTTTCTGACAACATTCAAATACAGCAGAACCTAACGATTAAGACCATAGTTGTCCACATATTGAGGTCTTATTCCAGCGATTGTTTCATATTATAATCATAAAATTATGAGTGTCATAACATTGGATGTTCTTGTTTTAAGGTTCCACTGCACCAAGTTTCTTTGAGAATAAGGATGTGGTCTTAGTCTTAAAAAGAAGATGGTTGGAGTATTGCATGGTCATCATTGCGTGGCTTCACTGTATCCCAATTTTCCTGCAAAGTATATGCTTCGTGACTGCTTAGATTAAACGAAAACCAAGTTTAATATAGCCTGAGTTCCACGGAGTTACAAACATGCTTCAAAGACTTTTATATAGAAAGTTTGATATGCAAAAAGTACCAAGAGTATGCTTACAAGTCCCTGTCATCGTAATGTAATTTTTTTTTAAATTTTTTTTCGAGATTAATACATGATATTCGAAACCCTGTATGAAACATAAACTTGATTAAGGTTCAATAATATGCTTTTAGGAATCGTAGGCTTATAACAAAGATGAATTGGAAGCGTCCGAATGCAGATGAGCGTAATAACAAAGCACAATATCAATTATAGCCAAAAGAAATATAAGAGATTATAAATATTAAATATTACCATGACAAATTTAACTGACATCTGGCTTCATATACTTGGATGTTGGATTGGTATATTTTGGACTAAATCAAATGTAAACCTATACTTAGTCTAATACCATCCCAGTTATAAGAACATTTAACTATTATGACTACCTCCCTATTAAGAGTACATTGCCACCAGGATAGTCTTCAGTGTCTAGAATAGATTGCATGTACAGAATGCGGGATAGACCAGATCAGTGCAGAATCTTCGTGCGACTCTGTTGCAATATGATAAACATATTCAGAAACATGTTATTCATACATGCTGCTGATCATACTGCTCCTGATACTCGAGTGAGTGATACGAGGGGCGGCCATATGGATAAAGAATGGTTTCCTGCTGCCACTTGCTCGGACCATGTAATGCCTCAAATTGGGGAACTCGGCTTTCAGGTTTTATTTGTCACAGTTTGCCAAGATTAATGGTCATCATAAATCCATGGCAGGAGTCAATCTGTCGCTGGCTGCTGGTGGAAGGCCTTGTGGTACCCCACGTGCCAGCCATGTGACAGCCACGTGCCAGCCAGGTTCGCCGGATCGAAGCATCTGACGTGTCACCGGATGTCAGGTCAGGTCAGGTCATCATCAAATCATTTGCCCTGACCCGAGCCCCGTCGTCAACCCCGCAGGCACCGTCTCATCTGCTCTTCAATTACAATCGCCACACTGTCATCAGTCTTTCCTAATAACACGGGAATTAAGTGGAGAAAATTGCTGCTTGGCTTGGGCATGATGGAACACTGCTCGCCGCAGCACTTCATAGTCGCTTAAGGACACCAAGACCTTGAAGCAAGACCGTCGGGAACATCCAGCCAGGGCCTTGTGCCTAGGAAAACATCGTGAGCACCCTTGTCTGTCTTGAGTAATCTGATTAGAGCCAGTACTAAAGGATCCATCTTCCCTGTTTTGGACATTATCATCTATCAGCAAAGCCTTCTTACATGCCTAACAAGACTACTTACAAAGTGTGCGGTTGTTATGCAAAGTCAATGGTGCAGCCTTCAGAGGATACATGCTCTAGACGAGATTTAAGCCCTGTTGCGAATATAAACTGCCACCGAATCTCGTATTAGATCAGTCCATAATATGAAGAACAACGTGGCTTCGTAGACTGGTAATTTATTCATCATCCATGAATGGCTTTGGTTTGTAGATCATGCTGAACAGGACACTCTCTTGTTGTGTTGCATGTATGTAATGGAACTGCGGCCTAAAAGGCTGGTGAGGCTGAGCTCAGATAACTGCAATTAAGAGGAGCGATTCCAAGCAATCACAAAAGCCTATACCTTGCCAGACCCTTTTTTCTGGAACCCCCATTGTCAGAGGAAACAAGAACCAGGCAATTGGCCCTGCCTTCAAGGCTGCCAGTGTCAGACCATGACATGCAGAGGCATTGATCAATTGCACAGATTAATCAGGATCACCGCAGCAAATTATTGATGTCATGTTCTCTTTTCTATGAGGAAGTAATAAACTGTGCCATGAAATGGAAAACCGTCCTGACAATTAGTTACCGTGTCAAGCCATGTAACCATAGTGAGCTTGGCAGATGATGGGAGCCAATCATTTGTGCTGAGAAAAACTTCTCACTTTCCGGAGCAAATAACGCCATACTCTCGTTCAAACAGCAATTTTGACATAGGATGTGTGCAAGGTTCGTGCTTGATATACATACTAATTTAGCATTCTGTTTCATTGTGGGCTTAATTTGCTGGTTATATCCTCATGAATGCATTAAAGTAGGTTGATAATTAATTTCATATCTTTTTCATTGCAATGGCATACAGTAATACTTCGAAATTGAATATTTGAGTTTCATCAACGAAATGAGTATGGCTGTTTGTTGGCCATAAAATAAGTGTTTGTTGACCAGATGAATACAAATGAAATTGAACCCCATACTTTTTAATACCCTGTTTATTAAACGAGTTTTCTTTCTGCTTTTAATGCCATGTTACCGCGAATTGAGGGACTCGACAAACCACGGTGATGCAGACAACAGGAATTGTTCTGTAAAGGTCGCTGAACTTGGAATTGAAGTGTTTATTGTATAAGTCACATTGAATTTTATTTCAACATGTTACAGTTAACGTCAGGCAATAGTTCCATCACGAAATGCACTGTGTTGTGAGATCTAAGCCTCAGCGAATCTGGCAGTTTCCAGTCTAGGATGTGATTCAACTTGTCTAAGCGTGAAAAAAGGAAAGTGAAGAATTAGAATGCTTCGTGAGACTGCTCACCCTCATCTCCCTGGTAATTGAGAATCATGTTAGAAAGAACAGAGTACAAATGAGGAAAGCCAGAAAAGTGTCAGCCAACATAAAATGAAGCAAACAAATGCATCGGCTCCTTTTGCTTCGGGGCTTTTAGGCTTTCCAAGAAAACCAGTTGCTCTGCTGCTAAAATTGCTGTGTCAGTGCGGACGTAAATCATCCAGAAATCTGTGGAAAATCAGGGAAAGTCACATTTCTTTGCGTTTGTGATTCCCTTAAGCCTCACAGCCCTTTCTGTAGGCATCAAAAGTTCCCCTGAAGCTGTTAGCGAAGCTAGCGGAGTCTTTATTGAGCAAGCACACAGAGGGGCCAAAATGCATATGGCTTGTTCCTGGGGCCGATGATATGTTGTCTCTGCAGAATACAGCCTATTGGTCTAAGATTATATCAAGCAACATCAAATAGTCAGAGGGCTTTAGGAAGCCTGGGCCTCTTCACTGATGTGGTCCCATTGAAGTCAGCTTGGCCTGATCTTATTACTAACGATTCATCCCCCGACTAAGCATTTACGTGTTTACTGTGCAAAGCAACTGGTCTCCCCATCCGCCGTGTGTATCTCCCAATTATAGCAGGAACTTTCCTCACTGCGAATGCATTGAAGGGAGTGCTTGGCCTCCAGCATCTACCTACTAATAATAGACTTCAAAGCTAAGGCAAAGGTACAGAGCCCTGTGCAACAAAACGCTTATATTTTTCGAGTCATGGATTAGGACCCTGTCACGTGCTATGTCTATTATATAATAATCGATGCTTACGCCAACTTCAACAGCTTTTTTCATACACATTCTGCATTATTTATGCTTTCTGGGAACTTCTTTACTCATCTCATATTGTGCTTACTCTCTGCAGTCATTAGCTTGTGTTACAGGTTCGCCAATAACGAGGCGACGTATAATCCATATCATGAACTATATACTAATGTCACATTGACGCTGAAGTTCCACAGTTTCCAGCTCAATTCTATTCAAGCTGCAAAAGTCTATTGACTAGTGCACAAAAACCACCTCAAGGCATATTTTTACTGTGATCGATTTTAAAATGATTTTTAAACCAAACAAGTTTGTTCACCGGGTGTATGCATGTTACAAACCTTTAGGAGGTGTATACTTGCTGTTGGAACGGACTTTAATACACACAAAGGCTTAAGTAGATGGATCAAACCACACAAACTGTTGATAGACTGGAATGTGCAAAACATTTTACATAATGTAATGTTTTTAGCACATTCCATCTTAAATCACGACCACTAACTAACCAACTAGCATTGAATTATAGATAGATAGATAGATAGACAGGTAGATGGATAGATAGATAGATAGATTTTTATCGACAGAGAGAGGTCAATTCGGACCTATTTGTCATATCAAATATAAATGTAAAATATTAGTTGAATATATTCAATGTTACCATCTTGTGAGACATCGAAGGACATTTATAATGAAACAGATTGACTCGGTTATGATATAAGAGCCAAGACAAGTGCTTTGGAGGTCACTGTGACCTTGGGGCTGACACTGTTTATCATTCAAGTCACGTAGGGAAGCCAGACAAGAGTATTAGGATGACACATAACTTACCTTAATAATACCAGAGGCATTGAGTAGACGCACACTGTTGTGTTTTTCATACAACTTCATCTGCCTGATGATGTCTCTCACCATGGGGCTTTCGTACATGACCAACCGGAAGCCTGTCAGGTTGACATAGTTGTGCTTGAAGTCCTCCATGTTGATCGAGTCAAGGTCCTGTCAACAGAAGGTCTCACTGTCACATCTGGCATATTGCAGTCATAGTACGGTATAATATCTGGCATACAGTTACATCTGCCAGAGTCTCCATTAATATCTGCAGATTGTCTGACATGTACAATTACGGTGTATGCTGCTGTGATATTGGACTGTTCAATAAACATTACTTATGATAAGTTTACGCAACAAATAAAACAAAATAAACACTTGGGCCGAGTCACTAGTATAGTTACTTCCCAGTATAGTATTATTGAAAATGAATGGCCATATCTCTCATCATTTTCTCTCATACAAAGCACGGAACTAACAGAGATACTAGCAATAAGATAGACATAAACTTCATAAGTATAATGACACATCTGCAACCTGATTTTATTCACTGTTTGCTATGTTTTCCATGGCCTTTCTTTTGTTTCTCTGTAACAATTGCGTTCGTTATAATGATGACAAGAAAGCAAAAATTATCATTCGGAAAGATTTACTATTTCGACCACACTGACCTGGGACCAGGGTGGTCCAGAGAGGTACCAGCATATTACGTTTACTGTTTTACTTGTAGTACTTCATTATTCTAACTATTTGTAAGCAACGTAGAAGTATATCCCTGCAGCAAAAAAAATGAAAATCCTACTTCTAAATTTGGTTCAGATGCTATTTGCATTGCAGTTGTAGGTGCTCACATAGCTTTTAATGTCCGAGTTTGCCTCTGTGATCCATCTGATAGGAGACACCTCATATCGTGTCAGAATTTGGCCCTTGCAGTTGTTTAATTTCTTTGATCTTTCACCTTTAGATGGCAGTATCATGATGATGTTCAAAAGAAGCACATTACTAACACTCTAGACCAGGAGACAAAGACAGCCCGAAACTGACACGTTTTGAATAAAAAGAAGAAACAACAAAGGAAAATTTAATCTGTCACATTTGAGACTCCTTTGAAAAGCCAGTCTGACAACATAGCCATCATTTGTCACAGTGGCAAGATTACTTTGTCAACTTGGTTTTGGAAACTTGCTTGTTTCATCACAACAAGTCGAACCAGAAGCTCATTCCACACAATAGTTGAAGAGAGAAAAAGTAGACAATTTGTCTTACCAGGTTTGTGATGATGAAATGGTGGGAGGCGTCGATCATCCCCAACTGGAGAGCCTGGCAGGGAGAGGAAAGAAAGACAGCGTAATACTCATTCATGGCAAATGTAGCAGAAAACAATCATATTGTAATCGTATATATAGCTTGGAACAATGCCGCTCACACATTTGACCAATTTCTCAGTCTTAATTTAGTCACGATGAAAATTGCTGGCAGGATTACATTTTGTACAATTGAATGTATCTTATCTTGAAAAATGAAACAAAATGAAACTTACAGCCTTGAGTAACCAATATGTGTCGTCTGTATTGAGATGAGCAATGATTTTACGGATTCCCTTTTTATCAATTTCTTTGAGTGTTTCCCGCATGTTTTCTTTGGTTGCCTGGCGAACTGTTATGTCAACATTGGTATTGAGAGGCGCCCTAATGATATCCTGAAGTAGAAGGAGGTCTGAAATAGAGAAGAAAGCAAATACTTACATTTCTGTGCAGTCTCTCACTGAAACCATCAACGCAATTTCAAGGGGAAGGGTTGGTTCTTTGCAGACAACAGGAATTTTTCTATTTAAAAAGATGGCATGCACGCTAGATGGTGCACTGAGCTCTGTCACATGCAATGCTGCAATTGTGTCATCCTTGTTCTATGTCCTCTCGTGTTCTAGATTTTAATCTCTTTTGCTCCCATGAAGGGGATGACGTGATTTTGTATGTAATCAAAACAGCCACATTCATCATCCGTGGAGACAATGCTCAGCTACAGGCCTTTTTGTACTCTAGCTCAGATGAAAGCGTTTCGTCAAGGAGGCTAAATGATAACTTATAGCACTCAGGGCGAGATTTTCATGCACTGGAAATCGTGGATAGAGCTTTTGTAACTGCTTGAGCTTCCCCAAGAAGGATGCGTGTTAATAGTTTCCTTGGGAGCTGTGTTAAATCTTTCCCTGGGAGACTTTTTCAGTTAAGATTGCAATCAAAATATCCCTCTCATCTTCTCTAAACACAAGGACATTTTTACATCATTTTCAAAGCAGCAAGTATCAACTGGAATAACTTGAGGCAATGCCAAGGGTAACTAGGCTGCTTTGATACCCTCACTCATTCAAGCTTAATGATTACACAATTTTTTAACATTCAGAAATCTTTCAGTTATCAAGAGTGATTGCTTGAACGGAAACACTGATTGGAAGTGACAATCCACTTCTCCATTAAATCAGGATCTGAGTTTGCTTTCTTGGACTGGTTCAAATTTCTACAGACATCAGATGCAGGCCATGAATAAGACATGCAACATTTTGCGAAATAACACGATTGCTTACATGACATCACATGCCTAGTCCTTTGAAAAATGTCATGAGGGAGATAGGTCACCCAGAAAAACTCACATCTACAATAGAAATCTATATATTGACAAAGCGATTCTCTTTATTCTTTTCTCTTGCAATTCAGAGCATGAATGTTTCGCCCTAAGAGGTAAATGGTATTCATGATTAAATCAATTCCTTTGCAATCCTTCAGTGTTGGGAGCGAATTTACAATTCAGGAGGCGAGTGGAAACTTTGTGGAAACTGGAAATCTCCCAAGCATAAGAAGAGCAAATTCACAGACATTAAAAACAAGTGAAACTTGATGTTGAAAAATACAGTGCACAAATTGTATGTTGAGTGGGGTTTTTGCTATTTTTGTAAGGAAGGTGTACTTTTGGCATAGTCGATTAATACAACTAGTCCCAACATGAACAATTTTCAGCAGATTGGGTGGACAGGTAGTCAGCATGGCTTGCTTTTGTTGGCCGTGATTCATGGGCAACCCAGCCTCTGTCTAATGGGGTGAAACGTAAAATGATAATCTGAAGTATTCAATATTTTACTGCAACAGAGTAAAATGTCCTTGTTCTGTGATTAATGACACCTTGGCGTGAACCTTGAACTGTACTCATAATCTCATGTGCAGATGCATAGTGACTTTACACCGTAAAGGTCTCCTGGAATAATGTGAGCAGAAAATGAACCAAACTGCAACCATGGCATACATGATATGGTTATATATTGACATTACAATATCATGTTGATATCCTCAAATTCTAATACTAAGTGAATGCAATCAAGGTGGCGGCCTGTAGTCCAGATTAGGTGGTCATTATCACCCCTTCACCCCCTAAGCCCCCATGGCAGCATCGATTTCACCCTTTTAAATGTGCTTATTCGTGACCAGCTCTAGCCAGTCCGCCATCATGCAATCTGTGCCAAGATGTCACTCATGGAGACAGTCTCTATCTCCCAGCATCCACTGCTATATATGCATATTTCATGACCCAAAAGGTTGTTCATGTAGCCTGATTACGTCCTTGCATAGACACACGGAATATAGTGGCGGCGATGAAAGCCTCATGTTATAGCCAGAGGATGAAGCAGTGAGAATAGAAGGGGGATTATGGCATTATATGGTCAGGTAGGGTGACAAGTGAGAGTGTGACAGTCTGATAACCCTCGCAGTTAACTTCCATAATATAGACTCTATCTTCATGCTACAGGCTGCATGTTTGTGACTTAAGAATAACACAAAGGACCATGGCGTTATTTTTCACATAAGAAAGACTAAATGATATGGTGATTACCTACATCCTCTCTCACTTAAGTCTAAAAAGTGTATCTTCAACTTCTTCTTTTTTTATTCCCTTTATCAGCAATATTTCTAGTTTTGAATCGTATTCTTCTTTCTTTTCTTTTTTTATAATTTAAACAGTACTAATTAATACGCATATTTATATCCAAGGATCTCCCATGTAAGCAACATTTAGTTGTATTAAGGGTGCCCCAGTCAACTGCTTTTTTTTTCTTTAGTTAAACTGTATGAGATCTAATTTCTTGATGATTACTAAATGTTAAATGAGTATGTTCTTAGGGTATGTACTTCGCCATGCTTCTTTTATTTTATATACCTACGGTATATCTTCTGCCAATTACTTAATATCGAATGCTAAACTTTCTCCATGTATACTTACTTATACAGTCACGTACAATAACATCCTCTAATTACTTTTATCAAATGTTAACTGACTTACCAAAGGGACAAGACAGGAAATTAGTGACACGACTGATGTGCACGGAGTCATTTCTCTTACATATGAGGAGACAACCATTTCCTGTTTGACTTTCAGGAATGATAGGTTTTGTCTGTAATCCATAGATTATACCATCAGGGAAATTTTCTTCATGTTTGTCACACTCAAATTTCTGATGGCAGGTAATAGCAGCGCAAAATGTCATGCAATTATCATAATAGCGAATAAGAGCATTAGAAAGAAAAAAAAGCAGCAGGAAGCTCAATACGTGAAAGCAACATAGCCAAAGTGGCAAGCAGAAAAAGAGAAAAAAGCAGCCACACCATCCAGTTAGAGGATTAGTTGTGACTGATGCAAATTGCTATTATCCTTGGACGAGTCGTCTTAGCATGGCCCCTGGCATCAGGCAATGGCATCCTCTCCGCATGCAGGGCAAATGTCATTCTGCAGCGTCTCCACGAGACTAGCCCGTGTCTCCAAGAGACTCGGTAGCTGTCTCCACGAGACCTGGATGCCCAGTGCAGTTTTGCATCCGAGTGACTGAAATCAGGCATGTGGATGAGGCTGAATAATGCACTTCTTAAGTCCTCAGGTCAGCATTAGGCCCGATATATCTGCAGGGCGATGCATTTTCACCACAACAACGCACTGGAGAAAATGGGGCTCCTTGCATGATCTTCTTTCCTTACTGTTTCTTGTGATGCACAACTGCAACAAGAACAAATAGCACAGCAGAAGGAATCCCACATGATGGATGGGCCTGTCTCGGATCATTTTCCACTCTTCGTTTTGACATATAGCTTGCAGTCAGGTTACGATGGCAGGGACATGCACTTATTCTCTGTAGATTAATTCTTCTGTCCTATATCATCTTCTATTCATATAGTTTGAACAGTACATGTTTTTTAAATTCATTGAAAACATCTGAAAAGCATTGCGATAAAAACTACCATGCAATACCTATGAAATATAAAAAAAAGAAACTAGACAAAAGTTATATTATAATACTATTGTCCTGCTGTCCATTCTGAGTACATCTACTTTTTTATTAATGATTGTTGGATGTGGCTCAGAACACTGCTAGTGTTGTACATCTTTCTTACAAGACTCCAGGCTCCATAAAGCAAACACCAGGGTCATTTTTCAGCAGATAAAGCCCCGAGGTCTCTGAACATCCATTTCAGCTTAGCACTGTGGTCCGCCTCAAAAGATACACCAGCGATACAGACTTCCAAGAAACGAACTTCTTGTCTTCGTAACTTATCTAGAAGTAACAGAGAAAAATACATCTCCTGCTGGCCAGTGGGAGTATAAAACTACACGGCGTTGCTTTCTCCTGTGGGAATATCAGAATACATTGACAATAACACGCCTCTGTAGCTGGACATAGTCTAATCTATCCTTCTATCCACTTCTTCAGAGTTAATTCTCTCCTTTAAGAAACTTCTGCATCTGTCTTCATGCCTAGACATTTGAGAACAGTAGATGGTACAATAAAAAGACTAAGATTGAATCATCTTTCTTGCTGTGCGCATCTTAAGAAAGACGAAACTTTCAGTGCCTGCATCAGCTTTGATCTGATTCTTTTTATGTTATTTTGGGTGATGCTGTGTCAGAAATATCCCAATAAACTGAAATCCCTTGGGTGTATATGTGTAGTTAAAAAGGATGGAGACTAGAAAAAATGTGGTTACTTAGACAACCAACTCTGCAATTGAGCTCAATTGGACCAGTCCCCGCATTGGTCCAAGGGTACAATATATTGTTTATACCAATTCCCTTTCCACCAGTCCTCATTTCACTGGTAGATGACAAATTTAACAAACCGGTTTGTCGTTTAAAATTCACATGTATAATCTCACGCGAGCTTAAAATGTCCTGTTCGTATATTCTGAAATTCGTGTTAAGGATGAAAGCAGTAAGAGAGTATTATCCATTATTTACTCGTTTTGCGATAACATACTGCTTGGTGATAATGTAGCAGAAGAGAGTTTAAGATAAGATAGAGTTTGTCTTGACAGTCTAATCAGTCTCTTCGTCATATTCTTCCACTTCTTCTTATTCTTTTTTGGTGAATTGAAAACTTTTTCCTCACAAGGGACATGTGGAATATTAAACGACTTTATTAACTACTGAAAGGGAGCAGGGACCCAGCAAATCAGACAAGCAAGACTTTCAATACTTCATCATGCAAATGTGACGGTCTAATTTAGAAACATGGAATATAGATGTGCTGAAAAGGGGTGCACATCTTGCCGAGACACGAAAGAGTGTGGGGAGGGGGAGGGTTAGATGGTAGATGAATCGGTGAGGGTGGAGGGTCAAGCAGACCATGATAGATAGGAGGGTGATGGGGGGTGATGCCTTACCGTTCTGATCTCCATAGATCACCACAAACTTCTCCCACTTGAAGTGCTTGAGGAGATCCATGAAGGCGTTGCTCAATCTGGCTGTGTCCGGATAGAGATTCATGGAGAAAAGCTGGACCTCATTGACCAGGGGCTCCAATCGGACCTCAATGTGGGGGATTTCCAGCGTGTTGCACATGGAATTGATGTGGGCCGCAATGTCGTGGTGTCGAGGGCCAAATATTGCGGCGACGCCTAAGCCAGCCTGGTCGCAAGCTGCAAAGAGAAAACAAGACAACAGTCACACTCTAGTCAGTAGCCACAGTTTAATCACAATGTTCAGTCACTTTAGTCAACACATTTGAGTCACTTGATGTCCACAGAAGCAGACAGAATCAAGTGACTTAATCTCCTTGCTCAAATAAACACAGACACGTTTAATAACCACTCGAGGGGCAACCGCTTCCCTCAACACTTGGGCTGCAGGGGACAAAAGGAGGGAAAATAGAAGAAGAAAAAACTAGAAAAAAGAAAATATGAAGACAAATTAGATACAACTACTGCTTAGATGTGAAATGTGAATGACATTAAGTTTCATCATGTGAGTAAAGACGAAACAGTTTCTGTCATTAAGAAAAAACGATCTTAATTTCAAGCAATTCATTCCATCAGTCATGTCATCCTCAATGATTTGTTTTTCAGTTGAGGTATTTACATTTTGTAGGGCAACATCGAAAAATGGCAGTAGCAAGTTGAAGATCTGCAATACTGGACAGATTAAGCCAACAACGAGCAGCATATGCAGCGTATACAACCAACGTATATGCAAGAAATGCATTCTTTTTTTTCTTTTGCACAACATAAAACTGTTGAAAAATCGATGGGACGTGCGTGGTGAAGCAACAGACTTTTACAACCAGCCTAGCAGCTCATGTAGGTCATCCGTGCGAACGCATAATCTCTTGTTATTTCTATTTATTTTGTGGAGGCAAGGAGATCATCATTTTTTGTTGTAGCCATTAACCAATATACATAGTCCCAGTATAATGAGAATATTTTTATTGAGATCTTAGGATGTTCCATAGTTTTTTTATAAACACCCCTTGTGTCCCACTTTATCCATTAAGATAGTCAGTCCCAGCTGATTTTCACTACACGTATGGTTGTATGCTTTTGGAGTTAATACATTCAAATAAAATATGAAAAAAGACACGGACAGTCATAATTAAACACAGTCAATCCGTAAAAGAGTTAGCTACATTTACCTACATTTTAGTAAATAAAATAAAAAAGACCAGTGCACTGCAGTTTAGGAGATTTAGATGACAAGATTGTCAAAGTTTGCAACAGCCAGACCATTTCATTGGGTGTAACACAAGGGAACACTCTGCGCATGATGCTAATTTCCTTCATTAATCAGGGAAATTGAGCCACAGATGAGCCACTTGTGGTCCTTGAGAACTAGATTAAGCTAAAGAGTAGAGTTTCTATACGACCAATAGAGTGTCTATTCTGATGCAAGCCATGCTAAAAGTAAAAAAAAAAGCTAAAAAAACGCACGGGGTCAATGTGTAACATTATGTGATATCATTTCATCATTAGGACTGCCTACAGTTAGTCATATAACTGGCTAAGTGTAATAGCAATACAGGAACAAATACAATACAATTGAATAGAACCACAATGTGAACAATTTATATATCAAGCTGAGTACAATTCATTCTTGTTTAGTGATTTGCCTTATCAATCAAACTGTACAACTAGAGGTACGTTACAGTAATGAAATTACACGAATTGTACAAATTAATTAACAGTGCATTGTTTTTTAATGTGTTGCCAGAGGTGCACTGCAGAATATATGAGTATCAAATTGCAATCAGTATAAACAGTTCCGGAGAAAGATAATCATCAAGTTTTATGGTTATATCACCAAGATGTTATTTATATCTCCTGAGCCAAAGTTGCTTTTGATTGGTATAGGACAAGCACAAAAGAATTCCTGTTTGGAATTCAAAGTGGTTGGGTCTTGTAAGTGATGGTTAACTATTGATGTTTTGAACCGCAACTGCAGTGGGCGAAGACATACTGTAAGTCTTTGAAAGGACAGACAATATGTCCAAAATGGGGTTTAGTTGACGGAGAAGAATGGTAGGAGATAACTGCGTGGAATATTATGGTCCTGTGTTAGTGTGACCATCTTTAGTAAAGTATAATAGAGGCCAAGGTTATCTGAGCCCCTGTCCATTATAAGAGAAGACAGGGCTATGGGGCCAAAGATGAAGTTGTGTCTATCTGCACCATTGATCTCATCATGCAAATGTTATGCATAGGTTGAGATGGTTGACTGATAGTCACAATAGGTGTCTCCCAAAATGTGGTAGCTGTCGGGCTTCTGGATGAATGTGGGTTAATGAGACAGGCGTAGCTTGATAAATGCCAGCAATATTAAGAGGCAATTGTGATGTAAGGGAGGGGGGGGGGGGTACCAGTGGTAGCATCTTGTGCTGATGCAGTGTTGCAGCCAGCAGGTCGAATACGACTCATTAGTATGGTTGTCTTTTGGTATTAGACGACTCAATATCATGTATAAGTTGAATGATGCTATTCATGATACTTTTATTTTTAAAAGCGTTTTTTTTTATATCTCTCTGTACCTTAGACTTTAGAGAGGGAGGGGTATTAGCATGGTTGTCTCTGGGTATTAGGCTGCTCACTATAAGTTGGACGTTTTTTATCCTCATGGTATATTGCCAAAGAGGCATTTTGGTATATTTTTTACCCCTCCTTTCTTTTTTGAGCGGAGTGGGATTCAATGTGTTCTTCTTGGCGCTGAAAAGGGCAGAGACTAAGCTGCAAAAAGGCTACAAAATCATGGGGGAAAAAAACGACAAGAGACATCGGAAAGCATTACATATTGACTGTGTTGACAGGTGGGGTTGACGCCAATCGTAGCTCTCGGCAAATCCCCAGCAAATCGCGTGAGCACAAGAAAACCAGCGAGGTTTGTCCAATTAGCCCAAAGTAGCGTGGTTTCGCAGGGCAGGGGGCAGAAGTGGACCTAATTTGTCGACATTGGATTCTGTCAAAACGAAAATTGGCAGCTAGAAACTTCTGTAAAGCAAATGGTAATGGGGTTTTGTGATAAGAAGGAAATTGGATGAAATTATGGTTGCTGCAGTAACTACACTAGCGGTCTGTATTTGGAGCAGTTAACTGCCTATTATGCCATCTATTCTTGGCTGAGGAAAGCTGCTTTATCATTAAGTGTGCATTCTGGTCTTTTCTCCTGTCTTCTATTTTAAGATACGATGTTATAAAACCCATTTTATCTCTTTAAGTCAGTCTTCAATATCTCTCAAAATTTAATTAAAGTCATAATTTGGTTTAATATTTCAATTTGGCAATATATGAAATGGAATGGTGCCTTTTGGCAGTCTTCTAAAGGCCGCTAAGAAATTTTAGGAGTACAAAGTAATTACATTCCGCTCATTGGGTATTTTATGGCTTTTAATTCATAGCTAAACGGACTCAGGTAAAATTCTCTTATTATGAAGGAACACGTCCGAGAAATTGAACAGCCCCCGTATTAATTTCCCTGAATTCTGAAATGTCGAAGCGAAATATTAAGCAACATAACAACGAGTTTCGAAAGAGAATTTTATTGTTGTTCATGCTACTTTTTACTCCTTTCAATTGGAAATTGAAATTGCGTAATACGTGATCACGTGATCATAAAGGCAGGGAATAATCGCCAAGCGTGTGATTCGGCCGTGAAGCGCCATCTTGTGAGCTCTGAAACAAAACAAATAGCCTCTGGCAGCTGACAATGTTTTCATTTGGCCTCTAGAGCACCTTCCCAAAACAACGTCAACACGCGAAGCGCCATGAATTAATATCTGGGTCTTTTTGACGCAACAAAAGTATTGTGCTGGCGTCCGTAGCGTCACTATTGTGCACGTGAGAAAGAGAACAGATTTCCACAAGACACCGATTGAGGACAGACCACCTTGGCCACTCAATACATGATAGCAAGAAAACCTCAGAAACATGCACCTGTCTTTAACGTTAAAGGAATAGACCGAGTTCAAAGCACTCATCTTACTAAAGACAAAAGCGAGGGAACTCAGAGATAAAAGAGAATACCAAGAGGCATTGTAATTACTGTCATAGGCCAAGCTCCTATCTGATAGGCATATAAAATTATGACAACAAGAAGGATGTTTTTCTTGGTAATGATCCAAGTGATGGTCAAGATACGACGCAAATAAGTTCATCTAATGTCCTATTAGGAGACACTTGAAGGTAAACCAAATGGAAACTCATAATAATTATGTAAGTTTCAGTTTAACATATTAATAATACTTTGAATTAGCTATGCTTACACCGTAAACTACCAACGTATATGGAAATTCTCTAATGACAGAAACCTTGCTGCATATTCAATATCTCCGTGAATTCTGCTCATATGATCTTATAATTAGTATATTCGGTAGATCAGTTGGTAAATTTTTTGTTGGTGGTCGATTTTTACTTTTTTTTTAACTTATTTATTTAATCAATAATTTGAATTATGCAAAGCTACCCAACAGTTAAAAACTTTTAAGGCATTTACAATTGTATTATATATGTACAAAGTGAAGTAATGGATTTGGCTGGACATATGGCTCTTATCTAAAAGGGAAGAGACAATAAATACTAATTTAATGAAGATGTCTGAAACTTGAAAATTGTTACTTGTTGCTTCAGTAAATGTTTCCAAATTAAATAAGCGACCAGGTTTAGAAAAAAAAAAACCCAAGACTCGCGCCATCAATTCACGTTTTCAAGCAATTGGTGGCCACCTGAGCTAGCACCATTTACTTATCAAGGGCTGGAGAAACTCCTGTGTTGTTTCTGAAGGATTCTGTGACACAACGAGGCATGTTGAGGAAGCAAGTTGGATCTGCTGATGTTGCTGCTGCTGATGATGATGATGGGAAGAATGCAGCAGCAGCAGGAGAACGCTCAACTGAGCTTAATTCCCACAACCATTGTCAAATAGTTTACCAGATGGAACGCCTGAAAGCAACAGGTTGTGAAGCGAGAATCTGCTTAATTCCTCAGCCATAAATAGCACCATTCTACAGACGTGAGAGAGAGAGAGAATTGCTGATGTGATTTGTGTGTTTTGGAATAAAAATGGCATAAAATATCAACAACAAAATCCTGCAGAATGTAAGCAGAGATTCGACAAAAATATGGCGAGAATTTGTGAAATTTGCAAAGGGCAAAATAGAATTTACAGAATAGATATACAGACTAAAGAGCAAAATGTAGAAAATAGAAAACTGTCAATATCTTAGTTCATGGCTGACATTCTAGACACTGATATCATGTTGCTTTGATATAACACGTCGAACCAGCATGATTAAAGGGTTCTTTTACATTTAGACAGATATCAAACACTCATTTGACATTTTTCAATAGAGGAGAATTCCCAGTTGCTGGTAAGTGAATTGTGACGTCATACGAACATAACACGTGACGAGAACGTGTCTATCGAGCTCTCCATGACAGAAGGAAGGAAAAGCTTTTTCTTCTTTTGTAAACACATGTTCCTGTCACAGGCTCAGCTTCTGACTTCATTGGAAACCGTAAAACATACAAAAAAGGCGGAGCCCGCTCGTTAATGGCAGGCAGGTTGATTTGCCAGTGCAGGAAGTTGTAATTATAGAGATCAAGTCAATCACTCCTGGCTGCAGGGGATGCTCTTCCCCCCCCCCCCCCCCAAGCAAGGACTTCTCTTCTGGCATTTACTCTGCAACCCGCAGCCCACTGCAGCCCCACTCTCTCCTTCACAAGGCTACCTAACAGGCTGGAATTTCATGCCTCCAGGGAGTTTCAATTAAAGTCAGTGCCACCAGGTTGCAGTGCATGGTATTATAGTCACAGATACCGGCTAACAAGCTGGGTGTTCTGGGCTGGAACAAAGTTTTAAGAAGCCAATCATCAACTTTGCTGGGGCTGATGTGTTTAAGACTCCACCATCATCATGCATTAATTCAATCACGTATCTTATGCAACTCTATGCAAGCCACAAAGATACTCTAGAAGCAACACTGTCTGCCTAATTTGCATGATAAAGATGGGCTAGGGTGATTAGTCATTCATGGACATGCTTGTATTTCGGTTGCAAGGGAACTGACTCCAGACTGCTCACCCCAACTACATCAGGACTGTGATTATAGCAATTTGTTACGGCAGCCATTTGCCTCTAAATGAGTTCTCACAGCCTAGGGGTTATAAAGTACACGATCAGACGACCAAATCAGTTTTGCAGGCAGTTTTGTAGCAGTGGCCCATCACGCTCCATCAGAAAACGACGTGGAGGCAGACTAGCAGTGGATCATCTATCATGTCATGCCGAGCAGCCCTAAACTCTGTCCTCCAGTAAAATCCACAAAGATCGGAAAACAGCCTCCTGGCTGGAGTCGTAAATAAACAGTTCACCTTTGGCTCTTGTTCCCCCAGGTCCCCTCAATTTCTCATAGATCAACAGGCGAATTTCTGTAGTGTCTGCACAGTCCCCTTTTATGATGAAACATTTATGGCAGTGCAACTCAGAACAAATAAACCATAGTGAAAGTATCTTTCTCGCTGCTGTGTAGTAATTATACAAGAGCAGATCTCAGATGCCAGAGCCAAAAGTACAGCAGAGCCAACAGGCACCAGTACAAAGACAGACGCATCTGCAAGTCATCTTTGATGGAGAGACAAGGATAACACAAAGGGAAAGGTCTGTTTGCTGAGTCAGTTCACAAGCCTTAATGAGGATGTAAAAGCATTGCCTGTTAATGCCAGCTAATTAAGGGTAGCAAAGAACAAATCCAAGTATTAAAGGCCTGAAACAAAAGGCGCAGACAGCAGCACTCCCTCGACCTTTGGCATTTGAAGCAAGCAAGGCAATCAAGCAGGGGACGTGACAAGATCTCCCTGCAACAGGGCATCTGCATGATGAATACAGCAGCTGCACACTGCATCACTCTCCACTCATCACTTGCACACGCCCAAAACACCCTGGCAGTGTCCGAATTTATTGACTGCTTTTCAGTGCAGTGAAGCCATGCAGTGTAAATGAGTGAATGGAGCCCATAAACCAATTTAATCGCTGCCCTCAATCGAGGTTGCCCGGACGTTGTTTTAATGAAATAAGGCAGATTGGTAGATTACATTCTTTGGTAGATTACAAGCCAGGCACTTACAGTTTATCTTCACCATCAAGACCACCCTTGAAGCAAAATGCACAGGTTTTCTTGGGATAATAGTTTCAGAAATGGTAGTCGGTTATTTAATGCTTTTTCGACTTGATATGAATTTTACCAACCGTAATTGTACAGAAGAGTTTAGTATATTCATTGATGGTCTTAAATTGTGTAACTTTCGTGTCAAGCTTCACCGCGCAATCGGTCAATTCATTTTTGTCTAATTGCAATTTGTCATCCTTCATGTCCTTAGTGTAATACGAAATGACAATTTAATTGCATAGGTTGCTGAGGAGCAAGTATCCTTGGAAAAAGGCAACACCGTGTAGCTCTTAGAATTCGTTTCCTGCCTTTAAGGAATTATTAACATATGTCCTTTGGTGTCACCAGGAGCCAATGGTATTGGAGTAGAATCCCTTTCCAAGGTTAACAGAGCCGGAAGTATAAACTCTAAGGACTTGGTATTGACTGACAATTTGTCACTGAGGTGACTGAAGGCCACAGAAAGCAGCTTTTTACAAGAAATGGCTCTATGATGGTAGCACAAATACAGTGTAGCTACAATGGAGCAGCAATTTTTCCTGTCAATTTCAGTAAATATACTTTAGCTGAGCGAGAGATATCCGGTTAGAGACCAGAAGATGTCTGTGAGAAATGACCAGAATACTTAATTTAGCATCAATTCTTGTATGTTTTTATAGGAGCCTGATGTAGTGAACTGGCCTGGACACCCAAGTTGTGTCTCACTGGACTGTGAACAATTAATTTTGGAAATGGGAAGCCGGTCTTTCATTAAAAATTGCTGGACTAAATGAACATAGCCAAAGTGATGATGCGGTTTTCTGCAGATGCTTGGGAGACAGAGGGCTGCTGCAGCGCACTCCATCTTTTTTCTTTGTTTCCGTGGGCGGTGTTCCGGGATAGAGTTAAAAATTAACGAAGTTCTCTTGACAAACAGCTTCCATTATCAAATACAGTCTCAGCGACCAGGACACTGGGCGTATATTTGTCTGCCCGGAGTGAGGCCAGACCAAATGTACAATACCTTGAGGGGATGACATGGACAATTGCTCTTCCCTCAGTCCCCTTTTGTCTTTCTTTTTCTCTTTCAACCCACCGAAGACTACTGGCTCTTTGGCCTTTTTCATTTTAACGTGCAGTAGCTTCTTTTTTTACTGTAACAGAACCACCTGGTTACCATGGCAGCAGAATGTCCCACAGCATTCTAGTCTTCTCTGTTACTCTTTAAGTATATTCGTCTTAGTCTTTTTTTTTTCTTTGACTTTCTATTTCTATTCCCCGTTTTCCTTTTTTATCAAATGAAGTCACGGGAAGGATTAGGTTTCACACAGATGCAATAATGGTGCTTCTGTGTACTGCAGCTGCTGCTGTTGCTTCTGCTGGAGACTTGTTAGTTGGGCAGGCCTTTGTAGCTGTCAACGTGTACCCAGCATCTTGGATCATTGGGCCCTCACACTTCCTGGTATTGGCTTTCTGAGTTGGTCCCCAAACTGTGCAGAGAAATCTTCTATAACTTCTGAGGTGGTATATGCACACGCCTGAGAAACAACCTCCTGCGGAGCTATTCATTACTTCACTGATGCAGATAGCTAACTTCCGCACCACTTAGCATCGTACCAATGGCGTATTACACAAGCTTCATTATTGCTTTTTGGCCGTCTTTTTAGGAGCACAATTCAAAGGACAAATAAGAAATATGATTATGCACATGAACTTGTTTACCAATAATACTGCCCTGTATATGTCATGGGCCATCAGAATGCATGCATGGCTTATAACCACACCATGCAGGTCATCCGGAATATGACGATAAGGCAGTTGATTTACGGTAACTGGTGGCCCCCCACCTCATGTACTGCAGGTGCGGTGGGGCTATGGCAAAATATTTGCTGCTTCTGCTGCTGCTGGTGCTGCTGCTGCTGCTTTTGTTGTTATTGCAGGATCCAGTGGCACCCTGGTAGCATCCTGCCTACACAGAACACAGCAGTGAACCTGACAAATGTCTGCAAGTCTCATGCTTGGCCAACCATAGAGGACACACTTTCTGATACAACTTATCGCCTAACCTTTGTCAGGAACTTAGAAGGCCAGACTAGGACAAGTGCATTATCAAATTGACCTTCACTCTCCCACTGGGACTGTCCACCAACCACTGTGTCTTCTCCCAGAAACATAAATCTTAGAGGAGACATACCAGCTGTACTCTCTCAGCCCATCACACATCACAAAATCCTTAGTCCAATATCTACGTTTGATGTTGATTTTGTCTCCAGTCACTAGCTGACATCTTCTCTCTTGCGTTAACTTATTTCCTTACTTGCTCTTTCCTTCTTTATTTATTTTTTTTTTTTTTCCTCTATATTTTCTTTTTTTTACTAATTAATCTGTTTTACTCGGTACCATTTTTGCTCAAGTAAGAAAAAACCATAAAAAAATGAAAAGTATTTTGCTTAGAGCATCACGAAACAAGATTTTGGCTCATATTACAAATTTCAATCAAACTTCCTTTTGTTTCTTTCCAAGAACCATCAATTCGAGTGAATTAAATTCAATAGAAGCAATATATACAACTCTGCTGCTGCTGCTGCTACTGCTACTGCTGCTACTGCTGATGTTGCTGCTGGTAATGACGATGGGGAATCTAATAGAGATGGTGATTATCTTACCTTTCTTTGCAGCTAGAAAGCTGTTGTGCTCTGGTAGGTGTTGAATGTCATAGGCAATCTTGGTGTGGCTCAGTACACTGCGGTCCTGGTTCAGCCGGTAGATGGCGTAGCGAAACGCAGCTTCCGTTGAGGGGTCTTCGTCCTCGCCAAACAGGCCACCTGCAAAAACAAGCCCACAATCTAAGTTAGGACTAAAATATATGGATGTCGCATTCCGGATTTCATGAGACGTTAATTGTGACGACACCAAGATAAAGCGGTTTTGTCAATTTAAGTCAATTCAACATGAGCTGTATGGTGAATAACGGAAGTCCTAAGCTTCTGCCAAAGTGTACCTAGTTGCATATATTGCCATTCTGCCAATAGATAAAACTGCTTCTTTGATTTCACTCATTTACTAGGCTATTTTAACAATTAGGGTTAAAACTCTTGGCTAACAAATACAAACCATAAAGTGGAAAATGGGACGACCATGTTTACCCACATCTGATAATGAAAAATCTCAGTCTCATGACTGCTTTGAGTAGATTTATTGCAATTACACATATTATCAAGCCTTTCCAAAAGGTTCAAGGAAACACACACATTCAAAGCAGCCAGTGACAGAGGTCCCAGAGCTAGGTCATCACCCAAACTGCTCTATCATCCACAGCAGTCACATCCAAACAACAGGTCGGCCCAAGAGCCTGTGACCTCTTTCGGCAACCACTCTATTTGTCTCTATTGTCAGTACAATGCGTGGGCCCTACTACAATCTCACTTTGTGCGCTGGGTGCCATTTTGTGATTGTGTACTTGCCGACTGCAGATCTGAAGCACAAAGCTACAAAGTCACATGCAATGCTTCTGTAGATACCCCACAGTCTGTCATTGCTGGATGTGTTTTCTCTTTGTATTCTCGTGCTAATTGATTGTTGTATTCTTTGCTAATGTACATCCCATACGTTGCATGCGAGTAAAAATACAGAGACTTTTAGTCATTCTAGCCAAATGAGAGTTGTGTGAAACTATACCGCTGCCGATAACAATGTGAATATGAATAGAATGCACATGTGAGACTGCCTTGGTATTATCAGTTTGGTCAAACCAGTTACCTATATTTGAAAGTTCATTAATCGACATCAAACTAAACAATTTAAATCAGATCGTTAATGAATAATACACATTATATAAAATGTTTACTCGTTGACTAATGCCTGCACTGATATCTTGAAAGGGGCTAATCATAGTTTTATTTAGGATTTTGTCAGCGAAGGTATGCTAGCTTATCTAGAGGCTGCCCCCTAGTGAGATGACCATGACCTACAGCTGTAACTTTCGGTCTGAGGATGACCACAACCTCAGTGTAATAGCTGCTCCAGCACTCAGTTTGTCAGTATATATAATAGGAATCCCCTCAATTCGTGACTGTCGCACAAGGAAAATCGTCTACAACAATAGTGATATCCTTCGTAGTATAAGAGAATTATTATCTGTGTACTGTCTTTCTCAGAAAGGTCACATCAACCCAGAGTCTGGAATCATTCTTTATTCATGAATTGTTCCTGTCATTAAAAGAGGGATTGCGTTTCAGCCGAATCGGATTGTTTAGCTGTTTAGCTGAAACATTACCTGGCCTAGAAAATGAAAGACCTCTAAATTTGGCACGACCTCCTTTCAGAAAGGCTGAATAAGCTTATTTTTGCGACTTCATTATAGCACATTGGTGTATCTATTGTGTCAATATGTCTGCATATTGAACAGTTTTATGCACATCCGATTCACTAAAAAGGTGCGATTAATTTAGAAAAGAACAGTGCGTATTCATGCACCCATCAACGCTTGTCTTCTAATGCATTTTAATAAAATATTTGACAGGATGAGGAGACCAATACAATTACAAAAGCAGACATCTTTGTGTTTGGATGATGTTAGGGAGGCAGAAAGCAGGTGCACTGCAGGGCAACCACAGAATAACGACTCCCAAGTGGCACATAAGACATTGTTTGGCTGGTATCAACATCCTGCTGGCCTTCTTTTAGCTTCATCATTTTGAAAATTTGGAAATTGCAGCGTCATCGAGTGAAAATGATTAAATCATGATACAAGGAAGAGGCAGAAAGAGAGCTCTGCCATTTGGTTGCCCAAATCAGAACAGCATAAACACGGTTTAATAGATAAGCAGGCGGCTGAAGGGCTGGCTCATGACGCTTGATGGTCGCAGGGGAGACAAACCATGCGTTCATTGAGTTGTCTCTCGACGCACGACTTTTTTCACAGCCCCACATTCACAACCACGACCAGCCGATTGCAGCAGCTCCACCCAGCCAAGGCCAGGGGCTTAATGGGTTCACGGCAAGTTAGTGGAATGAGCAAAAGCAAAGAAGGCAGTGAGCTGACTCCGCTTAGTGCCCAAGCGCGAGACAATAGTTTGGGCAGCAAGCGGTGGGCATGAGGAGCGGGATGTGTTTCCTTTCCGCCTTCCTTCCTTCAGTTCCTCGCCCTGGCATTGCTTAATTACACTGGCTAGCTGGCCGTCCAGAGCAACGTGAGCCACTTGCCAATCGGACCAGCATTCCCCGTGGCCCACGTAATTAATGGCAAGGATTCTCACATCAAAGCCCAGCGCAGTGGAGTCACTGCAGACTAGACCCTTGCAGAGGCGTCAACAAGTCACAGGTCAAGAAGAACACGGACAACGACCTGCCTTCCTCTGTAGACGCCTTCAATTAAAGCCTGGTGTTTCTCTATGGCCACCTCGCGCCTTTATCTATTGCACCGAGCCTGCCCATCCATTATACATCATCTTCTGATAGTGGACTTGCCATAGCCGGATACACTACCGGGACCTCGGTTCATTTCAATATTCTCCGAGAAAGGAAATCCCTCCAGTGGCTTTTCAATGCAGATAGCATGATGTTCCTTCCATAGTGTTTTTTATTGTTTCAGAAAAAGTTGCATTGATAGAGTGCGGCAAGCGGGTCGTGATGTTGAGTGTAAGTGGCTGCAATGAATGGCGAAGAATGTGATTGGGAAGGTAAGACATCTGCGGACCACCTGCACCATTCCCCCTGCATTGATTGCCGTGAGCCAGTGTTTCATGCATGCACCAAATGCTCTGCTTCATTTCCACCTATGTCTCATCACAGGCACGAGGCATATGGAGCGGATTGAAGCCATGAAAGGTTTGCATCAACAACCCCACATGCATGTGCCCATGTAGGCGTGTGGTGCCTGACGTGAACACAAAAACGCCAGGTGCCTTTGTAGAGGCTCTCGTTTCACAGTTGTATATTGTGGTACACGACATAAAATGATAATGGACCCGAATTATATATTCAGTGTTGCTGCTGGGACAGGTCAGCTTGGTGTAAAGGGCTTCCCCAGGAGTCTTGTTGTGCTGCAGAATCAATTATAAGGCGAATGCAGGGGAGCTGAGTGTTACAGCAAGCCATGACAAGGCAGCTGACAACTGAATTGGCCTGAAAAATATTAGCACACATATTAAAAGCGACTGGGTGACCATGCAGCCTGCAAATGTGCAAGGGACATGCAACAGTGGCACAGCTGTGGCTGGATGTGATTATCTGGATGCTTTTGTGAGAGAATGCCAGGACAACGACCTTGTTGCTTGCTGCTCGAGAAGCCCTATAACCCCTCACGACAGACATGGCTCTTCCCCCATTGTCTTCTTACAAGCGGAGGTGAATTTCCTTACAAAATTCTACTGCCTCTTTTACAGTTCTTTTTCAAACACCGTCTTTTGTTTTATTGATGGTTTGTTTCTTTTTGCACTCAGACCAAACAAACAACATGGCCGCCGCTGCTGTTGCTCTTTATGCCGTTTTTCATAGACTGCACGTGTCACGATTTTGAAGCATTTGGCATTTGACAAACAGCAAAAAGAGCTTTGGCTTCCTGAATGTCGATTTTGTCAGGTCAGAGGTTGACGGCACATTTTGTTTGATAGAAAGGAACAACAGCATGTGTTTACCACTACCACTACCTATTGTAAACACTGCAAAAACAAAAAGAATACAAAAAAAAAGAAAGAAAGCCCTTCTGGACAGTAGACAGGGAAATGGCCAGTGCTGTGTGGCAGAGGAGTGGTGTTGTGGCTTGTGAGGAGACTGCAAGAGATGCAAACAAATGCAGGACAGAGCCTCAATGCGTTTCCTTCCATAGGCTGCCACTCAACATACCAGAACAGCATACAATATCATGGAGGGTTATTCACAACCAGCTTCTATGCCTTGACTTCCTCTTACTACAGCAACGTAATTTTTGTCATTGACAGAGAAAACTCTGCTACAGGAGTCCTCGTAACGTCAAGGAAAAGTCAGCAGCATCCATTGAAGCCCTGAAGTGTTGAGAGGGACAGTAGGCAAGCAGTGAGACCTCAAGGAGACAGCCAAGAGGCCTAGTGAGTTGTTTGCTGATTTTATACTAGCGCAGGGGCCTATACAGTGTGCGGATGAGCACTACAAATGAGATGAGCGGTGATTGATGGTGAATACCTAGGGGGGCTTGTATCTGCTTATTGACCCAACAAGCCGGCTGACAGTCACTGAAATCATATTTGCAAAGAAGCCCACCAGGATGTGATCATTAGGGCTACTGCTAGCCCACTGCTAGCCAACTGCTGGCTTACAGACCTGACCGGCCAAGTCTCCAGGTCACCGGAGCCCAGCTGAGCTGTCTAACCGACGTCACCTGCGACGCTGATGACGCTTCTGATGACGCTGCTGATGACGCTTCTGATGACGCTGCTGATGACGCTGACGTAGCGGCGCTATCAGCCTCATTCCAACGTAATGACGCTGCCAGGAAGTGTTTCCGGTGGAGTTCGTGCATATTGAAAAGGCAAGCTGTTGCTCCTGCTGGATGGCTACCCTCTCCCCCAGAACCCTCTTTAGGTGCACAATCGCTTTCTTTTGTCACTCCGCTTCTCCATAAATAAGTCTCAAAGCTAAGTAATCTTATTGCCACCAACTAAGTTGGCTACATTAGTCTTAAAGAACTACAGAAGAAACACTTCGTTGATGAGAGAAATGTACAATATTCCGTAAATAAACAAGAAAAGCTTTTTAGCACTTAAAGAAATTGGTATAGATAATGTCTGAGCTGGGAGGTTATATTCAGGATTTGAACTCGGTGTCTGAACTGAGGAAAGTCAAACACCAAGTCACTCTGCATATTCTACATATAGTGGTGCGATATGCAACACAAACTGGAAATTCATCTTGATTTGATGTCATCAATCAAACTTCATGAACGCTAGGAACTTGTATTCGAGGGCTGCACTATCCCACTTCAAAATGATATATTAAGTAAGATCAATATTAACTGAATTGAGAATGAGCCTTCTTGAGGTCACGACCTTGGTCATTCATCACATGCGAGTGTCCAGCGACCTTGGAGCAGCATGGCAGAGGCCTAATTGTTTCCTTGCAGCGGAGACATGGTGGATGTGCCCTGCTGAGATCAGATAATTTCATGATGGGGCTGATAAGAACTTCATGTGAGCTTTACACTTCTTTGCAGTGGTCGCTCGGTTTGATTAAAGCGCTCAGTTGGGGGTTTTGCGGCCTGTTAACTGGGCAGGAGAAGGGGGCAATTGCCCTGGCATGGCTGGCATGCTCACTGCTCAGGTGTGATAAACCTCCCTGATGAATATTTGCAAGAGAGTGGACAAGGGCCAGTCAGTGGCTAGGGGCAGAGCAGGAAATAAGCTGAAATGGGCTGCCATGGGAAGCCAGATGTATGGTCAGTGACGTTGCAGCCTGCTGTGGCCATCTGGGCCACTGCTCCGGTCACAAAACCATCATGACCAGCAGTCTAAGTTATGGCCCTCGACTAGCCAAGGACCAGCCAGAAAATAGGGCTGTGCAGCCAGCGCCAAACGCCCCTGGTCTAATATTTATAACAACCGCCTGGGGTCCCCCACAGACCCTACTTTATCCTCCGTTTCTCTGATAAGAGCCTTTGCCTCGTAAGACGACGGCTGCCTATGAAAAAGAACCACAACTAATTTCACTGCCAAGGACAGTAAGATAAAAGGGCCCGGTTTATGATGTTAGTCAAGAGGCCTTTGCGACTTACTGTACTAAGGTTGCGAAGGTTTATCCTTTGAATAACCGCGTTTGAATCATCCACTGTTATGCAGCACATTTTCCTTTGAGATTAGAGACAAGAACGTTTCGTATGCTGCCTTATGCCTGGACATTTGTGAGAATAAGGACTCCTTATATCTCTGTGAACCATAAAAGAGGTGGATACAATTCTGACAATATACTTGACCAACTGTGATGGCCAGTGAAGTGGACCACCTATACCATTACAATATTACATAAACCCTGAGAAGGAGCAGGGCAGAGATCACATTTGCTTGATTTGTAGGCTGAATGGTAGTGCCTGGGATTTTTGGGCAGATGGAATTGTCCACTAGGGCTGTTTGTTTTGCATAATCATTTGATGGAACGGATAGGCAGTAGGGGAAGAATAGTGAAGTGAGGTTAGCATAGTAGGAGGTGGAGGAGGAGAAGGAGGAGGAAGAGGAGGGGCAGCAGGAGGAAAGGAAGAGGACACAATATCCGCTTCCTGGGGAGACGAGTTAACCAGATTCAGGGCAGAGCCACCATGTTGGAAAATGTGATCACCATCTCTGTCTTGGTTGCTAAGCATGGAGCCGACATTTCAAAATGAGGTTACAGGCCAGAGTCCTCGCCTGATTTGCGACACTCAAGAACCGCACAAATCTTCCTCGTTTTATGACCAGAAAAAGATGATTTCAAGCTGGATTATTCATGAACAAGGAGGACAGGAATTGGCTCAACGACTCCCTATTGACAGTGTGATGGATGTTATGGCCCTCAAGCTGTGAGTGCTGAGTGGGAACTTGTCATGGAGTGCATCTTCCTTTTGTATGTCAACAATAATGTAAATAGACATTTGTTTTTACTGGCACTGCAGAAGCATAACATTTTATTTCCAGCAGAAATTGGCAGTGTTCATGTCGTCGGGGGAGGAATCGAAATACCTATTTACTCAGTCTCAGTCAAAACAGTTGTTATAATCATCAGAATGTAAAACGTTGTCATAATGACTACATCTGTTTATCGCACTCATATCACAGATGACTCAGTCCATCGACTAACGAAGACTGCACATTTAACTAGCCCGGTTTATGCACAATTTATGACAACTAGAAATTTAAAATTATGTTACCATCTATTTCAGAAATGACCTTTATCTATCAATAAAAATATGTCTATCTACAAGCTCGATTCTTGGTCATACAATGTTATCTTTATCTATATAAACCAAACCCATTCTAAATTACACACAAAGAAGATACAGGGTATGACAGACAGAAAATGACAAAACTGATGACCCATTCCTAACAGTGCTGATGTTAATGATATAAAAGAAGAAGCTAGCAATATGCGTGATCACGGTGATGGTCAGACTCAAAGAAATGCCATTTTTAGAAGTGCTGAGTAAACAAGATTTTCTCCTTTCTATTTTACATTTAATGATATAAAATGTCTATATATTCCACAATCTGCGTGAACTTCAAACGGTCCATCATTTTGCCTGAGGCTCAGTCAGTTTCTTTGCTTAAACCATCTGGTTCAGACAGGTAGCCAAATACTTGAAGCTAAATTTATAAGTGGACAGAAAAATATTTTCACACCTGTTCCGGAAACTAGACAACTCCACGGGATGTTTATGTTACATTTAACATCAACCTATCTCAAGAATATCACTTTAATTGTGGATAGATGCTAATGTTAATGCTATTACATTTTATGAACATTTCAAATCCTATAAAAAGGAAATCAATAATTGCGTGAGTTCGTTTTATTGTTGAAATAATCTTAGTAACTAATTTGGATCACGGTATTAACTGGTTTTACTGTGCATTCATTTGTACTACAAATTCTTCGTAATGAGGATTGTCATCGACATAAATCTTAATATCGATGAAATCTTAATGACTCCACTGGTAAATATGAATGTCAAATTTTGAATATATTGTTTCGTATTATCTATATAAATATGACATCATATATTAATGACTTCAAATCAGTTTACACGAAAAACAACGTTTGTCAGAATGTAGAAAAATAAAATTAACAAATAGCAGAAAATCATGTCGCCTTAATGATTTTCAAAAAGCTACTTTAAAGTCAGGAAGTGCACAAAACTGGCGAAGCATCAACTTTTGAAGCGCCTGTAAACATTATATGCCAGACCATGGAGCACACCTGTAGCTCAGGCCAGTAAAAATATTTTAATCAATTTTCAGCCATTCGATCTGTGTGTGAAACCACAATACGTTGAAATGTTGGGAAGCCATGCCAGTTTTTATTTGTAACGTGTTTCAACAAGCGGTACTTTATGCCATGTCACAACAGTAATCACACAAGTATGAATTTATTATGTCTTATACGTATTGACATTTATGAAGTATGGATAGATTAAATATGGAAAGGCAACGATGATGTTATATTGACAAAAAATGCAACCTATGCTTCGTCTAAAGAATTCACAGACAGCTGCAGTTATCATTTATTAAATATGGGATCGTTTTTAATGATATATTCATGAGGGACACAAAGAGAAGATTGAGTTGAAAGGAAGAAGGCATTAAATTATAAACGCATAAAAGAAGCAATTATTCGTCTTCCTTTCTTTTGCAATCAAGTAGTAAATTCCAGTCCTTGCCTGGAGGCCACAATTATGCCTATCATTTCTGTTTATTAGGAGGTAACGCGCGTGCCAAGACATGGAAAGGAGACTTTGTAATCAAGAGGAAAACAGGAGAAAGTACTTAAAAAAAAGATGAAGATATAAGTCAGGGACATCTAGCAGGTGCTGTGTTAGAATATGGAAAATGAGTGAAAGAAATCGAGTCATACAAACAAAACCAAGCTTGAAAGTAGCTCACGAAGCTGTGCTTTTACAACTGCTGTCAAGGCAGAATCACTGCAACTAACACAGATGTCTAGATTTCATAAATGAGACTGGAAAGAAATGAATTAGACAGCCATCAGATCAGACAGCAGCACAATAGATGGCAAGGCTTTTGAAGATGTTACTGGGACGGTTGTCACTTCAAATAGAGATCCACATTGATCATAGCGTGTTGTCTATGACACCTTGTGACACTGTCACACTGCTGTCATCCTCTCCAGGCAAACCGGAAGTTGCCTACTCCAGTGATTCACCCATTCAGATTCTCTTTTATTTGTTCCTTCCTGGTTTTAATGGCTCTTGGCTCTGCCACTACACTCTACTCAGCCAGTTGTCACGTAGGGTACAAAGTAGATTTACTGCCACTGAGAAGGTGCTGTATTAAATTGCAATCTGTTGCATTGCAGTTACGGTGTACATCCACATGCGAGAAACCAGGTATTTTGCATAGATCACCAGAAAACGTGAAATTAATAAAGAGAACATAAAAAGCTTTCCATCATTGCTTACAGTCAGAACAGATCTAACCACCCTTAATGCTATGAGGACAACAATGAGTTCTTATCTGCAGAATATCAATATGGCTAATTCTCTCAAATGTAATGTTTCTTCACAAATTTAGCTACATATGTAATTCACAGCAAAGATAAATTTACCCTAATCCCGTGACAATGTCATCTGCTGGAGATATGCGCCGCTCTGGGACACATGGGTTATTTCAGATAAACATTTTTTTTCAAAACAAATAACATACCCCCAGAAGATCTGCTTTAACACACAAGTTCTCTGGGCAATAAATATCATGTTAAGGGCACTGAAAACAGCAAATAAGAGCCCATCATAGACAAACGACTGTCTAGAGCAGATGCCATGGCTGCAGGTCAAACCATCCCAATGAGGCAGGATCATAAAATGAAATGTCCAATCGGTTGTACTGACCAAATACACGCACTCTATAGAGTCTGTACACAGCCCGGGGCAAAAGGCCATGGTTTCTTCATTTATCTGGGTGGGTATCTGTCCCATTTCCTTGTGAATTGAGTGGAAAGAGCAATAAATGGTCAATTGGTAGAATGCTGAGACTATTGAATTCCTGGCATCATGAGTAAGCCAATGTAGTGGGCTGAAAATAGAGTGACATTGCACCAACCCCGCCATATAGAATAGATAAAATGTATATTGAAGATCTAAATTAAGATATCCTACATGTGCAGTTGACGGCATGCTCTTTTCATTTATTTATAATGATCTTTTCTATACACAGCACAGCCAATTTTCTTCCCGTGATGGCAATTGTTCCGGACACGAAATGTGTTTGTAATCCACCTAAATTCTAAATACTGAATATAATATATATTATATGTGAAAGTCCTGGTCAAAAACCACCAGAACTCTGCGTTATTGGATGATTTTCCTCTCATACCGTCCTATATACAACCTTTAGAGCAGAACATTTTTCTGCTTTGCGGGCGACCAATAGAGTATATGAAAATGAATGGTGGAAGAGTGTTCCTCAGCTGCTCAGCGCTGGGGTCATGCCACCTGAATGAGGTTCCGCATCAAAATATGACAGCTCCCATCATCTGCACTGACCACACACTGGCACACACGCACACTGCATACTACTCCACGGCCTCAAATGTTTTCATGACATCTGGAATTATGGTCAGCCACATTCGGAGTATAATGCATTAAGCTTGACTGTCATTTTCATGAGTGTTTCTTATGACCATACTGTATAATACAGCGCGTGTTTTCAGAATAGTAAATAGAATAGTTGACCTATGGACATCTCAGGCATCAATATGTAATAGATCATTTGGATTACCAAAACAAATCAATTTAATTTATTTGATAATTAGGATTAAATTGTCAGAATTCATTAGTTTCATACGTAAAAGTCTAAGAATTGTATCTTTGTCCCCATGAAACAGATAATTTAGGGCATTTGAAATCATGATTCCTGCCACTGCTTATCAGTGCATCTGCAACTGCAAGTTTAAGCAATGCTTCTTGACTTTTGCCAACTTTTGAATAAGCACAGTTTCAACTGAGGAGAGAACACATCTCAGCTTTTAATGCAAATTAATGCAAACTAAGTGTGCTGCAAAAGTTTAAGGATTTCTTTTTCTTGCCTGCTGCACTTTTTCGACACAAGATACTAGGGGGCGGAAACATGTGCGACAATGGACCGCAGCTCAGTGCGTTTTGGTGAGAGGCAACTGAAAAGAAATTTAAAAAGTAATTACTCTTTACTCTGTGTAAAAAAAAAAGAAGAGAAAATGCAAAGCTATCTTGTGTAATTCGCAGTGCAAAATGAAGGACGCGGATCTTTGATTAAGGGAAAGGGGGAGAAAGAGCCTTTGTAACTGAGGTGCAAGGAGAGAAGAGGAAGAGAGGGGAAGAAGAGAGGCGGAAGTGAGGAGAGTGCGGGGGAGGATGTGTACATTTGTGCACGGCATCCCTCCACTGCATATCCGCTCTCGACTGCGCGCTGTTCCTAACACACACTATCAATCATTCTGTAATCCTCTTATAATAAATGGTCAGCGCTGCTTTACCCCGGATGCTACAGTGTCCTATTCTGTAGAGCCGCAGCCAACAATGGCGACTACCAATGCCCGTCTTAATCTTGAACCTTTTCTGCTGAATAGTCCAGTGGTTGCACCGCTGGCCATCTCTTGGTTCGATTTTGTGAACCCTTTTATGGGAACTCTTTATGCATGAACCTTAAATGACAGTGCCTTGTACCTGGTGTCTATGCTGGGGTATGTAAAAGACTCCACCGTTTGGTGAATATGCAACATGGCACAGATATCAGCCTTTGTCATGTCATCATTACATCTACCCCTGGAAGCTGGTAATATTTATATAATAAGCTGGCTAAGCTGTGAGGCAATACAATGCAAAGACAATTTCCAGCGCCCTCTCACGCCAGTCACGACACTAACACTAAAGACATCGTCTCATTCGACTTCAGTCTCCCTTTTATGTTTGTTATTATGCTCTCTCTGCCACGGGGAAGCATTTGAAATAGCATTATCTGCGCCATAAGACTTTTATCGAGCTGCTCCGTTGTTTGTCACATTCTGCGCGTTTTCAACAGCCGCTGTAACTCCAGGGGAGTGCGGACGGCTTCCGATTCGTAATTAAGGATCCGATTTTTATCACCCAATAAACACACATCAGTGATTTCTTCCCCCGCAGAAACAAAGTCCCTGCAATTTCGGCTTCTTTCTCTAGATAACAATGTCGACTTTTATGTCAGATTCACTTGATGAGTGGCGCGCAGACATGATCTCCATAATCTAGGTCAACTCGATGCTCTCCTCCGTTTGAGGTAGAATAATCTTGCAGGTCAGAGCGCACGTGCTCAGAACTTACAAATGGCGATCAACACGAAAGAATAGAGAAAAATGGAAGAAAAAACGCAAAAATTGTGCGCTGCGGTGTGAACACCGCAGGGGCCAGTGGGCTTTGTAGGGCAGTCAATTTGAGGAGGCATGGGGCCTGGCCTATGACAGGGTCCAATGATGGCTCCCTGCGCTTCCTCTTCACACACGGCCCTCTGCTTTGTGGCCTTTAATCAACTCCTCCATTTTGTAGTTTAGTCATCGATCGGCCCCAGAAAGTACTGGAGCAATGATTTACCAAAGGTTAGGGTCTCCTTTGAAATTTTCCTACTACCGAATAATTCTAACCTTATTGTGCTTCCAGAAGGCGTAATCTCGGAGCTATGTACTCAAGTGCAATCCGTTTCATATATTCATATGACTTCTCTACTTGTCTGTGTTATGTCCGAGAGTCTTATTGCTGTTGTACCATTAGTGCGTTTCATGTCCATATTCTCATAAACATTTGTGTGGATAAATATGGTTTATTTCCATCAACAAGATCATCAAGATGGCTTTTTTTCCAGAAACATCCATTATCAGATTATGTGCTGGGTCTGCTCACAAAAAGTCTATTGATGTAATTACACATTTATTTAGAAGGACATTCAACAAGTGGATTGGGTCATGTTATAAATTGTCCTAGAAATAAGTAGATATTGCACTTGATTATTGTATACCTTACAGATATACTATGGCTTGTAGGATGCATTAAGCTATAATATGCCATGGTTTTAATCAATATCTGGAGATGTTAAATATACGCGCACAAGTGTAAGGCAACACTGAAAGTAGTCAATTTGAAATTGGCGTGCAGATAAGTAAAGAAAATAGGATCAAATCCAGCCATTGATCCAAAACTGACAAAGAGAAGCCATCCATCACGAAATGGTAATTAATGGCTTGGGAATGATCAAGAGGTCATTAAGCCTGATTGCCATTATATGGTGTCTGTGACCTTGTTGATAATACATAAAAATGTATATAATTGAGCCTTTTTGTAAAGTATTTGTTGATTCATTGGAAACAGCTACAATAAGTATAGTGTCTTTATTGTTATGAAAATATTCATCGACAGAAACAGCTGAATATTTGGTAATTATTTATTTATCTGCACACTGTACAGTTAGTTATTAAAAACGCCCATCAAATTGAGCCTAGCAAAAGCTGGATCTACACTTTTCTGGTGAAATGTAAGCCGATTACTAGCTATAGAAGTGGACAGAAGCAGCTGGCTTTAGGTCGCTACAGCCGTCTAGAGTCAACCGTTTATTATGAAACTAACTGTACTTTCTTTCACACAGAAAATCACACGGACTACGATTTAACAGGGCTGTGAATGATATGAAGCATACAATGTAAATGTGAGACAGATATGAGAAAGTAGCAGGATGAGAGTTTGCAGCCATACACCAACAATCACAGAAGCTGCCCATAACGACCTGGCCATCAAATCAACTGGTGGAACTGGTGATCAACTGAATGGATCTAGGAATTAAGAGCAATTGGATGGATATTCTGAGTCTGTTGATTAATTGCATGTCAGTTTCGGTTCTTAGAACAATGTAATGCACACATAGTCAAAATTTCTGGTGGAAATACTAGCGGTAACTGCAATACACCAGTAGGTACAGATTATACGTGATAAAAGGAAAATCTGAGAATTAAGAGCAATTGGATGGATATTCTGAGTCTGTTGATTAATTGCATGTCAGTTTCGGTTCTTAGAACAATGTAATGCACACATAGTCAAAATGTCTGGTGGAAATACTAGCGGTAACTGCAATACACCAGTAGGTACAGATAATACGTGATAAAAGGAAAATCTGAGGAAATTTCATACATTTCTACAGTATAGTGTTTACTGTGTGCCGAGCCAAAAGAGGCTGAAGTTTCCAGCAATATGCATACATATGGCAGAACGCACTGGCATTCAGTAATTTGTCTTATAAGGAGTCGCTTTGTGTTGTGATGAATGGGTGTCTGGCAAGGCTGGTCAAAATGTGATGATATGACCGCGCCTTGCATGACAACTTTGAAGGCTGGGCCTGGATGAGGCTGTTAGACATATTGTGAGAAAAGGATACCATTATGCTGAAAAGCATCGCCTGGCCACATACAGAGATCTTTTGTATGAGTGTATGGTTTCTTTGGCCTTCAGCTGTATATGGGAGGCAAATAGAACGTCATAATGCATTACATAATGTGGGCAGAGCGGCTACAAAAATTACCGTGAAACCAAGCAATTATGACTGACCTTGAGAATCACTATAACATTGAGGTGATGTTAAGTTTGGCCGAGTGAAATTAAAATTGAGAAGGTCTTGGTTAAGAAGTGTTTATATCGAACAAATTTTAGGCAAATGGACTCATCGAAGGTGACTTAAACTGAGTTGGTCTTAATATTGAAAATTATAAATTCGTCTCAATAACCAGGTGATTTTTAATGCGTGGCTTAAAACTGAAGCTATCTTATAGTGCCTTGCAGAATAGTGGTTACACTGACAAACAACGCACAATCTTACAGTCTTTCAGAGTGATTCTGCCAAGTCGCATTGGTTGTTATTATTAGTAGGTTCAAGCAGCGAAAGTTGGTCAAAACTCTTGACTGGTTGAGTAAATTGAATAGCTTTTGGACAGTTTGTTTCACAAAACAAAGTTTGAAACAAAGCGATGACATATGTCACATGAGCACTTTATTTATGTGGTGTTGCACATTTCATGAGTCTCCCTTGTTCGTCTTTCAGGTTGTTCTACTTCCATGGTTAACCTGAGGTCACGCAGTCTTAGAACCTGTATAAGAGCTTTGCAAGTGTAAACAAGATGAAGTTGGCCAAGTGCACAGTTCGCTTCACAAGGGCCGGATTAGAGAAGAAAGGCAAGACAAGTCAACACAAGAGAGGAGGGAAAAGAGACACACATGCATCCAGTGCAACTTCTTGTGTGACAAAGCCACAGCACTCGGTGATAGCTTTTTGTTAGAGGGACAAAAAATGATGGAGGCATCATTCCTGCTGGCGTCTATCGTTGTACTGGATACCACTGGATGCCATTAATAATTTGTTGTACTGAATTGCACGGACATTGGGTAATGTATACTACCTGATTGGTGGTAAAAATTCCCTGAAGGCTTAAAGACAAAAGCTGACAAAGCAACTTAAAGTCCTTAGCCATACTTTATCTAGCCTAACAAGGTAGCAAGGATGGTAACGGAGAAGTGGGGAGTTTCTTAAGGTCAGACGGGAGTGCGTGCTCTTGTTAATGCAGCCATCAGTGGTCGTGAAGCGGGCGATATTATGCTTCCCAGAGGAAGCAAGGCAGAGCATGCCGCCAATTAGCAGATACTGTAAACTTGAAGCGATCCCAGGAGCAATCCGGTTAAGGGCAGAGTGTCTGCTCTGTATGTCCACTCCGCTCTTAATAAGTCTCACAGCGGCCTGGGCTGCCGGACGCATTTCTGCAAAGAAGCCCTGACGTGAGGGAGAATACTAAATCACAGAGCTGCCCTCTGAGGCACATTGTCTAGTATATAATGCATGTGCAACATACTGAGGAAGTCATCTCGCTCTCCCATGATGCACTCAGTAGCAGCCTTAATTTGCATGACGTGACATTGGCGAATCACAGCAGACAAGGGACGCCATCTTGCGGTGCACGGCAGCCATCTTGGTGTGGTCTCAGGGGGGACCTGGTGGCGTGCGGAGCCTGGTGCCGGTTGATGCACATGTTTGACTGTGATGTTGGGACGCTGTTGGGACAGCTGTAGTAACGACGTCAGTCAGCTGCAGCAGCACCAGGAGCTTCTTGTCCTTCGCAGCTTCTTCTTGTTGCTGCTGCTGCTTCTGCTTCTGCTGATGTTGCTGCTGTTGCTGCTGCTTTTGCTGCTGTTGCTTATCTAATGCAAAACTCAGAAGCACCAAGGCCACTGTAATGAAGGCGAGATGCATCATGACATCTCCATAAATATGGAACATGATATAGGGTTGTTTACCCGCACATCAGTGGGTCGGCCAATAGTGCCTATGCATAAGTTGTGTGCGTTAGACCCCTCTAAAAGCAATGTGGCTATCGTTTCAAAGGATACCCGAGACAAATGATATCAAACAGGAGAGTGCTCGGGTTACTCCAAAACAGTCTCTCCTGGGCCCACCTTCTCGTAGAGCTGCATTTAATAGTACGATGGCAATGGCAAGCCTGTACAAACACCATTGCTACGAGCCAGCATTGCTTTCAAAGGTGACCAAGTTGTAAGACAGGCTTAAGAGACAGCTTTCTGCCTCCCTGTTTCACTCAAACAGATTATATTGAACATTGACATTGCAATCTCATGCTGAATTTGCCAATTAGACATGTTGTGTTGAAGATCAAAAGAGCATAAAGCGTGTCAATGGCTTGCATTACGAGTGCATTGATTATGGATTGGGGGCATGTGACATTTTCTATGTTGAGCCTATCACTTAGACGCACTATAGGACCTTGCCCTTGGCCTGACCTTGAGGGGTGACCCTTCCTCTTCTTGATCCTTTAATCTGGCCCTCTTGATCGTCGATTCAGCCCTCTCACGCTGCCAATGAATACATACTATCCAATCTGAAAATTCTCTAACACCTCCTTCCATTTAATGTCTGGCGGACCATAGTCGGTGGCTCTTATAGGCTCGGGCTGCAGTTCCATTTATCAGGCAGACTGGGGCTCCTTGCTCGACGCCAGATGAGTCGTGTCTAAGATTGATAACTCGCTTCACGTACGACAGAGTGGGCACTGCGCGCACATATAATGGTTCTATCAATAATTGTGAAATTATGCGTTCACTAGACGTGTTGTAATTAATGTCCCCACAACATGAATTATGTGGCACTTTGCCGCAGCAGTTTTTCCAGCCTTAGTTGTCTTGGCGTTACTGAAGCAAGATGCATGTGGCAGGAAGGATTATTCGGCTTTAGCCATGCGCAGACATCTGAGCAGCTAAGCAAGCGTGAAGCATTGCTGCGCCATTAGTGCCAAGTTGTTCCTGGTATTTTGTGCATGTGGAATTGCCCCAAAATCAATGTATACTCTTCTGTATGACGTGGAAATGGAACCTGGTCCGGCCAATAATGGCTGTGCGTTAGTGATTGTGTGCCATGCCTGTTTTACGTTGGGGACGGTTAGGATGGTACTTAGCCTGAACAGGTCATGTTGACTGAGTGCTTCTCATTGTACTACGTTCCCCAGTTCGATGACCTCTTGCCCATGGACTGCCATATGCTTCCGGGGATATCCAATGTCGAATGTCTGCAAACATGTGCGATCAGTTGTACGATGGACCTAAGCAGCCAACAGAATCAAGACAGGGTGCTAAGGATTCAAAGGGTTTAGGTGGTGGTAGTGGATTAGGGCTTTACGTCCTGTATTTCTGCACCTGGGCTAATTAGGAAAGGCAGTGACCATGGCAATGAGATGAAGGATGAAACAGCCATCCAACATAGGCTCGACTGGGATAAAGGGTTTATGTTGTGTCATTAGATGTTTCATAAAGTGTCTCAAAAGGACTATTCAAAGAGTCCATTGGCAAACAATATCTTAAAGATAGGATAAATATGATTCAAGGACTCTAAACTTGTTTCACGAGATGTATCAGAGAGTAGTAAACAGACCAACAGTGACCACCACTGACCAACAGGGGCCAAGCAATAGACGGCCATTTGACTAACGAGCTGTAGCCGGGGCTTGCTATGTCAGAGGTCAGTGGACTTGCGGCGATTGTCTGTTTGTAAGCATCACACGGTCATGATTGGTCAGCGTTTGCCCTAGCCCTGGGCTGTTTGCCTACACAACATTGGCCCGCAGTGGTGAACAACAAATGCTCCAATCACTACACACACAAAACACTGGCCCATCCCAGCAACCATCAAACTAACCTCCGCAGCTTTCAACTTGATATCCTCAGAAGACTCAACAAAATTCCTTTGCTGCGATCCCCTTACAGACTCCTTTTATTACAGCAGACCACAAGAGCCTTTAAGCTTTTCATCCCTCTAACATCGCCATCATACTCCAAGCCATTGATCAAACTCTGCCAAACATTGTTTTGAACAAACTCCACGATGTGACTGCGCCCTACACGCAGGATTGAAGAGTATTTATTACCTCCAGTATAATTAATTTTCAGATCATTCGAGTATGGTCTGCAAAAGGATATTGAGAATCAAAGAGATCCAGCTTTTCATTTTCCAATGCATTTAGAAATCTGTGCTTGTCCTACTCTTCCCATTTACCCCTCTTAGCCGTAGCAATTCCCCGTCACAGCAATTTTCAATTTAAAGCCCATAATTGTTTGTTCCGGTTTTTCATTGAGTGGGACCCTGTCAGGGTTATCCGAGGCTGTGTCTGTAAGTTCTTTGGCTCTATGGCCTTTTTGGCATGATGCTTCTTTCTTGTAACTACAATAGTAAATCAGCTTCATGAATTTAGGCTGCCGAAACACCAATGAACAAAACACGATGAAACATCCAGGGCACAACTAAAAGGGGTACGATTATGTGGAAGTAATAACTGCCCTCTAGCGCAGGGTGTAGACAGCTGGAGACCAGTGTAAATTCTGCCATAGGTCTCATATTGATTTTGTGGTCCGCATAGACTTACTCGGGTGTTCTGGTGCTGTGTTTTTTCAAGAGGGTGTTGAACAGAACCATGCGATCAATAAGCTACCTATGCAAATGTTATGAATCATGTCAACCTCCCAATTTCTTCGATTCCTGGGCTTGACCCCACTCCCCCTTTTGATAGATCTGTTCCCCACACCCTTCCTCTGTAGCTAGCACAACTGCAGGTCCCTGGCTCAGATTGCGCAAGTCGAGCCAAGCTTTTTACCAATGATTTAGCCGTCGCTCTTTCACTAATGCACCTCGCTCGAGGAGATAATTGAATTTGGCGCCGAAAATTGTTCATTCCCCGCATGTGTGGACGGCTGATCTTACTATTTTGCAGAGGCTGATTACAAGACCTTGCGGGGATTGTTGACGGGCCTCATCTAAACACAGCAGCTCCTGATCAAAGAAAAAAAACTGGTCATGCAGACCTGGAAGTCAGCATAAGATGGTTTTAAGCAAGGGCTAATTCGATCTGGCAAGTCTATTGGACAAGATGAAACAGTAGGAGAAGAGTTGGGGCCGGGATTCCATTACACTTTCAGTGTGGCTCTAATAATCACGATAGAAAGTGAGCGATGTCTGGTCGAGGACCACAGTAGCAAGCCCAGCACCTAATGGAATTGAGAAGGCAGAACGAGCGGCCATCTGCCATCATAAAGCAGGGACACTCCTGCAGCCTCTTGTGACCTTGACCTTGCGTCTGACCACAGGTCCCAGAGGTCACTCTGATCTGCTTGGGTCATCATTAGGTGGCGCCAAGTCTTGCAAGATCTTGCTAACAGTTTCTCATTATGGGATCTTGAGTAATGTCCTGTCACCTTCTCACCCTCTGCTAATCATTTCTTTGGGTTTCTTGACCTTAGTGGACCATGAGTTTGAAGGCAGGTGCTATCCCTGTGCCCAGGAGAGAGAGAGTTAGATGTGTTATCCTATTCAGGAGAGTGAATATCCACCTTTCAAAGGGATCAACTAGACCTATTGTCTCCATCCACGCTTTGCCTTGAAATATTGTTATATTAAATACACATTTTTGCATACACTTCCCGAGAAGATATAAATGTGTAAAATTGGAAATTAAATATTTTTTCAGCATTGTCACAGTATTAGTTAAATGCACCCTAGACTATTAAAATGTGGTATTAACAAAACACGATGACTATTTTGCTTTACAACTAGTTTAATTTCTTACTATGTGGTACAAGTCTGTTGCTCTTTTCCACTACATTTATTATGTTGCTGTAATTGTTATTCGTGACTCGTAAGCCTGCATTAGGCTGGATGTATTAGCATGTTTCACGTTGATAAAAATAAACCGAACTGAAACTATGGTATGATAGTTACAATCACACTAGAAACGTGATCACGCCATGTAAATGTGACCTCACAACAAGAGATGGCATTACAAGCAGGTCTGACATCGTAGAACCAAACGATGTATCACAAATCTCAGAGTATCATCTTAGACTTGCTATTACATTCCCACTGAGTCCTAGTATCACAACAACTCCGTCAACACGAGTTTCACCGTGACTCTTGCTCTCTTTGCCTCCAACACCATCAATATTCCATCGATACGAAAGCTAATTCCCAAATCACATCAGCATGATAGACTGTTGCTTCGGACACAGTTACCTCCCCGAGAGCAGATTACAGCCATGTCCCAGGAAAATGGGAAATACATCAAACAGCAAGACACGGTGATGCCAGAGAGGCAGTATGATGCGACAGGATGCTGGGTGATGCTGGGTGATGCTGGGGGAGGCTGGGCGATGCTACTATCTATTCTGTGTAGTGATATGACTTGCCTGATTGCTACTGGTGGTCACCCTGCAAGTGTGGCGAGCTGGTGGACTTATGTTTTATTTCCTGGGTGCGAGTTACAGGCCCTCTTACAGTACACTTTCACATAAACTGTCAATATATATTGTGATGGACAGCACTTGCGTTGCACAAGTTGATGTGGTTGTTATGTTATGCAGAATGGGATATTAATCTCAAAATCTCAATGAGATATCAATCTTACTTTGATACGATATTTTAATAACTGCAGCTATAACTACCTTATACAGGGGCACTATACCTGTCTGTGAAAATCTTCTGTTTTCATTTTAGCCATTCGCCGCAATATTAAGATTACCCCATCATTTATCAGTAAATTGGGACCAAAGAAAAGTCTTGCAGCGGACTCCACTACATATGTATTTTAGAGAAACCCACGCTTTAACATATTCAATAGACCTGGCTGTAGCCGTGAGCTGCCAGTACCAATATAACATGATAGATGGTAGGGCGAATTGTATTGCTTTTGCATATTACACTCAGTGGGGATGCCGGGGAATCTGCAATCTCAACATGCAATATTATTGGAGAGGTGTCTAATGTCACGTGGAAACATGTGAAAATAGGTCTCTGTTATCACTGCAGTGTCATTGAAAAAGCAGCCTAAGCTAAGTTCAAATGTCTTTATTAACATAGCATTTTGAAATGTGTCATAGTGTGACCTTTACAGCTGCATATTTTGTAGAAGAAAGAAAATATATTACAATGCATATAAGTCTCGTGAATTTGGATGAAAATATAATGCAGATATTTTCTGTCATATAGTCTAAGATTTTTAATGTATCATTTAGAAAGAGTTTAATGTGGTTTTTCCCTTCTATAGTATCATTGAAAACATGTATCTCTAATGTAAAGATAATGTAACACAGTCTCTTTGAATTCAAAGAGAGTAATATGAAGACAAAGGAAAAAAAAGCCTGCTTCAAAATATCAAACGTTGTTAGAAAACTGCTTTACGGTTGGGCCACCTGTTGCATCTACTGAGCGCACTCTTTTTTCCATAGATGGTGGAGGAATACACAAACACCGGATGTGTGACGTGGCCCAGCGCATGAAGCGCACTACTTTGTCATGAGAGAGCACGTGCTTGGCTTTGAGATTCGAGCGCCGTCTACACGAGTAAAAAGCTTGTGTTCGTCATAAATAAAACATCAATATAACAGAGGGCGCATGGGCACCGGTGGACGACATCTAAGGAAATGCATTTCTTTATGCAATGATTGTTTTTTACCTGCTAATGTTTTCCCAAACAAACGTAATGCAAAGATCATCGTCTACAAGACAAAAATGTATCCTATAGTATCTGTGCGTGCACCGAGAATAATATAAAAGAAAAGAGAGAAAAAAAGGATGAGATCAGCGCTTTGTGTGACAAAAAAAAAACAAAAAACATGGGAGCAGCCTGTGTAGTGATGATACATTCTGCATAATGTTGCTATATACAATGTACAAAAGCTTATCAAAATATACAAATCATAGAATACAATGAAATACGACGTACTGTGTGATGGATGCAATGCATTGTTACGATGATTGCATGTCTTTGTCTAAAGCCCCGTTCCCACATAGCCGAGTTACTCGTAGTCAACTCGTAGTATTACGTAACACGCCTCTCGGGCCCAACTCTTACTAAACTCGGCGATTACTCCTCGCACTCGAGAGATGCTCGGCGAGTAACTCCTGAGTCTCGTAGCAAACTCGTGAGATTTGGAGCCGAGTTTGCCGAGTCTCCCGAGTATGCCGTGCTGCACGGCACACTCGGCGAATTATCCAGGAGTCCAAAAACTCGGCCATGACTCGCCGAGTTACTCCTCGAACTCGCCGAGTTACTCCTCGAACTCGCCGAGTTACTCCTCGAACTCGCCGAGTTACTCCTCGAACTCGCCGAGTTACTCCTCGAACTCGCCGAGTTACTCGGCGCTATTTTCGCTCGTATTACACTCGGGGGGGATGTTCAGGAGTGCGAGGAGTAACTCGGCGAGTTGTAGGAGTAACTCACCGAGTTGTAGGAGTAACTCGCCGAGTAACTCGTCGAGTTCTACCTTTAGTACATGCATCATCAGCGTAGGGGGTCGTATATAATATAAAAGGCCGCTGCTCCTCTAATATCAGTCCGATTTTCGTCAAATAAAGATTGTTTTGTAGTATAATTCATAGTGATTCCATACGTATTTTCGGATTTAAAAAAACCCGAATATTAAGCGAGATATTTGTCTGAGAAGGCAGTTGTCTTGCGGTGGCTGCTGCTCCATTTATATTAATCCGATTTTCGTCAAATCAGGACTGAATTGTAGTATAAATCATACTGATTCCATACGCGTTTTCGGATTGAAAATAGACCAAATATTAAGCGAGATATTCGTCTGAGAAGGCAGCTAAGTTGGCGGAGGCAAACAGTGGTGCTCTCGCAGACGTCCGCGCCCGGACTGTATCAATGCAGGTAAGGCTGAGCGCTACTTTAAAAGGCTGCTGCTCCCCTAATATTAGTCCGATTTTCGTCAAATAAATATTGAATTATAGTCGAGTTCATACTTATTCCACACAGATTTTCAGATTGAAAATAGACCAAATATTAAGCGAGATATTTGTCTGAGAAGGCAGGTAGACTGGCGGCGGCAAGGTGCTCTGTGTATGGCCCTGACATGAATGGTGTGGTCAATATTTTTGACCATTTTATATACATTGTTTGGATGAGCTTTATTGCAATTCATTTCTACTCATTCTGCCAACTGCCATGACTGTTATGTCAATTGCTATTAGCATTTTGAATGATACAAAGAATGGGTGTAGAGCATACAGCAAATTCAATACATGTGTCAATTGCCTAATTGCCTAAATTGGGGTTCTTTGACCTGTCATTTCATGGTTTGTTCAAAGATGACACGGTAATATGACATTGTCTTGATTGTCATTCACAATTACAAAAATATGTAATTGCTTTCATTAATTAAAAGCAATATATTTAATTGTAATTACCAGGCAATGATTATATTTGTATAACTTTCTTATCTTTTTGTGTTAATTTGAATCTTATTGTGATATTATGATCAGTATAAATTTGTGTATATTTTGTAAAATTTAAATCTAATATTGATATTGTAATTAGTATTTGTGATTTGATCTGTGATTTTATTTGCTATATTTAATTTACTTATACTGGTGCTCCCTGAAGCGTCCGCGCCCAGACTGTATTAATGCAGAAAGCTGAGCGCTTCTTTAAAAAGCTACTGCTCCCTTAATATTAGTCTGATTTTCGTCAAATAAAGATTGTTTTGTAGTATAATTCATAGTGACTCCATAGGTTTTTTCGGATCGAAAATAGACCAAATATTAAGCGAGATATTCATCTGAGAATGCAGGTAGGCTGGCGTCGGCCTATCATTCGATTGGTGACTCGTCGCTGTCGTAGACACCTTGCTTCACCCGGCGAGTTACTCCTGGTACTCGGCGAGTTACTCCTGGTACTCGGCGAGTTACTCCTGGTACTCGGCGAGTCACTCCTGGTACTCGGCGAGTCGCTCGCTGAACCCGCCGAGTAACTCGGCGAGTAATTCGGCGAGTAACTCGGCGAGTCACTCCTGGTCATTTTTTCCGCAAAAATTCGTCGCCAACTCCTCGAATTTTGGGTGTTACGTAATTTTTGTTATTACTACGAGTTGACTACGAGTAACTCGGCTATGTGGGAACGGGGCTTTAAGGGGAATTGAATTAATTCGCATTAACTGCACACGTGCTTGAAGCCTCAGCACATGTTCCACGGTGCGTTCCCATGGCGACAGTACAGAATTAACATTTATGACAAGTCGCAGGCTGACAGTCAGCACTCGTTGAATGATAACAGGTCCCTCGGTACTAATTTCTGCCTCATCGCAAGTTCACAATATATTCTGTAACAGTCTCAGGGGAAGCCCTGCAGAGTGCTCTGTGAGCTGATGGGAGGGACATCCTTTGCAGACTTCCATTACTTTATCTTGCCAGTGTGACTGGCCAGAACTTCAGTGAAGCTTATGTGCCCTGTGACTATACTAAGGGCCAACGTAACAATGGGATTGTAAGACTGAGTGTGGCGCCATTTTATAAATTGTGGGGTCCTTTGCCTGTCCCAGCGAAGACCCAAAGATTATGTATCGTCACTATCACATCTTTTCCTTTGAGATTTAACTCATAAGTGCCTGTCTGGACCGGAATTAGAATCCAATACCTTCTGAAAATGCTGAGCAACACTTAAACCAATGTTTACTTAAGCTTCTTCACATTTTTAACACACTCGTATAGTCTTAATCAATGTATTTTCAAGCAAATATCTTTGATTTGTGACCACTGGCAGCATCAATAGCAAAGTCAGAGACATAGCATACTTGGGTGCTCTGTGGTAGGGCTGTTGTCTTTTAAAATCAATAGCATTATTGGTGGGAGTGACCGGGTCTAGCAGCTGCTCTAAATTTGCCCGGCTTTATCTAATAACTTTCCCCATATCCAATAAGAGCAAAACAGTGTCAGGCTGCAGTGACGACACATGTATTCACCTAGTGGAAAACAAGGTCTGTCCTACGATATTCGTTGGGATTGTATAGTAGCCAAGGGGATTACGTGAGAAACGCCGTCAATTTTTTCCCCCTCTTCGTGATCAGAAGAGCTCTGCCGCCATTACACAGCGCCAGTCTCGTGCCTTATTTTTGTGCGTCATTTCCGGTTGCGCTGTCACAGGCCATTTCCCCTTCCGCTGGTGATGAATATGTAATTAGATAGCTGACCCCCTGCTCTCCGCTACTTTGTTAATACTGCTTCTTTTGAAGTAGCTGGAGCAGGTTAACGCAGTGCATTGCAAGGCATATATAGACTTATAAAAGATGGACATCTTGTTAGCTTCGCTGGGCTTCTCCATTTGGCCTGCCATCATGTCAATACCGCAAAGGTGGGAAGCTACATTGACAGTGACATATGTGCAAAGGTGACCCGGGTGTTTGTGGGTCCCCAGGTTCTCAGGCTGCTCCCATCCTAAGCCAGCCTCCCATCAGGGACCGATCGGTTGTCAGCATCGTGTAAGCTTCGGGGTCATCACTGACCCCCAGGGTCATTCTGCCGACATTCGCTTGACTCACGTACATTTGGGTCACAGAAGAAGGCAAGCGCTTCGGGAAACTCAGCATTTTATGTTGCCCGAAGCCAGCGATAAAGCGAAGAGACGATGTATTTTACAAGGATATGTCAGTCGAAATGACTAATTACTGCATGGGGAAGTGAGTATGGACATTTATTTGCTGGCTGCAAGCAAGAAGTGTTGGGTTGGTTTGCTCAAATCTGGCAGTACCTGACATGAAGGCCGATGACATCTGTTTGCAGTGTTTTAGCCTGATTGACTTTTGTGATGCCAGCACTGCTGTTTGGTCATGCAGAGAAAAAGCAAGAGGCTGACGAAGAAAAGCCATCAGGGGCTGATGCCAGACACAGCATCAGCAGCTGCAAACCATGGGGAGGAGAGAAGTGGATGAGAATAGGAGCAGGGTGGGGGATGTTTGAGGCAAGTGTGAGGCTGACAGGAATTGTGCCAGTGGTGGCCAGGTCCCTGGGCAAGTGACCTTCGCCTGGAGCAGTCACCTCGATCTCTCTGGGCCTCTGTGCTTGGCTTGGGGCCGGACACATCACAGCCCAACGTGCTACAATAATGGAGGATGTAGAACAAGCAGAAGTGCAAAAGAGGCCGCCAGTTGCCCAGATGCCCACCCTTCTCCAGAGACCTTCTATGACATCGAGGCAGAAGGCCTGACGGGTTCAGCCTGGATGGAAGAGAGGATCAGGAAATGGAGAAAGGTTGTCAGAATGGATAGCTCGTGAGAGGGTCAGCCCCCTTCTTATTCTTCCCTCCATCTTCAAGGTGAAAAGGCCTTATCTCCACATAACCCTGCGCCGGTCCTCTATCCATTCTGTATAATATATGCTTCCTGCCATAAAACCTTCCTGGTCACCAGGCTCAGATAAAGCAGATGAGTCGAGGACACGAGATACCTCTTTGGTGAGGAGTTATGGGATACAAGGTCATTTAATAATGAGATTTACACCATATACATAACCTGATTTTGACTGAATCTCTATCAGGAATGATGTGTAGCAGCGCACAAAATATCGACGCAAAAATGCAGACATATATAAAACTAAGCTCCTTTTCAGTACTATTTTTGCATTTTACTTCGGATATTCCTGATTTGAACCTGGCAAACTATTTTAGTTGCTCTCAACTAACCCGTGTAAAGAATCAAGAATACTTGATTGCAATCATCTAATAAACTTGTGTAAGGTAGAGTGTAACATATGGCAACCTTTTCAGGAGTCACATTTGCTCCAGATTTGAAATTTCACACTGATTGATTCTATGCAATACACAAAACATGTGATGCAGGATTTGTGTTGCTGGTAAAAACGGAATGTGACTCCTGCATCAAACATGTCAGATTCCGAGGAAGAATGTTATTGGCAAAAGGCAGAGAGCAAAGGGGAAGGAGGAAACCAAGCATTCCTTTTCCATTGTGGCATCTGAGTGGGCCTGTGTTGGTGATGAAATACAGACACTTCTAAATCAATACAACACCACCTTTGCATCTAGTTCAGAGGGTTTCAACAGATTTCCTGAGACATTTCAGAGCTTCACACAATGTTCTATTTGTTTCATTTCAGTTTTAAAAGAAAGGTTTCACCAGGGGATTTGCCAAAGGTCGCTGCAAAGACTTTCACTCTGGGAAGGGCAGCTATGGGATCCTACAAACGGGATGTACCCCCCCCCCCCCTGCACATAGAGATATATCCAGTCCTGAAAATAACAATAAGCAGACACAATTTTTTAGTTTATTTAGTTTTACCCACAAGAACAGTTTTTGGACAACAAGCTATGAATCTGAGAAGGTACAGTATTTGATCCCGTACACCGATACAGTATTTTACAACAGAGAATACATTCCTGTCAAAAACAGTGAATGCATAACCACTTCCTGAGGTTAATATAGCCCATGAAACTATGCCAAATCGGGCCAATATCAGGCCAGTTAGCGTCGTCCCTGGGCCGACGCTGGGCCGACATTGAGCGGCAGTGACAACTTCAAGCGAGTGTGGCATTTTCTCTGGAAACTATTTTTTCACCCGATGAAATAAATATTGTCTAAAGTGACACATGAGAAGGGAGACATTTTAGTGATGCGGCCGAGGGTTGTAAGAATTTGCAAGCAACTGTACCCAGTTCATACTGAGCAATTGGAGCTACACTCCAAGCAGCGGTAACCTTACACCACGGAATCATTACTATAAGCCTCTCACCCGAATGACAGGGTCGATATGAACGAACTTCTATCTTCTTACTGTCAGGTGATTATGATTTGATGAGCCTAATATCATCCAGTCTTTTCGCCGCTAGAGTAGTGCCAACTGGATTTTGGTTTGCTCAGAAGCTTGCCATTGAGCTCTGACAGCAGTTATACGATATAAAATATTAGACAAAAATCTCCATCTCCCTCACAGAGGAATCGCTGTTTGGCATGACCTTATTAATCATATCAAGTCATTTCCAAACTGATATCTCATTATAAGCTTAATTGGATTTAATGAACATCCATTAAATCATTGTCATGAGTCATGTATTAGGTAAGCTAATTGCACGAATCACCAAGGTCATCCTCATAAAACACATTATCAAATATGATGCGTTTTAAATTGGCAGCTTAATTACCAACAAATTAGTTTTGCCTCCCAAACCCCTAGATCACGATTTGGTTGTTTACTGCCGTATTATTTGGTGTATCAAATTGCATCTGTAGACCACCCATATTCAATTTTGTATTAAAGACAGGTAAGCAAATTCGGGAAATTTATTTTAATGGTTAGCTATGACAATTTCAGAGCTCATTGGTGGATTACTATTGACTATGTGGGTAATCCCGAAAGCATGACAAACCGGACAAACATTGGGTCGATTAAGGCCGATGTTGAGCTAACTTTATTTGAGCCAACATTTGCAACACTGGCCAACATATTTTTAAATTTTCAGATGCAACATTTAAGCGATCTGGCTGCCAAATTCTGCAATAAAATATATATATTTTTTAAATGCCACTATAGCAGCAGATTTCTATAAATGGCAATCATGAATTTTCTTTGAACAACACTTATAATACAAGGAAACCACAGACTGCAGAGGTTACTTAGTTGTGAGCTATTGCACTCACACTGATTAGTGAACTCAAAGTGATAACAGCTCAAATGCATTTGAAGTGACCATTTTCCTGCATCGATGACACATGACTCCGCACACTGTGCAGTATATTGCAGTGAAGCCTGACTTCAGCTCATTTAGCCTTCCTCTACACGGATGGAGCTTGTTTAAAGGGATTACCAAGTACAAATGAGTGACCTACTTCTTGCAATCAGTATATTTATTGCCAGAAAACGGTATAAATCAGGATTACATCAGACTCCATAACATAAAATCACTGTAACTGGCGTGTTTTAAGTGATGTAGTGGAATTTGTTTAGAATAATCCCACTTAATTCGCCTTACAAAGCAACAGTGTGCTGAAATAATGGTTCATTGTGTGAGGCCAATGGCTGCTTCATCTTGATGAATATAAGATGGAGGTCAGAGGGATTCAGTTGCACTTCATCAACGAACCATGCTGCTGCAGCCTGTTGTTAGGGAGTTAGGTGCAGCCTACAAAATCCTCTATGCTACTTTCAGCAACTTGCCACAATGAGGCAGAGAAGTAAGCTAAACTCAGCTCATATAGAGGTTTATTAAAAAAGCCGTCGACAAGGCAGGTCAGGTTACTTATACATCATGATCATCATTTTATGTGGGCGATATTGCGGGCATCTCATATTTCCCAGCATTCCCTGACTCCCTTTGTGTCACTCCAACGGCCCAGGTACAGCCCACATTATATGAAGAGCTAGTAATTCATGCACGACCCATCCATAATACTATGGAGAAATATGCACGCTTGTCAGGAAATCTCCCTTCACATTCATTCAAAATTTTAAACAGACGATTTGAAAAAACATAGTGAACACTTTGGTTTTACAATGCTTGGTGGTGCTGAACAATAATTGTTTTAAAACGTATTTCTTTGGCCTAATTTGTCTTTTCCATCCAAAACTGTCAGGTAGTAGATATTCTAATAAATGAAGCCCCGTTATAAAGAGACACATAATGAATTCTTAATTGAGAGGTGGTCTTATTACTGAAATATCCTAGAGATAAATGTCAAGTTTTACAAGAAAAAAAATTCAAAATACGATTTTTGACAAGCTAGACAGTAGTTATTCATCGTTGTCCTACAATGTTTTGTATGCCGTGTAAGTGGCGATAGGACGCCATCTTGCTGTCACGTGTAGTCACATGACGATATTATGTTCGGCGACCACGTGGCTTTGACGTCACTACTGCAAGGGCTGCTAATGGCCGAATGACTGTATATGTATATAGCCTTGGGCCGGAAGATTTGGGTCAGTTCCGGCTTACACAGAGTAGGCACCTCGTTGGCTGAGAGAACATGATGCCAAAGACATTGGGCCATTCATCAAGGCTCAACAACAGCTGACAGACCATGGTAATGGGCCCCAGTGCTATCACTGAAGCCAGCATCAATTGTGTCCGGCATTCGGAGCACAAAATTCCGTCTTAGTCAGTCACTGTATCACATTTGAAAGACTTCCAGAAATGCATGGGTATAGTATAGCTCCTTGACAAGTCCTTGTCCGTTGTTTTGCATAGCCCAGCAACATGAACTATTCTCCTAAGAAACCTGACTGATAATATGACACCCTTATGAATAATACAATACATCAAACAATAGGCCAACTCCTAAGTGCATGTTACATAATGCCTGCCCAGTGTCTCTGTCAGCAAATAATATATCTACGATATGTCATGAATAAAAAGTTGACCCAATATTACTCTGATATGATCCAAATAATACTACAATATGGAACACATTAATATACCTTTTTTTTATAAATTTTACATCGAACCTTTATTTTTTTACAGCAATTAATACAGTTGTTAAGTTTGGTCCTGATGGTATTTTAGGATCGTAACTTGTGTAGAGTGACCATGCAGAGGCAAAGGAAAAGATCCAAAAAAAATTGTTGGCACAAAATCAATTGACTCTTCTAGCATCTACTCTGACGTAATATTTCGAAAGCATGTGTAATATTATTCACATTATTCATGTGCACGAATAGCCTACATGCATGGATGTTAAATGTGACATAGCAGCCGTGCTCTTATACGCTAAAGTACATAGAGGGAGTGCTAATAGATCCCTGTTCAAATCTTTCACTTCCTCTTGTGTGACATGACTTCCTTCCATCTTACCAAAGAGGATTCCCAGCTCAGCCAAAGACTTTCTATATAGGAGACGCCCTTCTTTCAGTGCAACTTTGAGGGACAGCTTGTCAAGATTGGCGTGGACAAGGCGCTTTGCTTTCTTGGGGTTAAGTAAGCGAAGATATAGGGTGGCTGGTCGAGGGAGGCAGCTTCTATGTCACTGCTATTGGTATGTATACAAACTAAATTGAAATATATCTGAAAATTGAAGGATAGTTTAAGTCTGTTAGGATTGATTCGAAAAGATAAAAACAGTCTAAATTAATGTTTATTTATGATATTTTCTAACCACGCTTGACATACAATAAGGTGATGTGGTCTTAATAGTGAAGTAAAATGGTGGAAATACAGTTAAATTTTCACTGTTCCTAGAAGTTAGACGATTATAGCAGTTAGAATCCCTTATGAGTAGTCCCGCACTGCATTGCTAAATGAACCTTTACAAGTTCCATTTCCAATGTTTAGCAAAAAATCAGTTACAAAAAGTTCAAATGAATAGAAAATAAAACCGAAAAGATTTTAGAGCCTGAAAAAAAGTAGATAAATGTGTAATATTTGATAACATAACAATAGCTTCCCTAGCTAAGAGATAATTTTATCATTCTGACGAATAACAAATAACTCAATAGTAAGACCATCTCGATTTTGCTTGTACGACGAAGAGAATAGTAAAGAAAGGATTAATGAAGGCACACGGCCAGTGATTGAAGGCAAAGGAGGTCAAGAGAAAAGCAAGCTAATTAAAGCATGCGGCATTGGACAAAGAACCTAACTAGAGCTTTCATTTTGAGCACTACCTGCTCTTCTCTCCCAACAGCCTGTTAAATTAGCCCATTTAAAAGCTATTATGAAAGTGGCTTGTAGCTCAGCAATTACTGTTTCAGCTTGCTTTGAGCAGTGTCTGTTAGACTGACCAAACAACCCTGCCCACTGACCAACTGGGCAAAATAGCCAAATCGAAGCAACGCCAGAGAAAATTATCTTCAAAGCACGGAGAAAAATTTGCTCAATTTCCGAAGATGTGTGGGCCCCAGGCGACACATACATCCTGCTGACCTATGCCCAGGCCAGCTTGACCATGCTGGTCAACGTGTTGGCCAGGGGTGTCCCACTACCGTTGACCCTCCACATTAAGATCACCTTGCTGTTACATTTCTGTCTTAAGGCGAGTTATATTCTCAATGGTTGCTTTTTATGATGAGGTCATATTAATATGTTCTTAGAACTCTAAAACAGCTACCAGTCTTAATAGTGAAATCGTTTTCTGTAAGTATAGGACCATACCACGAAAAGGCTAAACTTCATGATAACAAAGTTTTTACACTATAAGCATAAACTGTGTATTCCTGACTCTGTACTGACTGCACTGGTCGTTGACCTTCAGTTACAGCCGCTAGACAACTAGCTTAGGGAACTGGTCAGTATTATGGCTATTACGTTTGACCCTCGCCTATGAGATCAAAAGATTACGTCACAGAACACTCACATCGATTAAAGAAATAGAAAAAGACTAGCAAGCTCATAAAGCATTAGGCATTTGAGTGAAGGCCTTCGAAACAAATGTTCAATTGAATGCAGTTGATTCGTGACACCGCCCAGACAGGCCAGACTTACTTTAAAAGGTCATAGCTTACAAGTATACAGTTTCGTGTAAAAAAAAAAAAAAATCTAGTGACATATTAGGCTTTTGTGTGTTTGTCAAAAGTTTGCAATTCAAAGATTTTTCCATCAACCATAAACGCCTCTTGTGCATGGGTACGGCACTTGCAATAGGTATTTTTCGAATTAAATTCCAAACATATTACGGACGCACACGACATTAATTTTGAATCAGTGTAGTGTAAAGGAATCGTCTAGTTCCATTCAATCAAATACCTCTTAATAATTCCTATTATCCATTTATGCGAAAAAGTACGTGGCGTTTTGCAGACATATGAAGAATTTTATTTAGCTGTGAAAATTCGGCCTCTTCGTTTTCTAATAGGCCTATACTGTAATAAAGAGAAGGCTGTTTATTAAACAGTTGAGTTTAATATTCGACCATTAGTTGCAAGTTAAACTAGATCAATCTCTTGCGTAATAGTGTTTTGACTACCTGACTTGATTGCCAATTACCTTAACTGTAAACAATGCTCAACTTAATTATGTGGGTGAATGACCGGAATACTCGCAAACACTATACTCAATTATCAGAAAAAAAAAGATTTCATTTTTAATGCTGGAAGTTGGCACAAAACATGTTTACCATTTCATGCTAATTTGACATGAATATCTAGAACATGTTTCAGCGGCCAATCTGTCATATATGCTTCAATCATTGCCATGTCTTTGAATATTTTTTAGGTCAGGCATGAAATTACATTAGGTCTTTAAGGCCTAGACAAACACGTCTGTAGATATGAACAAAATCAGTGTCAAATCAGTCGGAACAAGCAGTCATTTTCTAGACCAACCAAGAGTCACTGACCTAAGAATTAGCATTGTTTTTGTCTGGCTGTAAACACAACAAACATAAACAGTATATTGCTCTCAGCAAGCAGACTATGCTGTTGTTGTTGAGATGGCGCGTGGGTGGCAATTTTTTTTCCTCTTTCATGCTTTTTAATGCCTTCATCTAGACGCTGAGATATTCTGACAAAGACAATTTCTCCTCCAACACAAAAACAACAGGCTCTCTTCGCAATAACATGAGGGTAATTGGGGAATTTTCTTTTCTATTACGTGGGGGATCTATTCCATTAATTCTACAGACACACAGCTGGGTGGTGGAGTGGTTAAGGCAAAAATCCGCTTCTCTGAAGTCGCGGGTTTGATTCCAGACTGTGCAATATTCATGAGTGAAAGTAACTGCTGGACAATTGTCGAAAAACCCCAAATATTGAGAAAATTTTTATAGGAAGTGTGGCATGTTTTCTGGGTAAAACTTCAGATCCTGTGTGCAAATTACAGTACATGAATGGCAAAATTATGGTAAATCTAAATTCCACTGCTAGCATTTGTTATTTCAATGATATCCAATTTATATATATACTTATCATCTTCTTATACTTGTATATATTCATATACCATATATTCTATAAATGAATGCCATTACGTAACGAGGGGTAGCGAAAATGCAATAACCATGTCAGCCAGTAGACTCATACTTGAATATTGTCTAGCAGTGTGTAGCACAGTTTGTGAATGCCATTACGTAAGGTGGCCATCCCTTGCTTCCGCAGCACAACAGGTGATGGGCCCAGCACATGCAGCTTTGTCTCTGCATCAAAGGCATTGGCGTGAGTCGATGTGGGATGATGGCTGTGCAGAGAAAATGCACCTTTTAATGGTCGTGGAGGGTCATTATGCAGCTGCAATGGTTGCAGGCACCTCTCTTTGGTCTGCGATTCCTGTCATGCTAAGAAGGTCATAATACAAGCTCCCAACCCATAGCACCATTTGTATGAATACTCTTGAAATGGGTTCACGGTAGCTATTTAGTTTTGGCACGGTGTTTAGATGTGTAATAGAATCTGTACTGGTTTTGCTTTTCACTCATAGTAGATCATAACTAACTGATTCCATAAATATTTTTTTCTCAGGGAAAAAGCGGAAATCAATTGAATGATAAGATGTCAAATATACATTAAAATGCACTAAAAATACTGCTGCTAGGATACACTTTGCCTCAGCCAATCAGAGTCAAGGGCAGGAACTTTTTCAGCCAATAGAATTGCAATATTCTGTCTCAGCCACCTGGTGGAAATATAGCTTTAATTTGACATGACACTTTGTGGAAATGATGAGAACGACAGTTGAATCAGAAAAGCCCACTAATGATTTTGAGTTGGCCGAAACTGCTCACACGATGACATGTTATCCTTGTTAATGAACATTTATATGGTTTTGAATTAACCTACCCCACTCCTAAACGGTATAGTATATCTTTAGCATTGTAAAGGAATGCATTAAATGTATATGGTTAATAATTCACTTAGTGAATTTCATGGTCATTCTTTTATATTCTCTGGTATTGAGCGAATTAACGGCGCTTCATTGACATTGATCCGCTATAAGCAAGGAGGAATTGGCTAAACACAACGACTGCTGTTTGACAAAAAGCGGATTAGGCCAGTTTGGCAACATCTCGTCCTTCGACTTCATTGACCACAGTTCGCGGTTTAATGGTCAGCCGGACTGGCCAGTCAGGGTCAGTGAAGCGTGAACAAATGTGACATCAGGTGCACACATCGATCAAGGCAAGGGTCTCAGCTTTGCTCAGGATTTTCTGCAAATATTGTGTTATAAGTGAAGGAGCTGGGTGGCCTATTGGTTAAGACACTGTTTAGCTCTCTGAAGGTTATGACTTAGAATCCCCAGCCTGAGAACTGTTTATGATATACATATCAGTGGATGTTATTGTTGTTTATACTGGGGCAAGTAAAAGGCATGAGATAAACGTGTAACACAGTGTGGACTCCCATAAGATCTTTACCATCATTATAAATTAGCTCAGCCATCATCACTGATGCTGTACATAGACAATGGAGGTCCTTAATACCATGAATTAGGTGGACCTAAATTTAGCAACTGAGGCATTCAAACTATTAATTGAATTTCCAACTTTCGCAATTACTACCTTGCGTCGCTGAGCAGATCTCTAATTAACTTGATGAACTTGCAGTTGGTCTGATAATGTGGCTGTTACCCTGGTAACCAGAATGTCATTTTGTTATGCAGTACACATGAAAACGTTTCTGAGATATTTCTTAGATTCTGCTGTATGCGTTTTTAAGAATAGAATTATAACGAACTAGCATTTTATCTAATTACCGTATTTTAAAAATTGAATCCTGCTCTAACATGGACAGACCTACCATAAAATATCGCAAGAATTAAAGCATTTAGTTTTAATTTACAAGCGTTCTGAACATTTGTCTTTGACACAGCCGTATTTTCAGAGATCACAACAAAATTGTTGCACGTTTTTTTTTGCGCTGCTTGCTATATGAATTGAATTTTTACCATAAGCAAAATAGACCTACTGAAACTCACATATTATATTTGATTTTTCATGCCAGATTAATTTCAAATTGGCCATCCGGAGAATTGTCTATAGTCATCCTTAATAACAGTGAAACACAAAGGAATTATTATTTCACATCCAGTGAAAGCATTGGAAAGCATTGATGCCTTTCTGTTCTTTTGAAATCCCAAAGCTTTGGGAGTTTTCATGGCCAGCAGCAGGCAAGCACTCCTTCACAATAATTGTTCAAGGGCTTAAGCAACCGAGTAAAGCATTTTTCTTAGGAACACGATCTAATTCCCTCAAACATTGAATTCGCTTTGACAAAACCCACAGCATGATTTTTAGCTCTGTTTGTTCGGTGAATAAAGAGTTTTCTTTTACTTAAATCTGGTGGGTCTTTGCTATACTCTAGACCTGTATAAGTTGACAAAACCCAGATATACAGCTGCAGGGAGAAGTGGAATTGGCCTGGAGTGTCAAACCTGTCATTTTTATTTCTCAAATAAGACAGACACCGCGAGATAGTGACCAGAGTTTGTTTTAGCCTTAAGGACAGATCCCAGATGATCCGCCTGAAGCTCGGAAGAGAAGTGTAAAAAAGGAAGATTATCTGTTTGCAAGCACACGAAACAAACGGTGGTGCGCTAAGATTCTTCCGCAGAGAACAACACTGCAACAGCCGACGCCTCTAAGGCCTTAAAAGCCCAGGGCTTAGAGGAACGCCTTGCAAAAAGCCATAACATTAATGAGCAACACGTTCCACATTGCAGGTGACGACCACGTGCGCTTATGACGTGCACTAATAGAACGCTTCGCACGTGCCCCACAACTGCTGTTTATCGTCTGCTGTTACGTCACAAAGAACGCACGCCAAGGCGACACAGCCTCCAAGCTTCCCATAAGCCAGTATTGTGCATTGTGTTTGCTCTAAAAGGTTTGAAAGCGCCCTGATTGCCTTACTGGCGCGCAATCATTCCCTGACACATTGCATGAAATATTTATCGCGGTTGTCTATCAAAGCAAAACATACAAGCTAATGCGCTAGCCACCTTGCTCAGATTCTGCCATGGGAAATGCCTTCAACTCTGTCTCTGTCTCTCTATTTCCTTGCTGTCTATGTTTTGGTGATAAGGCATCTACAATAAAGGACAGTTACAGAATCATAAATTGAAATGCAGTAAGATTCCTAGAACCATTAGACAGTAAAAGTCTTGTGGGGTCTTTTCGCAAACACTTTCGACGAGCTATACATCTTTCTAGTTGCATGTCAGTCGCATTATACTCGGTGTCTATGCTGAACAAGTGGAGGATCTCACACATGGAGTTAAAGTGTAACTATAGTGTTTACTTCCCATCCTTTAATCGAAATCATACCAGGGTAAATGGCAAGTACTTGCTTACAGGGCTGCGCTATTAATGCTGATCCAGTGAATAAAATATAATTGAGCAGGAAGAAGAATGGCCACATTGATGTTTATCAATTGATGTTCATCTATTGTGTTACGAATGTTCCCCTCTAACGTAGGGTTGCCTGTATATAATCAGATGTACCTATGTGTGTATTACTCATCGGCAAACATATATTCCCTTCTTTTTATGAGGTTACAAGCAATATAGGTGGCCATCTATTGTTTACTGATGGGAACAGATTATTGCACTGGCATTTATTCATATCCCTAGTAAGCAAATAAATCTAAGAAGAACGAATAAAACAATGACAGTTATATGAATAGCAAAAACTATGCTGTAGAAAAAAGGTAGGTTGTTTGTTGTAAAATATCTTTTAGACCATAGCCTGGCTTTTTGCATAATACAATCAATATAAAGGAAAATGAAAAAGAACTATAGCCACTAGCAGTAAAGTAGGCCACTGTGAAAAGTAGGCCACTGTGAACTAGGGTCTGGAGTTCAAACCCCGACCCGTAAGATACATGTCAACTGGATGTCGTTCGCATAAGGCATTTCATTCATAAAATACATTCTTCCTGCTCAATTATATTTTATTCACTGGATCAGCATTAATAGCGCAGCCCTGTAAGCAAGTACTTGCCATTTACCCTGGTATGATTTCGATTAAAGGATGGGAAGTAAACACTATAGTTACACTTTAACTCCATGTGTGAGATCCTCCACTTGTTCATTGGCAAATGTATGACATGAGATAGACCCCAAGCTTTATCATCTCATCATTACAAATTTCCTGAAACTCTAAATTTAACCGTGAGTCATTGACCTGGGTTTCTGTCACATCTTTTCTAAAATTACAATAGAGATGTGGGTTTCACAACATGACATTTCTTAAGTAGAAATATATCCACCTGCAGTCGTGAAGTAGGAGAATGCTGACAGCAAATCGTGACAACATTAAAAGACGTAATTTATCTATATATCGTTGTCCAAACAGCATTATTCAAGTTATGACAAAACTGTCAAAACAGAACTTTACCAGCTTTCTTTGCTAGAAAAATGAAAAGACAAATAACAAACAGTGTAAAAACGCTTTAAGACCACCCCACAATTAAGTGAACCTAACCATTGAGACTGCTGTATTTATTAAGCAATCATTTGAACTCTATGAGAAGAATTAAGGTAGCTGACCTCTTAATGTCACAAACATTTTAGAAAATTTTCTCGAATAACTGCATGATCTCCAAAAGTTGAAGATTTGCACAATTCAAGCCAAAGATTCAACCCATATATAGGAGGAAAGAGGCTATAATTTTGCTTTATAATTGATTTATAAAATGTGGCATATTCGTAGAAAGTATCCACCAATCACGTTTTACTACAAAGGTAAATAGAAAAATATCTATAAAATTGCAAGGTAGGGAACATGCAATTTGAAGTAGGCCTATAGGAAAGGTGTGTCTCATACAGCCATGGATTATTTATTTATTCCTTTGCTGTATTTTTGGACTTATTAAATATTATTATTTTTCGTGATGAATGCAATATTTTCTCACTCAGTAACAAACATTTAATAAAATTATCAATTCCATTCATGTTGAATTATATCGATGATGAACATCGTAAGTAACCATGCACTGGCTGAATGAGCACCATATATAGCTCCATAAAATTCATTTTCTTTATCTATCCTCTGATTGGTCAGTACTGCAGGGTAGTTCTCCGTTGCTGCCTGACTCAGTGCATGCCACTGTTATTAGCTTTTAGGACATTGTACCATTTCAGGGCCTAATGGATAAACACAGAGACCTTTATTATTATGATGGATCAAGGAAAGCATTTCACAGCTCTGATGCGGCAGCTGCCACCATCAAACGAGCCAGTAATGATTAACTACTATCATTATTATTGCCCTGGACTGTCTTTATGTCATGAAATATGGATGGCGCAGTTGGCGGCCTGCTGCGGCTAAATCCAACGATTGTGTTCTTCATGAAAATTTCAAGAAGGGAGCACTGACATCACCCAACTGGGGACATATACGGAATTTGTTATTCTGTCCTTTTGGATAAAAATCACCTTGATGAATGCAGTGCACTCAATCACTCTTGTTGAATTCTTCATCAGCCAGCATTCTTTCTCTTTCTCTATTCTTTCTTGCCTCTTTCTTTCTGTCTCAATTTTTATTGTTCTCTCTCTTCTTTTTGTTTCTGTCTCATTATGGGTCCTTGCAGTTTACCACAACCTCCGCTTCACTTATAAGTCGTGCATTCCTTTCTAATTAGAATTAATGGCTCTGTGGAACCTCGAACCCAAGGCTGGAATTTGAATGGCTAGATCCTTAACTACCGTGCACTCCAGGCAAGAGATGCATCGGCCGAGTGCTTCTGCCTTTAATGGCTGCGTAAACACCTTGCCTGAATTGCCAACCTATTTGCATTCATTGCAAATGTTGCTGACAGACATGGAAAAAGCATATAGATCTGTCCCATTAAGAGTGTTCAACGTGTCCTGGCCTTATTTTTAGATACATAAATATTTAATTTCTTGTACTGTCGATTGCTTAGACTGCAAAATTGTCCTCTCGTTTTTTTATTTTACTACTTTCTCCCTTTTTTATTTTGATTAAATCCACCTGCAAACAAAGGCCTACTGCATTGACCCCCCGGCTCCGAATGCTGTTTCCTTGAAATTAAAAACACAAGACATGCTTAAGTACACTTGCAGGCTGTTACGCTATTCAAACAAACGTTTTTAATGCACTTAAGGTTCTGCTGAGACAAAGACAGCAAAATAAACAAAGGCAAAGGAGACTGCGGCAGCCAGTGATCTTGCATAATTAGCTGGATTGGGTTTAAAAATGGCTGCTTAGGCCATTTACATGGATCCCATTAGATAGGCAACTCTTGCATTGTCTTTTCTCTCTTGCAAAATCAATGACCAACTGTTGATACAGCTGCTGAAAGAAGCGTGCAATAGAAAGGCACTTTGTTGGATAAGATTTAAGAACAAAGAAGAACACACAGGGAGCTGATCACCCTTTTTGTATAAATATCTAAACAAGCCTCTGTATCTGTGCTTAAACATCAGAAACAATCCTTTTCCAAGGCTGACCTTGTTCCACAGAACAACATGAGGCTTTCCTGTGGAGAAGAACAAGGAATTTGATATGGTTGTACAAAAGATATTGACATAACAAAAATGTATTGAAGGGCATGGTTAATGTCACTCACTTATCCTGCAATATTCCCTACAATCAGGCCTGTGATAAACACATAGACAGAGATTGATTGTGATAAACACTTAGACAAATTATACGGAAATTGACTTGTGTCCAACAGACCCACCACAAAGGCAGGTTTGACAATACCATTTCATTTTGATCGATGAGAAAAAAGCTGATAATTTCTAGACTATTCCATCGATAATCATAACCATATGACACACCAAAAGCATTAACCGCTCAATAAATAAAAAAAATAAAAAAAGATTCAGCGCGTGAGTTACAGAAGATATCGTTATTGTTGCGGTTCGGTAATTGTGTTGAACTACAAAAGGTGACTTAAGCTGATAACGCATACCGTGTATCTGTAAAATAATTGATACAGGTCTGTAAAAAGAGATAGTAAATTCAAATTTATGTCATCAATTATGATTTAGTAGTGTATGGTGACAAACTGCATGGAAGATACTTGTAACACACCAAAAGCACTTCAACTGAGGACAGAAAGTGTCCTTAACTTGTGGTGGTATTCTATCAACGTTGGCTTGAGAGGACAATGGTGTCAAATTGGTTCTTCGAAGAGTTCTTTACTGGCCGGAAATGGAAAACACGTGGAGCAGTGTCCGTATTATTTACATCCAAGCCCCACCTGGAATCCAAACCTGAGATTTGGTGTCTAAATTACTGGTCCACTAGGAGTTTGCATGACTGAGGTGGTTCCCTGACAGCCACTACGTTTTGCAAAGCTAATTCAGGCTACAGCTGATGGTCACTGACCAAGCTGATTTCTCCATGGACACTCTGATCTAGACTTGCCAGGGACACTCACACTGACTATTTTCTTATTCCCAGCCTCTTTTTTTTCCACTGCTTCTGGGATTTAGATGTAGTAGTTTGAATTGAACGGCATTTAGCCATTAAGGTCCTTCACATTTGGCCATGGCATATTGTATGAATATAGGATACAACACAAAATGCGCAAAATAGGGAGCGTTTTCACCATAGTTTTGAAACCTTTAAAACGATGGCGAATATGCCATGTAAGACAAGGGTCAGCATTGCATTTTACTGCTCATTAGTGGACTCAAGAAGAAGTGGTCATTTGCTGCAGAAGTGAAGCCTTCTTTGGCCAGATGGCATTAGTCAGCCCACACTTACCTCTGACTGGAATTGACGGTATGCATGTGGTCATATACTGGAGAGTGACTAGCATTAGAAAATGAAGATATGGCTTGCAGGAGAGTCTAGTTGTCAGCAGAAATGAGGGGGAGTGAGCCATCTCAAAGCCATATGTACAAGGATATGAAGGGCGTTGCTTGCATACAAACTGCACTGCCAAACAGTGTAACACGAGACAGCAATGTCACTCACTTGCTTATAGAAATGTACAGAAAACGCAATATCACTTTTAGCAAGAGATGAAATGTACTATTTTTGAAGGACAAAGTGTTAATACACCGAAAAGAGACAAACAAGCATTTCGTAAAGGCAAAAATCACGGACTAATCAAATGTCACGAAGTGGACGTACATAGCTTACATTGCGAATTCTTCCAAGAAGACCAAAATAACACCAGTAGTAACATTATACACGACATTCTTCTATATGTTTTGCTTTTAAAAGTATACAGCAGACGTCTTAATGGGAGACACAAAGGCTCGACGAGTTGTCAATGCTCTAAAGGAAGGCATTCAAAAAGCATGAAGAAGGATCAGCCAAGTTTGTGAGGAGATTAACGTCCAGTTGCTTTATGAGAGTGACAGGGCAGACCATAAGAGGAGACAAAGTGATGGATATATTGCAGCACCTTGTTTTACACCATAGTACAGTGGCTAAAGACAGGACTCAACACACAAGAGTGGAGTGAGCATTGGACAGCAGTCTAGTGATGCAGAGAGTGAAGAGGCTGCTGATCCTACTGCAGTCCTTGCCTTGGCGTCAAGATGGCTACTCAACAGAGTCTTTGACTGCATTGCCTGATGGAGTCTGAGGGTGAGATGAAGCACAGCGCTTAGATTATCTGATGCCAGCCATCCAAAGAGTGATGGGAGGTGTGAGAATCGCACGGCCATTCCTCGGTGGTTTTACGGCGAAGGACAGTGGACGGCAGAGATAAAGCCAGCATGTTTTACGTGCAAGGTCAAGCCGTAAATCTCCGGACACGTCGACTCACTGCACGTAAAGCATGTTGCATTACGTGAAGATTGTGGTCGGTGGCACCTGTCCCTTGGCCCTCAAAGGTGGTCTGCAAGCATTGGCACCCAAGTATTATGACCACCAAGTACTAGACTATGGCCACCTAACAAGAGCCTCTCTATCCACCACTTGATGGCATTCTCTTGGAGACCTCTGAGCAACTCCTGCCTCCAGTCCTTACTCACTGGCCCAACCACCAGGTGGCCTTTGCTTTGTCTCCTCCCAGTCTCCAGAGCTGCTTGGGAGTCCCGATCAAAGGAAGCAGACCAACATTTTCATGACCACATTTGCTTCCGATGGTGACCTTGACATTTTGGCCACGACTTCTCAAGCACGGTCAACCTTCTGCAAAATGGTAAAAGCCTGGAGACAAGGTTTGGAGACAAGGTTCGGAGACAAGAGAGGACTGCAATCGTATCTAAGTGACCTCCCGCCTTTGAATATGTCAAGTGGCTTACTCAGTACTTCGTCATTTGATGTTGTTTTTTTTCTTCTCCGATCACATTTCACTTTGAAGGCCCAAGCTCCATCTGAGGTAGATCACTTTGTCGTGTGCACTAACACTGCGTTGCATGTGTCAATCGGAATTTTACATGTGTTCTCCTATTAAACGTTGGTCAGACAGAGCATTTAAAAAGGCACTGCCTTCAGTAGGGCACATATGTTTGTTTACGCCAGGAACACTTTAACAAACTGCAGTGAGCAAAAACAGCAAGAGCAGCAGCAGTGGGCAGATCTAGATGGCCCTGTGGCATGGTGTGCATTTTTGGTTCAGTATTCATTGCAGCCTTGACATTATGACTGGCTGCTTTATCAACCTCCCCAGCAACACCATGGCTTGCAATGTCCCGGTGGGGGGTGCCATGAACGCCAGGCTTTTGGCTCAAACGACCACCGAGAAAAATAATGAAACGACTAACAAGGCCAGCATATTAATGGTATAGGAGCTATGCAGCGTAAAGCTGACACTCTGTGATTGACTAGGGGAGTAATGAGTCACCAGGGGTTGACCAATGATATCCTTAGAGCAGCAGAGGGCAATCGCTTACTGCACATGATGTATGGCAATAGGGTCCTCTGCGTATATTCTCCCCTGCCACGCCCACACATCCAGTCTATTACTGAAAGTACACCAGCAGGCGTCTAGCAAGGACCTACTATAGGACCCGTGCTAAACCAATCGTCCCAAACAAACTGACTGGTGTAAGAAAGTGAACTTGCATTCAGATCTGGTCCAGCCAGCTCTAATCTAATTCTACTGCAGCATATGCTCCATGCAGTCCTGGGGCTGGGTCTCTTTTGCATACAAGTGCGTCTGTATCCACAATTCTATACATGTCTGGCAAAAACAGAATTCAGTGGCACAGTTTCCGGTGCTGTTCTACACAAAAACTAAGAAGCAGAATTCCCTCTTCAATCAATTATACGAATCCACAGCTCTAAGCCTTCTTTTGATACTCTGAATGGAAGGCCAGAAAGCTGAAGTGACTCGACAAATCTGCTGCTTGGGTATTTGCAAAGCCATTGAGGGACTAATTCTAAGGACTGGTGTTGCTACACTTCACGAGGTGCTAGAGACACACCTATCATTAGGGGCTAGAAGGAGGAAGCTGCACTAAGCCCCGGTGATGGGGCACTTCAGAGACACAATGCTTCAATACTAAAGGTTATATGCTCGCCTAGACCATAGTGAAACTCTTTGTAGTAGGCACTGTGTTCCTGTTAGGAGGGCCTCGACACAATGACACTCTCAAGCAGCCATTCTTACAAGGTCCCTTCCCACTTCTTGTCTCCTTCATTGGCAACCACATTATGCTTCAAATAGTTCCGTCAATGGCATTCCCCGGTGTTCCACCCCCCCCCCCCCACCCCTCCCCCCCCCCCCCCACCAAAAAGCCAACAAGGCCCTTCTTGAGGCAACTGATAAAATAATTGTAATGAACAAGGTCTCATTGGATACTACAGGAGTCGTGCATTAATGATCCAAAGCCAGATACAGAGTGGTGACAGGACTGTGTGATGATTTAAGCAGCCCGATCTTGCTTGGTATCATCAATGTGACGATTTATAGCGAGGGTAATCACCCGGGGCTTCGCCTCTGGTAATAAATGCTTCATCTAGAGCAAAGAGTTAATTTCCATTTGTTATAGGAAATCTCCTTGTCGGCGCAAAGACATGGCATGGCATGAAAACCAGCTTAAGAAGAAAAGTGAGTTGAAAGAGAGAGACAACAGCAGCCCAGTCTTATCAGGCGCAGGTAGAGCTGCTCCTAGGTATTCATCCAGTTCCGCCATTTTGCCTTTTAATCAGCCCAATGCCCAAGAGACAATGCTTTTGCGGTCTAGATTAGATTGTCAAGAAAGACATGCAACTGCAACAGGTAGACCATGCATAAGCAGCAGCAGCAGTAGCAGCAGCACCTGTGAATAGCTCTTAAAAGATGTTTTGCCACATGCGGCAGCATGATGTGGAGATGTGACATGACAGTAAGAACAGAAGGGCAACGTTGTCATGGCTGTCACATTCGATTGAACGCCTCCTATGGTGCACGTGGGTTTCCCAAGCACTAGCAGGGCTTCTGGATAGTGGCATACTCGTGGTTGGGGCAGAAAGCAGAGCTAAGCAGCACAGCATCTTCAATGCGACAGGAAAAGATGCGACAGGTCCGCTGATCTATATCTCTTTGCTGATCCTTGATTAGGATGCAGGGCTGGCCAGGAGCACTTGATAAGCAGCGAGTGTGGAGGGGGCGGGATGGGTTCACATCTGAGCCCAGGACCCGTGCAAGTGGCTGGCCAGCAATGGGAATCTTGATCAGAAGAGACGGGACTTTTCTATTGGCACTGACCGCCTGCAGGCAGGAAATAACGAAAGCAGGATGATGTCGCCCCTTAGCCCATCAGCACGCCCTCTAGGAGCACAGGGGGCGCTTCTGTCCTGATTTAATGACGTCACTTCCTATTGCCATTGCGCATGCGTTGCCCCCTATCTCTCCTGGCTTCTTAATGACGACCACCATAACAAACAGACTCCGCCTAGACCCTGTTATCAGGACGTGGATTCTGCTATGCCCTGCTAACAAGATCCGATGTTCTCCTTGCAGAAAATATACTGGCTATTCAGCGCATCAGGCTTTCTCCGTAATTACAGCGCTCATTTCTACTATGTATCTAAGATGCTGATGTATCTAAGACGCTGATGCATCTAAGACGCTGATGTATCTGAGAAGTTGCTGTATCTAAGACGCTATGAGGGAGCATTACATTGAATACGCAGCCTTCATTAGACCAGGTCCTTGTGTGCTGCAGCTACTTCGTCAAAGAAATGTTGTCAGTGCAATCAGAATATCCAATGCAATATCCGCCGGCTAATTTTTTCTGCCATGCAGACCATGCCCAGTAATTAAGAATGCTGTATATGATATAATTCATATGCATATACGTATACCAAAAGTAGCAGCATACTGTTATAACTCTAGACTATTTCTCTTATTATTTTAATGTAGTGTGAATTTTTGGCACGAAAGTGGCACAATGATTGTGCCCATCAATAATTTAAAACATGAGCAGAATAAAATTGTAAGTACATTTTTATGCTATACACTAGTATGCATACATGTCGTGTGCCAGAATATCTGAATTGCGCAAGTTTATTGGAAATGTAAACCATGAATGTGTTAAAACACGCGTTAATGTCACCAAGTCAGCAGTTGATGAGAAACGCATGAAAAATGCAAAGCAGTAATTATAAGGCACACATCTATTTACCTCACTGACCCACAGTCACAATATCGAACTGACATGCATGTGCTCACTGAGTGTGTAAATTAATATTAGATAAATCACCAAGTATAATCGATTTCGCTTGACATACATAATAAACAATGTCACCATGGTAACGCAAACTTTTTCCTCATTTTCCAAATGGCCTTAGCAATAAGCATATGCGTTATTGACTAGACGTGTAAGTGCTCATTTGAAGCGCTTGGCAGTTCCGACACCATAAAAATGATGGATATATACAGAGAGTGATAATAAAAATAGTCTAATGATATACATACCAATGCATTTAAATGGTATCAATTGATAAAGCGTCAAGATAAAAGGGACTTACCTATTCTGATGAGCTCTGGCAGGCCACATACTTGGAAGATGAGGGGGGATCCTATCCAGATGTATATAACTATCCATCTTGCGTACCAACGCATGTTGGGTCTAAAGTCTACCTGAGGTTAGCCAGTCCGATGACCAGAGGGGTGGCTGTAGCTGGAGGGTGTCCCCTCGACGGTGCGTGAAATAAAAACCGTGACTCGGGGGCCACAGTACGGGGGCCCGGGCTAGGTCAGCCTCGGAGCCGGTCTCTGGTTTACTGGAGGTGCAAAACAAGCTAGTTGGACAGCCCGACCAGCCCTTAGATGCCGTCCTCATGGCTGGTCGCGGGGCTCCACACCTACAACATAACAAAGATCACTTGATGTTTGTCACCAAACTCTTCCATGACACCCTGCCAGCCTGTTTGCGTGCTTCTCCTCCCTGGCTGTGTTCACATCGATCTGCCAGCGCCGGCCTGCTCTCTCTCTTTCTCGGCGCTTGCTCGCCTCATAGACACAGGCTCCACTGAGCCGCCTTGCTTCACTCCCCGTGCTCACCTGGCGACATCTATCGCACCTTGCCCCACCTACCGCCGTGTTTGTTGTCTGACCACTGCAGAAACCCCCAACATTCACCCCTTCAAGGGTTCTTTGGAGGGCAATGGGGTCCACATGTAGTCGCAGTCAATACATCAATCTAATATACAAGTCCATGGCATGACTTGTTTTGAAAATGTCATTTCCCACGATTTCCTAACGCAATTAAGCACTGACAAGGCAATTTGTATTTTTTCCCATACTGAAATCTTCCGAATGCTCGGTTCCTGACAATTTTGTTAATAGCCACTTTTAGCCAGTGGCTGCATAAATTACAAACGTATTATCTAATCTTGGATAAACCATATTAGTGAAGTTTTTATGAAGTGAATTTCTATCATGCTTACCATAACAACAGTGGAAGCCCGCTTTAAGACCACCTCACAATTAAGAACAGATATCTTTGGACCCAATCATATCTTGCAATTGTACTTTTCACTATGAGAAATGTGTTGTACTGAGATGTCACTGCTTTTGCAAGTTGACTAGTCGCTAAAAAGACTTAGAAGTGAAAAAATTGACTAATGGTATTCTGCCATTTCATGCATTGAAAGAAAAAGGTCAAAGATAGTCTGACTGATGTAAGGTGGTAGTTTAAGACATGATCAAAATGGTAAGAACATGGGCTACCTTTGGTCAAGAATGAATTCGCAGCTTATTTCATATATATGGTGTAACAAGTCAATTCAATAATGGGAGCATATTTTATATCAAAGAAGAAAATCCAAGTCAGTCCCTTTCAATCGACCTCTCTATCACAATCATCTCCCCGTGGAGATTGTTATTTAGGTAAATGATTTAGCTAGTAAGGTTTGCATTAAGGCAATGGTGATATTAATGACATTTCCAGTTCCATGATATATGACCCTTCGTGCAATTCTTTGTTTTGCGCAGTTACACACTGCCAACTTCCCCGCAGACTGAGATCACACTATCCTTTTGATTCAGAACCTTATTAGACAATTTGACGATGTCCACAATATCTCTCCCCAATAGCCGTTTTGATTAACAAGTTAGTAATTTCTGTCTGACAGTTGGTCAGCTTCAGTCAATACTGAAAACTGACTCAAGTATTTGTTACATGTGTATATTTATAGAAAAAAAACAAAGAAAAAAAAAAGGGGGCTTTCTAGACAACAGTCAAAAATGTCTTTTGAAAAAGTAAACGTCTTGTGATTTATCATATTATTGAAATGAAAAAAATGTTAGCGCAACAATGAAGATAACATACCATCTCGCAGCCTTCCATTGCTCAAATATGATACAAAACACCGCTGCCAATGCAGTTTTGCATTTTCACAGCCTGTAAGTCCTTAAATAGGCCAGTGGAACAATGTAAGTATTTTAATCGTTGCGTTTACGGGTCATTGGTTTTTTTTTGCTATTTGTGTGTGTGTTATTAAATAGATTTTGGGGTTAGGCAGTTCATTCTTGTCTCTTCGTCGTTGATGGAGTGGAGGCAATTCAATGGCAAGTCAATTCATTTTCTTAACTTTACCAGTCTTTGCTGATATGATCAAATATATATCAAAGGCAAACGAAATGATGCGATGACAGAGTGTGACGTACAGTCATTTCATAACATCCGCAAATATGTTAAAGCCAATGACGTTGCATGCTGCGAAAGCATTATGACTAAAACATAAATTATGCAGGTTACATCAGCAAAATAATTACGGCAATAAACAACTGAAAGGCCAACGTCAATGAAACTAATTGCCATTTGAGTGTTCTTGAGTCGTGTCGATATGTTTGACTAAAATGCCTTGGAATTTGGGGGAGGGTGGGTTGCTGTGTCAGAGACTGTTGAAATATAATCACTTAGAGCGTGCAATTATCAATATGAATAATCAAAACAACTTTTCTCTCGATGATAGGTGCAACAGCTATTTGCTTGAGAATATCCTTATTTTGTTCTGATGTAGAAACTTTCTTTAAAGAAAAGGAGTCTTTCAACTGTAAAACACAAGGCATGCGTGGACAGACAGGACAAAATGTACACATCACATAGTTCAGGTGAATAGTGTATACTAGTTTGGTAATAATGTAGGGTGGATGGACCAAACTCCAGCACCAAATCACAATGCTGTGAATTTCACCTGGGAAAAAACGTTGATTGAACTTGAATATGCATGTTATTTGCAACACATTTGCTTTAGATATGATAAAATCCCAATTAAATTCATTAAAATGACAGGTAGGCACATGATAAACTCAGTTATGCACATTGCTAACCAATGCATAGAACAGTCTACCTTCCCAGAGAAAATGAAAATGGCCAACATAACACCTATATTAAAAAAGAAAGATAAATTAAACAAAGACAACTATAGATCCATAAATTTATTACCAGCTTTTTCAAAAATCCTGTTGCATGACTACTTATCAGGGTTTAGAAAGGGCTATGGAAACCAAGATATATTAGTAAGAATGACAGAGGACTGGCGCCAGGGCCTTAGACACCGGACTAACAGTAGGAATTGTAGCAATAGACTTGTCGAAAGCATTTGATTTTATGCCACATGGACTCCTCCTTACCAAATTGAATGCGTATGGCTTTAGTGCATGCTGTGCAGTTTACTTAAATCATATTTAGTCACAAGAAAACAAAGGGTAAAAATAGGAGATACTTTTTCAGATTAGGTTACTAACATTAATGGAGTGCCACAAGGATCACAAACCCTCCATTGTATACGTATATAACTAAAATGATATTTTTCATTAATTATGAAATTTCCCTCTAACCACTTTTTTTTATGTTAATTGAATTTTATTTGTCTTTCATCTAATCCCTTCATAGCGATGTATTTACTAATGTTAAAATGTACTTTCAATGAAATCCCCTGGTGGCAGACATGCTAGCGGCTGTATGCCAAAATGTCTGTCTCCAACCTCATATTTAAATGTATTGTATACAAATACTCTTATTGTAAAAATGATTATGATTATGGTTGAAATAAATGCATCTCTCTCTCTCTCTCTCAATATTAGGGCCTTTACTGTTTAATATATTTCTTATATATTTGCTTTACGAAAATATCAACTCACAAATGTACAATTATGCAGATGATAACAAACCTAAGCTATACAAACCAAGATATAAATGTTATAAAATCTAAACTCGAAACAGACTGTACGACAGCAATAAACTGGTTTCACTCAAACTTCATGAAGGCAAATGCAGAAAAATTCCAGCTGATGTTCCTAAATCGTCATATGACAAACATAGACATTTTTGTAGCAATTTTGATATACAAGCATCAACTTCAGTTGGCATACTAGGTGTAGAATTTGACCAGAAGTTAAACTATAACTCTCATATAGATGGTATATGTAATCAGACAAGCAAACAAATTAATGCCCTAAAAAGAATAAAACAATGCCTAAACCAACAATGTAAAATCATACTCTACAACAGCTACCTAGGCAGTAACTTTAATTACCCAGTTGTTTGGATGTTTACGAACAAAACAACTACAGAAAAGCTTGATAAAACAAATAAGAGAGCACTTCGCTTTGTAGAAAATGATAATGACTTTTCCTATGAGACTCTCTGTATGCAAGAAAGACAGCTAAATATTCATAAAAGATGCATTAAATCTGTTGCTGTATTAATGTTCAAAGTAAAATCAAGTTTAGCTCCATCATATATACTAGACTTATTCACAAACAGAGAATTGCCCTATAATGTAAGAGACAATGATAGTTTCACACTCCCAAATTTCAATACAATAACCTATGGAAAGAAAAACTTAAAGTATTATGGTGCAAAACTATGGTCAAATATACCGGCTGAAATCAGAAGTTCTGTCTCACTCAGCAGCTTCATGTCTGCTGTTACTAGCTGGCTAGGTGATGTAAATGATCTGAACAATATTTTAATTTAGCGTAGAATGTTCATGTAACATGTAACCAACACTGTTGCTACACTCCAAAGACACTGTATTTAACCTTGGTGCTGAAACTGTAGAGCCATGTAACATTATCGATAGTAGAAAATCTTAGATGCTCTCTTTATTTTACTTTATTTGAAAATTTGTCTTCTTTTTACTATATTGTTTTGTAGAATAGGTCGTACAGAAGCATTTTGCTTGAGTCATTATTTTGTCATGATTGTATTTTAATTGTATGTATTATTTTGACTCTGATCAAAAACGACATTAAATAACATTTTACTATTACTACTACTACTACTACTACTACTACTCATACACTGTAGTTGAGGTAGAAGATATCGATTTACATTGACACCAAACAACTTCAAATTCGAATCAAATCAGACATGTCAAAACCTTCTTGAATGACCAAATTCCAGCCTTGAGTCTTTATTCCAGCCTATGGTGTACCAACTTCCAATCTGGCTTGCATTGTTCATTCAAAGAAAGAATTCTGCACTCTTAAGTTACTCGCCTGTGCTTTGGAAATGAGATTATATGGTACACTATACATTTACTCAATGGTTACATGTGAGACATGAAGATATGTACACCCGAAAATGTCAATCCATAACGAGGCAGATAGGCCGAGTTGTACATAACATTTGAGGGTGTACATTTCTCATGTGTCACAGTGTGTAGTTGTTTTGTACCACTGAACCCCATCCAAATGTCAATAAAAATTTCAAGTGTACAGATATTATTTTTCCCTATTACGATTCAAGGGAAAATAGCGTCTACAATTCATCCCATTGGTTGAAGACAGATGACGACCTAAGCTTTTAGAAAAGCGATTTAGCCTATCAATGCTGTTCAAACCTTGCCATTTTGTTCGTAAAATCGTTTAGTAATACCACTGCAAAGTTATATATATAATTACCTGGAGGCTTGTATGTAGCAGACCCGTAGTCGATGATGAGAATCAAATATCAAAAGAATGCAACTGTTTCAAATGGCATCAAGTGTTATGATCTTGTGCAGCCTGTCATATTATATCAATCCACAGTCTAAATTTTCATAACTTCATTAGCTAGTTGGTGACTCAGGACCTGTAATACAACCAAGACTTCTATTTTACAAATAATTGACAATATTAATTATATCAAATATATTTAATCAAAAGATTAGTCAATAATGAACAATATGCACTGGTAAAAATTATCAATTAATCAGCAATGATTAGGCCTAGCTACTGGCACTGGTCACAAATGAATATCTTGGCGCTTCTAGTCCGAGCGCAGTTCTTGTGACACCACCTTTTACATATCTCTGCATTGTCCACAAGTAGACTGCTTATTTATAATGTACAAATGCATAGGCAACGTAATGCTAACCTAACAAAATAGTCCTACGTTTACTGCTCTCGATCGATTTACAAAAATATGTAATCCTAATTTCGGCGGTTTTTTATTCCTTGTAAAATATTAAATGAATCGATAACTATGAAGATATCAAAATTTTACTAACAAGTAAAGCATCACCTTTGTGACGGTTTATACAAATTAGATTTTTAAAACTTCTATGTTGTTTTGTCTGCATTTTCAGTCAATCTTGAGAAATATTTAATCAATGGATTTTGTGTGTGTGTTTTTTTTAATTTTAGAAATTTGAGATTATTGATTATTCATAGATTTAGGGCAGCCATCCCCATAAATTCGCCCGCTGCCTGGTCACAATCAACTTGTACCCAGGGCGGTCACTGGGTAAATGTTGTGACCCTTCCAAGTCATTTTGTGGTTATAACTATTGTGTGGCCTATCATGTCCTACTTTCTGCCAAATATTGTTGAACATCCGCTCTTTGTTTTTGTGTGGCAATGGTCTCAGTAAAGCAAGGTTGAGCAGAAGTAGAGGCACATTTTTACAAAGCATAAACTTCACCAAAAACTATCAGAAAGTTTTAGATGCATTAATCATGCATATTGTAGCATATTTTGAAAGGTTGCTCGCACTTCAAAAAGAGAAACTGCTGAGAGGCATAATTGAAAACTGTCGTGTCACTATTCCCATATCATTTAGAGAATTTGATGAAATAGGCTCAAATCTAAAATTTTTTGAATCATACATGTTTCAGTAATCCATTTTAACAGGAATATATGTGAAAATTGTTTGAATAAAATCAGCACCACCACATGAAATAGTCAAGATGTAAAAAATATTCAAATTTTACATCCATTTACTTTGTATGTCAGCATGCCTCCAATTATCAGAAAATCTAGTTTTATCAGACTATATATGAGTTATGTGAGACAAAATCATAAGAAATTATCATTTTGATACATTATTTAGTTATATATCATGATGAAGACTAGTTATAAAAGTGTCCATTAAGTAAATTCACAAGTTTCCATTCTGGGGGTATGGACACAACAGGTCCTTTAGTCTTGAGCTAAATGTCTATATATTTCTGCTATCATATGCATTTTCTTGTACACCAAAGCACTTCAGAAAAAAATTATGTTCAGTTTTGATTCAGCATTGTGTGCTCAGTGCCAGGGGGTATGGACAGTACACAGTTTTTTAACATACACCTTGTGAATTTTGAACGATCTGCGCAGACGGATTTTTTTTTCATTCAGTTGTGTCATGAATGATATTTGAACATATTTTTATGAAATAACGTATCATTATAATATGAGCAATTTGCAGAGATGGAGAAATGTATAACGATGGCCAGTTTTTGTTCATACTGCCATCAAATTGAACACATTAGGGCTAAACCTATAATAACTTTCAAAAGAAAGCATACATTTATTAGAAATAAAAAAAGAAATTATATTAATTTATCTCTTTTCAAATGTAGCAAAAACGATACACGAAAAATGCATGTTTGATTTGTAATCATAATTTACCTGTTACAGGTAACGTACCCATTTGAATCAACAATAATGCATTGTATTATCAAATTAGCATACCAGAGCAATGTACTTGAGTATAACACTGCACACAATGCTGGGTAAAGGTCGATTGTGACCAGGTCGCCTGGACAGGAGCCACTTTTTGCACGCTTGGTCATAAACATCATAAGCTGTCTCAATTGAAGTTGATTGAAGTTGAAAAATGTTTCCCTGGCTTGTCTTTCTTTTTCCCCGCATGACATTTGTACTTCTCAAATGTCGTCTGCAATGCAGATTTATTCAATGCAGAAGGATTTAGACACAAGTGGCCATCCACCCATTGACCAATTGACTTATCTTTTCAACCTCGAAACATGTCAATGTAAAATAAAAAATGGCTGTAATTAGGTCCATCCAACCTATGACTAACCGCTCACAATCCTAACATTGATGGCAAGCGTAAAAAATGTATGGCAGGGACTGCAATGGCTGTGTTCCCAATAACTGAGCTTTCCAAGTTAATCATCTCATTGCTTATGTTTTGTATACCGTGGATCCTTGCCATTAACACAAACCATGGAGCAGATTTTATTGGTTTCGATTTTTAATGGTGAGGTGGTTTTAATAGTGAGGTAATTGATATGGCAAGATTACAGGTGGATGGGTGGATTATGGCTTTAAGTGGTTGGAAGCCCAGTGCACTACCACTGAGCTAGGCCCCCACCCTTATGGAAAGAATACGACTGAGTCCAAAAATGAGTGGTCTTAATGATGAGGTAGTCTTCAAACAGTTATCTTGGTAACCAATGTTTATAAATTCATAATTTTAGAAATTTAAAACTTACTTCTCATTTCATATAGAGTAGTAATTTCTGAACATATCTGATTAATTTACCATAACTGATTCAAAAAGAGGTCATAACATTGAAAAACAACCCAAATATGTATATGGTTACCATGGAAACCACGTTATTTACCATGTATGCAAAATTATAGGGTGTTATTGATATAATAATAGTTTATTTACCAGAAAACAATAACAGAGAAAATGCCATGCAGCTTCAAATTGTATAATACAAGCTGTTCTTGATATCAGACCAATGTTTGGTTTCTACGGAAATTCTAATCATTTCCTGTTGGTAGAGAGCTATAAGTAAGGTATCATTTTAAAGCTAAGACTTATGCCAATGTGTTCTGTTAAATTTAAGTGAATATTCTCCAACAGGAAACGAGCCATGAAAAACTATTAAAAGTAATGTTGGAAAATATCAACCAAATTTGTTTGAAAACATTCCATATGCAAATGAAGTTCACTCCTGATTAAAAAAAAGCCATTTATTTAAATAGGCCACGCATGATAACATATGATTCGACATTTGTTTCATTCCTAAGATTATATTAACTTTTGTAATTTTCTTAAGTTTAATTTTTTATGAATTCTGTGGCCATGGAAACAGAGCTGGAAAATTTCCCCCAAGGTGGCCATCTAAAAAATTGCCATCCTGTGCAACAACAAAATCTGGGCTATCATTTGATAGAATAAAATGCCTGTTATGATCTAGTCCAGGGTCACCCCAAATTCATGTCAATTTTTACTGGCCTATTAAGGGTGACATGGTCTGCTACTGTGTGTTCATTGTTCATACTGTTTTCTGTATTGTGTCTGTCATTAAACGTATGTAAGATACTCTCATACCAATTTTCTTTCTTGACTCCATATTAAGAACAGCTTAATAGCATGCCACAGATTTTTGCAAGTTCAACACCAAGTCATATTGTGTAATTGATCATTAATGGTCTATAATACATTAAAAAAACTGTAAAGTTGTAAACATATGTAGAATATTTATAATATGTATTAAAGGTAGATGTATGATCCTTTTGTATTGCTTATTTAAGCTTAATAGTTGAATTTATTTTTTTACTGTAAATAAGGGCCACTCAACATATTATTACCCACAGATCTCAGACAGCGATTCCAGGAAACCTAGCCAGAGTGTCAAATAAACCCTGAAGTCTAGATTGTCAGGCTCTAGTCGCCTTTCCTTCTAGTGACTGGCAGAGATCTGGCCTCTGTTGGCCATTCTGCTGCCCCTGAATGTGCTGGCTTATCTGGGCTTGATTACATTCAGGGTGGTATTCTAATTTTCGTCTATAGCCTGCAAGACTGTCAGCCTCAGAGTTTGACTAAGTTGGACTGTCATCTAATGGAAGACTAGGTCACACTTATAATGGGCAATGTTATTACAAAACAACATGATGCAACTTATTAACAAATGTAACTAATAAAAAAAAAGCTTGTTTCCACGTCGATGAAACTCCTCTGTATATAAGAGCGGCGATAACAGCCAAGCAAAAGACAAAAAGATATCTGCTGCAGTAATAAATGGCGGACCATTAATGAATGTAGTTAGGATCAAATGTTAATTAACAAGAACAAAATCGGTTTCAGAGCTGTCACTCTGCAATAACAACATTATATCTTGACATATGGTCATCTGATCGTTTTCCATCCATGACCAGTTGCTGGAATATCCCTCAGTAAACCTTTTAGCCATTGAAAAAAAAAGAACTATAAGACGAAATTTGAATAAGCAGAAAAAAGGCATGCTATAAGATGTCGATTACCTGCAATGGCCTACAATCATAACATCTAGACAGTTGAAAGAAGCTCGAGAATTAAGTCGAAGTGTTAGAATAAACCTTCTGCTAAGACCTAGTATCTTTTTACTATGCAACCACGGCAGCCTTTTCCTGGTGTCATATCATCATATCATGGCTCTCCATTCCATATGAGCTGCCAGTTACTCAGTGTATCCATCTAGATGAGTGTCAGAGCACAAGGAACCAAAGAGAGTCCCTCAAGACAGTCTGCAAATACTCCACTAGGTGTCCCTCTTGGTCTTGTTGTCTGTGGACACACTCTGGGGCCCTGAACACAACTGAGATGGAAAGAGACTCTCATCTGAGAACAACAAGTCCTCCGAGACATCCTCGGCAATTTTTTTGGTGTTCCTGGTAAACACATGACTTGTAGACACTGATGCCTGATCATTCCTGACTTACAGAGTGGAACTGTGAAATTATTGGTCCAACGTGGGGGAAATATACAAGTCCCAAGAGTAGTTTGTTTTTCTTCCTGTTGATAATGGGGTTAAAAACGGCCCACTGCAAAATATTTTACAATTTGTTATGATCTAAAATTTGTTACTGGCATTTTGCTTACAATTACTGTCTCCTGACCTTTCATGAAAAAAAAATATAAACAATTGTATTATTTGTAGCTTATTACAAATAGCGATTAATTCAGCCATACATAATTTGTTATTCCTCCTAATAATCATTCCATCTGGTTTAAAAACTACATCTAATAAAGATTTTCATGTGATACACCAGCCAGATATGCAATGGTGTGGATTCGAAAATAGACTGTCACTCTAGCGGTTTCCCCTGAATAAAAGCAGGGGCATGCAGTAAGAAATTAAACTAACCCAATGTCCTATTCCAACTCACATAGATAGATCAGTCAGTCATATTTTGGCCAGGGTTGTACCCATCCTGGCAGCAGCGCCGTTATTTTTCGCAGTATTTTGAACTGGTTGAACAAAAGCTAATAAATACTGAGTACGGACCTTCAATGCTACTATCACCCTAAGCCATTCAGTGATAACATTAATAATTTAATAAGCAGAAGTTGAAATTGCTGATTCACTGCATGAAAACGATGTAATAGTGTGTGCATTCATTATACAATAGATTCAAGTAGGTAGGAAGGCGTGTGTACATATAATCCCACGAAAAAATATAAAGACTGCTGCATGGCCCTCATTCTACAAACTCGGACGCCAATGAGGGCCATGCCTTGGCTAGGGCCCATGTTGGATGTCAATTAGACCAGATGTAGCAGTAGTCTTAGGGTTTAGGTTGTTGTGTCCATGATGTCCACCACTGTCCAGCTTAAGCTGACCTCATTGACCCAGCTTGACTAGCTAGGCTGACCAGTGTCCAATGTACCCTGTTTGGCTGATTTCATGGCCACCCAATAAGTCCACCAATGGTGATTTGTCTTAACCAAAGCACCATAATGTGGTTGCCAAGAGCCATGTGGCCTGATGATATGACATTTTGTCAAGAGCATGGTCATCTTGAACTTGCTCATTGGGACTTCAGTTGGAAATGCCATATATTGAGTGTAGTATTCAGTACTTACTGCAGGAATACTGCATTTTGTGTTATTTACCTGACAATATGCATATCAGTCACCACAAACAATTGCATATCATGGACAGGGAATATATCCATTTTGCTATTCCCTATCATGTTGAGGTAATTGTATTACAGATAAACACGCTGCAGACTGCTGAAATTAATAGAATTTATATCACTGAAGTAATTCTTTTGTAACCACGCACACAACAATTTGCTTAATACATAGATATGTATATGAGGTCATTCCACAGAGACGTTTCAACCCCCCCCCCCCCCTCGCAACTTTAAGCATCCAAAATGAGTGGGCAGATCAATGTTATAAATACACAAAATCTTGCAAAAGTATGTCATAACTGATATTTCGGGTTTTTTTTGCTGTAAAAGTAAGCAAAAATGGCCAAAATACATTTAATATAACTCCTCACCTACTCAATGAATGTTAATAAGAAATCATTTATAATATTTACATAAATATAATCAGAAGTTGAATTTTCAACTGTTGAAGAAAATTATGAAATATTTGCAGTTAAAGTAATATTAACTATTTGTTTAAGTTTGTCCACAGAATCAATGTCCCTCCTGTTACCATGGTATTAAAATGCCGCTGGATGAAAAACTAAATTGTTAGGGTTGTGCACTTTTTAAGTTATTATTTAAAAAAAATAGTTGTATTGGTAGTGGTTGACTTTTAGATCCGTAATTATTTATCGCAGAAAATAGCTTCAAAGAAATTCTGAAAGTACTCCATTATATTACAATATGGAATGGAAACTTTGGCAATACGTATATGTATTACCTGCATTTCCTTTTCAGATATTTCTAAATATATTCAAAAGTTAAAGATGAAAAATGTTTTGTTATGTTACAACACTGAATGTGTGAAAATTTATAATTTTGAAGTATTACCTAAAAATTTCATTTTTTACCACTTTAAATGCCAAAAGTGCACCATTTCTGTGGAATGACCCATATATATAAATGTGGTGAAATTGATAAATAACTAGTTTACATGTACCAAGAAGACCTTGGACAGAATAATGAATAAGATGTAAATATCACTACAGCTAAATACTCCTGTTAAATCATCTTTTTTTTTTGGAGATAAATACCAGAGGCTCCAGAACCAATAGCTGTGCTGTTGAGTCACTGTTAACATGCCAATCCTATTATTTGGGATTGGATTTTTGTGGGATTCAGATTAAATGTAATCATGTCACGACCTAAAATTCCTACTTTAATCTTTATATGACAGAACGTTCACAATAGCAAAAAAGACGAAATATATGTGATGCGTGTGAATTCAGATGAAATTATGAAGCACGTGAATCCCATGTGTCATGATGAATATTTACATGATGCACATGTCATGCACATAAGCACGATGTAACTGACGCGTTATTTTCATGTAGTGAATTAAGATCAGGGAAGAGAGCAAGTGAGATTAGGCAAAGAGTAGAGAAGAATAGGGAAGAGCAAGGAAGACTTAAATGGAGAGTAATGAAGAGTAGAGTGGCTCAGTATCAAGCAATCAACTCAGGGATTAATTAACAGCCAAATCAATGTATAATCATGATGCACATTTGGCAAGGTAAACAAATCATCATCATCTACTACTACTACAATACTACTACTGTAAAGCTTGTGCCCTATCTCATAGGACATGCTCATTATTTCATCTTTTATATTCTCTACTGTGATACAAGTGTAGGAATTGTACGTTCCTCAATGCCTACAAGATGGTCAAAAAGTACGAAAAGTGCACCATTTCTGTGGAATGACCCATATATATAAATGAGGTGAAAATTGATAAATAACTAGTTTACATGTACCAAGAAGACCTAGGGCAGAATAATGAATAAGATGTAAATATCATTAGAGCTAAATACTCTAAATTATCTAAAGCAGCTCGCTTCACTCATCACGCATGAGCTTGAACAGACAGCATTTCAGCATACTTTTGACCTTATAATCTTTTAGACAACCCAGATGCTAGAATATCATTAAACTTGGTGGCACATTTTTCACCATGTGGCATGACTCAAACAGAAATGCGATTTAATATTAATTTTGATAAGATGTAACTGTGTGGTGCACAGTAAACAAATGGCATAACCAATTGCATGGCAATGAAGGAGTGAAATGAAGACGTATTACAGTTTGTAGCTAAATAACTCATTTGTGATGACTGATGTGCCCAGCGGGAGTTGTGTGCTCCCCATGCATGCATTCTTGCATTGTGTGCCAAGGCTGCACATGTGCTTTGTACAAAATGCCATTACTCATCAAGGTACAATTGAGTGAAATCACAAAGGCCTTGCAAATTGATATAATGTTGTATCATCAGGCCTATTGGCACTTGGCCACACAACATTGGGACTTCTTATGGTGCTTTGGCAAAGACAAATGGCCATTAGTGGACAAATGGTGTAGGTGACCCAACAAATCAACCAAACGATGCAGCTGGACACTGGTCAGTAGCTACTGGTCAGCTTGGGGTCAATGAAGCTGGCTTAAGTGGACAGAGCATGACAATGAGGATCCAAGGAGCCAAACCTGCTAGATTCAGACTAATTTGTGTGCAACATGGATGTGCTCATGCCAAGTGCGGGTCACCAGCTGGTCACACCAATCTAATGTTCTGACAGTGATCTTGTTTCTGCCAACCTCAAGTACTCATGCGAATAAGCAATTGGATTTACATGTGATAGCCTACAGTGAGAAGTGTGTTGAACCAATTTAGTGGGAAGTAACACAAAGAGAAATTGAAATGTTGGATATCTACTTCAAATGCCTATTGTACTGATTAGAAGCCAAAGAGCCAAATAGTAGCGAGAACAAGCCATAATATTGAGACACTGCGAAACTCCAGAAAGATGGACCAGTCTCATGAAAAAGCTTGACAATTATATTCTCTGCTTTTCTTTGTATCTTTTGGGAACTGATTACTTGGATCATAGTTCATTAATTAAATACAGTGTACGATGTGATCAGATGAACAAAAAACTGAGTAATAATATAAAATATTTAAAAACAAATCACATTTGGTGTTTTGGTGTTTTACCGGGCTAAAAGTCAAATAAAATTGAAACTAATCAAGCGCATCAACCTGGAGTTTTCAAAGTAAAACTAATTACATTGCCATACTCTTCGCATTTTCTCATTACTTCAATCTACTAAAAGTTGGAGAATAAATCATAAAATATCCTAGGCATGTAGCCACAGACAATTGTCATTTAGAGACAGGTGAAACTGTATACTACAAAACATTAGGTGGATGAGACAACATAGACACCAAGCAAAAATATTAGCACAATGCATCCAGACAGCCCGGATTTCCAGATGAGCTGTGATTGCAGATGGATTACTCAGACATCGGAGACCAAGTAAATGATACTTTTTCTCCATAGCCTACATTAACGTTGCTTATACAAGATATGGCTGCAACGAATATATTTTCCTCTTGGGAGGCTTGTCTCGTTTCACCAGGAAACTGAACATAGCCCCAAGAAAATACAAGACAAAATGTTCATGACTGGATGTATACATTTATTCCAACATCTAGTCAAACTGAATTTTTTTTTTTTTGTGATTTGAGACTGTACAACATTATTCCAGACAAACTGCACAAAAAACTTCCATATGTCTTGCAGATTGTCAGTGTGGCTCCTGTCTTTAAGCTCACTGTGATTTTATCCATAATTTCTTATCCCATTCTATTGAAAGCATACTTGCTTATGTCCTCATTGGTTTGCTGCCGGGTTGCATTCAGTGTCCATTATGTTGTCCACTGTCCAGTCAACGTTGTGCCAAACATTGTTCTAAATTTGGCTCATTATGAGTCTGGACATCTGTTGGTTTGTAATTAATAGACAATTCAATAAAAGTTATAATAAATTAAAGATGAATGTCAACATTGTTAGTATTGAGCAGCACAGAATGTACAGAAATTTCAGCAATATGTTAAATGCCCAATTTGTGACTAAAACTGACCAGATTTATCACTTGTTATTACGAATGCTTTGATATGATGTCATGCTGTTATAAAAAGCTTCGGCCAATCCCTAAGTTTGATGTTTTATTGGCATTATTATGCCCATTTGTGACAATGGAAAATGACAAACAGTATATCAAAATTAGTACGGAAGTGCCACGAAAAAAAACAGACTGAAAAACATGTGGACATCAATTATGAATCATATATAAAAACTTCGTACACTATCAGCATCCACTGCAGTATTGCAATCATATGACAAATATTCTAAGTCTAAGCTTACAATATATCTATAAGTCATGACAGCTACAAAAATATATTGAAAAGAAATATATGACCATGCACTCCTTTATTGTAATGCACTCGTTTTTAATTTACTGTGTTTTATTGATTGCAAATTGAAGTCCCAGTACAAGACCATTTTTATTGCAATATAAGGTAGTTATTTTTTTTACCCTTACATATGCAGAATATGTATTAGGTCACCCAGTGAAATAAAACCTTCTCCAAGGTCTTGTAATATTGCATGTGCATTAAATAGAAAGGAAAGGAAAACAAACTATATGAATGCCAATGCACTGCGTCCGTCATAGATAACTATTCCATAATAAGATAAGATATACTGATATTCTAGTGTTAATATCAGTAAATTGTCCAAAAATAACGATAGACGGACAGCCATGGTCTCTTGTGCCCTTTCAGTACATATTACGATAATCACAAAAAGCCCAAAACTGCTGTGATCAGATGCTTGCCCAGTTGTGAAGATGCCCTGAGCATGAGCCAATTAAATCGCATTCCTAATGAACATCTACTGCAGATCTGCAATCATAATCTGTAATTTTAATCCCCATCAATGTGACGTGTAATAATTGCGCATGGAGCAATGCAACAACTGTGTTAATTAAAATAGATGTTTTCCTCAGGAGAAAAATAAAAAATGTTATGTTTATTTTCAGAGACTCATTACGTCTCACTCTAGCTAGTTATATAATTAGTTGATTTAGCTTCTGAGTTGTAGCTTATCATGACAGCAATGATACAATGCCTTGCAGATATGCCCACATAAGCAGTCATTGCCAAATGTTTCAGAGGAATAGTTTATGATATTAATACAAGAGGCAGACAATCAAATTATTAGATAACATTATGCAATCATATACATGCCAAATCCCTATGATTAGGCCATTTGATTGCATTTTATCTGGTTATGATTTGTTTTATACAGTTAGTTTCATTCAATAAGGCCCGTCAAAATGAACCTAGACAAAGGTAGACAACTTCTGCTATAAAAGGGAATTGTCTAGCTATAGCTACTCAAAGCCAGAGCTAAAAGTACATATTATGATATATTAGATAAATTCATTACATTTACCAAGATTGTTTTTTTTCAGTGGTGGTAGGTGTGAGCAGAATATTAGTTAGAAGTAGACAGAAGCAGCTGGCTTTAGTCTGAACATTATAGTTACAGCCAGGAATAGGTAGCTACAGCTGTCGACCATATTTTATTAAACTAACTGTAGTCTCATACCTGTTGTTGAACCTAGCGTTCTTTTTGCTCAAACTAATCATTTAACAATATAAGTTTTGAATTACCTGCTCTACAAATTAACTTCTGAAAATAACACTTCAATTTTTATGTATTTTCATTGGTTGATATTTCATGATTTTTTGATGGAATGTTAGCCACAGGGTTAATTTCAGCAAATTCTGTGATTATTTGGTGAAAATCGGTGAAAACGATGACAATATTCACTATATCATACCACTACTGCAAAATGGTATGTAGTCGGGTTTGTATGTGCACAGGTTATGTACATTCAATACAAACGGCAAAGCAGCTTTAAACTGTATACTCACTGTATAACTAATTTGTAAATTATCATCTAAAATATTTGTGCTGATTGCATGTACCATTTATGTCCTGTGCAGAAATATAGTTGACATTTTTACTTGCAAAATCCAAGAAGGGAAAATACTTCTGCAAGGCATTATATATACATTTGTAATTGTGATTGTTAAAATATTATTCAGTAATTACCTTTTTTAAATAAGGCTGAGACTCTTTTGTAATGATACATGGCCAAATGTGCCACGTGCGTTTTCCATGAGAAGGATAAAAGCATGGAAAACGCATGGTTTTTAGGTAATTATAATGAGGAAAATCAAAATGTGCCCCATGCGTTTATCCAAACGCTTGGAAAACGCATACATGTGGCAAATTTTGCCATGTACAGTTAAAATTGCTGGAAATGCTGTGTGTGCTGTGTGAGTAATATGAATATAATGTTCTTGGGGACGTACAGGAAAGTACCAGGCTGGAAAATTTCCCTGATGAAATCAATTTTTTTAATACAGAACAAATTTACATAAATAACGTAATCTGCAATTTCAACAATAACAACATATTCCATGTCATCATACTTCTCCAGGATAGTATAATGCATTCTAAGCTAGAATAATCAGAATATAGGTTTGCATTAATCCAACTGGGCGATCCTACATTGTCTGATTTTACTGTAATCATACCAATCCATATCTTGACATGATAGGATGTCAAATCATGTGCCATATATCAATTTATTAGAAATGTATCCATGCAAATGCGTGTCATTCAGGCAAGCAGATCGGCATTCATGTGAATGTATAGATTGCTCCTAGCATGAAAATATGTGACATGCGAATCCAATAAATCGATGTGTTTCTTGATGTGTGTTGTCATTGCGCATATGCTGCTGTTGGGAGAACACGAATTGTAAGTAATACACATGTCATGTAAGTGTAGGTGAACAGTGTTGGAGGGTGTGCAATGTAACTGACATGTTATTTGCATGACTACAAGCTGGAAGGCATAACTTTATGGAGCATATTGAAAGAGTGTCGGAATCAAGACTAGGGAAGAGCAAGTGAGAATGCAGAAGACTAGGAACAGAGATTAGGTAATGGTCAAAGCGATGTCAGGAAAAGGCAAAGTACATGGTGGAAGGACTAACGCAAAAGTCAGCTAAGAAAACACACTGAAAACTTCACTAGCTAAGATTTTCGCAGTTTTCAAATATAGATATCAATTTATTCATCTTGGTCAATGTCATTTAAGTCGAAGCGGTAAAGTCGTCAGGTAATTTTTAGGTTAACTGACGACCGAATAAAACCTGCTAAGAGCTAATAACAATCATTCTAGAAAGATCAACTAAAAATTCTACACAAAAATATTTCCAGTTTAATGACAGACTCAACTCAATCAAGACCATGCAGAGCAAACTTAAGCAACGTTGACGCCCATGAGAAATAAACTAAGCAGTCCATTGATATTGAAAAAGGGGTGAAGCAGGGCTGTCCCATTCCACCGCATCTGGTGACAGTTCCTAGAAGCCATTAAAGCAAGGGTGGTCCCTAGGTACGGGCTAATGTAGCCACAACGTTCTAGAAGATCTAAAGAGAGCAGACCTTTTCATCTATAATGAATTAATCACCCAAGATTGGTTCTCAAAAGGAGTAAGGATCTGAACTAAAGAGGTTTGGTTCAAGGAGTACATTTGTAACCAAGATTGTTGACAAAATATTGACACATGTCCTACTTAAGTTCTTCATGTAAGTAAAAACTTAAAATTTCAATAAGGTTCTCTGTGAGCTTCAAGATGAGCTTCAATCAGGTCAAAATAAAGAACTAAATCTTTGAAGTTCAGCCTTTGAAAACTGTTGGCCAAAATGTCATGAATTGAGGCATCATCTTTTAGATTGTTTCTCTAATCGCTTGAAGACATACATAAGGGTTGTTAATTTTTTAGCAGGTCACAAAATTGGAAAACTATCTTACAATTGTCGTAAGAAAAAACCTAATCATTAAGACAAATGGGTCTGAAAATGACATTAAAATAGGAGATAGCAGTGCCCCATGCCAAAAATATGGGGTACTGGTGATAGGTATATATATATATAAGATTGGTGAGATAAACTGCGTTCCTAAATTCGTCCAATGTACAGCCATATACAGTCTACTAACGGACCACTAAAACATTTACACAAAATAGAAAATACCAAATGCTGATATACAAGGTCCCATTGTAGGGCCCAGTAAAACTCCTTGTGTGCAAGGTTCTGCGTGACGTGGTATGTGATCACCGTGAATGGAATCGTTATAGAAAGAATCATTGAAGCTCTCTTTAGCGTTCCAACATATGAATGAGGCTGAAAGCAAGAACTTGTGTATAGCGGGACTTGGGACTCTCAGATTGCACAAGACAAAGTGGACTGCTACGAAAGCAAGCAGTTCTCAAACACTCGAGTGTAGCCTGTCGGCAGAGGACCTTTTTGAGGGGAACCATTGAGAAAGGAATCTTTGCTGTCGGCGTAATGGTTGAGAGGGCATGGAATGTCTCCCCTTTCCTTTTTGGCTGGAGAAAACTGCGTCCCATTCGAGCCACTACTGTTCTGCATGGAAAACGTAAGGGCTGCTATTTGCTGTATAACTTGAAGACTCCTCGTGCTCAATGTCCCTGAAATGTCTCATGTCAACCTCTTCACAAACTCTATGGTCTCTCTTTGCATGGTCTCTCTAATATTTCACTGTAGTTCACTTTCGGCTGCGGTTTGAAAACTAACAAACTACAGAAATCTAAACAGAACAATAGAAAAGTAACTAACTTCACAAACAGTTTGATTTATTAGATCAGGCTAGCCCGAACAGACTGCCTCGCAAGGCAGGGCCGGCGAGGCAGTCTGAAGCCATCCTATTGAAAAACCTTGGGGATTACATGCACCTGAACTTCCTTACACTATAATAGAAAAAACATGTCCACAAGAATTTTCCTATCTTTGCATTGATAATTTTTAGTCGTCATTGTGGCCATTTGATTTCAATGGAAATTATGGCAAACTTTGAAGTGTGGAACTTCCAAGTTGAAATTATTTTATTTAATTCCTCATTTCAGATGTTAAACTTAACAGTAGTAGGATATAATTTCTTCACTTGCAATTGTATTAAAGGAAGAGTAAACCCCATGTTATCTGTGAGCACTAATAATACAGCCATACCTGTCTTCCATTAAGATGGCCCTGTTTTTTTGCTTTATAAAAAATACTATGGGGGGGGGGGGGGGTAAAAAGGTAATTATTGAACATAAAAAGCAATTCAGCCTGACACCTTTTCATCTACTTGATCTAGATGCTAAGTGCAATCAGTGCCATTTTATTGTTAAATCTATGATTAAACATGATAAAGTATTAATTCAACTTTACCTGTCATGCTGTTTGCAATTACACTGAAGGCTTGTGTAGCCAATTTGTCATTGTTCGACAGAATTTTTTATTTTCTGAAATGAATGGCTAACTTTTGAGATGGCCCCTACTCTTGTAAGGCAAGACGCGGTGACGCAAGGTCGTTTGTGGGCAAGCTCACCAGGGACCATCTCAATCCTGTCAATAATGAATATTTGTCGATTCCGCCACTTTGACGATCCCACGTGCACAGCAACTGTGACGTCACAAACCCATATCACACATGCGTAGTTTATCAAAACAAAGGTCTACGTACTTTCGACTGTCAGATTTGATGTTCAATTTTTTTTTAAAGCTGATTGCTGACAGCAGGCAGTCTGGACAGCGAACTGTACTGATTTGTTAACGCTGTCGTAGCTAAGTGTTTGGCAATTTATTTGAGTACTTTATATGGCCCGACTTGTTGTAGTTTGTTTACAATCGCCAGGTGAAGTGCGACCCCGAGGTTTTTCAATACATGGGTTTGGTACTGGCTTACGCACAACGCAAGCCAGTCCCATGGGGCTAGATCAGGCTGATTTACTTGACAGTAAAAAGAGCTATGGAGGACACCATCTAGAAACCATCAAACCATGGGTGTATACAAGGATCAAAATGTCTAAGATCTCAGTAAAACAAAAGTCTCAGTGAATGGTTATTTGGTTGAAGATATCAAGCTTAGTGTCTCTTAAATGTCCTCTTCAACATCATTACAATCACTCAGGTCTCTGTAATCTTTCCATGGTCTCACTTTAGTCTCTCTTAGTCTTAGGTTTCTCTATATATTTTGCTGCTGTTAGCAAACCTGAATATGTTTATTAGACTGGCATCGTCTAGACAATAGCGGAGACCAGCAACGTCTATTCATAATATGACGGCTGAGGCAGGTCGTGCCCCCAGGAAGGAGTTAAATGTCAATGGCTTCCAACGCCAATAAAAGATGCTAGTCGATATGCTGTGCAGCCCAGCTTTTATGCCATAAGCACTTTGTTTTTCTCAGCTTCGGCTATATCCCTTCTTAGACGAGGAAGTTTCCAGAAGTCTTGTAGGTTACAAAGCCATTTAGGAAGCTTTCTTAGTCTTGACCTTCCAAAGACCTTCTGGAGAACTCAACATTTCGGCCAAATACTAATGTATTTACTGTGTTTTCAGTTGCTCGTCTTTTACCAACAAAATGAACTGTATACACGGATGAATTCGCTATTAGACATTTTTACCATAAATATGCATTAGTAAGATAATTGCTCGTTATGTGCAAGATATTTCCTTTTTGTAGTTAATCATCATTGGACTCCAGTTATAAGTTTAGACCAGTCGAGATGACCAGAGTTGGCTGGGACCAATGTGGGATTAAATAAGCATAATAATTCGTCAATTGTGGTTGGGTAAGAACCTTGCTAAGTTCAGAATGACTCGATGAGCTTCGTTATAGAGGACAGGACAAGACTTTATCCCAAGTGAATCAAGATGTCCAAGACGGTGCATAAGAGATGCAAAGACAGACAGTCATACATTTGGTTCCAGCGTCAAATTAGCTTCATCAGCGACCGATGGGGGCTCATCTGCAACGTCTCTCATCTTGTTGCCATAACAACGGGTGACACATGTGGCCAGGGCCCAGCAACAACTGTTTACGTCATCATCGGGGACATCTGTTTGTTCTCTTATCAAATCGAGACAATTCAATTTACTAATACGTCAAAAGCAAACGCGGAAGGGCCACTGAACAGATGGACATGGGGTACCTGCCCTTTTAGCAAATGTCACACAATAACAGATTTTGTCTACATGAATTGTTTATCACCTAGCATGTACATATTTATGAAAGCAGTGTGGTCAGTACAGAGTGGGGCTTATAACCATTGTTTTCAGATATTTCCTAATTGTGATTAACTAATACCAAACAATTAGGGTATAGACCTAAAGGATTACACTGACAGTGTTCCTTTAACACTAGGTGGCACTAGGGTAGACTGCAAGTTGGGCGGCCTCTGGTGTGAGAGGAGTTACAGGTTTGGGTGGACACTAGAGATGAGGGCGGGCTGAGAATTGATATCCGCACAGCCTGCCCCGCACTGCAATTGATTTTATTTTTTGACCCGCACCCGCCTCGCATCAGGGTCCTGTCCGCGCCCGCACTGCCCTGCAGAGTCTGAGAGTCAAGCCTGCATTACCCCGCAGTTATGAAAATCAAGGCCCGCATGAAATACATGAAATTTTTTTGAAGTAAAATACAATCAGAGATTTCACGTGAAATAAACTTTTAGACCAGTTTAAAAAAGAAGTAAACATATATATATATATATATATATATATATATATATATATATATCATATGTACACTTGCGTTTCAGAAATTGGTAGAAAAGGTAGAAAATATTTTTTTTTTGTGAAAATAAGTGTCTTAAAGTCAGGTTTGGTAATAAATTTAAGCCAATTAAAAGTACAATTTTCACGCTCCGCCGAATCGCTGGGCGCCGCCATTATTGCACACGGCACGCAAGGCTAGTGACGTCACTTATGTCCTAAGTAGTAAATACCCATGTATACCAGCCATACAAATCAATCCATGATGCTGTAAATTGCAATCGGTTTCATTGCTCAATGCATTATAATGACAAGAACAGATAGCACAACAACATAAAAGATGGTAATTGTACTTTTTTGGAATACCACACAATTGGCATTGATTGCAGTGGGCAATTTCTATCTATGAATATGTATATTTTTGCATACATGGGCAAATAACCCTGCTTCTATAAATAGTGAGTATCCATAACTACATTTTATTTATGTATGACGTTTTCCCCAAGTATGGAAGGAGTTTAAATACAAAGTTATTAATTAAAAAGTAAATAATGACATAATGTGCGAGATGTTATCACTTCAAGAATAAAATAGGCTTATATTTGGTGTCAATACACTTTCTGAACAAATTTTTGCTGAGAAGTGAATTTGAATACTGCTTTGTTTTGTAAATATGCCTAAAATGTTGCATTAGGGGCAGTGTGCAATTAAAAGAAAGTTTCCCTTTTCAGGACAAATTGCTATTACAATGCTGTATGCAGCATGTAGACATGGATTCATTGATTTAAAGGAATTAAATAACCAAATTTTACTTAATCCGATTGTTTGCTATAGACATATTTAAACCTTATACTAGTAATGCGGGGGAGGAGGGTGGGCTGTGTAAATAAATAATAACAAATATCATAAACTTATTTTCTACTGAAATGTATAGATCCAATACATCACATTTAAATCTTTAAATCTACAATGTAAACTAAAAAGTTATCATATACTGCAGTGGTGGTGTCGTTTTGATGTTATTGTTAAATCTATTTATCATATAAATGTATTCCTTAAAAAAAATCAGTTTCAGATAAAATCATTGCAGTTAAAATAAAAAAATTAAAATTAATCAAGTAAGAAAATAAAAATGCATCTCACTCTTATAGAAAATACTCAATATTTATTATACTTAGTGTATTACATAGCGTTGACGCCCCAAATGACTCTTTCTCTGATAATTGCATTGTATCAAATTGTTGAATAGCAATTTACGTTACACTTAGTGAGAACCTTGTCTTTTGACATGCAAAGGCTCAAATGCAATTAACACCTGTTTCCGAAACTGGTCAGTTCTCACCAATGGTCAAGCAGTTGGATTGCAATGCAGAGTCTCTGGAATACTTAAATCTCATTGCTGAGACCCAGGACAACAGTGACGTATTTCCGGCCGGTGCAAAAGACCAGGGAAATTTGAAAATGGCGGCCTCCGTGGTTCACAAAACGGGGCTAATAAATGCAGGATATTTCATTACCAGTGCCCATATACAAGTTATGAATAGCGTGGATGTATTTCTATGGACCCAAGCTAACATTTGAGAGGTAAAGTGCCGAAGGGTTTAGTTTCCCTTTAAAGTATAATGGGTATTTACCATTTGTACCATCTCAATCCTGCAAGATATAAATCTAATGAGCCTTGGTTAACTAAGGGATTAAAAAAATCTTCTCGAAAATGTTACTTGATATATAAGAATGTAGCTAGAAAACCGAGAGAGAGTCTTGAGTTTCAAAATTATAAGCAATATCGTAATATGTTTAATAAATTGAGAAGAAAGGCCAAATTTATCTACTACAACGATCTAATACAGGAAAACAGGCAAAACTAAAAAAAAGTCTGGAACATCTTGCACAAATTAACCGGGAGAATGACAAATTGAAAGAAAACAATGCAGGTACTATCAGCAATGCATTTGCAAAGCATTATAGTGAGGTTGGGAAATTACTGGCTGCCAAGATAGAAGAAAAAGGAAATGTTAAAAATCCCATGCAAAACATGTTTAATAGAGTAGAACGTAATTGCTTTCTTTTTCCAACTAGAAAACTATAGTTTTGAAACCTACTTAAACCTCAACCTCCCAAAAAAGACTTAAGCCCCCATCTCACATAGCCGGTTTTGCTGTAGTGAAGCCGTAGTATGATGTAACGGTTATGCAACAGATTTTTTTGCTGGGTTGGTGACGGATTCTGGCGGCAAAAAGGGTATAGATGACTCGACAGGTTATACGGGTGACTCGACAGGTCCTACGGGTGACTCGGCGGGTTACGGCCAATTAGTGGACGAATTCCAGGAGAGAATCGACGGCTTCCAGGGGTGACTTGACGGGTTCTACAAGTAACTCGACGGCTTCTACGAGTAACTTGACGTGTACGTCGCCTGGTCTAATTTTAAAATATAACGACGGGAAAGTCGGCGAGTTAAAACTACTAGCCGTCGGCTTACCCGTTCAACAGGTCGAGTCTCTCCTGGAACTTGACGTTTTTCCCGTACATTTACCAAAAATATATAAATAGGGGCTGCATCTCTTGCCATGAAAATAATAAAAATAATGAAACTACGGCACTTCTGAACAAGAAAAAACTACAGCAGTTCTGAACGAAAAAAAAAAATACGGCAATTCCGAACAAGAAAAATTCTGACACTTCTGAAAAAAGAAAAATACGGCAGGTTTGAACGAAAAAATATTATATACATTAAGCTGATCCGGGGACCAGAAAGTAATAAATATTTAAATGAAAGAGAATTTTTCTGGCAGCCATCGTGGCACTCGACTAACTTGATGGGTTACTTATGGAAGCCGTCGAGTCACTCCTACTACTCGTCGACTTACCCCAGTACCCCTCAACAAGCCGTCGGGTTTACTACGACTAAAATTAGGTACGGATAACTCGCCGACTTCTATGGGTAATCTGCCGACTTCGACGGGTAATCCGCCGAGTTGTACGGGTTTATGACGGTTTTTGGACACCCGGCAAGCATGGCATACTCGGCTACCGGCTGCGAAACTCCCGGGTTGGCCTGGGTCCCAGGAGTGACTCCACGGGTATCAGCGGGTAGCCGTCGGGTTGGAGCCGGGAAGCGCGTTGCGTAACCGTTACGTCATACTACGGGTTCACTACAGCAAAACCGGCTATGTGAGATGGCAGCTTTACAGTAACATAGCTAGGTTAAGAATTAGTTCGCATAACCTCCAGATAGAAACCCCTAAGGTACGTCTCGAAGAAAGAATCTGTGAGAATTGTAAAAACAACAAAGTAGAAAATGAATTTCACTGCCTCTTAAAATGTATTGCCAATAATGTGCCAAGAATAGAGCTAAATAAAAAACTTAGTAAATTCATTTCTGACTTCAATAATCTAACCCCAACTGAACAGTTTCAGGCAATAATGTCCAGCAACAAAGCAGGTGTAATTAATGCTCTTGGCATATTTCTAAACCATGTCCTCTAAATTTTTTTATTTTTGTTTTTTCTTCCCCTGGCTTCCGCCTACTATTATTTTAAGTCCATACGTGGATAGCCAGATTGGTTAAAACCACTGGGACCAGCAGTATATATTTGTCTGTTTTTTAAATGTAATTTTATTATTTGTCTGTAATGTAAAATTGTATTTTATTATTAGTATTTTTAGTCACAACCAGGACCAACTTGCTGTAAAATACATAGTTACAACATTTAATATAGACTGTTAGCTTAACACTTTTAGTATTATCATCTTATTACTGTAAAAGTACTGTATTATTGTATGTTATTATTGTATGTTATTTGTATGTTTGACAAATGTATCAATTATGATTATATACTGTCAATACAATTATATATATATGTTTAATTGGATATATATTAAAATAAATGTTCCTAGTTATTTAGTGTCAAAACAAGAAAGTGTCAAAAAGTGTCTGATTTTGCTAAATAATAAAACTGCAGAACCACTGTATATGAAGATGATGGGAAAGCTGGTAAAATTGTGAAATTTATTTGTGGTTTTGCCCTATTTAAGGCCCTTTCACACATAGCCGGATCAGACGCCGGAGCGTCCCAGAGTAACATTTTATTACCTCCGGGGGGTTCCGGGATCAAAGAGCTGTTAAATGTCAACAAAAAATAAATGTTTGGCAATGTGTACACGATGTCAATACGGTCTCAACAAGGAGCAACATGGAGCTAACACGACTGTCCCGTTTAGAGTGCGGAGTGAACCGGATTTTCACGGTGCCTTTGCGGATATCACCGGTCTTTACACCGTGTTCATTCGTGTGGAACCGTGTTGCTCCTTGTACTCTCCTGCGTTAATGGCGGCGAAATATTCATGCCCGGTTGATGCCGGATGTAGCCGGAGATATGCCAGAGTCAATACGGAGATTCCCGGAGATCGGCGGAGTATATTGGGAGTCTATACGGATCTACACGGATCTACACGGATTAAATTACTCCGGGAACTCCGGGGTAAAAAATTAAACATGTTTAATTTTTCCCCCCGGAGTCCCAAGGTGGTCCCGGAGCGCCCCGGACAATGACGGACAATGCCGGACAATCCCGGACATGAACACGATGTCTACACGGCTTTCCCCGGAGTATGCGGGAGTATTCCGGAGTTGTCCTCCGGGACGCTCCGGCGTCTGATCCGGCTATGTGTGAAACCCCCTTTAGATGTGGCTTTCTGTTGATTAAACCTTCATGGACAAACGGGACTGACATTCAGATTCTCGTTTAAATATTTTTTTATGGCTCACGCTATTACATTAAACTATATAAGTATTTTTTTTTAGTGGACTGCAACCTCTACTTTTTCGTGTGTAGCCAATATCCACGAGGCGGGGTGCTTGGTGACTCTGATATCATGATGCCCTCTGGCGGCCTAGGCCTAGTATTATGGAGAGGGCTGGGGGGGGGGGGGGGGGTTCGTTGAACATCGACCTTCACCAAGCCTTATCGTCTCATCATTACGTCTGCTCTCACAGGACAATACTAAGCTTTGGACACATTTTTACACACAATACATATATCCAATTTTTGAGGTATAACTGTGCAGCAGCAGAAGAAAGTACAGTTGTGATTACGAAGAAACACGTCATCCCTTGATATATGGCAAATGGCTAATGGCATTATCCAGCTACTGTTCTGACTGTTGGTCACTCCGCTTTGTCACCATGGACATATTACGTCCACGATGTCACCATATTGATATCGGAACCCCAAGTAATAGCTTGGATAAATCATGGAGTCACTAGACTCATCTGGGCTACTAAGGTACAAAGAAACCTGTTACCAAGTAAATGGATCACAGTGATATGGGGTTCCACTGAAGGTATTAGTGCCGTAATTGTGACTCGTAATAAGTACATACATCACTTACCAACATTAATTACTACAGTCATATGAACCAAAGACTGTTTCAGCTTGCAAGTTCACAGTGCTTAATCTATTCTTTAATGCATATTTCTGCAGTATGAAAACGTAAAAGGGTCAACTTCGAGTGAACTATACTCGGAAGTTCAAGCGAAGTTCACTCGGAATTTAGAATGAAGTTCACTCAAATTTGTGATTTACCAGTCACTTTACACGTTTATTTGCTAAGGATGAGGAGGAGGACGGGGAGAAGGAGGAGGAGTAGGAGGAGGACTAATACATTTTTTTAATAAATCGAAATATGATATTATCTGACTGCAGTTTGTGTGAAGATGCGATATCTGATGCCATGATTCATAGGAAATTTTCTTTATTTTCACCTTTGATATGACAATGAACAGAATATGAGAAAACTGCAATTCCATCCATATAGTGTCAAATTATATAGGCTCCCTTGTTGTAACCCAAGATGGACGAACTTTAAAAGTTAGCTACCTCAGGGAAATATTTTCCATCTCATAACCATGATTACGTAGCCATATGTAATTTTCTTACATCTTCTGGCAACGCTGGCTTATATGTTATTTTCGTGTTACCCACTGTGAATATATCAGACTCTGGAGAAATTAGAACTTCTCCAAGATCAGACTGATACCATTTAAAGAGGTCAGCAGTGTGTAGGTGTAAAATATACTGATCTTATACTAAAGGTTTTTTGTATGTACTTTGGTCATGTCTATGTTAATCAGCTCCAACCTAAGATTATTTTCTTCGTTCGCCATCCCTGTCATTTTAAATTATATATTAATGACCCTAGGCATGTACTAAACGTACTGTTTGTTTTTAATAGTTTTATTTCGCAGTGTTTATTGATTAGTTGGCTAATAATGGCAGCTCGCGGTCAACTGGTTACAGTGGAACTCACATCTAGAGTTGGAAACTAAATTCTAGAGGATGTCATGCTAATCCAGGGCTAGCTCCCATTGCTAGTGGCTGGAGTTGTTTCAAAGTCAATTGAATGAAATCCGTTGTAAGACCGTGGTCAGCCCTTCTGGGATTGGTTCAGGTTTCTGGTTCCGGCCAGGCTTCAGCAAATTAATTCTCAGGCGTAATTAATTGTCTTAAGTCATGCGCAGAACTGGACATGGCAGCACATGTGTTTTGGCGTATAAAGATTATTAGCCAACTAAAAGTTGAGGTTTATATGGAAGTATAGCCAAGTACCTTTGTATTAGATTAAAAGTGCAACACTCAATCCCTGGGCTATGTTGTTTTGCTGTCAACCATTGAACCGGAAGTGCGTAGGAAAGGCTTATGAGGCTTATACAGGGGATAGTTTGGACACGAAGATTATTCTTAAAACGGTCTCTGCATGGAGCCTAAAGAATAAAGATACATAAAAATTAAGAAAAACGTCCCCCTAATTAGTTCATTGCATGACAAGGTATGATCCTAGGAACTATTGCATTACTGCTGCGTTGACCGATATATTTTCAAACCTCAGAACTTTCGTTCGTTGAAATGATAGTTCTATACTTTGTCTGAGTTTGAAGCAGTTAACTGTCTCACAACAGAAGAATTATCCATTTTGACTTAATTACTAAGATATCAGTAAATAAGTGTTTCAAATACCCTATTACCAAATGATAAAAAAATTAATGTAAAATTGTTTGAGACTTTCTCATTCAACTGTGATAATCATATATGGCCCTCCAAATTGGCCCAGCATCGTTTCCATGTAGGCCACTGCCGATGTTGAAACAATTTGCAATGCTCTCTGGGTAGTGGGTTTTGAACATGGAGCCACCATGGTTTTGAACCTGCTACGCTCCTACATCCTAAGCTACTTTGCCACCTAGCTACATGGGTTTTACTGTGACTTGTATGATGATGGAAAAAGATAATTAAAGCAAAGCTGCCCCCACCATAGTTAAACAATAAGCCTGAATTCCATTTGGTGTAAATAAATGAAGTCCCAAATATAGGATTTCACTCAGTATGCCACCTTTTGGTGGAGAATAAATGCTGAAACAAATATCATTATCTTATAAAACTCACCCGACCACACTGGGACCAACGACAAAACTTCGCCAAAAGGAATCTGCATTGAAAGGCAGACTTTTTACTCACTGAGCTATCCCAACCTTTTTTGCTCATTGCACTGTACATGAACTATCTGAACCTGCTTAGCAGTATTTAACCACTACAAATGATTACTCCAAGCCATAATAATTAATCTAAAATCAAACATAACACTTCATCTGCATTATGCCTAAATGAAGTGGAGAATGTCCCCTCCTAAAATAGAACCTAGGTCCTCTAAACACCACTAATGCACTAGTCAATGGGAATACCTCTACTACCACTAATGCTACTTTGACTCAAAAATTCAATACTTGTTTTAAGTTAATAGATAACTCAAAACTTCAGGTTGAGACAAGTTATGTATATGAGCTAAAAGTCAAGATATAATAATGGGGCTTTTGAAGCTATCACAACAAAAAGTTATATACTAACAGAATTCATTTGAGCAGCAGATCAATATTTTTATATCAAACATTATCTGAGATAACACAGACATTTGAGTTGCTTTAACACAAAACTGAAGAGATGTCTATTTGATCTAAACTGTTAAGCTTTCATAACTCAAATGTACATCAGTTGCTGGTTCAGCTCAATATTTAGTTTTCTTGATCACAATTTTTTACAGTGAGGATTTATTTTTAAATATCATTCGGATCTAAAATGTACATAACAGTGTGGTTTGCACAAGTCTCCTTTTCAACCAGACAGTAATTAATCCTCAAATGCTGCCGACAAATGGTTCTGTGTCATATGTATATGTATTTCAGAGATGTGTGCTGTTGATCTATGTGGTAGATGTGTATTCATCCCATTAATCACCCTTATGGTATGCAAAAAAAAAAAAAATTAATAGGCCTAATAAAAATAACTATCGCCTTTCGTAAATTACCATGCATGAGCTAGGAATAAGACGAAATATAATTATTGTGGCATCTAGAATAATTATATACTGAAGTCCCATAACATAAAATATCTTAAATTGTAAGTCTGGGTTGGGTCATACATGGAACCAAGTAATTATATTTTTTGCTAAAACTACCACCCGAATCATTCATTATTATATCGTCCTCTTAAGAATTACTTATGTTTAGCAACTCTAATATCACTTCTCAACACATTACCAAAATCTGGGGTGATGCTATATGGAAATAGTGGACGTCATCACAGTATATAGCATTCCCAAAAAAAGACTCGTAGCAGCCTTAATGTCTACATATGGCCTAAATATAAAATTTATGACCGGCAAAACCTTCAGTCATGATTTGCCCCCCCCCCCCCCCCCCCCCATAGAAACTTGGCCCCCCGTAGAGTCAGGGCTGGATCCGCCTGTGGTTCTGTTATAAAGGTATGACCATTACTGTAAAACAGAAAAATCAATGTATTCGGTGAATGTGCTTTAATAATTAAATACGATAGGGTCTATATATATTATATATATGCCTTATTTTTGTTGAGTTCCGTTACGTGTGTTCTTTGGTGTTGATTATTTTATTACTCTTCTGTCACACCAAACACCCGCATTTCTCTGTTTATGTGTTTCTACAATAACCGAAACGTCCCATAATTGTTAAAGGCTATGCACAATGTGACAACTGAATTCATTAATTTATTAATATTCTGTAAACACGGCACCAGTTAGTTCAATATGCCTAATGCCCTACTTCTGAAAACACCTAGGCTGATCCAGGATATTTGCAGACTTTACAGGCCTGCGACTCGGCTGTCAGTGCGACAGGCAGTCACAACATTTTCATTAATCAACTAGGAATCAGACTTGAACAAAATTAAAGTTTTCCAGGCACGAAAGTCATTATCCCTGACATTCCCTGAAACTTGCCCATTTCTTAAATTACCTCTCCATATCTCCATCATCTGGTTTTAGCACCTTTTTGGTTTCAATTACCGCATTGCTAACATGCTCAGCCTTTTAGTCATACCACTGGGTCACGTGACGAAAGAAGAGGTAGGTCGCAACCTTTGTCAGTTCAATTAAGGCTTTGGATTCAGCTCAAGTAACGCCTAAGTGTCTTTTTACTGTAATTAAGGCATGTATACAGTGGGCCATTTACCAAATCTCGTGGATATTCTGACCTCCTTCAGAGCTCGTTGAAAAGCAATTTACCAAATCTCATGGAAATTCTGCCAGCGCTCACTCCGACAAATTTGAAAAAGGATTTGCAAAAGCAAGGCCCTTTTTCTACATACATTGGCCCAAAGGCTGTTAACTGTGTATTGTCATTTAGTTCTTTTCCTCTCTGGTGTACTGCACAAAATTATAAATCTAAATATATCTGCCATATATATATATATATATAGTTATAGGCTGTTATGTACAAAGGACTATTTTGTATAATTAGACCAACAGTCAAGCTTCTGCAAGGTAAAATACGAGGGAAAGAGAAGAACCCCACGCCACTGTGTTTAGTTGTATTTTCCTGATAAGATAGATAGAAGAGTGGCGTCACCTTCAAAATCCTTGTTGTTTTTATTTTGTGTGTACTCTGCCTTGAATAAATCCCTGTAAAGACGAGCCACCTTAATGGAGGGTGTCAATTATTTTTTTGTACACTTTGCAAGCATTATACATGGCCAAATGTGCCACGTGCGTTTTCCATGAGAAGGCATGTAGTGCCTAGCAAAAAAGATGTTACACTGGCAAACACTAAAAAAACTTTCAGTCTTTCGAAGTGCTTCTGCCACGTCACACTGACTGTTATTGTTAGTAGGTTTAAGCAGTGTAAACGACTGTTTATAAAACATAGTAATCAACTTTATTTTTTGGTAACCTTGACTGTTTATAAAACATATTAATCAACTTTTTAGGATAATCCCTGTGTTGGTCGAGAAAATTGAATAGCTTTTGGACAGTTGTTTCACAAAACAAAGCAATGACATACCTCACCTGAGCAGTTATTTTCAGTGCTTGCCCAATTCCCTGTGTAACCACTCATAAGTGATAGATAATGACTGCGTTTGAGTGAATATGCAATTTATCCGAGGCTTTAGCCGAGGATTAATTGCATTATGACTTTGTTCCCTTAAGACTTTTGTTTGCTTATTATATAAGATGTTCATTTGATTGTTGTGTTTTGTTTCATTGTTTTACTATAACTTGTAGCCAATCAAGTGTGACCATATTCACCCAGGTATATGCAATTTATCCCCCTTGGAATATTGGCCTCTGATTGGATGAAAAAGGCAAACAGTGGTATAAGTCAGATTATATTAAAGCTTTTGGAGGGAACACAAAGTAGGTGATGTTGCTACATCCGTGTAATTATCATTAATGGTATTCGTTATTGTTATATTTTATTTGCAAGAAATGATATTACATGTTGTTCAGTTTCATACACTGATTTATACTCTCTATACAATCTTAACTTTGGTCTATTAATTAACTGTTGTTTCCACTGTACACTACTTTTTTCACATAACAAAGGCTTAATTGCATTAATATTTACGAAGTCCATATTAATCAAACTTTCTATTAATGCTAATTCTGTTAGTATCTTTCTCACATCCAAGCTCCAGGTGTTGGCATTCAAAGACAAATCCCTGTTTAAAATAAATTTAGGCAACCGGTCATTTTTCATCAACCATGTTGCCATTAATAGATGCATTTGCAGCATACTGATGAACACCCATGAAAATTCTAAAAGCTTTATTTTGTTTTGCATCAATTTGGGAAAAGTGTTTATATCCCCACACTTCAGAGTTGTAATCTAGAATAGGACAAATGCCACTATCAAATAGTTTAGAATATTTGAAATAACCTAGACCACTGTTAGTCTAGTATTTATTTATAATGGTACCTACAGTAAAGCTCTATTTCCAGCATCGGCTAAGGGGGTCTTAGCAGTTATATTAAAGTGAAGGAATTCATTCATTATTGTACTTATATTTATTAGATATCTTTAATTCAATATTTCCAAGTTTAAATTTTAAGTAGATTTTGGCACACACGATTTACGGAAGTGAACAGTATTTGATTTGCTTCGACTAAACGAAATTAGATTTTTAAAGCTCCAATTGTAAATGGCATCTAAAGAATTTTCTGCATTTTCACTAAAAAAAATAATGATATCATCTGCATATAGTAAACCACATATATCAGTCTCATTTAATTCCACAGTTTACAGCTTTTAAATTAAACAAAGTTTGTGTGAGTGTATCACCTTGTAAAACGCCACTCTCTGTGTTAAACCAATGCAACATAAAGTAGTTTGATAAATAGAGTAAATGCTTTCATATACATTACCATTTATACCAAGTTTCAATAGTCTGTATAATAAAAGATTTCTATCGACGCCTTTCAGCGTCCAAGAATGCTACATATGCAGATTTGTTTTCGCAGTTTTCTATTTCTGATAATTGAACTTACAACAAAGATCTACTCAGTATATTCAAAACCAGTTCTGTTCCTCATTGAGACTATTCTGTTATTTAACATTCCAGGTATTGCTTATAAACCATGGGTCCATTGGATAGCCCCTATACTGTAAGGGTAACCTTGGGTCATATTATGATTGTTTTTCTCCAAGTAAAGGGTAATATATGAATGGTAAATTCTTTATCAAAAAGTTGTGTAAGTAGAACACAAGAGATTTCGTTCTACATTTTCTCATGGGGAGGTTATCCATACCAACTGCTTTGTTTGTTTTAGCTTGCTTTAAGACTACTTGATTTCTTCCTTGTTATACTTCGGTTTATTTCTTCATTAGTCTGGGGATTACTTTCTAACGTTTCTTTCTGTTCTATCACATGACTATAAGGCGTTTTATCAATGTCTGACGGATCATATCCTTTATAAAGATTACAATATTTATGATTCCAAGTTGAACAAAACACTAATGGGTCGCTTGTAATATCATCATTACTGTCATGCACTTCACTTGACATTTGTTTCTTCTTTCTAGGGCCCAATTTCTTCCATTCTGCCCAGAATTCTCTAGGATTGCTTTTATTAAGTTTCTCGATATGGCACAATTTTTGTCTTCGGAATTTTGGTTCTGCTTTTCTGTATGCTTTGTCAAAAACATGCTGCATGTCTTTTAATTCACGCAGAGCTCTTTTCCTACGTCTGTAAACTACAAAAGCTTATAATTGCCAATTCGTTGTTTGTTGTTCGTAGTTCGAGGTTCATCGTTTGTGTTCGTTGTTCGCCGTTTGCGTTCACCGTTTTTCAGTCTTTCTCGTTGTTTTTGTTCGCTGTTCGCTGTTTGTCGTTCGGTTATTTCCCACCAGACGTCTGTCAGTGTTCCCGCCATTTATTTTTCCCCCGGTTTTCCTGCCCGGTCTTTCCCGCATCCGAAGTGCATGTTGGCAAACGAGCTTAAACGCAAAGGTAAATATTTTAATTGCTATTTCTGGTGAATTAGTCATAATATGATAATACAGAAACATTCCTGAATGGCAGACCTCGCAGTAGAACCAGGCTCTGGCCATGTTAATGTTATGTACAACGTAACGTGTAAACTGTAATCTGGCATTTTTGACACCCTCTCCTATTGTTACATACATACAATGTCCCATCTCATGAATGGTCCTTTGTGCTTATAGCTATCCTATGCCTTCTTTTAAAATTTTCATTTAATATTAAATTACAGATATATATTGATCTTGAATTTTGCCTTTATTCAATATAAAGTGTCATTTTTCAGCTTAAAATAACTTGTTACTTTATTGACAGAAGAACGAAATACTAAAGGAGCTTGGGTTAAGTTCTCTAGGAGAAGTCTTTAAAAAAGAACAAGTATTAGTTATTTCATCCTTGTTAAGTTATGCATAGTTACTGATTCGAGGGCCCAATCAAGGATCACCCCAATGAAGATTGTTTTTGGGTAGAGCAGTGAAGTAACTGGGATATTTTTAACTGGGACATACTCAGGAAATAAGTTAATTGAATACATGATTAACACACAGTGCTACTTTTATTTTACAGAACTTGGAGCTGACTTTCTGTTAACGCGGCACATTAAGCAGGATTGTTGAACATTTTTTGGAGTGATACGGGTGAAAGGTAAGCATTGCACTTTTTACTCAATACAATTACCAGTGAAATTGTTGAGTAACTATTTGACATTATTGATCAATGATTACCTATTTGCAAAGTGAAAGCAATTGATTGTCTTTATGAAGTAAACTTTTACATTAACGAATATTGCACTCAGCATCTTAGTGGTCCCAGCCTTACTTAGTTCTTATTGGTAATACAGGGGGTCATCGAGATAATCCAACGCCCGTACACATATGTTGTGATTATAGACAGGCAGTACTGGATTGCCTCTTGACCATCAGCCAGACGAGGCACATTTATTTTTGCAGCTTAGCAGCCTGTTTCAAGTTAGCACAAGTAGAGTATCTATTCTATTCATGCTATGTGATTGAAATAAATGTTCTACTAGAGCATATGTAATGTAGCAGATATAGTAATACATGGCTATACTGGTTCCATGTAGCAATTATATACCATAGCATTCTAAAACTTTTTGTGCATGCAAAACAAGTTCTATGGTTCTACATATCATTTCCTAGACTTCAGATTTTGTACAGCAAATACAACATTTTTTGTTTCAAAACAAAAAATTTCCTTTCAAGGAAGAAAAATCCCCTGCTTCATCTGATAAACCAAATTATCCAGGTTGGCATTCAGTTCATTACATTGCATTATTTCAGATTGGAAGTTTGCCTTGGTCCTTGAACAGCTTGATATGTGAATTATTGGACTAACCTCTATGAAATACTTTATTTTTTGAAAGTAATAAGATAACTGTTGGCTAACCTACGTTAACCAGGTATTGCACATTTCAGATGACCATGACTATTGCTATTCAGCATGTGAAAATGAAGCTTCCAGTACTGCGTCTAGCACAGTAAGTATTGTTCTGTAGGGAATTTAGTCCCAAAATGTCCATATTTAACCTTTTCTATAAATATTAAACAAAACCAATATTGTATGACACTGGCATTGAAGATGCTGAGTCACAAATTTTGAATTTTTGTAACTTACTAAGCTATTTTATATTTGAAAGAGTTGAAATTTGGTTTATTTTCATCTTTACTGCAGAAAAACAATCTGTACTGTCATTAGTAATTTACAAGTGTTCAGCTATTTCTGAAGGTGTTGAATCATTAGATCAAGCTAAATAAAGGCTACTGTATCAGTACCATTCATACAATTTACTTCTTTGACAGGAATATATATATATTTTTTATGTCACATTCACCGGCTTTCCAGGTGAACAAAATTTGTGTACAGAATACGAATTAGGGACAGATACTTAGAACAGAGACACATGTATCAGCAGCAACTTTGAATCAGCAGAAATTTGACCAGTTGACGCTAACACTGCCAGACCTGGATGAAATTGAGGACAATGTAGCAGTGTACCTCACAGGTTATATATGTTTCCGGGCAATGGCAAAATTCAAATGTGACTCATGTCGGAATATCTGGCAAGCTGATAAGGATGCAAAGTTTATGTTTTTCAACCATAAGAAGTACAATGGGGAAAGTCAACTCTTTCCACCAAGCGAATTAATGTTGCATGTAACAGAGCAGATGGAGCAAGTCTTTCGTGGGTTATGCACAGGACTAATCAAAGGAACTGATGTTAAGAGGCAGCTTGTTGCTGCTACTTTAGATGGAAGGGTTCATTTTGAGAATGTGATGTGCTCTACGAAATGCTTAGCAGCAATAAATTATATGAAAGAATTGTATGAGATTAAATTACCACATCAAATTGCAAAATAGATCATTGAAAACCAAGAAGTGTAGTAAAAAATCATGCAAATTGATAAAGATTTCCCATGTTTAAATTTAATGTCTGCTGTACATTTTGATACTTTATTGTTTAATTTATGATAAATACCTGTTATATGTGTTAACTATGGCATGTTATCATATAATTGAGTTTAAGAAGAATAATTAGTGTGATTATTGATTACACACTTTGAACTTATAAACATTTATATACTTATACAACTTTGTTTTTATTGCATGTATACCTTGTTGATTTATATATTGTTGATTGTATTTTGTACAACAATTTACTTATAAAATAATTGTTAAATTATTATCCAACCTGTTTGGTATTATACAAAATTTTTTTTATTACATGTATCCCTTTTTAATTTATATTGTTCATTGTATTGTGTATAGCAATTTACTTATGAAATAATTGTTAAATTAGTATACAACCTGTTTGGTCCGTAAATTCATATATATGTGTATCAGTAATTTTTATTATCTGTTTTCCATGTTATTTATTTATTATGTTTTCTTGGTAATAAATATTACATATACTACAACGCTTTTTTGTATTACAAATATATAAAAGTTGGATGTTTAGAACTATTTAATATGGACGCTCTATAATTCCTTCTAATAGATCTCTGATATTTTATTTACATTTTTGATAGAAACCCTGAGTCATTACTCTATGCCAAGGCCTGAGGCAGTGAGGGAATGCATACATGTATTAATGACTATATATGGGATAAAATAGTGAAGCCTGGAGTGACAGACCATAAAGTTTACAGGGAACCGTCCATACAAAGTATTTGGGTTGGCTAGTTGCAGTGTTCACGGTAAGCATAAAATAGCTTCCGGTCCCAAGGACCAGTTGTGTGGGAAGGCTGCCATTCCTTCTTGCTGGCATAACAGTGTTGTGCAGAACATTATAATCCCATTTTTTTAAATTTTATTATCGTGTCTATACTGGGAAGGATAGGTTTGGGACAGTCTAGCTAATTGCAAATCTGCACACCAGCTGAAAATAAACATGGCTACATAAGCCCCATTCAAGATGGCAGCGCCAGTTACAACAACAGCCTCTCTCCACTTCCTTTCTGCAACAAATGACGAACAATGAACAGAAATGGCAAATGACGAACAGAAACGACGAACATCAATGATAAACTATGAACAAAAACGACGAACTACGAATGCAAATGACGAACTACGATCGCAAACGACGAACAACAAACGTCGAACAGCGAACTGGCACTTATAAGTTTTCGTAGTAAGAGGTTTTGCGAAGTTTTGTTCCAAAATGGTTTTGAAGTGTTCTTATACTCCTCGTGGTCGTCAGTATTTGCTTTTACTTTCTAATCAGGAACGATTTGATTGTAAAGCTACGCTTCTCTGTTTAGTCCTAAGTCCCCATGCCAGGTCGTGTCGATGTCGGACCATGTTGGCCGAGGCTTATTTGTCCAACGTTGGGCCAACTTCAGGCCGATTTGTTATCTGCTGTAAATATATAGCCCTATACACACTATTACACAGTGAATCTCTCTCCGTCATTTGCACTTGCCTCCCAGGCAACATATACGACACCGGTTCGACTGAAGAATGATCTGGAATGTTCTCAGGGTAAGAAAAATCTGTATTAGAATTTAATCAAGTAACTTCTGTTCTCAGTCAAATGTCTTAGCGCCTATAACGTGCAGCATGGTACAGAAATACCCAATTACCTTGAGAAAACATTGTATGATATTCCTTCTGTCATTACAAAAAGTTGTCGTACACTCTAAACATTACTCAAATGGCTACTCCACTGTGAAGCCACACCTTACGCAGATGCACAAAGTTATATTAAGGCGGGTATGCATTACCTGTTGTCAGTTCAGAATGTCATTAATGTGAAATATTTCTATCACATAAGTATGGCATTGCCTCTCTTCAGATCTCTTTTAAGAGAGCTTTAGATGGATTTTTGTTATTAAAACAAGCCGAAACACCATAGTTACCATTTCAAATCACACTAGTTTTCATAGGAATAAAACAATTTAAGATATTACCCTCACTGTTTCTCAAGTGAAATAGCACAAATTGGATCTGTTAATTACTCTTAATTTATTCTGATTGCATTGAGAGCCATGTACACTAATATAAATAGGACCAATGTTGCAATGTATGAAATTATTTCATGAACCTCCATCATTGTAAAATCTGTTAAAAAATATCAATCTACAATCTTCCCCATATTAATCAATTGGTTTTTATATTCTACATCGCCTACAAAATGTTTTCGTGAAATATTTTCTTGTTAAATTTATTAGTGTGAGTGACATTAGTCACGTTAAATCATGAGAATTACCAAGGATACACAGCTGCTTAATTCCCTTGCCAAGTCTAATGAAGGGAAAACCTATGGGACAAGGGAAGACAAAATGACATGATTAGATATTCTTCTTGTATATCATAGAATGAATCCTTTGGTAATTGATACCCTCATATTACGAAAAAGGGCAGAAAATTTTATAAACATAGGAAAGACAGCAAACAGTAAGTTGATACATCATGCCTTGAGGTAATTTTGCCTGAGATTATGATCTAATACCATGCAATAGCGATGACCTTAATGTGCATATGGCAAAGTACTTTCAGTCTAACGTAATCCAGAATATCTCATAATTTCTAAAAACTAGTAAAGAGCTTGACATTATCTTGATCATGTATATTTCTATATATAGGACGATACACGGGCGTAGCCACGAAAGATTTAAGGAGGTAGTGTAAAGGTTATCCATTATGAGAAAAATATATTGAATTGCTGTAAGTGACACTTATATTTATTTCCATAGCGAGGGAGAAGTTTTGTGGCCCAATGGGATTCCTCTATCACATGTTACCCATGTAGATTAATCATGACTTGAAAGCTCTGAGATCAATTGATTTATTCTCGAATTACATTTTTAAGTTACCTCGAGATTTTGTTTTATTGTCATTTTGTGCCAAGCAGCTGCAAGACGATATGACTGACATTAAACTAGATATGTTAGAGAGTCCCATTTGCGTGTAATTCTGAAATTGTTTTATTTATTTGTACTCTTAAAATGTCATTCAAGATGTACGGACTTTGACAATCGGCGCCGACTGTTTTGTACATGCAAAAAACTTTCGGGGTGCTTTAGCGAAAGATTGTCACATTAGAAATCATTGCTAAAACGTAGCGGCATCGTAGTGAAAGGGAATAAAACGTAGCAAAACGTAGTGGAACCTGGCGAATCAGGGCAGAACCTAGCAAATCGGGACATAATCTAGTAGTAATGTGGTGAATCGTACACGAATCATAATTTTAATGAATTGTAATGAATCATATTGATTCATCAATGATTCGAGACAATTCGTTGGAGTTCTTAGCTATTCCTAGCATGGGTGGTGGGTGGGTGGATTTAGGGCTTTATGTCCTGTATTTCTGCACCAGTTGGGCTAATTAGGACAGGCAGAGACCATGGCAATGAGACGAAGGAGGAAACAGCCATCCAACTTAGGCTCGACCGGAATCGAACCCGGGAACCAGCGGTTGGAAGCCCAGAGCGCTACCTCTGAGCTAGGCCCCCACCCTCGCTTTTCCTAGCAAATCGATCTTGGCGACTCTCAGCACTTTCTTGGCTATAATCTGCCTAGATTCGTCCTACTTTCCTGGATATTCTTGGTGGACCTGGGCACCTTTGTAACAGCTGGCGTCATTTCTGGGCGATGCGAATACGTAGTTGAATCTGCTCTCATGACGTCACACTATCGTCATTAGGTGCCGAACAGAGCCGATTCTGTTCCGTGACATGAAGCAATGTGCTTGCCAGTGTCACACAAAAGTATAATAAAAAGGTGCCACTATCTTCAAGTGTGTATATCTTCCTATACTGAAATTCTGAATAACCGCAGGCAAGTTAATGCATGATTGTCTAGCTGATTGTCTCTTATAAAACCTGTGATATAGCAGGGTCATTCAAAAGAAACGGTGCACTTGTAGCATTTCAGTTGTCAAAACAAAATTCTGTCTTTTTGAAATCCTGCAACATTATGAATTTTCAAACACTTCAGTGTTTTAATATGACAATGACACATTTTTCATATTTAACTTTTAAATTCTTAATTAGTCATTCATGCGGCCTGGTTTCTCTGCCAGCATGGTAACAGGAAGGACAGTAAGCGGATGGAAATGTAGGCAAACTTTATTGAAAATCTGAAGGGAATTGGAGGTAATATTTCCCAAGTTTCCATTTCATTTTGTAATAATAAAGTACTTCAAGAATTGCTTTGAAATTAGTTTCTGTGATAAACAACTTCCTAATAACATTGGTAACAGGAAGGACTACAACAAAAGTCGCCCCATGCCAATATAAGCCCTTTTCTTTGAATACTGACAACTAATTTTCCAAATGTGCAAGATAAGCAGACATCCTGAAATCCCCATATCAGTTCTTTCATCTCTTGGAAATACACAGACCTAACAATGTTTTCTACCTAATGAAATTTTAATACCACAATAACAGGAAGGACATTGATTCTGTGGACAAAAAAACAAATGTCAATATCTATGTCAATGTGTCAAAGCATATGACCAGCTGCCAGAGGCAGACCAATGATGAGATAATAAGGCTTGGAGTCCACACTATCTATGGATGATATTACTGTAACTATAAATGTTTCATACCTTTATTCATCAGTTGAAAATCAAATTACTCTTGATTATATCTATGTGAATATTAGAAATGATTTATTATTTTAATTCATTGAGTAGGGTAAATAGATATGTAAAATAAGGAGTGGGACATGCCATTTTGGCGTACTTTTACAGCAAAAGGAACCAAAACATCAGTTATGACATTATATTAACTTTGGTCTGCCCATCCTCACACCACATTCATATCATCACCCTTTTGCATGTTCTGATCATATTTGAATGTTGAGGGACAGGGAAATGGACAATTTCGGTGGAATGACCAAGCCCATGTGGCATCTAAATGATAAGTTACAACCTATGAATGCCATCAAGCAAACATTTAAGGTAATAATGTTAATAGATTCAGGACCCATGGGATCCTAGTGGTTTGCATTTCTGAGTTTTAAATTTTATTTTAAGAGTTCCGTGTTTAGATTTTATTTCTACAATTTATCTACACAGTTTACATCTTATGCCCAGATAGCATTCCAAATCTGCCCAGCATCATCTCTATGTTGGCCACTGTCGTTACAACATTGTATCAACATTGCTGACGTCGTACCAATGTTGTTACTGTTGTTACTATCTAACTAAATAAATGGTGATTATTATTATTATTACACTTCTGTAGTGCTCACTATACAATGCACATTCTGCAGCACTTTACCATCAAGGCGAATATCTATTTTTAAGAGCCACTATGTCAATCATGTTGTACATTGTGGCTCCCCTGACTCTCCAGCTCAGCTCCCCAGGGAGATATACAGCAGTTTTCACACATTTTGTGCAGGTACTATGTGGCTGATCTACCACTCTTCATCCATTGAAGTCTTCTTGAGCCAGGTACCCACTCATCTGCTGGATGAACATTGGCGGTAAGGACTAATAAGTGGCTTGCCAAAGGCCACAAACAGCAAGTGCAGTGGACGAGGCTCAAACTCAGTCCCATATGATTGGGAGTCGAATACAATACCACAACACTATCTTCTCCTCTAAATAAATAACAAACTTACTAACGTACTATACTTCCTTACTTACTCCTCTTGCACTCTCTTATGTTCTCCTCAAAGGTGAAGATGTGATATAACCCCTTTGCCATACCCAGATAGCATTCCAAATCGGCCCAGCATCGTTTCCATTATGCCACTGTGGTGACAACACCGTATCAACATAGCCGACGTCGCGCTGATTTTGTTCCAATTTGGAATGCTTTCTGGGTATAACTATACTCTCTCCTCAATGAGATTCCTCACCAATTATCGACATCTGCGAGGATTCCCATCCCCATCATTTCAACATGACCACCACTGTGTACTTCTGACATTATCCCAATATACTTCACCCTTTTTGTACCGTGCCTCAATAAGAAAGTAGAAAAGAGTGTAGTCATCAAAGGACTAATAGTGGCCAACTGAGCTTGAAAGCCTTTTAGAAGTAATACTCTTTGACATCAAGTCGCAAGAGCATAGTATAGCTACAGGAAACCCTTGAGCAATCCACATTGATTTATAGTAGGCTAGGTTGATAAAAACACTGAGCTTGATACTATTAGATACTGTTACTTTCATGAAAAACGACCGTCAAATTGAACCTAGCAAAGCTGTCATAGCTGGCTACTAAACAATGGATCTCAAAGTACATATTTATAATATATTAGATTAATTTCTTACATTTTTGGTGATAAATGTAAGCTGACTATTAGCTATAGAAGTGGGCAGAAGCAGCTCGCTTTAGCATGTTTAGACCACAGTCAGGTATAGGCCGCAACAGCCGTCTAGAGTCGATGTTTTTTTATGAAACTAACTGTAATTATGGAGACGGTAGTTTCCAATATAGATATCTCCCAAAAGGCATGATCAGCACAAGTCCTGCGAATATATAATCAACAATTTGTGTTGTCAACAAAGGAAGATGATATCAGTCCTAAAAGGAATTTGCTTGTATACGATTATTGACACGAGCATGTTGTTTCTCGTATTGGAGCTTATTGGGTGCTTTTTGACAAAAGGTAACTAGACAGTAGGTGTGAGAAGAGACTAATCTTACTTAGTGACATATTGAGGTATCACCAAAGATTTGCAATTATTTGTACCATTGAAAGTTATGTGTTTGAACTGGCAGTTTCAGGGGTTATAAATGACAACCCTTCATACAATTGTGAGCCTTGGAGTCTAAGTGAGAGGCGCTGAGTTCACAGCAATTTAAGGTAAAATAATGCTGAAAGTTGTTAATACATCAACAATGATATGATAATATAGTATCATATATGCTTTTATTGACACAGTAATATCATACATAATACATTTGTCAAAAATAACAGATAAAAAACATGTACTAGGTCTACTTCTACTCACTATTCCTATATTCAATAAATATATATATACATGGTATAAAAGTTAAAGGTATACATTATCAATAAATTAACTACACCTCCATGGTCCCAGTTGCCGAACAATAGCACGGTAATAAGAGCGTTTTGTTCACATACATTGGTTAAATATATATAAATATCACATGTATACAGTAACCCTAAATACATATATTACTGCAGTTAATACTGTTCATTATCACAATGTTAATATAAGTACAACATTTGAATTAGGAGTATATACAACAAAACATAGTCCACGGTTATATACATGGATGTAAAAGCACATAGATCACAATATATACAAATGCTTATAGTGCAGAAACTGCTGGTTTGGGGAGTGAATAGAAAATAATAGAATAGAATAGAATAATCTTTATTTAAATTCGACTGAAGACAACAATAAAATTAGCTCAAAGAGCTATTGATCAACTGATGGTTAATGCTTGACGATGGATGATGACACGAACATTCATTAGGCATCAATATTTACAAGAAATTTTCCAAGGGATTTAAACAACTCAGTTTCTTTTGATTTCATGATGGTATTAAATTTGTCTATATTGTTTAGTTGCTCAATATTTTCTATGCAATTGTTAGCTATTTTAAAGAGGTCCTCACGACTAAGTGTGTTATGTGGGCATACAATGAGACAATGTTTTTCATGGATATTTCATGGGATGCTTTGACCTTGAAAACAAATATAAATTATCAAATGAATATTTTGTGACTCAGGTTAGATCTTACCAATTTCTCGATCTGCTGTCACTGGTAATTCTCTCAACCAATTACAGTTATGGAATTCTTATCCATTTATGTCCACAATATTGTTGTAACCTTGACCTAAGGGTGAGCATGTGACTGCATATATTTTTGCGTCTCCTAAAGGTAGTCTTGTGTGATCTAGTGTCAAGCTGGCCTGTTGTTTTGTGATAGCCACTTTCGTCCTGATGTTAGGTCGGTCCACAATCCACCAAAATAGTTTATTAGTGTCGTCTGTGATGTGTGTTACATTTTGAAATTTAGTCTGGCTTCTAAATCCATAGAGTGGCCCATATCAACCACAGACTAACTAACTGCAAGTGCGAATGCAGCTGGGTGGCCTAATGGTTAAGGCATCCGCCGATTCCACATTGGCCAGCTCTGCTGAAGGTCCTGGGACCCAGGTTTGATCCCAGACCCAGGCACTCTTCATGAGTTACATCTCAACTGGATGTCGATCACATGAGACGTTAAATTGGAGGTGCCTTGTCCTCGGTGTCTATACTGAGGCAACTATGTATTAAAGACCCCACTCATGGGATAAATGTGTAACATGCTGTGGACTCCAAGCCTTAACATCTCATAATTATGTCTGCCTCTGGCAGCCTGTCATATAAGCTGACTAAGTAGCATTTCGACATTCGACAGGAATAATGCGTAAAATAAATGTCATTCTGGCCTGACTCATTCGTGAATTAGTAGCCAAATTGGAATAGCTCCTGTTGGAAACATCGATATGAACCCAGGATCCAGATCGACTTATCGAACTTGATCCTGATTACACCCAGAATCTAGTCACTTATATTCTGAGCCATCATCTCTATGCCCTGGAAATTCTGTCAAAATCCAATATAAATTGGGTTTTTTTATATCCTGATACAAAACGTGCAAACAAAACAAATAAAATCACTTGGAATGGAGCATGTAACTTCCAATTTGTGAAAGCAACTATTAGAAATTGTTTTGTCAAAAAGAAGCACAATAACCGAAAAGCTTGAAATAAGATACCTGTACCAGACTTGTGTGATAGAATAATAAGAATATCATGACTATGTTAGATTGTGCTGAATAACTCGTAGATTTGTGGGATGAGGAAAAAGTACAATGCAGAGGGAATTATGTGTTGTGACAATGATTTCTTAAGATGAATGAATGCATTGTGTTGTATTTCTATATTTATGACATGTGAAAACTGACACTACATGTTGTGAATATGGACCTTTTGCAGCAGGTCTGTCAACAAAGGAGTGTCATGTGTGTAGCCACAAAAAAATTGCATCTTTCAAAACTGGCTGCCTTTTATTATGTTAATTTTGAGCCTATCACCAGATTACTAGCTGTTGCACCAGACTGCCAGAGACATGTAGCCCAGTGTAAGCATGGAGAGCTTCTTTGCTGAGTAGGTAGTAGATAATCCCCCACCAGAACACATACCTAACATGGCAAGGCTGGTACTGCCTCATATGGTCAAAGCCGAGCATCAAAAGTGGTTGTGATACTTCACATTATGGTACCGAAATGTTGTAAAACCAGTGACTGAAGAGGCAGATATGTTCGTTTTAAAGGCATTATAGTACATTTAGACATAAACATGGGGGAAAATTACAATCACTACACAGATTTGAAGGAGAGGGTCGCCAGTGCACCCACAGCACCCACAACACATTATTCAGCAACAATTTTACATTACCATAATACATCGAGATGAAAGGTAATTTCATGAAGACGCCTTATGGGTGAAATTCCTTGGGGGATGGATTTTGATGTATATCTTTATGATTGTGTGCCTCATATGCTTCTTGTTATGCCATTAAATTGGCTAATAGATATTAATAAATTTCTTAGATCTTATCCATGTAATACTTTATGTGAGACCATGTGCTCATATTTTGGTACATTAAATGTTAGAATGGGAGAAGATGATAGTAGAATTAAATCTGATTGGATGCCATTGGCCTTGAATTTTGAACGCAGTTTGCCATACTAGGTAAATTTTCGTGCAAATCACTGATTAAATGGATATACCCTAGAGGTAAACTATTGCATTTTACTGCAGCAGACAAGGATGTGGTATCGTGATTTTTAATTGTCACAAATTCTATTTTTATTGTTTTTTATTAAATGTTTTTGCTTATAAACACATCCTATGGTATAATAATTTTTTGACTTGCATAACTGGCGAGTGTAATTGAATTTTTTAATTTATATATATCTGATTGAAAGACTGGAATTTGATGAAGCATATATGAAGACACGTGTTACTCATTCCAGGAAGATAAAATGCAAAGTTTATTGAAAAAGATTTTCAAGTTTACTTAATTTATATCACCCATTTCATTAAAGGACTACTAAAGGTAGAATGTTATATTTATTAACAAGGCCAAAAGTGAGTTCCATTCAGTTATCAAAGCTGGAAAAATATGTTGACCTCTTTCCACCAAGACATAGAAACTCTTTAAGTCTTTAATATAATTTCATTATATTTGGACATCCAGTTAAAATGAGACAATGACATGGAAAAGTTCGATTAGGAGGGAGGGGGCGGGGCGGGGGTGGGAGGGAGTCCTCTGTTTTTTTTAGAGACAACAACACTTACATGTTATTTGAACTTATTTCAGTAGAAAGCTGAAAGAATTCATATGAATTGACTTGAACTTTATTATATAGGATGATCGTGAAGGATTTCAAGTAACTAAGTTTCGACCAAGAATGTTCTTGAGGTCAAGGAAGACGCATTTTATCATGACATCATTTATGGTCGGACAATATTAGAAAGGACAGAATCTGCCTTATTAACTAATGGGGATGCCCAGTTATTTACTTTATGCATTAGTCTAAAAGCATTGGAAAATATTTAAAAATAATGCAAAGAAGAGAACGAAACAAGATAACGTAAGAATTCAACCTAATGGGAAAAGTTCATCATTAGGTTCTCAAGATAACAGAAATGCAGTCAACTTGAATAATTAAAATGGAAGCATGAATCACACCAATCCTGTTCTGAACTACCGATCAACTGTTTTGACTGATGCAGTTTCATGACAATGTGCTCTAGAATTGTTTTTAATTTATTATATATTTTTTAATTGTTTATTTTATATTTTATTTTATTTTATAGTTTTTTTGTTTTGTTTTTATTCCTTCAACAAACAGAAGTGCATGAAACGTATTAGACAAAGACCCAATATTTGTAGTGCTGTATCAATTAGTTATAAAGATATAGTCATTTATTGCTTGATATTTCAAAACACATGCTGCTGACAAAATTTTATTTTGAAGAATAGAATAAAGCTCCCATATCTTGCATGATATCAATTATAAAATTTTAGACAAACATTGCTACAAGTATGACATAGATTCCAAAGTTAACTATATTTAAACTATAATAATAATGATAATATGACAATACATTTCAAACTGGTTGTCATGGCAACATTATTTATTTAACAAAACTGAAATCATGTGAATGATAATGGCAGGTGTTGGTTGTGCCACAGCATGCCTTATTTGTTGATAATATATATTACATGAATAAAGAAAAGAACTTCTAATAAAATGCGTACTATTGGTAAAATTAGCCAAAATACCACTTGTTTTGTTACCATGGCAACAGGGTTATACGATATTAAAATAATTTACATTGTTTTGAAATTACTGTAGATACCTGTACATTTCTGCCAAATATCAGACATTTTTCAGTTGTATTGCCAAAGTTAGGGGAAAAAAGTGATTTTAATATTGGGTTTAAAAATTAAGGCACCTGTTGCCATGGAAACAAATTTTAAGACCCTTATTACCACTTTTGACATGGCAAACATAAAAACTCAAACAGTTGAGGATCTAGGGATTAAAATAATGTATGATATGACCATCAACCCTTTATGTGTCACCGCTTCAAAGAAATTGTCAGTTTGCCTCTCCTCTATATGGTATCACAAGAAAATACAATTACAATAAATTTACATGAACTGAAAGTTAATAATACATACATAACGAGGCATACCGCAATAATTTTAAAATACCTAGTTAGTAATCTTAGGGATTATTGTACCACTTTTAGTGACCGTCTATAATAATAATACTGCAAGTAATATGCAGTACTTAGGTCATAATTCCTTTTATCACAATAGATTATATAATCTGTGCAATATCTCAAATTTTTTGTTATCCCATATATATTGAATAATGCATCAGAACTTTCCCAACTCCATGGGTGTACAAATTTGAAATGTACTTCATAGTAAGAATCGAATAAAATTGGCAATTGCAACACGCTTCGCTATAAAACATTCAAAATCACAGAATTGAAATTAATCTTTGTTGAAATATATCTAATTTGAAATTACTTTTCAATAAGCTGCTTTTTGATTAGAAACCAACTGATTGGCTCATTCTCCAATATATCCCTAATTTCACACAATGAAATTATGAAATTCTACAGCTATGCAAGCACAGTTATCTAACTTCTCCAAACGATTTATTCTACATGGCCAATTGTGCCACGTGCGTTTTCCATGCGTTTATCTTTCTCATGGAAAACGCACGTGGCACATTTGGCCTTGTATAACTGCGGAAAGTCTTTTCAACATGAAATCCATAGTGACAGAAGGACATAAATTGATGGAATTTGAATTTCCTGTATTGAATTATCAATAAATAAATAGGCACTCTGTTAAAACGATTTGTGATATGGTTTAGCTTACATATCTGTGAACAATTCAAAATGTAATAATCTTACAAGCATGTAAAAAATATAGCAAAATTCAGTTTAATAGCTGCGTGACAGAAGTACATTTCTTGCAACCAACCTCAAGACTTCTGATTACATATATGAGGTTTTCTGTGAATTCATAAACTGCACAATTAGTTTGATGGCAGAATACAATTGCCTAAATAGTGGTCTTAAATTTATAATGTAAGTGTAATTCAATATAGACAATAAGTACTATAATACAGCAGCTTACTTCCAGTGTGACGGAAGGACAAAACCTTTGTAACGGAAGGACAATGAGGCAACATAAAAATTGAAACTCAAATCATATTAGAGACATATATTTAAACACAAGATAATTTCTGATTTCAAACGACTTTATTTTACTTGGTAACATACTATTACTTCCAAAAGTCACAAACTGGCCAGATTCGTAGCCAGCACACTGTTCGTGTGAACACTGGCTACAAGACTGGCATTTTACCCAACTCTCTCCAGGGGCAGAATTTGAAAACATAGAATTACAATATAAACAAGGACAATCAAATTGTCAAAGCTTGGTACTCGCATTTTGGCGGGAAAATCACAATTAAAAGTGATTTCATATATTAGACATAGCGATCATAAAAACCCATCACATAACAACTGGTATTTAAGCATTTGATTTTTTCAACAAATAGTTGACATTTCCGTGGATTTCATGTCAAGCTGGTACTTCTTACACACAGATTACCTGATTTTAAACACACGAGACGCAGATTGTATTAGGTTTGGATACAATTGCTTTATTGAGCATACACATAAAGACAAGACATAAACATACATGTAATTAAATAACTTGATACTATGTTGCTCTGTGGACACCCACACGTGTACAGAGTGTCAAGCATATTTTTGAGGCAAAATTATTTAAGTACCTGTTGAGACAGTGAGATAAGATAGGAGATGAGTATGAAAAGCAGAGAGAATTAAAAAAAATAGAGAAAAATTAAGAAAAAGGGATGGCGGGTGGGGCAAAGAGAAAAGGTGAATGCTTTTTAGAGGGCAACGGATTGAGTTTATATAGGACAGTCAGCCTGGATCAGCGATGGTCGTTCCTCATTGGCTATCAGCTACCACGTGACTTGATAATACAATAAACATGTCCAAGTATAAAAAGTATCAAGAAAAAGTGGTCTAAACTCGCAGCTGGTAAGCCTGATCGAGCTAACATTGGACGTCTGTTTCATCCTTCAGCTCATTGCCATGGTCCCTGCCTGTTAATTAACCCATCAGGTGCAGAAATACAGGACATAAAGCCCAATCCACCCACCCACTACCGCAGCTGGTATGCTGATGTTGTCTTGTTGTCTTGTTTCATGTTGAAGTGTTGATGGATAACACTTTCGATCATAGATTTTAAGAGAGAAACACATGGATGCATGTCATTCAATGATGGACCTCATTACAAAATGTAAGCGGAACATATCAACGACTGAGACTGGCAGGATGGATTTGGAACTCGTAGGATAGAAATTGTCCCAGTATTGAGGTACAATGGTTGTTGGTCCAGGCTTGCAAGTCATGAACCCAGTGCATGCATGCTTGTCACGAAACTCGTTGGACCATTAATTAATGTTTGAATTGCTAATCAAGTATTTCCGTTAAACAGGAAATAACCACATAATGACAAACGTAAGCAAATCAATGACTAGAGTGTGACATGAGTTATTTAACACCAAGAGTGGTAAACAAAACACTTTACTGGTATATTGGCAGTGGCTGAAGCGGCTTTTTCTTAAGCGCCTTGAAGTGGTACTGCGCCCGTCGTCTGTATGTCCGGTGTGTAAAACAACTCGTAATGGTGTGTAAAAAAAGACTTTGCCTGCAGCCATAAATCAGTTCGTGACAACGAGTCTTGGAACAAACTACCCGATGCCCAGTATCGATGAAAAACCAGAGCCTTTGGAGGACAAAAAGTGACTCATAAATCTCTGTTCAAACACTACATTGCTGAAGGTAAATCTGAAATATCATTAAAGCACAATTCAGATGACCATAAAAACGGATGCAATACTGCTTGAATAATGTATTTTTGAACATCACAACTGATCTGATCAAAATATATATGAGGTATTGAACCTACCAACAAAATCATTAATCACTGCCTTACCTATTACTTGTGCCCTTTGACAGACAGACAGATAGATAGATAGATAGATTGATATATAGATATATAGATAGAAAGATAGATAGATTGATTGATTGATTGATTCAAATATAGGTATAATATTGAATAAAGTAAGGAAATAAATTACATGATAAAATGATACTTCCATTCACATATAATTAATTAAGCTGTGCACAGGTGTTCCAAATGATATCCTAAATATTTAATTTCGGTAGCAATCTTTACTTTCTCACCAAATACACACACCTCTATATTCATATCAAAGCTTCAAATTACCACCAAGGAACTTTCACTTTATTAAATTTAATATCAAAGACTGAAGCCTCTGTTTTGCTCACACTTTCTTATCATAACTCGCAAAGCATTAACACAATTTCGACATACATAACAGCCAACACCTGAATTATTTAATTCTTCTGAGTGTCCATCCATATATTTATGCTAATGACTTCACAAGAAGACACTTATTTCCGAGATTTCAACACAAAAAGGAGCAAATGTCATGCAGTGTAAATGTTAGATTATTTCATTTGACTTCTATTTTGGCAAAAATTGTCAACAAGGTTGTGACTCTCATTAAATATTTTAGGTGACATTCAAAGCTGTCTCAAGCTAAAGAGGTCATGAACATGCTATCCTTGGATTTTTAATTAAAACTTTTATTTCAAGGCTTGTCCATTAAAGAGGCAATAATTAGGCCACATAATGACAGAGAATAATTTGACTCACACACACTTCTCTACAGCTCATTAAAGTCCCCATCGACTTTGCCATATTTCCAATGTAAAATTTGGGAAAAACCGTTTGATAGGTCGTTTTGATGTCAGTGTTTTGAAGCAGCTGAGAAAAGTGCTGATGAAAGGCATGGTCGTTAAACTGCTACATCTTTCTTGCACGATTTACAGATACCTCATGGATGGGTGTGCTTCATTGCCCAACTGCTCTTTAAAGTTCTACGTGTCTTATCAAAGAAACCCAGCCAAAAGGTTCTTTCTATTCTTCGACACACCTAAATGTGTTTACAGAGGACAGCACACATGTGTTTATCTCCACTCAGCTGTTGACAACCAATCACGAGGCTGGATTACCAGTCAATATCAGGCTATGTTGTAAGGTAGCAGAGTATATTGGACAGCTGCAGTGTATGTGTGATGGCTACAGTGTATGTCGGATGGCTGCAGTGTATGTTGGCTGAAATGTGCATGTTGTACAGCTGAGTGAAGGATGTAAGCAATGGTGGACATAGTTTTGTGTGATTTGGAAACGCTATTCTTTTTCCACATCCTACAAAATGCCAGGTTGGACTCACCATCCACTACATATATTTTCTGCACTGGTGTGTCCTCCAACATAGGTTCAGAAAAATTGTATATGCAATTTATCAGAATACATGAATATATACATTGTACATGTATGCAATTTTCAAAAAGTTACATATGTAATTCTTCCTTATCCCACAAATCTCAATGTTGTACTCCTCACAATCAACTATTGGTATAACTTTGGATCAACATCTCCTTTTGTGTACATTCTCCAAGTTTCCCGCATTGACTGTAAGATACATATAAGAAACGGGTCTGTTTTAGGTCCACTACTGACGTCGGTAGTGTCAGCAGTGTTTCTAATACCCTAGTTACCAGACGTCAGGAAGGCCAAGCTTTGCCTTAAGTACCGACCGTCGGTAGTTGCTCTATTTGTAAGGCATAATGACAGCTGCCTTTCCAGCCAAAGAGAGATTTTTATGCACTTGCCGACGTCAGTATTAACACAATACTGTGTCACTGCCGACTGGCTGTGATTGCTATGTTTCTGCAGCTTAGAGACAGCTGCCCTTCCAGCAATGAGGGTTTTTCAGAGACCTGCCGACGTCAGTAGTCACACAAGACTGGGCCACTGCTGACTGTCTGCAGTTGCTGTATTTGTGCAGCTTAATGACAGGGTTCATCAGCCAGAATGTCTAAAGTACATTACTGTGGCACTCCCGACCGTCAGTAGTCTTTTTAATTCTTTAGTTTATTGACAGCAACAAATACGAAAATAGTTAGTGAAGCCAACAAGGTTTCGAAGTTTAATTCGTGTCACAAAATTTACATGAAAAAAATTACAAACATGTACACAATATGCATTTCAGCCACAGTTTTAGTCCACACTATAACATTCATGAGAGATGATTAAACAACAAAAATATGACAACTACTACAATTTCTTCACTCTTCTATTTCTGTCCCCAAGAAACACTCTTGCATGGAGCATTACATTGTCTGGTCTCATGTGAGATACTTGCTTGCTCAAATTCCTGAGGTCGGCATTAGCCTGTTCATTTACTTGTGTATTGATCTGTTTGATTTTCGGATCACTATTGTACGAATTTGTATTATAGCCATCTGTACAGGTTGAGTGATCTTGGTAGTGTAGTCTATCTATCAAAAAAATGGTCTCACTGAATCTAGCAGGTTCCCGATTTAAAACAAACTGATGTAGATTGCAACAGTTATCGTAAAATATTCTCATATTGTTCAAATGACCATTGAATCTCTTTAAAAATATCTCAAAAGGTGTCCTGGGGGACTCAGCAGATGTCATAAGACTAAATCCAAGACAGACTCTGTGCCGACAGAAGACTGTGAAGATCCCAGGGCTTAGTGTGGGGTGACTGCCTGAGAACTTCCTACAGAAAACATTATCCTGATTCTTGTGCACGTCCATTTCATAGTGGGACCTGCCTAGGGTTACTGGGAAGCCAGGAAAATACTCATATGGGCTGTCATAGGGAGCACCATAACTCTCAGGGCTGGGAACCTCACATTTCATTATAGTTTGATTGACATAGACCAGAATGAAATGAATCACCTTGGCCACAAGTACATGCAGTACCCCATCTTGCATATTGCTCATGATAGCTTTGGCTAGAATTGGGGCATGCCTCATGATTAGTTTGAAGTGATGTGTCCCAGTGGAGTCCTTGATATTAACCACTCCATCTAGCACATCTATGATTGCTTGCTGGACCTCAGGATACCGGAACACTTGGAAGCTCCCACACAATGGTGATGAGGAGCAGAAGGGGATCAGCAGTGTGCGGCAACTAAAATAAGAAACATATCACAGTTATTAAGACAGAGAACATGTATGTAAACATGCCAAAGCCTGACAAAAGGAAAGAATGTTAACTTGCACCAGTTATAGTAAAATTACACATTTACCTGTAGTTACAAAGAGGTCCCATCTCTGCAACCCAATGCCATACAGGAGGACATTCTTTTTTTAGTTTCATAGCCAGGTCACGGAACTTGATATCAGCCAGTTGTTGCAGACTTGTTACCAGCTTCCCTTTCACATACCCAATGTACTCAGCAAGTAGGCGACGTGTCTTCACAGACAAAGGACATCTGTAACAATCATAAATAAGGGGATATTACATGAAACCAATAAAATGGCATAATTATGTATATCTACAAATAACATGTATTTCAGTTTGTTCACGGTCATTGTGCACACTATCTAGCATCAAAAAGAAATATCTTACCTATCTGCATGTTTTGTTCCTCTGATTGGAGTTGGATCCTCTGGCTCACCCATGATGACTTCCTGGAGATAATGTTTTTTGCAGCCCATCATAATTCCATCGCATATCACATCGAACAGTCCCCCATTTTGTAGTGTATTTTGACATTCTCTGCAAGTGAAGGCTTCTGTTTCATTCCATTCTAAAAGTCTGAAAGACAAAGGTAGAACTTGATTTAGGCCACTAAACGACAGGGGAATCACTATGCAAAAGAAAACAGGTAAATTGTAAGTGATTCTTAGCTAAAATGATGCAGTTGTATTTACCTGAGGAAACAGTTATAAGCACGCCTGAGACTGTGATAAGTGAGATGGGTAGTGCTCTGGTCTATGCACCTGGATCTGGCTAGTAACGTAGTTGTGTGGGCAGTCATTACAGGGCATACAGAATGATTGGCTCTGTCCAAGATTGAAAATAACCAGTCTAAATCAAATAGATTCTTGTTTTCAAGATTCAGTAACAGGTCGCTCAGTCCATCATACTGCACTGTGCAATGACAATCAGCTGATACTTGATAATTGTAAAGATGAACTCTCTTGACACTGGCCTCTCTGTGTATAATGGCATCATCTCTTACCAGGGTCAGGGTATATAGTTGCCCATGACTGCAAATTTTTGATGAAAGAACTGGTTTCAATACATCCGGGTATCCCTCTGAGTCAACCACACTCTTTCTTTCTTTGTACGCATCAGACACTGGCCAGGCTATTCCTTGAAATGAAATGCATGTGAATGCATCCTCCCTGCTATTTCTGGATATCTTTATTTTACTAAACTCTTGTGCAAGACTATCACCCTCATCTTCATACTGTTCTGGATCTGCTGTCCACCTGGCAAAAGATTCCATGTGAGGACACTCAGTTGTTTTACAAGTCCTACACTTAAACTGATGGTGACCAGCAACGACGATACCAGGTCCCAGAGACCCACCAGAAACAACAGCTGTGAATGGCTTTGGGTTAATGACCTCTGCTAGGGAACTGCTGACAATGTTTTGTGGTGGACCTTTCAAAAGATTTACAGCTTTACAGTGGGTACAGTACAGATCCTCTTCCTTGTGCTTGAAACTGTCTATTGTCTCATGTTTGATCACTTGATCTATAGATGACAGTCTTACTTTGTTCTCATGTCCGTCAAAACAACCACAAACAAACAGAGTAACATTGTTTTCCCCATCATAACTGATATAGCATCTTTCCTCAATTATCCGCCATGACTTATCAAGAATTCCATCAGTGTGACCTGCAACAGCGTAGGTGCCATAAATTGTAGACAACTGCACAAACTTATTATGAATGACTAGATTCTGTATATACCGTGTTTGCATGTCCAGTGTGAAGACCTTCATATTTCTGGAAAACAAAGGGAAAGTATCAAAGGTGAACACCTGAATGGTATAGTAATTCACTATTTAACGTCACTAATAAATCACATTTATGGATATATTTAGCCTAAACGTGGTAGTTTGAATAATTTTTCCTAAGAAATGTATCAATGATGTTGTATTTCTTTGATATTAGGATCCTCAAGACATGTCACATTTAAAAAAAAAAGGTAGATTTTTCAAATTTTTAGAACAATATTGTGTTAATTTAAATTCCTTATTTATCTACCACCATCTTGGAGTAATATAACTTGACCATTGTTTACAAATACATCTAAGTAATGTCGTAGTGCTAAACATATGTATCCCTTATGATTGGAGATGTTACATAACAGCCTGCACACAAGCCCAGATGCTACTGACTTCAAAGCCACTGATAAATTTGAAATCCATATTTCAAAGAGTGTAGAATTTCAATAGCCCAGATATAAGTCCAAAGAATTTTAACATCAGAGATAATTCGGCAGTTACAAAATTACTTTGAACAGTAATATAACATTTATGAATTTTATACTTAAAGACTCTGCTCAAATGTTTGTCAACTTTGGGCCCTAGATAGACAGCAGTACCGATTGCATTTAACTTCCATTCTTTTGATGTACCTGCCATAGCAAGTAGCAATTAAGTGTAAACAGAATTGACTTAGCACTGGAAATTTTGAGTAAAGTTAATTGCAATCAATTTTCAGTAAAGTTAATTGCAATCAGTCATCGCTAGCTGTCTAAGCAAAAGTAGCCACTGCCCTAAAAGACGCTCGCGAGCACTATTTTAGCGTCAGTGAAAAAGAAAAACAATTATTTTGTATATAACTGTCCAACAGTTAAAAAATATGACTTACCCTTGTTTTGCAAAAGCGTCTGGAGCTTGGATTATGTGTTCAGAAGGTTGAGATTTCCTTGCATCTTCCCGCACCAAACTACCTCTCAGAAACAAAGGTGTGGCAACCCTCTTTTTCTTGTTATTTCGTAGAAACATGTTTCATATAGCGATGTCAACTGGAAGAGGCTGAATGAATGACCTCTGGTAAAGTCACAAATCTTGCCTCCTCATTCAGGGGGAGACACTATAGAGTCCCGCCAAACTCAACCAGCCAATGAATGACCTGGAATACTGTTTATCCGCTAGGGGGAGGCATGTAGATAATCCATGTTATGCTTTCTTTTTCATAATGGGGGAGACACTGATGTCCCGCCATATCTAAACAGCCAATGAATGCCCTGGATTCATAAATTTATACGCTAGGGGGGGGGGGGGGTCTTAGATAATCCACATGATGCAGTTAGCTGTCACTTGTTTCTGGACTTTTGAACTGTGCACATAACGTCATAAAGTCATAATCATCATGGAGAGAAACAATGTAAATGAAAACAAGGACATTCCATCAATCAACAGATGCCTGTCAAATATCATGAAAGCTATGGATAAACTTCAGAGCATTGGTGTTGTATGCAACTTAACATATTGCTTACCACAAAGTGGGGCCATCATGACACGTGGATGGGACAGTATTTCACAACTCATACTGAGGAGCATCAGCAGCAAAGACAATGCCGAATTTAATGAGACTGTTCAAAGAGATCTTGCCAAGGTCAAAACATCTGCACCAGTTTCATCACAGGACCCACTGCCCATTTTAGGTGAAATGCCCCTTGCCCTGAAATCAAACCGGGATCAGCTTCGTCCGTTATTGACAGATATGGTCAGGATTTCACAGAGCAAAGGTATGTATAAGCTTTAAAATACAGCTCATATTGGTAATTATCTCTTTATGTGCTACAAGAAATTCTGTGTAAAGTACTTATGTATGTGTAAATATGTGTTACTCGTGTACAATGAAGATGTATTAATTTTCACATTCACTAGTTTTCATCTTAGTATAATTTGTATTAATAAGAAACCTATCGTGTGCGTTTTTGCACATACATAAGCTTGTTATTACATATATACACATGTGAAAAACATGCGCGTTTTCACAATATATATAGCTCCTTTTTTTACCATAATAAACCTGCATGTTGTGTTTGATTGTAGGGTATGCAGCCAAACAAATTTTTTACAAGAAAGATGGAGAAAAAGTGCCTCCCCCATGCTGGTGGCCTTCACATGTGCCCTTTGAAGGTATCTCTGATGTGATGTTAGCAGAGAATGTGCGAGATGCATATGAGGCAGGCAGACAGTATTACAAAAGTATTCATAATGACGAGGTAAGTTCTTTATATCAATATTTCGCCATTAAAAGCTCTGTTCAGTGGCCTTTTTAGCCAAAAGTCTATACTTTTGTAGTGAACATATAATTGCAGCCACTTCATTAGTGTTAATGTAATACAATTGTTCTGTCAAATGATAATGAAATGAATAGACGCAGATATGCAAGAACTGTTTTCTTTTGTACAGGTAGCTGATGCTGTCGCAGTTTCCAGCCTTGCAGCCTCGCCCCCCGTGGACCAGCCTTCTGCTGCAGTATGCTCACCTTCCCCCAGACCATCTGACATGTCAGCTAGTGCTGAATTACCAGCCAGTGATCATTCTGCAGCATCACCTAGCGCTCATGCATGGTCGCCATCACGAAGTCCTAACCTTGCTACAGGACTTACAGCAACTTACAGTACCACCCCTACCATGAGAGGGGTTTCAGCCTGTGCCAGAGACAATCAAGAGGCACAAAATAAACAGGTGAGGTTCATGTATTAATTAACCTTTTGTTGTTCTAAGTCCGTAATGATGATCTTTTATAATAAATTGATGATCAAAAATACTGCTTTAAAAATGTATATATGCTATGTATCCAGTAGCATCTTCATTTCTATGTTAATATGTATCTGCATACAGAGCAGGTCTCTGACAGTACATCTAATTGTAAAAAACTGGTTTAACTCATTGTATCAACTTGTGATATTAATGCTGTCAATAAAACTAAATACTGAATTTCATATTGAATAGTCTGCACTATAGTTACACGAATGCCATTTTATTTCAGAGAAGTCAGGGGCGGCTTAAGGTGGTTACGAGATTGATGGAAAGCCAGATCAACGAAGAAACGCAACAGGTGAGCAATACTCGGTTATATATAGGATAAAGTTAAAGTGTTTTCACAATTATATTTAAAAATTATATTTAAAAAAAGATAACAGATTACGGCACATTTTTAAACAGCTCAAAACTTGTTGAAAATGCCAAATTTGTTTGATATTTTTAATATGCCAATATTTTGATTGTGTCTTAAAAAAGACAGTTAACTATACATATAAAAGACAGTTAACTATAAATGTAACTTGGATGTTTCACTTAACAATTTTTTTAGATGAATTGTTGCCACCAATTAATTGAATTTGACTTCTCACAGAAGTCCTGTCAGTGTTTTTTGTAATCATACATTTTAATTTTATTTTCAGACGCAGGATAAATCAAAAAGGAGAAAAAGACACCCTGAAGCATTGTCAGCCATTGACAGCCCTTGTTTGGCTAAAAGAAAGGGCAAAAGAAAGGTCACAGAAAAACAAATTATGTATCATTAAACTGTTGTAAAGCAAGCTATTTTGAGTATGCAATAAAGTTCATTACAACTGCTTGATGACTTTTTTTGTCAGTTTATCAGCACCATGTTCTGTGTCATTTTAGTAGTTGTCAAAGTTCAAAATAAAACCTCACTTTTAGCTACCACTTAATGGCGTCGGGAAAGAACCTTAATTGCCCCACAGCTGACGCTATGAAAAGCTTATCAGATTACTGTCAGCAATTGCATGAAATCTTTAATCTGGCGACGTGGATAGAATGCCAATATTTAAGGCCTACTGACCGTCGGCAAGTACTATATTTCCTAATGTTGTAGACGTCAGTAGTGACTGGTATTTTGTCCTTTACTGATGTTAGAGCAATATATAGAGATGTCGATAGTATGCTAATATAAAAGACCTACAGACGGTCGGTAGATGCTAGACTTCCTATAACTGCTGACGTCGGTAGTGAGTGGTATCTTGTATA